>OY757237.1:27892745-28517745 GCA_963583995.1 Xylota segnis
TATCGCAAGGTTTAAAGCTGATCTGTCCTTGAAGATATTTTCATCTCATCATCGGGAAGGTAATTTTTACAAACAATACTCCGAACACTACACTTACATTCCATAATATTGACTAACAAATCGGGACTATGTCGGATTGCATGTCATTTCTGAAGTTTTGCTGTTTGACACTTCATATTTGACAGATGTCAGCTAGAAACAGTCATTTTATAGGTTATCTTTGGCCATAATAGACGGTGCGAGAGCTAGAGTATACCTATTCGCTACCTATACAATGATTTTGGAAGCAAAGGAAAGCCTGGGACTGTATCTTTCACATTTAATTATGCTGTCAAATCGAAATCATGCACACATCGATGATCAAATCATGGTTTTCCATTTATGTTAAAAAACTTTGAATTATATATCCCCTCACGACTAGACTGGGGGCCGTATCATTCTATAGATTAAAAACAGAGTCAAGAACAGAAGGAGATGTCTTCTCCAACGATCTTAGTCTAAGCATCTCCTTCTGTCTTCGGCTGCACAATTTAATATTCACTATGCGTCTCCCTACAGTTAGTCTGCTACCAAAGCTCAACGCTGTAGAATTAACCAATCTTCGATGGACAAATGGTACTACATGTCTTAGTTCCAGACAAATCTGAATTACAGGACACTGAATTATCGGTAGGTATGTCACTAGACTGGGCATCCTTGCAAATGACTTCTGCAGAAGCTGCATCGACGAAGAAGGGAGAGAAACCATCCTTCACCTCATTTCTCTCACCAGGCTCTCCCCGCCATGGATCCATGTGATCACACAATGAACCTTAAATGGTCTAAGTAAGGTCGCTGGAGCTGGCAAAGGGCGACATCGCAGTCCCAACGTGTGATGCAATCATATTCGACAGCCAAACTATGATCGAAGTGGGAAAGAACAACTGGAAACTAGCGCGGATAAACCCATTACTTGGAAGGAGGAATCCTTATGAGACATTCCCTACTCCTGGTATCAGTTTCCACACTTCTGTCCGGTGCAGCTCGTATTTTTAGTTTCAGCAAAATGACACCGCTCTGTGAGTTGTTTCAGGGAACTTTGCGAGTTAGTTTGTCTGCGGTATTTGCCACCAATAGCTGAGCCGTTCTTCCTAAATGCTTTGGGTATAGGTTACTCTCCAACGACTGATCTAAATATCTTTGCAACATACTAGAAAATTTAAAAGCGAAACAGGTTACGGAATCAGATTATTTATGGAACTACAACTCCTACTTACGTACATTTATTTATGGCTGCAGTGAGAAGTGATTTATCAGCTTCGTGATACATTACCTTCATCTGATCTCTTAAGGATAAGCTCGACCGGATAAGCTCTACAAAAGAAATTGAGTTAAAAAGTAAATATTTTTGAATTAATCGCAACTCTAAAATAAATCAGGGATCCTGGTTCATGAATCCTGCTTGAGATCGAGATTCTAATCTTATTTCCATCCCCTTTACCGGGAAGTACAAACGTCAAAATCAAATTCCACTATCAGTGATGGAATCTTATCAGCTGAAGTCAACACATTTCACCATCATTCGAGACCACAATTCTAACTAACTTAGGGTAATCCACCCTCCATATACTCAGCAGTGTCTGTAACCCTCTGCCATCAAGATTAGAAATCACACTACAGACAGTCTACCCTCGTTCCTGATTCAATACCAAGGGTTAGTTTCGTTATCAGTATCGCTCATCCAATGTACGGATACCGACTGCAACTGCAGGGAATTGGACCAACGACCGTCATCTCATCGGCGAACGTCGACGCCGATCATTCAAATGTCACATTAAATGTTGCGTGCATTGAACGACACCAAGAAGACTTAAGCTTTTCATCGTCATCAAGAGCAGCAGCAGCAGCAGCAGTTGAGCAAAAAATACGAGAGTGTGTATCTTTTCCAAAACATAAATGTCGACAGATAAGGATTTCCAGTTAATCCCCTTTTGCGTTCGTTCTCACATCGTGTCACAAAAAAAAAATAAAGAAGTACAATCCTCAACAACTGCATGGTGTACTTAAACCCACTTTGACGGGGAGACTTCACATAGAGACCCCTGTATCGAAGCTCCTCATCGACACCAAAGCCGTAGGTGGAGGTTATGTTGCGGTGAAACGGGGCACAGAACAGATACTCCATGTGCACAAGTGATGCAGTGACCGATGACTGCATACTGAACTGAACACACCCAAAGAATATGTAAGCTATGACAGGCTGCGGGAAAAATAGGCTCCCCGGCCACCAGAACCAGTTTGCCAGTCTTGCAAAACGTTAAACACCTGATGGGTTTTCTGTTTTCGTAGAGAGTATTGTTCGTTTATTTATGTTTCTAGGGACGTGTATGTGTTTGTTATTTATTTTGACGTTTTTTGACATTTGGCGTTTTTATTAATTATGTTCGAGTGCAACAATTGCGGCACAGTTCGATAGGTGGTGACATACAGGCGACATAAGAAGTTTTCCCCACTGACACTAGTAAGTGTTTTCGAGAATGTTTTGACATTCATTTACATACCTGAATAAATAGATTTATACATACTTGTAGGCGTATGTCACTGTTATGAACAAATTAAATAAATCATAGCGTGCGGATACGTATGTACATGCACAATAGGTTGAAGAATTCTAGTTTGGAATGTTTTTATTGTGAAAAACATTGTCAGAAAGTTAAAAATGTGATTGGGCTTTAAAATGACGTAAATACTTCCAAAAATACCACTGGACATCCATCAGAAACGTAAGATACAATGGAATTTTGGCTGCGGCTTCGTTTGACGTTTACGACTTCAACCATAGTCAACCTTCAACTGACTTCAGAGTGTCACTTTTGGTTCAAACTCACGTTTGACATTCGTTAAAAGAACGTAATGCCACGTAACATGACTTCAACTCGAAGCACAAGTTGAGGTTAGTTCAGATTTACAGCATTTTGACAGTTAACAGGTATGTAAACCAAAACTAAGTGCACCATCAATTGGTGCTGGAAATAGTTTTGAAAGCTGATTCAATAAATTGCCCACTGAAGCCAGGCTTTATAGGACTGTGAGTGAGATCAACGTCAACGTTGTAGGTGCTCCCTAACTATTTGACATGTTAGAGAGTTGTGGTCATGAAAATAGTGCATAACGCAGTTTATCAACTTAATCATCAACCCTAAGGTTGCTCAAAGCACTGGCTATCTGAAAAGATTCTGACACCCTTCTGATCTGTCAAAAAGTTTATCCTAGCACACACCTCAGTAGTATGACTTTAAGAGTGAAACCAACTAGAAGGCACACAATCGCTTTGTATCGAGACTATGGTGTTGTTCAGATTTTAAGGATTTGGTGAGAGTTCTACATTTGGCTAAACTATAGTGTGACCAGATAAGAACAGTAGGGGGGAAAATTTTAAATCAAACAACAACGTTGTGAGATATAAAATTGATTCTAGCTTTCTTTTGAAGCTACATTCATGCCATTACTTGTAGAATAATGATGATTGGGTCCAATATGTGCGGCACTAGCAATAGCGCCTCGAAAGTTAGCCCCGAGCTTGTTCAAAGTGGTTGGCTTGTTAGACAACCCAGTCGCCAACCTTCACAACCTCGAGCGTTGCATCGCGTGTGTGGTATGTAGCGCCATCTTGTTGGAACCTCAGCTCAAATATATCGATGTTGTCTAATTGTTAACATTGCCTCTGAGCTAAAAATGAGCTTCGTACGAGAAGATGATTTTTTGGCCAAAATCCCGATCTTCCCCAACATTTTCAGCGCCCAATTAGCAAAGTCACGGGGTTGTCGTTACAAGCTCATCTTCCAAATAGTCTCCCAAGAAAATACTCCCTGATTTCAATGTCAACAATAGTGTCTATCATATCTAGTCTAGATATGTTTTAACCACTATTCTAGCCAGAAGTTCCAGCCCTGTACGGATAAAAGACCTACCACAGCTTCTTGAATTAAGGTGGACATCAGTTCACAAAGTACTTCTGATACCAAGTCAAGCGATTGTTACTGGATTGTGTAGTCTATTTCGTACAACTTAAACTATTAACTATCAACTAAGACACAAGTCCTAAGCCCCTAAGTAAGCCCACTGATATGGTATCTGAACTGAATCAAGTGAAGGAAAATCAATCTTTGAAAAAATGTGGACTCTCAGGTTGTTCTATTAATAAGCGTTACAGCTTCCACTGAAAAGGAGGTCCAGTGTTCCTTCCAGATCCATGCCGAAGACCTCATCGTCTTCTACACTAAGTTTCTTGAACATCAACCCACTAATATGCCTCAAGTTTGTACCTGTTTACATAATTTCATTATTCTGCCTTACTTAGGGGATATAGTTCCCGATATTTGGCTTCTAAGTCATAAAAGGCTTCCGGTTCCAAGGGTGTCGGTTCAGCTGCTGAAGTTTTTGAAAAAAAGAAAGCAATGAGTTTGGGTACAATATTCCGTGTAAGGTCGCTTGCCCTTGAACCCAAAAATAGATAGCCATGCAAATCCTTAATGGATTGGATCTCTACATATCTACATATCTGTTGTACAGATTGTCCCAGAGTATTGCAAGCTGGAAATATCTTTCTTAGGTTAAATTAGACTTATTTTTCGATGCGCTCCCAGAAATATATAACCATTTGCCTCTACAGATCCCCACTTCAGTTCCACTGCCCCAGGTCCTTCCATTAATCAGTTTTTTGGC
Organism: Xylota segnis; assembly: GCA_963583995.1. Classification (NCBI taxonomy): domain Eukaryota; kingdom Metazoa; phylum Arthropoda; class Insecta; order Diptera; family Syrphidae; genus Xylota; species Xylota segnis. The sequence goes on from OY757237.1 coordinate 27,897,450, forward strand.
GAATCCCAGCTCAAAGCAGTACTTGGTGACCACATCATCTCTTGACTACCGCTGGTCGATTTGGGAAGTAATATTAGGCTGCATTCACAGGGCTTACCTTAGAGATTTAGTTAGTTTAGTTCTAGTTGTTGGAAAACTCGACTGCCCATCTGTTCGAAACCTCTTTTCTTAGACCAAGACCTCTCTGCAACTAGGCTCCGCATTACTGAGAGAACTTCCCCTTATGAGCAGCCTTCACTGAAGATTTTTCTGATGGTTTTCTTCCTCAGCCCTGCCTTAGCATTTATTTCCAGAATTTCACACATTCGATTGATTAATTTCAATCAACGGTGAGACAGACTATAGTCGCATGTGTTTTTTATTGCAACGCCGAATACAATCAACGTATCGGATACCCTACTGGTATTTCTGAAGTCTGAACTACCCCTACAGTCAAACCCTCTTCGTTTATGACATTTTCGACAACATACTTATACCAACACTTAATAAAAATTCGCAATTTCGATTTGTTGTACCCAACCAAAGGTGTCAACAGTTAACGAGGGTAGAGCCCACCTTTACTTCTGATATGATTCTCCCCAGCTATCCCATCGGAATACATTTTTCCCCTCAATCGGTCTGAATGCCGGTTGGACGACTCATGATATCTTGTCTGTCTGGTGCCTAGGGTATAGCAACGTCAACTCCATTAAGTGCTAGCTCATCACTTGTAGTTTAAGTCCATTAAACGGTTAAACGCAATGACACCTCCGATGATTATGTACATCACGTAGGCGAATGAACTCGACAACCTTTCACAACTAACTACCCGAGGATTCTCCTGATGATGGACCATGAATAAATAGCGCCAAACAAGCATAGCCTCAAGACTCGCACTAATTACATATTTACCACACAATAATTGAGTCATTTACTAAAAAAACGAAGCCAGCCACATCTGGTTCTCTGTAATTATCTACACGCAATCACCTTACCCATTCATTTCGAGTCCAAATCTCTCAAAGACCCACTCCAGTACAGAAATATATATCAATTTCTATCTACACACAAGTTAAATACCCCCTCGAAGGCGAATGTTAATTTTAGTGCGCGCGATCGCATGTAGACTTTACACCTTATCCATTTCCTCCTCAATCAGCCCCCAAAGTGATACTGTGCTGTCCAGCAGGAGCAGCAACAACAGCAACAACAGCACACCCCAAAAGTGCAACCGAATAATAATATGTTCAGCTAACCCCAAGGGATGAAGATGCGATCCGAGTGCGATGGGTAAAGCCACCTCCGAAGCGAATAACAACAACAGACCTAGAAGCAAAGCTATTAAAAGTATCTGAGAGATACGAAAATAAAACCATGCCATCCAGACAAAAGGGATTCCCAATTTATTATTCAATTCCAGAGGACCTGCAGTATTGGGTGGGTTACCTTCCAGGTATGAGAAGATTATATACGCAGACACCGTCCTCTTCTCATCATCATCATCAACATCATCATCATCATCATCATCATCGTCATCATCGTCGTCGTCGCCGTAGTCGTCGTCAGCATCAACAGCATCTCAGATGTAATTTCCTCCTCAATGGGCAATTAGCATGAGCCACCTCTCCACCATGGTGGAATTCGGGATTAGCTTTGGGCGAAGCAAAAAAAAGAAGAAAAAAGGCAAATTTTAGAGAAGGCTCTCTCCTCGTACCTTGTGTCATCCATCATGACGACGCATGATGTCCATACATACACATCTCGTTCCCTGTCAGTGTTCGCTTTTTATTTAAAGCCTTTAGGCGCTCCAATTCAAGCTTCAAGACCAACCATCAAAGGCACATCACCTGAATTTGATGCGGACTATAGGTTGGCGTATCCGTATCCGTTGCGGATCGTTAATAATTTATTAAGGTGCAAATGGAGCAGAGCCCCTTCGGTGATGGCTGTTCGAAAATAGGCTAAAAATTTATGCAGGAGCTTAGACTCTCCACACACCACGACTAGTGAGGGTGATGTCATGTTCAGGCAGGCAAGCTGAACAAAACTATTTGAACAGAAGAAATTATTAAAATATGACATGGACCGATGCCAACTAGATACGTGGAACTTTTATTGACGTAATCCACATATTGATTGACAATAAAAAGCAGTATTTGCGCACAAAGTCGTAGTAGCTTTGATGGTAATTCAACTTGAATGTGTGAATATTATTCCACCTGTCCGAGAAGTCGGATTGAAAGGAGGAAGTGTCGCCTCTGTCTGTATATGAATGCTTTATGGGATTTACATAAATATTTATTCCATCACGGTTGTTGGTTTTAAGACTTAAATTTGTTTCGACTAGCCACTCACTCGGTGGAGAATCCGATTAGACGATACATTTTATTTAATGAATCCCTTACTGATTGCTTAAGCCGATTTGGGTATCTAAACGCAAATTTTATCGACGAATTTACTTAAAAAGCTGTTTGCACGACACACCTAGCTGAATGAATGTCTTAATGGCTTAACGCTTTGGCGCTAATAACGCTGGTGAATTATGTTGGAGGAGGCTTCCTTGAGGCGTCATTAGCGTGTTGCCTACCAGCGTTGAGTGTTAATGCTAAGTTGGATTGGTTATGCCTTTAAAATGTTACCTTAATTCCCTTCAACATAGCGATGGTATTCTTCATGAGCAATAGACGTGCACCCTTCCTGAACATTAGTCTTAAGCAGTACTTGTAGGGGATATTGTAGAGAACTCGAACCAGAATGCCCTAAAAAAATATAAAATGCAAAAGAATTAGTCAAGATTCATCTGTTTTTGGAAATCAACTTGTTGGTGGTTAGATTTATTAGGCTTATCCACCTGAGAATATCCTAGAATGTCAAACTAGAGATGTATTCGGTACTATGCCGAGCAAACTCTAGAACTGACTACCAGAAAACGTAATTTGAAAAGGTTTCAATCTCCAGTAATTCAGAAAGTGGATCAATAATCATCTCGGGCCTCTACGCTCACATCTTTCGTTGAAAGTTCGATATATTCAAGCAAAATGACAGCCAAAACTTCATTTCCGCCGACCAAAAGGACGTAAGGATAGGAAAATCCAAGCTGAAGGCTGCTGGACATGACGGCTTCTTGGTTAACCTACTCTTAGCAACTTGACATGTTATCTTAGTTCAACTAGTCGTCATTTGTCATCATCTATATCAGAATTGAGGCAAACATCTAAACAATACCCACAAAAATTTTATAAGGCCGACAACTTTCAACAGAAAAAAATGTAGGCGTGGTCCTGTATAATGTACGCCTATCAATTTGGTCTTAAAAATGTTTTCTACATATTTCTAGTCAATACGTGTTTTTACTGCCAATAGTCGAAGTAGTACCAAAACATAGCCGCCTTATGCCAAAAATGATCCAAATATGAAATTTTATCGAAATAGTTGAATAGTTTTGAGGTTAGATTGAAAATTCGAATTTCGCTTCTGCGTCTGATGCCACAAATCTTAGATATGACACATTCGTCTGACGATTTAGACTCCAGTCTTAGTCAAAGACACGCAGGCCCACTTTTTAGAACACCTCCATCACAGTAATGTCAAGTTTGATATTAAGTTCTAAATTTTTCTGCAAACTAGTACTAACCCCGTGAAACCCGGTGAAATGGACTCCCGAGCCTTCAAGCGCCTCTGTCTAAAAAGAATTTTTTCTCGAGAATGCACAAAATTTTTTCTGGTTTCCTATTTATCGCTCAGAACTTGTCTCCATGTAGTAGAACTGGCAGGATCAATGTTTTGTAGAAAATGCATTTCGTTAATCGAGCTAGGAATTTTGAACCTTTTGTTTTGGCAAATCGAAGTGGTAACAGTATGATAGGGTAGGGATTCGCTGAATCTTCTCTAAAGTGTCATTCGTGGAGATGATATCTACACTGAGGTAGGTAGACTCATTATCCACTCCGAAGTTTCTGTTGTCGACAGCGACAGTTGGTCCTAGGCTTGTTTGTTGACAAGTTTTGTCCTCATTTACTTCAAGAACAGCTCGTTTCGCCTGTTTTTCAATTACCATAAAAGAGTCTATGTCGAGACTCTGGGAGTGATTTCTGATGTCGATGTCCTTTGCATATCCTAGCAGCTGGACAAATTTGTTGAATACAGTTTCTTCTGTGTTCACAACTGTCTTGCACACTATTTGTCCGAGCATATTGAAAAAAATACAAAACAGCGCATTTCCTTGTCGATTCATTGCGTGTTTTCCAGTGACACGCGGCAGAGTTGGATCAGTTCTACCGGGGTCCTGAATTCGACCATACCGCTTTGTAGATGTTAAGATAATGCCGAAGATAAATTTCGACTTGAAATTCGTTGGTCTTTTCCAAGACTTGTGAACTTTGGATCGATCGTCGATCTACCAGGCCAAGCAGCAATTAGTGCATTCCAGAAAGGCTTCAGATGCGCACACAGTACGTTGGATAAGATCTTATAAGCGACATTAAGTAGTGATAATCCTCGGTGGATCTTACAAGACATAGAGTATGAAGCTACCTGTAAAGACCTGGCTTTTCCAAAAGGAATTTAAAAGAAAAAGGGAAACATCCATTGAGAACCCTAAAAGTTTGAAGTAAATATGAAGTGAAATCCAATGATTGCGATCAAAATTCAGGATGCATAGTCTGTAGTAGCTATTAAGAACAACACCAACAGAATAAACTTGGAAGTCTATTCCAATGATCTTTCTACAATCCCACCTTCTTCGCAATTAGCCTGTTAAGGCATTAATGTACAGAAATCATTGAAGTAGACTACCAAGATTATTGTGCTTGCTGAAGTCATATGGTGATCATTGCAATAAGGATAGGAAAAGCTTTACTTCTTTAAGTGAGTCCTCAATTGATACCTTCACGTGATCGTTAAAAATGTTAGCCTTGGTCTTAAGCAACCTAAATCTAATCGTTTCGCAATATAATATAAAAGAAAGTCTGTATAGAACTGGCTAGTGGTGTGAAATTTATCTCTAAATGGAGGCGGGGCTTGAAATTATTTAAAATACAGTGGATGTCGCTTGTATCGCCTGTGCCTTTTATGACCAATCGCTTATAACTTCCACTTTTCTTTCATTTGGTTGACTGTATTATATTTTTAGCTATTCTTTCGTCTAACATAACTTCATCGGATATAAAGACTCCCGGTTATAACGACCTTATTTCCTCGGTCCAGGCACGGTCGTTGTGGGCACCGTGGCTCAGGGGTTAGAGCTTTGGACTATGGAGCAAGGGGTTCGAAGTTCGAATTCCAGTCGGGAACACCTAAAAGTTTTTCACGGCCCCACCTCTCGCGAGTGTCTGACAAACATCCGAGAGTACAACTGTCCTGAAAAAGCTTCTCAAATAACAATCTCGCCCTTCAGACACGGCATTAAACAGTAGGCCCCTTCCATTCGTGTAAAGAATATAACACGCACAACACAAATGGTTGTGGACTCATATCTTGAAGAAGTAGGCTTCTAAACAAGTAAACCGTTTGCAGGTCATTCGTTTAACCCTTTAAGGATCCCATTATTGATTTCGTGGACGGGTTATAGTCGGTTTCATCTTTTTTCAACTTTTTTCTTTCGTTAGAAGGATGTCTAGAGCATGACTTATTTTACAAATACGATTGAAGAACTCACACGATATCACACAAGGTAGCCCAACAGGACCGACATCTTTGATGTTCCATCTAATTTTTAATACCTACTGTGATCTTTTCGAAGTCCAGTCCAGCATAATTCAATTCCAGATAATCGGATAATCTGCAATCTCCCATTACGGATCCATTAACATTAAGTAAAGTAAAATTTTATGGAGTTGCCTATAAGATAAACTATTTGCTAATCGTTAGTTGGGTAAAAAAAAATGGCGAAAGTTCACTTAAAGATCAGATTAGATTAACGAATTTTTTATTGGTAATTCCTAGCCAAATAGTTGGCAACTAGATTGTGTTTTAGTATCGAAAAGTACTTTAAAATTACTCGTATTCCCACTAATTAAAGTATCTAATAGTTTTGTTTGTTTTATTCTAATTACAGGTCGAGGGGAACCGCCAGTCGGTGTAGGCGATCCCTGTGCAGGATGTAATAAACCAATTTTAGATAAATTTTTATTAAATGTCCTCGAACGAGGATGGCATGCATCATGTGTGCGCTGCTGTGAATGCCTTCAACCGCTTACGGATAAATGTTTTAGTAGAGAATCTAAGTTATATTGTAGGAATGATTTTTTTAGGTAAGTATCTACTTCTTTTGCCATAAATAAGATTTAATTTAATTTAATTTAACAACAAACCAAAGCAGGAAATCAAGGACGACTGTCACTGCAAAAGGGGGTAATTAGCATGGTTGCTGGATGCCTTGCAGATGACAGAAAAAGAGAAAAAAAAAGAAGAAAAAAACCAATCTAGCACGTCTGTCAATGCACACAAGAAGCAGCAGCATTGCAATGACGTTGTAGTCAATTATATAATCAAAGAGATTGGCATTTGACTTTTCACCTTGTGATTTCAGCGTCAGCAGTTTTACTTCTTTTTTTTTTATATATACTATACGTATATGTATGTATTTCTGTTTTCTTTGGTATGCCATACCATTCGCTTTGGAATAAAGTATAAAAATAAAACGAGAAAATCATCTTCCACTTCGATGAATAGCTGGTTGTGATTTGTGTGTTCAGTTGTGATTTAGAGGTATCTCCACCCATCAATCCCATGTGTAGAGGATGAACTTAATTAGTCTGAACGTTTAGTTCTGGTTGGTTTTATCTTTTTGGCTTCTCTGTTTGCGGATTAGAAGCGAACGAGGAGATATGTGTTGAGATACGGAATGCATTTTTAAAGCCTTGGAGTCTTAGATCATATCTAATTCGAATTTATTAGTTCTTCCTCTACAGATAGATAGATACAGATTTATATATTGGAATCTTGCAATTCTAGATCATTTATCTACATAAGTATCTTTCCTAGGAGTTGATATAACACAACTTTTAGTCCTTTTCTTGTTTGTCTTCGGAGCTTTCATAAAAGATATTTATACTCGTAGTGTTCTATCTAAATAGAACTTCGAAATCCGTATGACATTAGAGAAAACGAACTTTACTTGCGTGGATTCCCATGTAGAAAATTGAAAAGAGCTAAGATTTGTATATTGAAACCGGTAGATACCGACATACCACGATTGCATACAAGATCACTCCAACTGAAGTGGCTACCGAACTGAAACTCTAGTTGATCATATACATTGGCGTAAGAAACCCACGTATCTCAAGGGGTCGATGGCGACCCTAAATGAAACCATCTCCATTGGATTCCTAAAGTACAAGAAAGGAACCCTCCAAGATATTTAACACCCTAACCGGTTACTGTGCTATAGAAAGACATGCTCAAAGACTGGGCATCCTTTACAACGACTTCTGCAGAAGCTATATGAACGAAGAGGAAGAAGAGGCTAAAAGCCAACAATATGAGGAAGCCTACAGTAGGTACATACCTTATTCAATGATCTTAACGATCTGAGTACCGCTTGCATGGCTAATATTAACTCTTTCATGCAAAGATGCAGATGGCTCCCAGAGTAAAATGGTGATCCACCCATTTTACATAACGGCAATACAATGGCCCTTCTCTAGTCCAAGTGCATACTCACCAAGGGCCCGTCGAAACCAACCATTCGCACCAATTTTTAAGCCGAATTGGTAATTTAAGAGTTTGGACTTGATTTTCGTTCACCCTTAAGCAGGATCCCATTTTATCACTGTCTTAATATATCCGAATCCATTTGTTGTACCTCATCGAAATCCTCTTGGCGAGGGTACTTTACTTTGCAAATTATGTTCTTCAATACCAAATGCAGAGTAAATGTCGTTGTCAAGTATGTATATGCTCAGCAGCAGGCTCTTGGTAAAGTCATATAGTCTGCAACTCAATGAACTAGTGATTTGGAGCAATACCTGTGGTAATTTTCAGAAGAATACTTAAATATCTCCTGCTTCACATCATCCAACATCATAAGACATAAGCCAGCGAAAAGTTTAACATGATAGCTGACATAGCTGGATAGTACAAGCTCACTTTTTGTTGAATAACAGATCACGGTGGCCTTTTGTGGCGAACTAGTTCAATTAGGTTCCTCTAGTTCCAAAATTATAATCAAGGTATCCCTCTTTAAATAGATAATCAACTATTCATTCTCCATAACGCAAAAGCATATAAAGTACATATGACTCTCTCTTGCCAAAACAGGTATAGATCTTCAATGATCGAAGTGATCTTGTTAACGTCACAACTAAGATGAACACATTCGTCATCGGCTTTAGGGCTAGACAGTATGACCCTGCAGTATCTAATAATTGGGTGCACAGTGTAAACTTTGGACCAGTGGATAGATATCTCCCAGATCTTGGGTATCTATGTAGGTCAAACCCTGTAAATCTCTGTTGCAATTGGTACAGATCCATCCGTAAATTCGCTGAAATTTGAGTTTATCTGTTTCGCTACTTCAGTTCCTTTCATTATAATATAAGAAGAAGTCAAACTGCATTAAATCGCGGTGGCCATTCGACCGGACTACTTCTTGAGATTACACGATTATCGAATTTCACCTTTCATAGATTAGAATATGGCACCATTATCCCTGCACTTAGGCCATCCAATTCTGGCCATTGACTGTAACATGCCGAACATTTATTACTGTCCACTCATACTTCTGGGATGAAAACCTCACCAATAACAAAAATGATCTTCATTGCTGAAGAAGATGTTCGATGAAATTCAGAACTTTCTTCAAACTTTTATAGAACCCAATCAAAGAAGTTCTAGCGCTTGATCTTGTAAGGGTGTAGGCTAGGATCTTCACATAAAATTTGCCACAATACAGAGTTAGAGTCCCAATTTCTGTGAACGGGGATGGATTAGGCTCATTTTGAACTGAAGTACCTTCGGTCGCGATTTTTTCGGTACTTCAACAGGTCCGCTGTCTCATTGACGCAGTAAAATTCAATACTAAAAATGTTAACTCGAATCTATCCACTATCCTGTTTGTGGAACGATTATTGGAATAAGCGCCCTTAAAGTTTCGTTTACCACCTCAGAATTTCGGTAGTAATTTTTAATAATTTTTAAACATTTCTCCCTCATGACTTTCAATATGAAAAATATTTACATTTTGGTTGACATTATAGTATTAACAAATCATAAAGAAAGTTCTAGATGGCGTTTGTATTAAAATACAAAATTGTTATGTCCTTATTGAAAAACGGATTTTATCTATTTAAAATTAGAAATCATCAAGCATGGACACTCGATCGGTTATCCATTACTTTTCTCCAGATACGGGTAATCCGAGTTTTTCTAAATACGTCTCAGCTTAAATGAAGAAAGGCTTACCTATTCCTAGTATAGCCGTACAAGATCCCACGTTCGATGAGCTAACAATTCGAAATCCTTTATAGGGTAAATGCAGGAAATGTTAAAAATCCAGTCCGCAAACTAATTGTACATTTGCTACATTTAGGAGGTAATACTGCACTTTTAGGACGTATCTGTATTGTATTTGATTCCTATTATGTTGCATCATACTTTACAAGGACTTCTACAACTCTCTTAGCTTTTTTGCATTCGAACACATGCTCGTCTATAATAAATGTGTGCCACACTAACGTAGTTCCTTAGTTTTGGAAAAAAAAATATTCCCCTCTTCCAGTTAATCAATACCAAGCATACCAAGTTAGTATCTAGTATCCTCTGACAATCCATATATTCTGAAATGGTCCAGAACATCACTGCCTGCAACAATGGTTTTCTAAACTGAATAGCATACAGTAGACGCTGGATATAATGGTCTCATAAAAACCGGACTAAGTTGGCCTCCTAGAAGTCAATTTCATCAAAATGTGAATGATTTTTGCATACAGTACCTCGAAAATACCTACAGAATGTCCAATTCTCTCTTTAAAGTAGTCTGTATTAAATATTGTGTGTCCACTACATTGGATTGGTCACTATATCGAGAGTTCACTGTATTAAAACAAAACTTACAATCCCCACAAGATTATTTTAAAGTGGATTACATTCTAAACTCATGAAAACCTTTAACACCCTTGGTAAGTGCAACCTTTCACTAATGAAATTATCCCTCATTTCTTTCAGGCGATATGGAACAAAATGTAGTGGTTGTGGCCAAGGAATAGCACCATCGGACCTAGTGAGAAAGCCTCGAGATAAAGTCTTTCATTTAAATTGCTTTACCTGCTGTATATGTAGAAAACAACTAAGCACAGGGGAACAACTCTACGTATTAGATGACAATAAATTCATCTGCAAGGATGATTATCTATTAGGTAAAGCTCCCGGCCATCATTCGTTAAGTGGTAAGTTTTAATTTCTACTATCCATCGAACAATATAAACTGAACTTTGGGAATATTAGTCACCGACGATGGTCCAATTATGTGCAACTAGCTACGGACTTTTATCGGGAAATCACAATCAACAACATAATGGAATGGAGCATGCATGGAACTGTGTACCTATAGATACACATTGAACTCTTCTAGACATACTTTCAATCTTTTCACGGAAGAAGTTCTTTAGAAACACCACTGTATTGTTGCGACAATAAGCGAAAAGGTTACTCTCTTCCTTTATGCAGAACAGTCATATTTTCCTGTGTATCCTGTAATATTTTATCATCCCACTTATGGCCAAAACACACACACACACACACGCCCCACAATGAATTTCGAAAATTTACGAAAAATTCTTGCAAACGATGACAATTCCAATACAAATTCCACCTCTTGCCACCACCCCCAGGGCCATAAAAACCACCATTCTCTTGCTCTCAAGGGAAAATGTTCCTCGTTGACGTTGTCGTCCTGAATGGTTATGGTGAATCTCTATATCTACTCAACCAATAGCAAAGATCTTTCGTCTAGATAAAGGACCCAAAACTACCAAAGCCAGGAGCAGCAGCAGCAGTAGCAATGACTAAAACGAACCGAAAAAAAAAAAAAAGAAATGTATTCCTGCCTTTGTGCCATTGCCAGGGATATCGTTCTCCCTCTTTCAACCATAAATATCCTGGCTATGTGCCATATCTAAATGGTGCACATGTATATTTATTATACCGATAGGACACCAGTCTTTGGGACAAAAAAAAAAAAAAACAAAAACGAAGACTGCTGGGTGGGTGGAATGATAAAAAGGGCTCAAGTTATCCAAGTCCAAATGATGCCCTGCTCTCTCTCTGCCAAACTCCGGTGCTATTTTCCATTTTTATCTATCTATTCAAATTCAAAGCTAAAATCGATGCACGTTAGGTGGTAGTAGCAGCAGCAAAAGAAAATAAAGGGGATCTCTACAATTCCATGCATAACTACTACAAGGGTGGTTTATCCATGAGCCACGGGGGGGTACCGGAATGTATACCTATCTATATATAGATACGAACAGGTACTTTGAGATACTTTTTTTCGGTTCTTTCCCTCTTTTTTTCTTTCTGTTCGTTGAAAATCCTTTGCAAGGATAAGGAGGGGAATAAAAATGGAGTTCGTTTCATTTTCGTTCAGGCTTCTCCCCAGAGCGCATGATCTCATAAATTTCACAAATGTATTGGAGCTTTATGTCACGTATAAGAGAAGACAAACAACAAAAAAAAAAAAAATAGCAAGAGTCCTTCCCATGTTCACACTCAACCCGCACACGCAGACATACACATGTGTAGAGACACCAAAATGAAATGGCTTCCCTACTACGAAACGTGGGTATATAAGGTGCACACACTCATGCATCCGTGGGCTTGGGGGTGGCTGGCCTGGCTGTACATAGATACAAAGTTAATCTGACAAAATGTTCGGTTCGTTTTCATCTCTCCTGGTGATGATGTTCCCCAAAAACTTTGTGTGGTGTTCCATTTAAAGTGAATTCACTTTTTTTTTCGCAATTTTAAATTTTTGCCCCAAAAATATGGTGTGTACCGGTGTGTGTGGATGGTCTTTAATTGAAGCGTTTCTTGTTAGAATAATGCGAAGTGAGAGGGGACGCAGCGGGGGCGATCGGATCGCTGTGGGCCATTTACTCGTGTATGGTGTATGGTGTGTTTCAACGTTTTAAAGCGCAAAATTCTTTGAATAATTTACGAAAAACGATTTAATTTTTGGTCGGGGACGCGCGCTGCTTTTGATGTTTTTGGTTGTATTTCCGCAATTGCAACGCTTTAATGTTTTATATTAATTTTTAGTCATTTTTGTTTAATGAATTTTTTAAAATGTTTTTTTTATTTCCGGGAATATTACCGGCTGTGGTGCATTGAATATAAATACAAGCACACACACACAGAGAGAGACGATAGGGGTTTATTGAAATTCAGGCAATGCATGATGGTAGAATTTTGATTGGAAAATTTGCACTTTAATGATGGGTTTGCTGAAATATTTTTTTTTGTTTTCAGTGAAAATATATATATTCAGGAGCTAAAACTTTGCAGGACCTGCACTTGACAAGGGTAGAATATTTTTGAATTGCAAATGAAATGAAGGACTTTCTGTATTGCGAGGTGGAATATTCAGCAGACCTTCAAACAGTCGACTAGACAGTGCTTACAGTTGAATCAATGCCTGATATTAAGAATGCATTAGAGGGAAAATCCTTCGAAGTAGAACAGTATGTCAAAGCAGATACCAACAAAGTGAAGCAAAGTGGAGTAAAGCGGAGAAAAGTGGAGCAAAGTGGAGCGAAGTGGAGCAGAGTGGAGCAAAGTAGAGCAAAGTGGAGCAAAGTGGGCAGTTGACTACGAAATAGTTGGGAATAAGGAAAAAATTACATGTATCTGTTTTTTTTGACTCAGACTGGATGGCTTTGCGTTTAACACTCTAAAGGCTTCAAGTCAAAGTTTCGAAGTTATTCGATGATGCAGCACAGTGATGCGAAGGAGAAGAACTTTTACAAAATAACTGGTTGATGGTTCTGTTTAGAGACATGTGTTCCTCCGGTTAAGTTAGGATAGAATGTTGAATTGAATTGAGTTCCGAAACAACGTACGAAACTGGGACGAGTCTTACTAAGACTCGACTTCTGAAGGCCGCAGTAGGTACATAGGAATACTTTGAACTTTCTAGTAAATAGTGTTCATGAGAAAATAAAAACGATAAGTGCAAGTGTTTCTCGTGTATATCAACTGACTCCGATCTTTCTCGCACCACGGACAATGCAACAATTTAGATCGGGTAATAGGTATTTCCCTAGTTACTAGCGTTGCAGGGATTAGGTCTTACTTAGGTAGAAGTGGTTGTTTTTCTTGTAACCTATCGTATGTAGAACGGTTTTGACCGATTTTTATTGCCAGTACTAATTGCCAAAACTCTAGCACTATCCATCCGGTTTCTAGTCAATAGTTCTTGTGCTCTATTGCAGTAGTACTTGGGCCACACCTCCTGTCATCTACTATCAGCTTGTAATCGATAGTTTTTAACCTCAAGAACTACCCGCTTTCAGGGGGATTCGGTCATTTCCCTTACTGTTACTGTGACCCGGAGGATGCTGAATCTTAACCGATGTCACAACCTTCTTTGCACTGCCTACTAGTTTCGAGGATGTACTGACCGACATAATAGCCTGGCCTTCAATAAAGATGGCTGTGGTGTTGAAGGGTGTGGTGGTATGCGAGAAACTTCCCGTATTTTGAGAACTTCCACTTGGAAGACGTTGTATGAGTCAGGAAGCCGGTAGGACATGGAAATGTTGACGGAATCAGAGAAAATCACTGTCCATACCCCCCAGTCCATTTTTGGACCATTCCTTGAAAATTGTTATTTCGAACTCATTTGTCATTCTACATGTTCCCCACTCTTGTTTAGATTGGATTGGCTACCACATTCAGTAAAGATTTCAATCAGATTTAGAAATATGCCCCAGTTATCCTATTTCAGTGCATATTTTGAAAAACACTAACCTTCTTAAGCCCCTTGGGAAAGTTGCTGTTAGTGCCTCGTCACCTGCATCCCGTGGTCTTTGTCATAGGTTGGCATAAGTCGTAGCTTCTCTTCCACGAGAAATCGAAGATTGGCTTTGAAAAGACTAAAGAAAACAGCCGAAGCTAGAAGCCATAGTTGGGCTTATACCACTACAAATTTTCATCGGGAAGACGGCCCCTAGATGTGCTATTAAACTGCATTACAAGTATAAACCGGGGACATGTTCTGCACTATACCCGACATTATGGTCAGGGAGTAATGTTTCGGTAGGTTATTTGAGGTAGAAATATTAGACCGTGCAAACTGGTCTAATGGTGGTCCGGCACTGAACCCCATGAATCTTGTCTGGTTCACGGACGGATCGAAAATGGACTCTGAAGTTAGAGGTCCAAACTCTCAATATCTATAGGAATGTGTCCCACGGTTTCCAGGTTGAACGCCATGCGATTGAAATCTGCGCTGGGTTAAGCCTTAGTAAAGGTATCAAGGGCGCTGGGATCTATAATTTTTCGTAGTCCAATTTAGTGGACTCTATATCGTTTTCCATAAGGTAACTAGCTTGTCAGCAGAAATCAGGTTTCTGCGGCTAAGGACGTGCTCTCCTTCATTAGGGAAGTGGTATGACTCTTAGAATAAATCACACCCTTAGATACAATAGATCTTTTCAGGTCGCAGTGTGAAGTAGGGTCATATTAATATTTAAAAAAAAAGTACTGACAAAAACTTCATACAGATGCCGTCACTGTACAATAAACAGGAGACCTTGTCACAAGTGTCACGCGTAAGAAAACCGCCAAACATATGCTTTGGAGCACGAAAATTACGAATGAAAAATTGGCAAACATGGGTCATGTCCCTCAACCCGACAATCCAGCCCAAACGAAAAAAAAGACCCAAAACGAACTCTCACCGCTGTGGCTGCCCCCCTCGCGACAGAATAAAATGTAAAACCATATGACTTGGTGAGTTATGGTTCGACCATTATGCGTGTCCTCCCCTTTGGACTGACTGTGTACACCGCGAAGTGGCTTCGTTTGTGCACCAAATATATGGCCAGTCCGGTCGTTGGTCACCGCAAAGTCAGTTATGACTTCGGCCTGTCTGTCATAAGTCATTCTGTTGCTGGGCAGCCACTTGGCCCGGTCGGCGCACAAGAGGAATATTATTCATTTTTTCCGAATGACACTTTGGAACTTTAAAGCTTTATGAACAATTTCAACCACACACACACTCACACAGTCAGAGAGACGGTTCATGGTCAGAAAAATTGTTCATTTGTTGTTATTTTTGGGAACATAGCGATAATGTTTATTTGACAACTTTTATTGCCCGTACAGCGATAAATTCCATTCTAGTCGTTAGGTACGTACTCCGAGCCGACAGAGTTGAGCAGCACCCGAAAAAAAAGAAAAACATTCGTAAAAGCGGTCAACACCACGAGAAAAGATACACAGATACACTCTTGGATACTAAGTTGTTCTTTATTTTTATTCTTTTTTTTTATTTTTACGTCCGAGTATCCATCACTCAAAGAGTTTTGCATTATGACCAGAAGTTTTCGGGATGTGATCGTAAAAAGTAGCCAAACGATTGGTGCGTTGTGATGCTGGCTGCTGTAGCCAGCGGATGGTTGTAGTGCTGACTGGCGATAAACGTTTCATAGATGATGAGGGCAAATAGTACTGGACACGCAGTAAAAGTTACGACGGATTTTAATGGCCAAGCGTATGGCGGCAGGAAGTTTTCTCTTTTTTTTTTCTTTGTTATATCTGAGTACATGGCCAACCACTCATCGTGTAATACAAAGTGTATCTACGGGTATATCGTAGGGACTGGGTCAGAATTTTTGGTCTTTTACTACGGCCGGGCTATAGCCACAGTAGGAGTTGAAGTCATTTGAATGTTTTATGAATTTCGTAACGTGGAAACCGTTTAGTATGTTATTACCAGTTTTTTTTTACTTCATTTGAAGCCCTAGAGATGAATTTTAAAATTTTAACTTACCGTGAAAGATGTGTTATTTGAAATTATCTGTAGGCAGCGGTGCCCACATTTGCCGGAGAGAATTTTACGCATGTCACAGGCAATAGTTGTTAACTTATTTGGCGGCGAAACGATGCAAAAAAAATCATGAAAAATTATTAATGTCAGGTACCTGATGCAAGTATGGGTATAAAAGCCTGATAAACGTTTGGAAAATTAAAAAATTTAAGTATCTGCTGAATACTTTGGGGATTACAAACTTTTATGGTAATTTGCTGAAACTTAATCACTCCTGAACCACTTTAAGAATTAATAACGTACAGCGAATCCAATGAGATGGCGTCATTTCAAATACACACCTGGACATCTTACTTAGGTGGCGCTAGAGTGCGGTATGAACCTGGGCCTGCAATAACAAGCTTACTAACTGCCTCTAGTTTCGCACTCTAAGTCGGTTGACGTCCACTTCCACTTGTAAGTGACATCTAAGGCAGGATCTTACTTTAATGCGTTGTCCCTCCGGATTGGATTCGAAACCCCCACGATCCGGATACGTAAAGCTGTACAGCTCATACGAAGGGTGGACCATCTCGTGGTTTCTTTTTAAATCATAGGTTATACTGACAGCTGTTTCCCGCTCCAAATCTTGACAGGAAGTGTCATACTTCCGCAGAACCAAATGAGTTGCTTTACGTTTGAACAACGTTGGGAAATATTGAAAAGAGACGAGAATGTGGCTGCCGTAGCCGAGAGTGTGAGACTAAATTCACGAACATCAACACGCCATCGATCTCAACAGCTCAACATTTCACGCACTAGCCTGACGAGAATTCTCCACAAAGATCTCGGATTATTCGCTTACAAGGTCCAAGTTTGGGCCTTAGAGTAGCTTGAATTCGTCATTGAATCTCCTGCTCAAGAATCTTTCTCTCGAAGCAGCTGTGGATGTCGTCATCTTCTTTAGATAGAGTCCGAGCTTTAGGACCATAAATCAAGGTTGGGATGAATTTTATACACAAACAGTGTGCCTCTGGTGTTGACTTGTGAGTTTCGCATAACTCTTCCGAGTACGATGTTGAATAAATCACATGATAGCGCGTCGCGTTGTCAAAGTCGTTTTTCGAATTCAAAGATCTCGATGAGTTCACTTCTGACTTTGATGGAGCAGCGAGTGATCGTTAGCCTATATAGGTGAGCCAATGCCTATCGATATCGATCTGGACTTTTTGGGTTTTTTGTCCAGGAGTCTTTATTTTCCTTGCCATCTCTGACAACAATGCGTGTTAACATTTATTAAACTAATTCACCACGGATGTGGTTATAGTCCTACAAAGGTAACCGGCCTTAACCTTTCTAAGTGACCCCACCTGTCAGAAAGTATTTGAGAGATGCAAACCTAGGGTAATGAAACGATACAACGTCGCATGGTTAATGAATTATTTAGAGTCATTTTTGCACTTTCTACTGACAGAAAAGGACAAGACTGTCATATCGAACTGTCATACCCCCAAAACTTCAAGTCTATGCATACGTCATTGGTACACGTACATCACCACTCCTTTACTATGAAATACCCCTCCAACCGTTCAATGCTTGAGGTTTGTTTTCATCTTCATGTTTTATTTGACGAAATATATCGCCATTCGGTGAAACAATATCAACATTAACACAGAAGCGTCTCAAACAGCCAAAGGCTTAATTCCTGCTCGCAGGCTTAAGGCGACCGCCTGAGACAAATCATCCAGCACAACAACTGGAGGTGAACCCTCCATTCTTCGCCCCTCCCATGGGTAAATTTCTGCGGTTTAAAAGGTAACCAACACACTTGGCTGATGGAATTATGGATGGTTGAACGACTGAGTGGTGTAAAGCACGTGAGAAGAGTATCGAACGAAAGGAAGTGGGATTGGTCTTGCTCTTGGTTAGTGTAAACTCCGAAGTGGAGAGCGTGCGCGTTCGTCCGTAAACATATCGCCTTATCACGATTGCCCAGAATGGCTGCTGACTGAATGGGATAAAGAGTGGTGGTTGTGTTTGATCGTATTATTAAGCTCCTGCTTACCGATATACACGAGTGTCACTTTGAGATAAGCCTCTATTCCCGACGACATTGTATGAATGCATTCGGTTTTTTTGAATCCTTTGGTGTAACCATGTGGACAATGAAATCCTTAGCCACAAGTTAAATGGATTCCAATCGGTGTGCGCAGTGAAATCCAGCTGACGGTTTGTTTTTTTTTCTAAAATTGTTGCAAGGACCTGTATGTTGAACGTTTTCTTCTCTCTCCCTATTCGTTTTTCGTTGATCCATTTGTGTTATTTTAACCTTATTCTGGATAAACAATCGAAACGATGAAAGAAAAATATACCAAGGGGTGTCGGCTGAGAATGGGAATACCATTTGCAAACCCATACTCGCTGACGGATTGCCGTCATCACTGTGGGTTGGTTGGTTTTGAAACGATTTTCGTTGTTTTTTTTTTTTTTGGGAATGGGATATCGGTTACACATTCACAATTAAATTTACACAGTTTTCCCTTTCATTGTGTAATGAGAGCGATAATCCTGGAGGGTATGCGAAAACATCAACAACAAGAACAAAACAACAATAATACAGGAAAGGAAATCAAAACATTCAAGTCGGAAGGAAGGTAGCAGACTGTAATGCAATGAAATGAAAATGTATCAGTGTCAGGAGGAAGCAAGGATATTGAGTTGGTTCTTTGAGCCGACTTTCAGGATCCGAATTGTTGTTCTTTGAGGAAGATTTTGAAGGAAAAGGTGTGCGGAGGAAAGGTGTTCAAGTTTTTACATTTTTAGGGAGGCGTAGGGAAGAAAGAATGCCGCCATATTTTTACTTGCACCTATACCTATAGGGCAAGTATTGTATTCGTGCAAAATTTGGAACTCGAGATTTTAATCAAACTTGACATTACTATAATGGAGAAGTCCAAAAAAGTAGGTCCGCCAATGCCGTCTGTCTGTCTGTCTGTCTGTCTGTCTGTCTGTCTGTCTGTCTGTCTGTCTGTCTGTCTGTATATTCGACTACAGCCTAAACGGCTGAACGGATTTACTTCAAACTTCATATATAGGGTCTGTGGGATATTCCCTAGAGGCGAAATTTGAATTTTCATTCTAACCTCAAAATTAAGGGTAGTTTACTTAAGGCCGATTTCAGTTAAAAGGGATTTTCTCGAAAACGGGTCTAACGATTTCGATAAAATTTGATGTGTGGGTTAGTTTGGGCATATGCTATGAGGTGGCATACCACGTTTTTCACGAAAAATTCGAATAACGGTAATATTGAAAATCAGCTATTTCTCGGGTATTTGTTCGGCGATTGGGCTAAAAATTATTATTTGTAGGTTATAAGACAAGTGCAAAATAATGGCATACCAAATTTTGGAATGCCACGCCCACTTTTATAAAACTTATTTTTTTCAAAATTTTTACTAGAAATTGAGAAAAAATTATTTAAGCAAAGTAATAGGCCTTAAAATTCTCTATAATTCACTCAAACACCTTATCTGGCCACGCCCCCTTTTTATGGGCATTTTTATAAAAACAAAACATTGAGTAAACTTCTACAATGTTATGACTATTATTCCATCGAAACGCGGAATGCCACGCCTACTTTACTGGGAAGAGCAAGACTTGGACTTTAATTCTGATAAAATTATACACTTATAGCATTACGGTGCAAGTACGTACGACCCCGTCGTGCACTTTATTTTCTGTTGAAGTGTTGTTCTTTTTAAAGGACGATGTTTACTTTGTGTAGTGTTTTGTAGAAAGGAATGGATCGATAAGCCCTCTGTAGCTTTGAAATAGTACAATGTACACACCAGTCATAGAACTAAACAGGCAACTATCAGGGGTCCGAGTTCTAAGACTAAAGTTAGAATCGTTAAGACAAGGTATCGGAAAGATATTTTCATCTTCGAAAATTGTGTAAAAAAAACTACCTACAAGGAAAAGTCTCGCAATGCATGTCCTGAGGCTTCGAAACATGAGGTATTATAAGAGTAAGGTCGAGAAGAGTAGATAAAACGGGTAAGCTTGGCTTTATTTGACGGAGAAGTAGGCTCCGCGTTAAGTTGTAACAAAAGTTGAAAGTAGCTCGTACGCTTGCTCTAAACATAGCTAGTTCCATCTATCATTTGTGCCACACAACACAAAAAAAAGATACTTCTGCCCCGCTTGGCTCCGCTACGACGATTGAACATTCTTTCAAATATATACAACTTCACAATTTTCTGGCCTTCTTTCCACTATTCCCACTATTCTCCCGTATTATCCAATATCGTTTGTTCAGAAATTTTGAACTGTTTTGGACGCCTATTGCTTCAGGGAGGTATGCGTGTACGTAGGTAGTGGCCAGACTTTATCAGTTAAGAACGTCATTGGTATTGAATATATTTGGGTAGTTTAAGGTCTGTGAAATCTTTTCGAGTCTTATTCAGGTGGTTTCATTCGAAACATGAACTTGGATAGTACCCGCACTTGTTTGTCATTTTAAATCGAATTTTTTTGAATGAGCCTTGTGTTGTTAATCAGGATTCGTAGTCTGTTTTTGAAGAGTCAGTATAATTGTTTTCTTTTTTAGTAATTTCTGGAACATAATTTAAATGTTCTGTAGGCTTTGGCTGACAGTCTTTAAAATCAGACCGAGTTTTAATATTAAACTCTGCCATGATGAGTATCATGTCGGTATAGAATTCCAAGCCAGCTGCGAGACTTCCTTTGTTACCATTATGTGACAACTGTTCCTGAAGACCCTTATTTTGCGACTAGTACTATTTTAGATGGACACAGTTCAATATAGAGTTCCTCTTGGCCTCGTGGTCTCGAATGTTTTGCTTCCAGCTATGTTTTCTTTTTTGAATATATGTAGTTTTGAGCTTGTCAGCCTAAACCTCTCAATACCCTCTCATCCTTGGAGGTGCCTCTATTTACCGATTTATTTATTTGTCCAGAGCATAGTTTATAAGCATTTGGTCTCACCTGTTACTAGCTTGGGACGACGAAGTAAAACTATTTGATCTGGTTTAAGCATTGGAGATCGTGGACCTATAGATTTGTTTAAGCAAAGCCAAGATCACTGGGTAGAAGCCTAAATGCCACTCTTGGTCCGTTGACTGATATTTAAAAATTAGTTTTGGCTTTACCTACCATACTAAGTTTTATTGCAAAAACTCGATTAATTAGAATTCCCCTTAGTTGACGGGAGATAACTTACTTGACAGAGCTATGAGTCTTGGACTTTGAGGTATGATAGATACTTAGTATGTATACCATTACATGTGTAACATAAAATATTATATTTTATCACGTACGTCGGTCTTTCTGTTCAAAAATAAACTATCCGAGACATGACACCATGTCCAGGATACTCATCAAGAGTTTACATAAATCTGCAATAAAAGTTCGTACTCCTTAATAACACAAGATCCACCTCAAGTCTTTAGCCTTTAGTCTCTGCCAACTATTTAGTGCAACAATCTCGCTATTGTTTTACAACCAAAACACTAAAAAATATAAAACTTAAATTTACGATGTTTGAAAAAAAAAAAAACAACTCAAACATAAAAACCAAAAACTGCTACTGGAAGTAAAGTGGTGCTGAGCATTAAAGTCCCATTTAGGTACCCCCACTGTTAGGCACTCCGACCAGGTATTCCCAAACTATCGATTACAATCATAAAGACTGGAAGTGGCTACCTCAAATAAAACCTAAAATACATACTTACATACTTATATGAGGTCATAAAAAATAAAAACAAATAAAATAAGTAACAAAACAAACAAAAGGAAAGCAAAAGGCCAAAGCTTTTATCAGAGCCGCCGCCGCCTCGCAAATGGAGCGCAACACCATAACTAGGTTTTTTTTTTTTGTTTGTTTTATTAACTTGACAGCCTTAGTGGCCGGTAACTGGTGTGTTTCTAGATTTTTTGTTGATTTTTCCAGGAAGTACGACTATTAAACGAAATTTAGAAATTAGAAACAGTTGCAGTAAGGTGCTTCATGTGCAAACGTGCATTATATGAATCTAATTGAAGTTCAGATACTCGTGTGGTTATACTTAGGTTCTTTTTTTATTTCCTAAGAATGTAGCGCAACTGATTGTTAACTGCATTAAGTGCAACGAATTTGAGGTGAAGGCAAAACTAATGGGCTTTAAATATGATAAGGATTCAGGGCACCTTTGAAAGCTGCTAAACTAAATTGGTTATGCTATGTGGAGAACGTTGTAGCTTGCAGACAGGTATAGTTCCAAAGAATTTCGGTGGAATTTTTCGAGTCATATTCATGGTGACTGACTGAAACTGCCTTCTAAAACCGATATCATTCCAATAATCACTAGAGAATCATTCCTATATTCATTTTTAGTTGTTGAAGTCAATGAAGTCATTGCAGTCAATTTAAGGCAAGGGACATCAATTAGTTTTCACTTCAAAGGCGGATACAGTGATTGGCTTACGTGGTTCACCTAGAGCTGTAATTTTTCACAGCCAAAGTCATAGGTTTATTGCCAAAAGTATGATGCGATGTTTTGTATTACACAGAAGACTTCAAATGACTTCAGAATCAAGAAGACTGCAATATTTCAAAAATTATGTCAAAACCTGTGGAGAATGGGTTTTTTCAAGTTGAAGTTGTTTAGAATTTGAAGATTAAGCTAATCATCAGGACTTTATGAAAAACAAGTTGATAGTGGAAATGAAAATATCCTGAAATGTCCTCGAAATGTCCTAGAAGCTGGTCTCGATAATGCGGTGAGGGAGTACTTCACATTTTTGAAGATATAGACATATTGAGGTGTGGAAACTGGTCCCTAGAAGTACGATGGATTGGATCTTCAGACCCAACATCAAGGTCTTGATATCTACAATCGGATGGGCTAGTGTCAAAGTATCAAGCAGCAATTTTTTACTCTAAGACATCTCCTGGATTATAACAAGCATTGATCGAATCTCAAAATGTGTTGGAGAACAGGGCGAATAGTTTGGAAACTTGTCATTAAATGTTTCTATTTGAGCCTGTTTACATAGGATTTGACGGACTTGATTGACAAATCCTGACGTATTTGCTGTACATGGTGTTAAAGAATAAGTGAGAAACCAGATCCGATAGGATCACTTGAGCTAAGAACTCTTCGAAACGAAATGATCCTGTTTTATCTCAGGCAAGGGCTCTCCTTGAGTTCAGTGTGCTTTAAGTAAGTAAAGTGATTCTAAGAGTAACAAAGACTTGGAATCACTGACCACTTCCCGGCTTCTCAATATTGCTATACAATTCCGGCAGAATCCCTTCCACAGAAATTTGTAATCCTAAAACATTACACATAGCTTCCCGTGGGGTACATACCAAAACAGGACCACTTCAACCATTAAAATCGTCACAGACAGTCGAATGACTTAAGCTATCTTCCATAATGTTGCTTTCAGTACGAGTCGTTGACATAATTTCATTTGACAGCTAAGAAAGGCGCTGACATTCTATCTGTCAACAATGACGTATCTGTCTAAGACAATGATGCCAGAATTTGCATTTCTCGGAATTTCTTGTATTAAATTATGATTTAGGAAAGTATTCCATAACTTGATTTATATTCCAAGCTGCTTCCTCGTCGACTGTCATGCAAGAGCTCCACTGATACTCCTCAAGAGCTGTCAAGCTCTTAATCCCTTTTATTTCCCACAGATATTCCAGAAAACATACACAAGTATTCCAGCCGCCATGAGTCCTTAGAAAAACCTCGATCAATTAAAACAAATCCCAGCTCTTCCCCGAATCATCACATAATTTACCAACTGATGAACCTCAGCACCCAATCATGGTCCAGAAGTCCAATGTGTTGGTATTCAAATCGTCTGCCAGTGAATATTTTTATATTACCGAATAAATTATAAATGCCGAATGGGCCCCCTTCAATGAAATGTGTCGGCATCGGAGCCTTTACAGGCGAAAAATAAATTACAATTGTTCATCGTTAGAGCTGTTTCAACCGCTCCTCCGTTTATAGTTGGCACATTAATGTGTGATCCACATACCTATACTGGTGTGGGGACCTGACTCTTGCCCTGCAGGAATGTCCATTGATAGATCCCGCCACATGAAGAAACCATTCTGCCCACTAAAAATTGTACTAATCACCTGACCCCCAATGGAGAGGCCCCAACTCAGCGGGACGCACTCCGAAGATGCACGCAAATATGCGAATCATATTCGCGCTGATGTGCGCCCTCTATGTGGTTCGCAGTTCCCATAACACCGCGCGCGCTGGTCCCTGTCAGCCGTCGGCATTTTGTGAAAATGATATATGCAATGTTTTCGGGTTATTCCTGCTCCCACTGACAGATGGACACTGGTTCTGACACCTGACCTGGGACGCGAAAATACTTATTTTTTTTGTTTCCATATAGTTGTATATGTTTGGCAGCGATGGGATCGCTGCGGCTTATCCTTTTCTAGGATAATTATAATAACCACATTATAATTCGTTGACTGTGGGCTTAAGGGGTATGGCAAACCTGGCAGGACCTCACACACATCCATTCACATGGGATGGGAATATCAACTGATCTCGCATCAAGATCATTGTAATTCGCTTTGTTGACTTTGTACGCGTTGTGGAGTGAGATTACTGGATGTGGGAACGTTGTAAGTAATTGCCTGGGTATACCCTCTACCTGAGCCCACGCTCGAGTTCAATTGTCAAGGGATTTGCCATACCGCGTGGACTGAGAGGTTGATCTTTCGTCTTTTATTCTGATTCCCTTGTATTGAGTTTATTTTGTGTGAACAATGTGTTGAGTGAAGGTACATATGTATCTCTGTATGGATAGATGGATATTGTGATGACGAAACGGGATTACTAAATGGCTATGTCACTTTAATCCAGGAGATAAGACAGTTTGCCGTTTGGTTTCGTTTCGTTATTCGAAAATGGGATAAGCGCGGGTGCGCACGCACCATGTTGATGACTTTTTGTCACCAGATTACCGAGTAGGAAACCGTTTTGAAACCAATCCCTATTATTCACTGCGATGACAAGATTGGCATACTAGTCTGGTAGTCAACTTAACATGGTTCCCTTCGACAGATTAGGACAAGGGAAAATGTTGGATCGCAAAGCAATTTCAATGTTTACATAAATAATAATCGATTTCAAGTTGATTGTTGTTAATTCAGCTACTTTGTAACTATATGAACAAAGTCGAATTTTATACTTAAACTCAATATGTGTACTATGTCTGACATGAACTTTAGTCCGATACTCCAGATATACTGTGTTTTATTTAAGTGCAAAATTGTTATGTCCTTATTGAAAAACTGGTTCTAACGTCTTGGCAAAGACCATACTCAGTTCTATGTTTTCCCTTACGAATGTCATATCTAAATGTAAATGACTCAGCTAATCTGAGGATAGTGATGGGCTATCAATGACATTACTAAAATCCTTGAAGCAATTTCGATAGTTTAAAGATTCGAGCGCGCCAAGGACCAATTTTTATTTCCCCAAAGTGAATGTACAGTGATAGTACCACAAGCATTACAATTCTCATTTCACAGTTCAGGTCAATTTGGATGCATTCCCTAGAATTTAAATCAGAAGATCATTAAACCCACACTAGGAATCCATGCCTTAGGCTTCAATTCGCTTCAATCTATGGGTTAACTTTCGGACAGTTTCCATATCTTTCAGAAACAACTTCACAGAAATTTAACAAAATCAGCCGTTTCCACGTCGTTCGGTCGGTCGGAGTGATATCAGTAGTTGGTTGCATGCTTCTGCCGATTGTGCCATTCCCCCCAAGAGCAAAACAAAAGCTACCATGCCCCCAACGTCACGGATGTTATCATGAATTCTGCACGGAATTTCACACACGAACGGGCAGGTAATTCCTCTCCCTTTCTCTTCCTTTTCTGTTGAAAAATGGGTAACTCCGGCTGGCCGATGTAGAATTGATGTCAGAACCAGAAGCAACATTCCCGGGAGTTGATTATGTGGAAGAACTCGTACTCTAACCCTCAATGCATTCACTCTACACTGCACACCAAATAAGAACGTTGAGAGTTAATACAGATTCTACTACACCCTTCGACCACGACATGCCACATCCATGTCTAGGAGATGTCGATTTTTCTGTGGTGTCATGATTGAGCACAATCCGTACACTTGTGCCGAGGGAGGAGGGCTTTTTTGTTGCGTGCACAACAATAAACTTCCACCTTCCACCTAATAACAATTACAAAATACCAAACATAACAATAAAAGTTCTATTCCTCGTTCTAGCGTTGCGAATTCCTTGGAATGCGACGTCACCCTCGCTCCGGAGATGGAGTTTTGAGAAATCTCGCTTGACTCGCACAGAGTTCAAGAACCCCCCATTCCGATAGAATGGAGATCATAAATCACAATCGTCCTATAATTTCCATGCTCTCCCAGAGAGAAAAGAAGCCGTTTATGGCATCGATTTTTTGTGTTTCTCTGCAGAGGGTACCGTTTTTGATCTGCAGATAGTTTAGGGTGGTTCCGCATGCACATTGGGTAGGGCAGTGTGTGTGTGTTCTGCCGACGGGAATCTGCGTTTGACATGTCGAACTGTTTGGGAATAAAACTCTATTGTGGGCTTAATTTGATGGAAATAAGGGATATGCCTTGAGGAAGCAGATTGTGAAATGATTTTTTAAAACCTGTTGGATAGGTTAGGAAAAATTCTGGAATTCACTAGGATTATGCATGAATAAAACAGTATATTCTACATTTCAGCCACCATGACATACTTATGTCAAACTTTAAATTCTTGGCATCAAGCATAAACATGAACAACCTAGCTAAGATTAGACAAATTTCGCCCCGAAACTCTTAGCAGGGATAAAGCAGTGACTTGACTTGAACTTTGCTAGTGTTATCGATAATTTGAAGGAAAATGTCAAAACTGATTTACTTTTATGTCAGTCAAACTATACCCAGAACCATGGCTGCTCCTTTATTTTAATTTGCGTTCTGTTGTAATGTCAGTTGACACCCAGTACTGTCAAGTTTCTGTGATGACGTTGTTGGGCCCCGATGTAATTTTTTTCGTCCATAAAAAGATGCGTCTAATGTCAGACATTTCAGTTTTTTAATTGGTTTGAGAAATTGTTGTGAAAACACTTCATTTAATCATGTCTTAGAAAAACCAAGGAGAGCATTCAGAAAGAGTACAATCCGTCTGGAATGAAGGCGTCGCATACGTCAATTGTTTTTTGAAATTCAACGAGAACTTAAACGTTTTAGAATATTGCATGCGAAATTTTCAAAGGTCCTCTAAAAGTGGGCGTGGCTAAGGACAATGTATGGGTGAATTGCAAACAAACTGGATATTTATCTAGATACTTGGTTTTTCTAAAAATATTCAATTTCAAATAAAATAGTGAAGTAATGAAAAGAGGGCTGTTCCGTCTCAAAAGGCCAGATGTGAAATGTCAGCCTTTTCAAAAGCTCAAAATTTAAGGCCCAAAGACTGGTGGCATAGGACAATTCTCAATTCGTGATATTTATATCTCGATTTCTTTATCATGTTACAAACTAAATCCTGAGGAAATTTTAGGTTTATTTGAAGATGACGGAGAACTGCTTGAAAATCTAGAATTAGAAACGATTCACGAGTTCACTTTTAACAAAAAAGTAAAGTAACAATTGTTGTCTTAGACAAAATAGAAAGCTTTCTTCAAAAAATTAGTTGATTTTGGAGGAATGTCAAGGACAGTCTTGAAAGTTTCAAAGGAATAAGTTTTTTTTTTTAAATAGCATGGTCTCCGTCCCAGTCATAAGGTCGATTGGATTTACTCGAGACGCAACAATCCGTTCTTTAAAAAAGAGGTTTAAAGGGACATTTTCTTGAACCGACGGTCTTAGAAGTTTGAGTGAAACCGCCTTCTTTTTGAAAGTTTCATTCGTCTTCAGTATTTAGCAGCATTATTTTTACATTCCACATACAGTCCGAATAATTCTAAACCTCAACAAACCTCTCTAGTTGAACCTGTTTTTGTCTTGCATTTCTCTAAAAAAAAAATCTGATAAATAAGTTGGCAAATCCTGTCCACCAAACTATGTCCAGCTGTTTTGAATAGTTTAGTGCAGCAACTCTCTTCATTTAAATTTTAAAGGTTTGAACAGCTTCTGTAGTAACTAACCCTTGAATAGAAATATTTTCTTAGATGTTTTTTGAAGCAAGATCGATACTATCCTCGTCCGAATAGGTTGAACTAGGTAGACATCTGCAGCTGAGTTCAACTTCTGACTTTTTTAGCTGACTTATTTCTATTCTTAACTTTAAACTATTTGTCCTAAGTAAGCGTGGTATAAAGATATTTTTAAGTGCTTTAAACAAGTTTTGAAGTAGTCCTAGAAAGGTTGACGTTTCTTTAAGGTAGATACGAGGTAAATGGGACTAATAAATGATTTTAAAACAGCTATTAGTTTGTTGAGTCAACTTAAAGGTATATGGCTTGAGAACTTAAGCAATGCTGAACGATTTAAGTAAGACATCTGTTTGACTCTATTAATAAGTCTGCTTAACCAGGATTGTGCTGTTTCCGAGATCATCTGAGTCAGTCAATGTTATGCCAGGCTTGTAAATCCTTCACCTGATTTTATATTTTCCAGGATGAGATGAGTATGGTTCCTGCTTTCTATTCACTCGACTCTGCTTGAGTATTTCTAGAAAGTGTGATGGGTGTTGGGTATTAAAATTGGCTGTGCTTATCGAGCGGAGGCTAAGCAATAGTACTGGCACAGTGGGCTTCGAAGTCGTTAGACTTTAGATAACATCGTCATCTCTTAAAATGCGTGATAGACAATAGTATTTTGATGTGCTAGTCTGCCCTTGTAGCCCTTATCCGCCCATATTAGAGCAGCGGAACTCAAGAACCCTCTTTCGAATTTAGACCAAATAGGCTTGCTCAGTGATAAGTGTGTCGGTCTACTCGGTCAAGCGATTTTGTTTTCACTGTTCCACCTCTCACGAGTATCTAAACAGTGGAAAGCTCGCCTCTGTCGAACTGAGTAGACAAGACTAGCGGAGGGACCACAATCTTTATCACAATTGTCTCTATATTGTCCGAGTGAAATTCTCATGTTAACCTGCCCTATCCTTGGAATGTAAGACAAGTTAAACTAAATCTATCCAAGAGACATACAACTTAAAAATACTTCCTGATACTAACTTGACTATGTTGAGGATGTTTGAAGCTATGTATCTATAAAATCTACAATGTATGTAGAGACTTGTTCAGTATTCAAAGAGAGGTGACACAGATTCATCAGCAAAATGAAACTTGAACCTTTATTCCAGCTATTGTACTTAGAAATTCAATTTTTTTTCTGATATCCTTGCTGTTTCCACGAGGCATAATAAATACTGTTTTGCCGACGGCTTTTCAAAAATTCATCTGTTCCCTAGAATCCTTGCTGGACAAGGTGCTAGATTTCAAATCCAATTCCACAAAACTCTCGAAAACGAAGAGCTAAAGTTAAACCGACCAACTACTACCAGCCTTTTTTATGACCATACAAACACCATAACCATCCCTAAACACAAACACCAGCCGTGCTTCCTCTATGCCCAACACCACCACTCCGACTAGAGTTTCCCCTTCATTGCTGCGACTACGAGTACATCTCCATCATCCTTCAGAAGTTTCACAAGCATCATCTGGAAAACTGCTGCCGTCTGCATTCTAAACGAGCGAGTTGCGCGTATTCACCGTTTTTCTGCATCACAGACCATATGATGCAAAACTAATTTGAAATTAATGTGCGTCAATGTGCCGTTGGCGTCGGTGTCCTCCGGGGATTTCCCGCACAGCACAAAGTGTAAACATCGACAGGATCAGAATGTGTAACAACATCCAGACGAAAGAGGGCAAACCGGCAAGGAAACAGAAACAGGTGAAGCAACGCGAAACCATAAAAAAGTTCACCTACTGAATATGTATACCCATACATGTACATGTTTAGAAAATAATAAATATCCTTGAGGCAACGAGAAAAAAAACGAAATCCTTCAATACAGTGTTTTGATTGTAAATTGAATTCAAATTGCAGTATGCCGGTGATTGGTTCTCCCAACACAATGAATGAAAATAAACACAAGAAGCCCTTGGAAGACCAGTGGCGTAGAGAAGAGGTCCTTCGACATCCTTCCGATATAGCCTCACGCAAGTGGATTATTGTTCAAGAGAACGTCGCATACTGTCAAAAACAAACAAACATCTGTGACCCATCTTAAAAGACTTCCTTGACGCACAGCACAGCACGCATGAAACAGCACTGCTGTGTGTCCTTGCTGAACGGTTTAAAGGCTTCACCAGGGCTGCTGGGAACAAATTTTCCCATTAAATTTCCCATTGTTGTGTCGTGCGCTATAGGGGTGGATTTTTCGTCTTGTTTTTCTCTCAATGCCACATCAAAGGGGATGACAAAACCACTTGCAGCATCACACAACACAGCGGCGGCGGCGGCGATCAAGTGCATAAAGGACAACGATGACGACGCATGGTGCGCGCTATATTTCGATGGTAAATGTTTATCGAATGAAATTCATCGAATTTTTCGGCTGGGGGATGATGACTGCCAGTCAAGCCACTTGAAGGGCCGCCGACGATTTGATTTCGCCCAAATAAGGATACAAAGGGAAACAAGGATATGAATGTTTTGAGAATGGGCATAGAGGGAGGAAGCCAGAGAATCGTTTCGAGTGTTGTTCTGCAATTGTTTGGTTAATTGTTTGAATTGTAATTTGTATTGTTGCTGGAGGGTGTGCGTGTTAACTGAAATGAAGTACTTTTGGTGGCGCAAGAATGTGGGTCAATAGGCACCTGCCTATTGATTCGCTGTTTAAAGGAATTTTAAAAGAACTTCAGGGTCCTTCGTAGCCATTCGTTATTCTGGAAATAAGCTGCTTTGCTTTGCCCTAGATTCCTCGAAGTTTCAATGCGTACCTAGGTTGTAGCTGCGAAAAGACCGAAACTGTGTTCTGAAAGACATTCACTTCGAGGAATCTAGGGCAAAGCAACCCAGGTTATTCACAGAAGCTTAGAAGAATGCAAGGGCACAGGGATAGGATCCTCATATCACATTAGTCATTTTTTAGGTAGCTATGTACATAAGCTTCCTCCCCACTGCGCTGTTGTTTATACATCCAAAGCTCAAACGTTGAAAAGTAGGTATAGGTCTCTAGGTCATTCCTCATCATTATTTTGAAGATCCCATCATTTACCCTGCTCTCAATTCCTCTATGACCTTCACTATCGATTTTTAGGGAGTTGAAGCCTCGCTTAAGACTCTCCTCAGAAGCTTTCCTCGGTGAACCTTAGCCATTAGCAAAACAAGGATTCGGCGATGTTATATGCAAGTTATCCATTCCGAGCTATAGGGCATGTCATGGAGTTCGTTCTTCTACAGGTAGTACCGGAAGCATCCATGACATCTCCTGGCTAAAGCTCTCTATAACACGACCTCGCGTACTCGAGCGCATTACCTTCTTCGATGACGATTTCATTGTTAACATATCAATAAAAAGCACTCCCTTCCTTCGGTAAAGAAAGCCAAAGCATCATACATGACATTGGACAGCAGCGAAGCATATACGGAGCCCTGTGGTATGCCGCCGTTGATATTCTGAACTGCATTTAGTGCTTTCGTCGATAGTCTTAGCTTTAGTTTAATACATCTGAGAATCTACTTAAAGTGCAAACACACTCAGGCCAAGGTATGTGGAATAAGCCTATTTAGGATCTAGGGGGATACAAGTAGGTATTAACCAGAGTTCCTCGAAGAAGCATTACATTCTAATAAAAAGGATAGCAATAGACTTAAAGGGAGAAGAATTGGAGAGAGTAGCCTGTTATGTACCTGTTTTGTACCATTTTGAATGGCCAGACAGTTAGAGCGATTATGAAACTGCTAAGCCTTAATCTAGACACGAAATGCCATCTGCTCATCTGCGTTTTGTAATGGCAACTTGTTAACACTTAGTGAGATGCATCCCGGTTTTCCCCCTATTTCTTCTAGAATTCTTCAAATCCTCAACCAAGTGAAGAGTCCCAAGATTTAATCGCAGCTTCACATTGGGACAGTAAAAATGGCAATATCCTTATTAGATGTTGGATTACACTTCACCGATGATAATGCCTCCATAATCACCATTACTTCCGCTTTAAAAAAATTCTTCAGCGATTAGGGAGGTGCAACGAGATACATATTTACGTTAATAGGTAGCTTTTAGTGGCGGAAGTGATGCTAGTAGGTTGACAGATGTCGGATTATGCTAGATACCTTCTTTTGTAACAAACACTACTAATTCCGAAAGTTCTACATTTGAAGCTCTAATTTTACTAGCGACATGATGAGAGCAACCCAAAACAAGTGAAGCCCGTTCCACCAAGGCTTAGAATGGCACTAAGTCATCCTTCACAGTAATTTCTACGAAAATCTACTCGGAGAGGACTCATGTCTTGCATCTGTAAAATGAGTTGAAATGTTGGCAAAGGTGAAAGGGACAGCAGAAGTTTTCTTCTAACTTTTAAGTCAACTTTTGAAGGTTTGGCTTTCACGTGATGATTCTAAAAGGATTTTGAGTCAAACTTTTTCTGAGGATAGATGGAAGGACATTAAAGTTACATATTAGCGATAGGTTAGCCGGTCGATGTGCAGGACATATGATACATATTCGTTTCCGATCTAAACAAAGGTCCAGACCACCTTTCTTTCAATTAAAGTCATAAATTAGTAGTGCAGATTCCTTTCCATGATTATAGATAGCATTGAGGCTTACGTTTAATGTTTCTTTTTTCGATAAAAATGATGATTGTCTGTTGACCGTCTTTTACACCATTTTTTGGAGAAGAAACTGCCGGTTCAACCAGTATACATTCACAGTCTTTTCAGGTTGATCGCACTTAACAGTGGTAAATATCTGAAGTCTGGTTTGTCTAGTTATTTTAAACTCTCTCTTAATTTCGACTTTAAGTCTCTTACAATGCCCACACCGAAACACTGCACTTTTTAGTTGACTGTCACGTACACGACATATCCTCCATTAGTCATACTTAATCGCACAGTGGACGTTGATACCTAAATGAAAGAGATCCATGAGGTTATCGTTATCGTGAAGCACTAGGCACCATAGTGGACCCATCGCGATCCCTAGATCAGTAAAAAACGATCCTGATATCAACTTCCTCTAAATTGCCAAAGAAATACTTTCCGAGGTTAAGTCTACTCTAAGCCATGCCTTGGAATTCATGCAGTACCTGCATATATCCGTATTGGATAACTCTAGCCTCATGTCGTGCCTCCTCTAGAGAGATTCCTTATCCTACCAAACAGAATACCTAGCATTAACAGCGACCTGCTTAGTTTCATAACTTTCGTAGATTTTATCAGATCTTAATCAGGCCACAAGGCCTTACACATCCTCTACCCTCTTAAATTTTAGGTCAGCCATATAAATGTACCTCTCCACGATAATCCTCTTGGTTACACTGATCGGTAGTTTTACTCCTCTAATTGCATTGCTATACAGAAGCTGATCCTTTTTTGGCCACTACTACGTCGGCTCTTTCGTTCCCCTCAGCATCACAGTGTCCAAGTTCTCATCATAGTGACAATCAATGTAGATGGAGATACTCTGGTCGAATATTGATGCTGTCTCTAGTAATTCCGCAGCTTTAAGCACAGCTTGAACCTCTGTTGTGTCCAGAAGTCTCAGGACCACAAGTCTATGTCTCTAAGGTATATATGTACCCGTTTTGTAGTGACACAGATTTCCTTTGCCTATCCTTTCCTTTCGGGTATACTACAGTGCATCGAAATCCATGATACCGAGAATGTCATCAGATTCAGCAGGGATGTCGGGAGGCAAGTCCCTGTAGTTATATTTTTTGGAAGTACAACCATGAACCTAATGGCAATGCAGTGTAGATCTTGTACCTTGGCCAACATAACCCATCTTTATAGCAGCCTTCCACCATACAAGAGCCCTATATGTAAGGATAACTCTGACTATTGCAATATACAGCCAGTTCATCATTCCTGGTTCTAAGGCTCACTTTTTCCTCGTCGTTCTCTTTCGGATGCATACAGAACTATAAGCCTTACAGTATAATCCCAAGATATTTTGCAAGATCCGAAAAGGCCACCTCCACTTGTATCTTGGCATCTTGTATGTTTTGCTTTGGCCGAGTTGTCTTTTCATTTCATAAGCTGATTCCAGCATCACGTCCAGCTACATGTGTATGTATATTGCAAAGCTTGTAAGACTTTGGTTCTGGGCTCAGTTTATTCCTTGAGACATATGCATCCTTATTCTAATTATTATACATACTCACCTTAATGAGTAGCATCCCTGTTTCGACGGATAGGTGGCTCTAGTGTTACATGTCTCCTGGACAGTATCCACCTCTCCATAGCTTCAGCTAATTAATCAGCATTTAAAAGACGCTTCCACTCAAAAATGTGATTCCCTTTTGTATAAATTGTTACATCACTTTTTATAAGGCACAGACTCTCTTCGTAACAAGACACTCCCCTTGTCAGACGTCCCTTAATGTGCGCCGTA
This sequence comes from Xylota segnis, assembly GCA_963583995.1. Classification (NCBI taxonomy): domain Eukaryota; kingdom Metazoa; phylum Arthropoda; class Insecta; order Diptera; family Syrphidae; genus Xylota; species Xylota segnis. The sequence goes on from OY757237.1 coordinate 27,932,014, forward strand.
TTACAAAAGGTCAGATCAATTTACCCGCCGTCGATGCGGCATTGTTTAACTCAATTATTCATAAATATTCAACAACAATATGCACTAAATTACATAACAGGTCTTTACCACCCTCTAACCATTACAAAACCCAATCCAAACAAGTACCCTTCCCGGCAGTAGTCAGTCAGTGGCGAAGACGACGACGACGTTTCGAAACGAATCACGACCCTAACCACTGACTGTGTATTCCATTTAATTCTTATTCCAATCACATTCAAATGACATTTCCCAAGAGTAACAGACGAGTCGAGTCTCCCCGATCGTCCTTTTTACAAGCACGCGATGAATAGCTCACACACACACCCATATGCAGTAGTCCTTGTTGGGATATTGTATGTCTTCCGACAACCGACGTCGTAGAGCATAGCTTCCTCGTTTGAAACTTTGCAAAATACCTACTTATTCTCACTCACCCAAGGGACCTGTCCGTTGGACTGACAAACATCCTTAGGAAGAGCTACGTCGACGTCAACATCCACGACGACGGCGACGGCGACGAAGTGCGACAGTGACGTGTGTCTCGATTTAAAACGCGATTAATTCCGAACAAGAAGCACACACACACACTCGCACCCACAATGGGCCTGGGTGTTGCACAAGTTTTGCATGCAACGAAAGGATTGGCGTGTGTCGTCCTCATGCAAGCGGTTGCGACATACTTCCGTGCCACGTTGTGATTTCTCGCTTTTTCCAGCAACCGACATTAGTTACACTTTGGACACGTGATAGTGTGACCGACCCGCGTTTAGTTGTATCATAAACGATGATGATTACAAGGATATCCTTTTTTTTTTGTTATTTCCATTTCCAGATTCATTAATGGGCTCCGCCAGTGAAGATGAGGACGATGATGAGCCACATCTGAGAGGGCCACCGCTTGGTTTGGGTGGCATGGGACCCAATGGACCCGACTCAGCAGGTGGACAACTCGGCGCATCAGATATCTCAGTGCAAAGTATGAGTACGGACAGTAAAAATACGCACGACGATTCCGATCAGGTAGGTTACATCAAGTGCGCGTGTATAGGTGCGGCATAATCATCGCATTAATAACAAAACCTGCCGACGCCAATGTTGTGCCGATGATTAATCGCGCCTGAGTTAGATTGATTGATTTCTTATGTTTTTATCGATTTGTATGGCATTGCAGGGCTCACTGGACGGTGACCCAGATGGACGTGGTGATTCCCAGGCGGAAAATAAAAGTCCTGATGATGGTGCAAATGGTTCGAAACGACGTGGCCCGCGTACTACAATCAAAGCGAAACAGCTGGAGGTCCTGAAAACGGCGTTCAATCAAACGCCGAAACCGACGCGACACATCAGGGAACAACTGGCGAAAGAAACGGGTCTGCCGATGCGGGTGATACAGGTGAGTTGGATGCTTTGCTTATTGGATTATAATTTCAGCTGAATACCGATGGTTTTGACAGTTTTTTGTTGTTAATGGTCTTTGATTGGGGGTCAATCAGAAGAATGCCTTACCCACTTGAATATGGTGCATCGCTTGCATTGTAAAGTGCGAGGATTTCTACATATTTCTGATTAGATTGACTGCATTGTTTGAGTCCTTTTTCTTGACATGCATTTCGTTTAAAAATACTGTGACCTGCAGCAATATTAGAAGCGAGCTCCCTTACTGCTAAAATGTGAATTTTTAAGTCATTCGTTGCCTAATTTCGACTTTAGGTATTGTCTTAACGATGCCTATTTAAAGATTATATTTTTAAATTATTCCTACTCGTTAGACCAGGGAGAGGAACTGCAAGCATTTTCATGGAGCTACCAGCGATAGCTTTAGAGAGATGAGATTAGTTCATGTTTTTTCTTCACATGACCGCTTCTTTCGCTTTTTTCGTCAAAAAGTCGTCCTACCTAAGCTAAGTTCAAATAAAGAACTGCATTGGTATCTATCTACACAGGTCTAATGTGTTGTAAATTAGTATCTTCGGTTTGTAGTAGCTTATTATAAAAGAACACAACTGGTCCTAGGGCACTACCCTGTGGTACCCCGATTTATATACATATATCTAAAATGTTGCTATGTGACACTTGATATTTTTGTACTTTATGGACTAGTCCTTCGTTCTACACTTTATCAATGCTTGTGTGATCACCTTCTCTCTACTTTAGTCCGGTACCATCTACTCCTATTTCTTTCTTATTCTTTCGGTGATTCAATTCGTAAGAATCATTCTCAAGCCTTTTATAGCTTTATTTTTGAAAATCTGACTTCGTCAAGTTAATTAACTTGCTTAGCTACGTTAATTTCAACAATCCGCATGATAATACGAATACGAATACTGCCCTCGCACTGCTTCGAACAAACAGTCCTTTACAAGCTGTCCCTTACCTGAAATCTCGTTCTAGTTTCGACTATACCCACCTTAAGTTTGCCGACCTCTACCTCGATCCCGATCACGATGCTTTTTCTTATATTGTCAATTATGCCCAAACGTCACTAGCTTTGGCAGTATCACTGCGCTACTGCGCTACTGCGCTACTTGTCAAACAAAAAGAAGAGAAACAAACTATTCCCCCGGTCCCGATGGATTGCCTGTAATTGTTCTAAAAAACTGCATAAGACACTTAGCTTAACCACTGACGTATATACCTTTTACTAATGCCCATGTCCCAAGAAACTTTTCCCGTAACTTGAAAGAACCTAATTATGATCCTCATTTACAAGAACGAAATAGCGAACCATTCACAAACCATCTTGCATGAACCTGAACTCTTCGAAAATATTGTGTACAACCCAACGCTTTTTTACTTCAAGTCTTTATTTGCTTCTTCTAACATTTACGAGCCTTACAGGTGTAGTGACTAACTTTGGTAAGGCATTTGATAAGAACGGTTTTCAAACGAATTTATTTGATAAAAAATATATCAATTCTCACTTGACAACACGAAGATTCATTTAGATCGTATGTTTCTAACCCTATAATGGCCACATCAAGTGTCCCTCAAGGGACTCACCATAGTCCCCTTAATATTCGTGCTCAGAACTTACGTTGTTGACTGGATTATCAAAAACTGATTTTACTTTGTGTATGGTATTAACATGAAGATGTACAGATTGTTTTCATCCCACACCTACTGGCGCTTTCTTCAAGATGTCCTAAACTATTTCTCGTTCTTATGCCAGAAAATATGATCTCGAACTACACGTCGTGAAATACTTATCAAGCGTGCTTTGTAACCCCCAGGGGCTATTTTCTTTCTACACGTGTTATCTGCAATCGATTGCTTCACTCTCAATTCTGCGCGTGACTTTATAAAACGCTGGTCAAAAGAATTCTCGAATCCCTATGTTACCAAATCACTATACAAAGTATATCACCTTCGTTCGACCTTTTCTTGTTGTCCATATTCATCGTTTTAAAGCCCTCCAGCGCTGGTTTCTACGCGCCGGTTTTCGAGATTTCGCCTGGATTGACAGAAACAATCTGTCACTTTACCCCGATCATCTGAAACGTTCTGTCTCTAGTCACTAGAAAACCGACGTGAAACCATCATTTTAATCTTCCTTCATCAGTTGATTACCGGTCACACTGATTGATCCGTGCCTCTTGAATCGGTTTACTTTCGTACCAGCTCCCTCAAATTAAGGTCTATGCCTTCTTTTGTATTAGTTCTCGTCGCACTGCAATGTCCTGAATATTGGCTTGGCTTTGGCTAATAATATGGAAAACTCTTTCCACTTCTACTTTAGCAGAATATCCCTCCAGAACTATCTTCAGCACCATTCTTTCTCTTCCTAGTCCAGTCTTTCCTTTCTATCTTAACTTTTCCCTTCTCTCTGCAGATCTTAAGTTAATCTTTAGTCTCTAAGTTTAGATTGTTTAAGTTGCTTTGGTTTGTGTTAAGCTAATAAAAATGCTGGAAAAGCCGGCCATCATTTGGCTGTCATTCGGTGAACCTGATCTCTGATCTAGAATGGTATTGGCAGAAAGAAGATTGTGCTACCATACGATTCGGTTGCTTTCGTCACTCCTGGAAACATTTGGATTTATGAACGAATTTATAAATGTTAGTACATCCGGATCGGCAATATCTTCAAGCTCCTCGAAGAAATTTTCCACCAGCATCTGCTTCCTTGGTGATGATAACGCAGGGCAACTCCAGAGAAGGTGAATTGCTGATTCTTCTTTTTCTTCATCCAAATATTCACGACAGAAGTCGTTCGCCGGAATTTCACAACTAATGGTGTGCCTACCTAACGCACAGTGACCCGTCATTAATTCCAATAGTGTACCTATGCGCAGTATGCTGATGAGTAGCAGATACGTTGTCCTGCGTTTGCTCAACTGTGGCCACGTCTTTTTGGCGTGATTAAGGTATCAAGACTACGCGTTCTTAGATGTGCCAGATGGAGAGCTAATGTAGAGATATTGTGTCCTTCCGTTTCAATGGTTAGATGAAGCCCCCTTTGGAAGTCGAGAGGTTCTGGCTAGGTAGCCTGCCTTATAGTTTCCTTGGACATCCGAGTGGCGAGAAACCCCGCACAGACTGAAATTACAATTGTTTGGTGTAATTATTCAGAGATGCGCGACATTCTTTTACTAAGTTGGATCCTACTATTGCTGATTCGATTACTTTGCTGCTTGACTGTCGGTGTAAATGACGATCTCCGTACTCAATACCGATATCACCAACAGCCAGTCAGCGGCTTCACGAAGGAATGCTTACAGCATTAGAGGCTTAAAAACTGACTTAGGGTGTTCTTTTCTCAACGTGGTATTGAATGTTAAAGTCCAGGAACAGGATGACGTAGCCCCTTGTTTCTATTTTCATAAGCGCAGAGTTGAGAATGATGGCGTGCCCTCTCTCGCTGGGGCACCATAGCAATGACTCCCTTAGCCGGAACACCGATTTCCATGCAATCTCTTTCTCATGATTATCCAGACGAAGGACTCTTGGTCTGTACTCAAATAGAGTCCCATTACGCATGGTAGGATTTGGTTGCGGCTCCAATCTCGGATGAGCCTTGCGAAAGCTGCTTATCTCAATATAGTGACTATTCCTGTCAACCACTGATCAATACCAAGCCTCATGTCATAACAACAAAATACAACCCACTTGCTGTCGAAACTATTTAGTAATTTCGTATTCTTAAATTTTTTTTCAATTAAGTCCCTCTTAAGACTTGTTACCCAATCGCCGGTAATTAAAAATGCATGCACTAGATTGCCTCCACAATCGGTCTACAAATCTCGTCTGTAACTATACCTTTTTTTTTTTTTTTTTTAACTGTTTATTTATCCACTTATACATTATTATATATTATATTTGCGTAAATAAACTTAAAAAATTACTACCTTATTTATAACTTATAGTAAATGACCTCAAGGGTTCTCAATACTTATACTATTATAATTTTTTTTTTTTGAAGTACTTAATTCTAGCAATTACTTTTTTTTTTTTTTTTTTTTTTTATTTGTCTTATTATTTTTGTTATTATTATAAGGAAAATGTGGCTAAACCTTTTATAATTACATTATCTTTTTTTTTTTTTTTTTTATCAAAATCTAACCTAAACAAGAAAAACTAAAACTAACTTAACCTACCTTAACCTAGGGATGGGATTGGGCCCTGACATATGATCCTTAGCTCGCCAATAACAAGTTAAGCAAAGTCAGTTCACCTAACCATTTCATTGGAGGACTTAAGATCACATGTCAGGGCCCACTCCTACTTAACCTAAACGTTAGTTTCAACCCAGTCGAGCCACCAGTATCTTTCTCGATTTAATCTTTCGACGCTCAATAAGTCCCTTTCAGGCACACTTACGCAGTATCTCAGATCAGCATTTCCATCACCCGAGGATATTGGTTCATATAGAATACGTTTATCTGTCGCCCTTCTAGCAAGATGGTAAATAATGGGTACGTTCGTCGAGTCTGATAAGTAGTCATGTGCATCCAGATATAGGAATGCCTCAGGTGGAATATAACCACTCGCCAAAGTGTTTCTGAAATACTCAGGGTTGGGATAAAACAAGCCCGAAACGAGTTCGTTCTCCGCAACGCTAGCTGACCGCGCGAAATGATTCCTCACAAGATCCAGAATGACATTGTCAATTCTGGATACACCGGAAGCATCCAATAGTCTCTTATTAGAGACGTAATGCCGAAAGTCGGAATGTGCGCTTCTATACATCCGCATACAAGCTCGAAGACATTTTCTTTCAAATAGCCGAAGCTTTTCCATATAAGATGGGCTTATGTTCCACCATACTGGACTCGCATAAGTCAGAATTGGACGAATGAAGGCTTGGTAACATATGATCTTCACATCGGATCTTAGATAGTTGGAGTAAAAAAGACTTTTGAGTGACATAAATGCCGCCCTTGCTTTTTGTAACTGCATATTTATGTGCTCATTGTAGTACAAGAATTTGTCCAAATAAACACCTAAATAATTCACAACAGTCTTTGACTCTATGTGGAGACCATTGGAACTCGTTATCCGAAGATTTTTCCAATTTCGTCTCAAATCTGAATTGCCGCGTCTTACTGGTATGCGGAACAGTATGGTTTCACATTTCATGTGGTTGATCTTTAGCTTCCATTCTGAACAAAATGTCTGTAGCTTATCAAAATTGTCTTGAAGCTCTCTTTGTGTATCCTGTATTTTTGAGCCACTTGCGTACAGAACAACGTCGTCAGCAAACGCTATCGAATTACCCAATCCGTGTAGCATTTCAGAAACATAGATGTTAAAGAGGAGCGGTGCAGTAACTGTGCCCTGTGGGAGGCCATTGATAACATTAAAAACTTTAGTCGTCGTGTATTGTCTATCTGTTACAACAAATTTCTTCTCGTACACCATAGATGTAATCATCTTTACTAAATGATTTGGGAATTCATATAGAAGAAGTTTATATAATAACCCGTCAATCCAGACCGTGTCGAAGGCTTTTTTGATATCCACTAGACAGGCAGCTGTACATCGTTTCGCGTTTAGATTCCAATTGATATCTGAAATCAGTTTTGTAACAGCGTGCACCGCCGAATGGTTTCTTTTGAACCCGAATTGGTTTCGCGGTATAATCTCCTTTCTTTCACAATCAAACAAAATTGACTTACTAATTATTACTTCGAAAACTTTCCCGATGTTAGGCAGGAGACTAATTGGCCTATAGTTAGAGGGATCAGAGGGATCCTTATTTTTTTTTATTATTGGAAAAACCTTCGATGTTTTCCAACATCTCGGGAAGTAGCAGTTGTTTAGTAGGTTGTTGAATATGACGCAGTATTGCCGTATGATTTCCTGCGGTATATGCTTAAGGATGATGTTGGGAATGTTGTCTAAACCGCTTGACTTTTTGTTATTCAGTTTCCTAAATATTTGTGTCAGGTCGTCTAATGTTGTAAAGTAATTGTCTGTCTGTTCAGTAGTTAGTTGGTCAGCTTTTAATCCTTCAGAAAATCTACGAATCGTTGGGTTGTCACTATTGCGAAACCTCAACAATTCGTCATTCACTTCACCAGTTTTGCAGCTAGAGAGTTCTCTAGCGTGAATAGCCTCAAAATGAGAGCCGATCAGGTTTAGCTTATTCATCCCACTATCTATAACAAAGTGGTTATCAATGATGGGGCAGTGTTGGCTATTAATCTCAGCTTGGGAGAGAAGCGACTGAGAAGATAGTGGGACTTTCAGTTTCTGAATTTTGACAGCGTTACGAGGCTTAAATATCTGATTTATTTGAGGAAACATGGTCCTCGAATCTGCCTTCAGTACATTTTCGGCGCGCTGCTTCCAGTATTCGTTGACACTATTCCAGAACTGCTGGTTTATCAGTGTCCTCACATTTCTCAGGAGAGATTTTAACCTTCGCAACTCCATATTGGACGCATCTTCTTGGAACTGGCGACGTATACGATTTATCTGGGTTATTAAAAAACTTTTGTATGTCTGTAATGTTTGTATCTCACGGTTTAGATAACATTCAATGCTATTTTTTGATTTAATTTTCGGAACTGACGACTCCATAGCTTGTAATACCACTGTATTAAGATTCCCGATATAGGAATCACATTCCTCATTCGTAAGATTCCTATTGTTAGGAATATTAGAAGAGGAAGGACAGTTCCTATATTTTCTAGTGGCGCAACGTTGGAATTTGCACCAATCAGTCTGCCTAAAATTCAATTTAGGGACATCGTGCTGCATTGCGAAGCTAAACATAGAGTCGCCAACAAATGTCACTGGCATAACTATAGCATTATGATCGCTATCATACGGCAATATTGAAAGTTTATTACTATGGATTGTTTGGATTTGCAATCGCGCGTCCGCAATGCAAAGGTCAAGATATGAATTCCCTGAAGGAAAACTCGGTGTAACTGAGCTATATAATTTCATTTTGTACCCAATCTGGTTTTCCTCAATAAAGCGATTTAGAAAGGTGCCTCTTCCGTTCGCACTTGAGTTTAACCAAACTGGGTGTTTCGCGTTTAGATCTCCCGCTAAGACGAAATAGTTGCTTAAACTATCTAGTCTTAGTACTTCGAATAATTTCTCGATTTCGGCTTTAAATAAACTTACGGAACCTGACGCAGCATACGCCGATATTAAATACAGACAACCATTATTTCTGAGAGGCAGCGAAATAATGGTTGTCTCAAGACAGCTAAAACTTCTAATATCATTTCGTTCGATGGTGGTGAAACGCAGTGGCTTCCGAACGAGAATCGCCGTACCGCCACCTCGAATCGAGTCGCGCCTATCTGTTCGTATTATTTCATAGTCTTGAAAATGTAAGTTATGTCGGTCGTTAAGTTTTGTCTCGCTCAAAAAGAGTACGTCTGGTCTATGGTCCACCACAAAGCGTAGAAGGTCACCGCGCCTACTATTGCGAATAATAGAATTGACATTAAGAGCAGCTATTTTTAAAGTTGCAGAATTTGGTCTAGTCATTTTGACGGGCAAGAATGTTGAGAAGAGCATCCACTTTCGCCGATAGATCTGCAACAGTCCTGGTCAGGCTGTCGACTTGTGTTTGCAAACTGTTGTTTTCGGGACGTACAATATTCCTGGACCCAGCCATATTAGGACCAATACCGGGGCCAGAACTGTTCCCTACCACGCTTGCGAATGATATCCCTCCCCGAACATGATTGTCGATCATATTGACTTTATGCGCAACCCTTTCCTGTGTTTCCCGTTTCTTTGCCAGAAACCGGTCTGCTAGTCTCTTATAGCTTTCGCAACCCCGCCAAGAGGCAGGGTGACCAGGTTTCTGGCAAAGAACACAAAATAGCCGCTCTTTGCCGGCATCTTTTTGCACTTGGCACTCACCAGGTTCATGCGAATTTTGGCACTTGACGCACCTCCTTACCATCTTACAATTCGGAGAAGCATGCCCGAATCTCTGGCATCGGTGACATTGAAGGACACCGTTCCTCCTAATTTTTTCGAAGGACACTAAATGCCCCTCTATATACTTTATATCCTTTAGGCTTTGTACTTTGCTATCTGGAGATAGCTGTACCGCTATAATGGGTAGGGGTCTATTTTCCCGTCTAGACTTCGCCGTAACGTACCTGAAAGCGCGCACGAAGTTCAAGTTGTCGATGTTCGTTCTTTTAAGCTCTTCAAGGACCTCTTCTGGGTTGTAACCAACGCTGAGACCCTTGAGTAAGAATGACTGTAACTTTTCATCTTTAGGGGTATACGAAAAATATTCGGTACCTGCTTCTGTAAGAAGATCTTTGACTTTGTTACAGTCATTCTTATTATTTAAACTTAAGCATAATTTATTGTTGTTTATGGCCTTAATATGGAAATTATCTACTCCTAACTCACATTTTAATAATTTCGAGAGTACCTTACTGTCCTCTTTGAAGATCTTTATGGTTGGTGGTTTCTTATTCGCCGCCACTGTTTCCTCCGTTGCGGTCTTATTTTTGTCGCCTTTATTGTGTTGTGTTGTGCTGTTATTTTGCCTGATTTCATGTTGTTGGCCTTTTGCTTCATTTTTTTCTTTCATTTCTTGGAGAAGCATCCGAGATGTTGGTGGTGAAAAGTTCGTATTTTTATTGTTAGTAGTTAGCTGTTGATCATCGTCAACGACCAGAAGGGCAAATTGGTTTTCCTGCAGGTTGTTATGATTAATATCACTTTTATTCACTGTTTTGGATTTTTTTCTTTTGTTTGGTTTATAAGAAGTGTCACTGTCACTGTCTTGCATTTTTTTTATAATTTTTTTTAGTTCAATCACTTCCTCTTTGTATTTTTTTGCCATTTCTATGGCTTCTAAAAATTCTCTCCGTGAGATATCGGAGAGATTCATGGTCTCTTCTCCCCTCGGAGGGGACCCCATTTCTGTGTCTTTTTTCACTTCGTGCTTTTTTTTTTTTTTTTTGTTTATTTCCTTTAAGGAAAAGATACTTTTTAATTGTACTAGTAGATAATAATTAAATTATAATTAGATAATAGTTAACTAGTTAGTTTTTTAGATTTTTCGCAAATTTTTTATTTTTATTATTTTTTTTTTTTTTTTTTTCACTTATTTTTTTTTTGACAGTCTATCGATAACGCCTTCTACTCTGAAATTTATTTATTTACCTTAGGATGTACTCGGGGCTCGATAGAGTCCCATTACACATAGTAGGACTTGTAGCTGCTTATCTCAATATAGTGACTACTCCTGTCAACCACTGATCAATACCAAGCCTCATGTCATAACAACAAAATTCAACCCACTTGCTGTCGAAACTATTTAGTAATTTCGTATTCTTAATTTTTTTTTCAATTAAGTCCCTCTTAAGACTTGTTACCCAATCGCCGGTAATTAAAAATGCATGCACTAGATTGCCTCCACAATCGGTCTACAAATCTCGTCTGTAACTATACCTAAACGATGAAAAGCAGAAAAAAAATTTTCCTAAATTTATGCGCAACAAATTACATCCTTCAAGTTTCCGAGATTTTTTTTTTTATTTTATTTTTTTCGCAAATGACCATGTTAATCGATTTTGTTGGCCATGTCGTTGATTTTTATTTTTTTTAATTAGAAAACCATCGCAATAGATAAAAGGAATCCTTAAGTTTCGTCGATGAAAAATTGCTTTTCTCTTTCTACGCTCCGTCAGTCGGTGTCTGGGAGTCGCTTGGTATACGAGTATGTATACACAAAATCCAGAAGTCCGATTATTTATGCAGTTTTTATGCAAAACTAGAGGTCGAATGTCGAAAAGTATCTGACAGGAAAGATTTCAAAACTGAATGCATGAATAGCCATCAAAAGAAAATGTTTTTTTTTTTTTTTTGTGTTTCTTGTGTTTCTTGTGTTCTTCCTTCTTTGGACTTTTCGTTCGAAATCCCCAAGAGAGATCATTTAGGTAAGAATATGAAGCCATAAAACAAAACCGCATCAACGCCACACAAAGAACCATGGTTATAGGAAAATTCTTTTTCTTTTCCTGTGCGGCGAATAAATTTTGTATAAGATTGCTGCTTCAGCAAAAAATGGTTATGGTGAAGTTCATAAAGGTAAAGACTTGATCGTAAATCATTTTCGGAGACTGCTCGCTTATGAATATTAACAGATTCCATTCATTAACCGACAGCAAAGAAACCAAAACCAAAAAAAGTAAAAGTATCTACAGGACAGCCTTTCATATAACAAAAGGCTTACGCTAGCTAGTTAGTGTGCAACACGGGTAATTTTCTAGTGCAGATAAATTTCATAGATACAGATCTAAGAGAAAATGACAACTTTTCGATTTCATTAATAACTGGGCTAATCGGAAACAGCAGGAGGGCGCTATTGCTTTCGGGCGCCACAATCAGTAGGTGTCGAAGTCGGTTCCCGATAGTTTATGAATGAGTTAATCGATAAAAATTAATTCGACTTTTGATCGTTAAACGTGATGGTATCCGAGAAATCACTCGGATATTTTAATTTGTAATGAGGTTAAGCGTTTGATGTTTATTGATCAAATTCGATCTGTAGCGGAGCGTGAGAATTTTTCATGTTTTTATGTCAAGGCGTGTAGAAACCTTTCACCAAAACAACTGGATTTGGAATGTGTTACACTCTTCACTGAGGGAGAAGCTATCCTGAAACAAAAAAGAAAATCAGTCATTAGTCCACCAATCTGTCGCCTTAACTTTCTGCTAAATGTCGAAGTCGGTGACATTCGTAGTTCAAAAAGCCTTAGAAGACCAGCGCGAATTACATTCTCCTTAAAGTGACTCCAAGACTAGTTCCTGGCGACACTTAATAGCGAATATCCTTATTGCACAGTTGGTAGTGACTGTGGTGGGAGGCTGCGTTAGAAGGAGCCACACTTAGACCAGAGTAGGTCCATTGAAAAATAATAGTGATCTCCCAAAACTATCATCAGAATCAGTCAGAATTTATTATCAAGTGTAGCATGTTTGTGTTTGCCAGTTTGCCGAGCCTATCAAGGAAGTTGAGTAAAGTAGAATAGAGCAGTCTCTGAGTACGAAATATGGCCTTAATGTCAGTCGCTGCACTGGCCAATGTTAAGCTGGTTTCTCTTGCTCTACTTATTCATAAAGAAATCGACGTTTGGCTTAGCTAACTGCAGTGATGAGGCGATCTCGCTCTACGCCTGTACAGATCTGATGATGGATACATAAGGCCATGGTTTAATGGTTGCAGTACCCATTTATTTTTAATTACTGTCTTATAGCAGTACAGAGGCTATCCTTACTTATTCAAAAGTATTGGATTTGGAGTTAAATTGGTTACCAAGTTTGAGACTTCAATATTTGGCTTGATCTACAAGGATCACAGTAGTAGTTTACCGTCAAAAGAGGACTATTTCTCTTTTTTTGAATGTTGAACGCTGCAAAGGAAAACGATGGCTGCAAGTGAGCTCTACGAGTAGCATAGACAGGAAGAACATCGTGTTCTCCAAAAAGAGCACAAGAAGCGTATGGATCGAAGATATGGAGAGATTGTACTGTAGAAGGAAAGAGTCCATATTGGTGCTGAAATATGGAAAAACTTTTTCTGTAAACTGTATTACGAAGGCCAATATCCCGCTTTCTGGTAGAATAAAGCATTCAATTTAGAAAATGACAGCTAAAACTTCCGTCCACCTAACCAGATCGAAGTGAGGATAGCAATATCCAAGGCCGCTGGACCTGATGGCTTACCTACCAACTCAATTCTTCGATTTGGTTAGATGAGTGTATGCCTGATAAATGGAATCTCAGTACCGAATGCTAAATTCACAAAAAAAGAGAACCTCTTCATTCCACCAATTACAGACGTATCGGTCACCTCTTCTGCCATTCTGTGTGGACATCGTCAACAACCTGACTGTCAGTTTCTGACCAGAAAAGTCCACAATCGACCAAATATTCAAAACTCAAAAAGTCCAAATCGATACTCACCATCTTTTCATCGATTTTAATGTCACTTATATTATACAGACGAGTTATAGAGAGTAGTGGTTTGTTTTAGCATCCCTGCCAGACTGGTCAGATTGTGGAGAAGGACGATGGAGAATTCCCTCTGATGACAAGAAAGGATTTAAAGAAAATGACGCGCTGTCGTGTGATTTTTTTAACTCAGAGGGCTGTCACCGGTGGGTTCATTACTATTGAAACGAAAGCTGTCAAAAGAAGTTTAGGGGTAAACGAGGACAAATCCAAGTATTTGCTGTCAACAAGAATGGGCATGAATTGGACAGAGCTTCACAATCGACAGCTAATACTTTGAAGTAGCAAAGAACTATCTACCTCGGCTCTGCTATGGAGAATGCGATTGAGTACTAAAGCCCTATCCCGAAAATCTGAACAGACTCTTCATAAGACCTTGATCATCCCAGTTCTGCTTTAAGGCGCTGAAGAGTGGAGTCAAAAGAAAGATTCATCGTAAAATTTTCAGTGTCGTTTGCGTTGACCTGGTTTTGAAAAGGAGACGCAACGACAAACTGTGCGAGCTGTACAGCGACATCAACCTTTTTGAAAAACTGCACATTAGTCATTTGAGATGGTAAGGACATGTAGAGCGAATGGACAGCAATGCCCCGGCCCGCAGAGTCTTCGAATCAATCCCAGGGGAACAACGCTGTAGTGGAAGACCTCGCCCTGAGTGATGTGCACAAGTAGAAGAGGACCTTATTCGATTTGTAGTGCTCAATTGAAAGGTGTTAGCTAAGGACTAGGGTAACTGGAGAGGTTTGTTGGTTGAGGCCTAGGTTTAGCTCGAACTGTAGTGTCATTTAACTAACATTTTAAAAGCCGCTCTCTGTTGGTCGCGATTCCATGGTCCAGAATTTTTTAACTACATTCACAGGGTTGGATTTGCAGATGCGAAAAGTGTGTGTAGTCAACAGAACTAAAAATCTTGTTTTTGTTGATTCTAGTATGTCAAGATCTGTAATACTTAGATGAAAGGATAGAACTCTGAAGAACCCCAGCATTGAACGGAATTGTATCCAATGATACACTGTGATGAATGCTATCAAATGCGGCTTTAAAGTCGATGAACAGACAATGAATTTTGACTTGAAACTCGCTGGACTCATGAGTTGACACAAAATCCTAAATATGATCTTATGTGCAACAATGAGCAAGGACAGTAGAATAAGGTACCCCTTCTAGCTTATTCGACTTTCATGCTATGAACAGGACCAACTTTTCTATCCTCCAATCCAAGTGACATGGACTGTACACGTCTCGCACTTTACAGTATTACACAATTTCGAGAGCTCAAAGCATCGTCCTTATAAGCCTGAGATCTAAGGACGACTTGCGTTCAATTGTATCAGGAACAGAACATAACCATTTTGTGAAAAAAAAAATATTCTCACCATCTGTCAGTTGCATCGGTGTACCGAATTTTCTCAGAAAGTTATAATAATCCATATCCCGAGTCCTCTTCATAGTGTCGGTGTCGGTGTCGGCATTTTTGTTTTCTTAAACTCATCCTAACGACAACAACCTGACAGATTTCAACTGGATTCCTTATAAAAGGATACACATCCCCGAAACTCACTCATCCCTTTCACTTTGTTACTCCATAGAGTAAGTCACTCTGACTCGGTGGATGATGCTGATGCATGACAAGTTAACTCCTTCCCAAAAAGACAAGCCCCTCTCTCTGTCACAGTCACACACTCGTGTTCCATTCTAAAGAACCAAACGTGTCATGTTATCCCAGCCAAAGTAGCAGGTGACAGCGGTATGTGATCTTCACACATTCATCCTGTCTCTGATGTCAAACGGAATAAACTTGACAAAACGAAATCGAAAAGAAAGAAACGAAAGACAACAAGAATCCAAAATGCGGATCAAAAGCAGTTCTTGCTTGTCGTTGTCGTTGTTGGGTATAAAAACAGCAGGAGCACGAGCAAGTAACATCACAACTCACGACAACCACCAAATACTATGCTCGAAAAAGAGTAGCACCATAACCTGAAAACGATCCACAGGGAGCTGTGTGTGACTGGCGGATTTCCCATCCCAAATATCGAGATGTGTTAGAAAAGAAGGAATAGTCCTCTGCAACACCCAGGCACCAGTCCAATGATACAACCACACTTTTGGTTGCTCGGCGACACTTGATCCCTGCCTGAGACACACGACATGGCATTCTTTGATCGTTGCCGCATCAAAGAAGGGGCTCAGCCAGCCCAACAGCAGAAGCAACAGCACCCAAATGACGTTGTCTTCCACTCTCGCTAGAGGTATTGGATATCACCAGAACACGATGCGCGCGGCGGTACATCGTGTAGAACACATCCAGCTACATCGTGTAGAGCATTTTGTCCACATGATTTTTATGAGTCATTTGTCGTCGTCGTTGTTGTCGCTGTCGCTGTCGGCAGACGGGTGGGACTGAGTTAAGAATCATTTTATTCTTGATGATGCTGTTGTTGGTCTCGAGATGCAAAACAGTTTTATAAGCCATTTCGATGGGAACTACGATGAGATACACATGTATAATTGATGTAATCACGGTTTGTTGTGGTTCCTTGCACTGTGTCAAGGCATGACCAGGGAGACGACGGTGGTGTGGCGGTATGCCGCATGATGTTACGTAAAGTCGTTGAGAGTTAATTTTTTGTTTCTTTTCATTTTTAAGTCCTCCTGTCAGAGCGATGTCATCTTGGGACCCTAATTGATGCAACAAATTTGTTATTTAATGGCATTCGCCAACAGATTATAGAGGTTTGTGGTTTTCGGACTGTAAATTATGCAGGGCTAAGGAAATTCTTACGTGTGCTGGAGATTGATATATACATAAATTTTTTGGTTTTTTGTAAGAGAAAAATACTTGGGATAACGTTTCGAAACAGACGTGCTTTTTGGAGAGATTTATGACACGTCAACATGATTTGGTAACACTGCTCTTCAATGAACGAATCGACAGACTATAAAAAAAAGAGTCGACTTTCCCTCAACTGAATTCTTTTTTAGCGAAACTAAGGTTGCAATGATTTGTAGACGTCATTAACAAGTCTACTTGAATATGTACATACATACATATGTCAATCCAGTGAATGAGAAATCTGCAATGAGATCCACAAAGTCTTCAGGAAATTATGAACTCTTCCGAGCATCCTTTAAACACTCAGGTCATAGCATATTTGTTTAGCTGTCAAAGTGACAGAAGAAATTGTATTGCTATGGTTCTGCGTGAAGTTAATGGCAGCTCATTTGACATATGACAGCTCATTAATTCGTTTATATTTATGACTGCGTAACAAGTACTACCACCAGTGTTTAGTAAACCAACTAAGATCTTAAGATAATTCTTAATACAACTATCGTTATAGACAGTGCTGCAGTTGTGGCTATCGAAGCGAATAAACATAAACATACGCGGATTGAACTCACGGCAATCTACCCAACTCCTCAGCTACAAGCGTGTCTACAAAGTGGCTGTGCCGCAGACAGTATTCTCAACTCTAATCTAAAACTGCAGGTCGTCTTACCCAGGCCAAGCCCATTTTCATTAAACACCCAACCAAAACTTTGTGTATAAATCTACCCATCCTGCAACAAAAACTATCCATTTGTCAACCATAAAGTCATTTTCGAATGAATTTAAACTCATTCCCCCATCTGTGGGTCAAATTAATAAATCCCATCTTATGGGGTTAGCCACTTCATCTTATGCAATCTGACTCCCGTGCAAAATTGTTGAGCCACACAAAACGATTAGCGTAGCCCACATTTCATAAGCAAAATTAAAAAAAAAATGAAAATGTATTTTTTTTAAGCAAAACGATTCAGCGCAAGGCACTTTGCACCGCATTCATACATCATAGCGCAGAAACCTGTCACTGATTTATGACAGTAGTTTTTCCACATCCTCAGTTGTGTGATAAATTGAAAATGTGCGCTCAGCCTCACCGATGTGCTGGCAACAACCTACCTCCTCTGTCAAAGTGAAAAACAGGCACTTGTGCTCGTATGCCATGCTGTCACTGTCAGTGACGACGATGACAAGTGATGAATGTCTATTATGTTCCCACATCCCGCCATAAGCGCAATTTGGAGTATCTCAACCCAAAAAACGGAGCGCAAAACCGACTGGGTATGCATACATAAACAAAACGTCCATTATAGAGTGAGGCCGGACATCAACTGGACTTCCACAGAAAAAACCATAATAAATCAAATCGCAAAATGCCTCGACCATAAAAGGCTTACGATACATATGTAGATGTCTCACCTTGGAACACGAAATTCGGATGCGAAATTACAAAGACTGTTTTCCCCGCCTCGTGTGCGAATCGAACTGGTACAAGCGACCTCATAAAATTGAAATCGAACTGACATAATATGCGATAAGTAGTTGACCAGATGATCGTGTCGTATGTCGGCGGTCTGGTCGACGACGAACACAGTCACGTACGATTTTGGTAACAACGGACCCCGAACATCCGTCAATTTACGCCCCGACGACCAACGTCGATAATGATCGTCATCATTGCCGCGCTGATCGTTCTGGGATACCCTGAGTGGGTTAGAGAGAGTCTTTTCTGCCTCCGTTTACTTTAATTTCTATAATTTCCAGCGAGAGAGCGGGGACGAAATTGGCTGTAACAAAAAAATTTGCCGAAAACATATAATTTGGATAAATGTTCTGGAAAAGAAAATTTTTGCGGAAATAGACGGAAACCCCCGGACTGAGACATGAACGATCGTTTAAATTGATCGAGCGTTACTGAGTGACCTAAGCCACCGACAGCCAATTCTAATTGGACGATGAAAACCATCGACAATGGCCCGTTCGAGGATGACGGAGATTAGCGAAATTGCAGCAATTTCAAGGAGGAAACTTGACGACGAGTTGTGGACGGGTCAATCGATAGTAGAGTTGTTGACTGGCAGATGATCTTTTGGATATTAGCGCGTTCGGCTTCGAATGTTTGACAATAATTGGATGATTATGTTTCCTTTTTGAGTTTTTTTTTTATAATTTTGTCTGCGGATAATCAGATTAGAAGGGATAGAGACGATAATTTGTTGCTAATGGCGACGAGAAGGGTTTTAGATACATGCTCGTGGGATGAAACGTCTCTCGGTAAAGAACAGTGGCTTGACATAATTTGTATTTGGTTGAGAAGCATGGTTTTGCGAATAGTATTTCCAATAACTGAAATACAATTTTAAGTGACAGTTCTGATAAACTCCAAAGTCAGGCTCAGAGTCAACGCTAAGCCAGGCCTTGTTAGTCACGAAATCTTCTTGATTTGGAATTGAGGCTACGTTAACCTTGCTCATAGACGTTTGAGGATATTAAGTTAGTTTTGCTTTACTATCTGAAAGAATGTAAAGAATTTGCTAAACTCTGGCTATCTTTGCAAAGGGCCTCTCGCTGCCCTTTTCCTATTTGTCTCCAATTTGCTTACCTGATTCATTCGTAGAATCCCAGGGCTTAAAGTTCCAGGGTCTGATGCAATCTGAGAACACTCAGCATACATATTTTCTTTTCAAAGAACTTGCATACATTTTTGTTGCACCGATGATATCCACGGAGGTTCGACGGTATTCTATGGCTTAAATCGTCTTTTATTTCAGTTCCCAGGCTTTGACATATAAAGATTCGTGTTTGTTACCTTATTCCGGTGGGAGCTGCAAGTAGGCTTTTATAAAGAATTTTTCCAAAATACCTCGTGTCTGTGTTTCCTCTTTGTATCCAATGAACCATCTTCCTTTTTTAAACTCAAAAGACACTACAGTTCGACGATTCTTTCTTCCTCTATTGGATTGCCTCTGTGGATTGATTTTAACCACTCTTCCGGTTCGCCCTAGATCTCGTACCCTTCGCAAATAACTATATTTTGGCCCTTACCCCATTCGCATCTTAGCAATAAGAACAAAGTTTGGCTCCTTCACGTCGCTGTCTTTAAATCCAAAATCTTTACCCAAACACGAACGGATATCCTGAAATCAACGTCGCATGCCTCTCATAATTACAATCCTTTCCACAAGAAACAAAAATCCACACTGCATCTGGCCAACTCATAATTTAAACTTATCAAACTGTGCATGACACTCCAGTCTCCATTTAATGTCTCAATTTCCGTCTAATTTAGTTCCAAAACAGGAGACAAAATAAAACCAAAAAAACAAAAGCCATTCAGCCACTCCAGCAGCACTTAAACAAATCAAAATCACAACAATGACATTCATTCTGTCGCTTCAGACCAAAAAAAACAAGAAAAAAACAAACAAAACTTCGAAATCAAGACTTAAATTTCGACATACCACACGTGACACAATGCCATGGCGCCACTTTCAAATTCTAACAAAGTCGTTAACTTGTTTTTAATTTTCGGTTTTTTTTTTTTTGACTCCGGTTGGTTCCCCAAAAAAAAACCAACGCAAGTTGTAGGTCGTTAAATAAATGATCTCACATTTGGGTCACTGATGGATATGTCAGGCAATGATTGTCTCAGATTCGAATTGGGCCCAAGATTGAATGTCTCTCGTGCCGCCGCCACCACAGCCTCGGCAGCCAGTGTTGATTCTGTTGTGGTTTTAAGTTACCAAGTCCAACAGTTAATAATAAATTCATCCGGGCCAGTGGCAGGAAAAGACAAAGATATGCTCGGTAAGACCGTATGCGGTTTTGGGTGCAAAAGCTTGAAGATTAATGAAATAGTTTCACTGGTACGGTCACTGTGGGAGTGAACTTATTACAGTCTGGTGGACAAAAGATAGTTTTAATATTTTTCGGAAGACTTTTCGTTTTGTGGTTTGAATTCGACGTACAATAGGAAATTAGAATCCCTGACAGTGATAAGCTTGTCAGAACCGCAATCCATTGGTAGGAGTATTTTAACCTGACCACACAGATGGGTCAAAGATGAAAGTAGACACGTCTATCTAGATCAGTCCACCTTCCGAACCATGGCAGTGTTTTCCAAGCACAGATCTTCGTAGTGACAGTAGCTGCCTGTAAGACTGATTTGGAGGCAATACCACAGATTGCTCTCACCTTTTTCACCGAGAGCCAGGCAACACTGAAAGGGATTACTGCTACTGAAATGAAGGCCAAGCTTGTGAAGAGCTTAAGATTCTTGAAACTCACCATAAGGTTGCTTAATTTTCTGCTGAGATGAAAATAGATCAGGTAATGAGAAGGCCGACGAATTGGCTAGAAGAAGTTTAGAATCAACATCAGAACATGTAGACACCTCGGTGTTCATCCCACCTTGCGCACTGAAGCAAGTAGTAGAGATCAAAGCCTGTAGAGAGGTCAACAGTAACACTCTCTCTGTTACTGTCCAGGTTTCATACACCTCACCAACCTGACCTAACGAACTAATTAATGCCTTTGAACTTCATATATGGTTAACCGATGAGCAAAGGACATCTCTTCCCTATGGATGTCACAATGGCTCTGTATTGACCTGAGTGTGGCGATGTGAATTCCTCTACCCGCCTGGCATTGGAACTAATCTAACCTTACTTGACCACACTTTACAGCTTTCCTCAACAGAAAGCTCTTAGTCTTGTATTAAGCCTCGAAGTTTCTTTAGCAACTTTCTTAAAAAAACGGAGGTTAGTCTTCGGTGAATATTTGCCAGTTTCAAACTTTTCTTCAGAAAAAGTAGGCGTGGCTTTCATGGTTTGTTATCAAAATGTATTCCCCATGGTGATGTCGGAATAGTAGGGCCCTATTTAATTTTGAAAATTTATTAGCAATTGCTTGATCTATTCAGAAGGTTGGTGGGCGTGGCTGCCACGATTTGTTGTCAAAATCGTCAAAATCCTCTCTGAGGATTGTCCTGCTTTTTTTTGCACCTTTGTGTGCTTTTTTTGAATTATATACACCTATAGCAGTCCTCTCTAATGATATTCCTTAGATTAGTAAGTATTCCTCTTTCTGTCCTCTAGAAAATGGATCTGCCTTGATCATGTTCTATTGATATTGGATTAGTTCACATGGCTCCATCGGTCACTGCGTCAGAGCAGAACTCGTTGTTAATTTGGGACTTGGATATCATTTTTGTACAAATGCATCTCTTATTCTGTTGTTAACTGAAAGTTGACCAGAACATCCTTGTGTTTATAACACTGATTAAACCTAAACCGACAACACACTATACTACGAGCTTTGGTGATATAAATGAATCTAGGGTGTCTTACAATTCTTCTCTCAGGGAAATGATGAACAGTGTTCCACATTCAAACACAGACCCATTCCAAATAGTGGCACGGTTGACAGAGACTTCATACATGGCTTCCAATCAAAATTGCCTTGATCCAGGCTTTCTTTCAAAAACTATAGTCTACCTACATACATCTACGTATATTTAAATCAATCTTCCAATTAATTTTATCGATTGTTGCCTTCCTGTCCTACTGTCTCTTCCCTAAAAAAAGAGAACAACTCAAAAAACCCACCCACAGCTTTCTTTCCTACCTATCAAGTCATCAATTTGCTTTCGTCCACTCCTAACCTCTTCATCACTTGCCGCGGTCAGAGCATGTATACATTCAACAAAGTCAATCTAATTTTCCCCCAAAAAAAAAGAAAAACAAAAAACGGTTACCATATCAAAATAATCAACAATTGTCGGCGCACACATAGCCTGGCTAATTTTCTGTTTGATGGGCAAATAATGAAGCCGCCACAAGAGAACGGCTGCAAGTCGGCAGCAAATGAAAGCAAACAAATTTCGACAACAAAAAGACCAACACAATGGCCCCTGCCATGTACGAGGCGGCGGCGGCGGCGTTTATACCGACAATATTTTTGCATCGTCATACAAAGTCAATTTGTGGTACCACACCGCAGTGAATGAGGGAAACCACAAAAATTTCAGAACACCTACATGAGAAAAAAACAAAAGAACAGAACCGTTCCAAAGCAACCATCTTTCAACGAGCAGCATTGATGCAATGTCATCGCCATCATCAACAACTTTACCACCCGACCCTCAGGCCGCCACCTGTATAGTATGCCCTGCATGTCGAGAACATGGTAACCGAACGTCGTCGGTCGTTGTCGTGGTCGCCATGTAACCCATTCGGATAGTTGCACTGTGGTTCGACGATATGTAAGTTGTCTATCTTTGGATGCATCTCTTGGCTGAACTCTATCACCGGCGTGTGTAGAGTGCCTTTAATGACCGTATCCACAGCGCGGTAAAGGTTCGGTGTTCAGCATGCCCCCTTGTGGTACACAAAACGATTCGTGTAACTTACGTTCCCGACATATGGCGGAACGAATTCATTTCGAATCGAATGAATATACCTAGCCGGAGTCGGACTGAATGTCTTGAATTCATGTGTGTGGAACTCTGAGAGCTGCCATGCAGGGACCACCTCCTGGGTGTTAGATAATTAACATTTTTCTTTTCGATGTCAATTTTTGACAGTTCAACCATTTGACCGGAGAGAGGTGAATGAAAAATAGGATTTTTTCTTCTTTTTTGTTTTTATGGCGCGGGGTTTCTGTGTTTTTTCCTTCTTTTTGTTTTTATTTCTTCTCTTGGTTACGTGAAAAGGTGTCGAAAGCTATACGAAGGTGATAAATAATGTCGAAGGTGATTGCACTAAATCGCTTTGCAATGGAGCGAATTTGTCGAATCGATTTCAAATAAATTACTGAAAACGAAACGAGGTAAGAAAAAACGATGAGAACACGCGGGGTTTTGTAACTTCTGGGACTTGTTTTAGGCTATTGCATGGTCACAATTGAACCTGCAGTGCACATTGGAGAATGTATGGAATTTGTACTTAAAAGCGGAATCCAATCAGGGGTTAGGAAAGAGTTTGGTTTTCAACAAATTTATTGTCCTATTAGAGTTACTTCACATGCCTTTGCTAGAGTGGAGTGGGATTTCAAACTGGATTCGTACAACATAACATTTCATCAGATGAAATAAACGGCAGTCTTAAAGCTTTCCAATTCAGGGCGTTTAATTTTTTCTCTTACACTTATTTGGGATTTGACACCTGTCAGTCTGTTATTATATTCACCACAGCTGTCATCGTGTTGTCAACATTCCCCCGAATATGATGGTTTTCATCAGGGTTTTACTCTCACTGACTCTGACAACCAAAACTAGTTTTTCGTAGGGCCGTATGCATGGATTATTGTGAGATGGTTGTACTTCCTACCTATTTGAGGATATG
Source organism: Xylota segnis (assembly GCA_963583995.1). NCBI lineage: Eukaryota > Metazoa > Arthropoda > Insecta > Diptera > Syrphidae > Xylota > Xylota segnis. The sequence continues at coordinate 27,955,654 of OY757237.1, forward strand.
CAGATGGAACCATGTGGTTTACTTGTTCACAGGCCTGTTGGAGTTCCACGTTATCCACGGAAGCTTATGAGCCTTCTATGAACTTAGGAGCGATATACATACATAAGTTGCTCCAATTGTGCGGCATGTAAGAATAGTGACCAAGGGCTACACTTTCCTTCAATCAGCGAATCCATAGGGGCGAAGCTATCAGAAAAGTGGTAAATGAGTTCCAAGAAACTCTGCGATCGATGCGACTGAAGTCTCCATCTAAGTCTCCATTTATTAGGGTATATTCGGTGGATACACCTGTGCTATTTTCACATACAATTCAGGTAAAATTTGTATCCATTTTCGACACTTTTCCACTAGCCTTTATGATGTCATTCCAATCCAGACCTGATGTCTGCAATATTTTGAGAAGAATCTTAGCATAAATTAGAAAACTGGCCCTGAGAAATTAGAAGTCCGCTAAAACTCTCATTTGGTAGTTCTCTCGTAAGCCAGTTAGGACATCCTTATTATATTCCCAATGGCTTTAGAATACTAGGATCTAGGATAGATTTCATTGTGAAGCTTTCAAAATACAGAACTCAACAGCTCTGGTTGGAATGTAATTTCAATATATTAAGTGTATCGTGAGTGCCGTTCTCAGATAGCACCGTTTGCGTTTTAGTGTACCTAACCCACTTTTCTAAAAGAATAGCCAAGGTGATGTCACCTAAGCCTAGTACAGTGAGGTCCTTTGCGTCAGGAAGCATTTGCTTAGTCTACCTGCAGCCGTATCACATAACATTAAGTTCATAGGAACTCGAATCGTCAATGGACGCTCAGGTAGAGAATGCTGAAAGGTCCAGAGCAGATTCAATCATCATTTGAACTTTGTCTAGCATACTTGGGATCCAGACAAGAGTCAGAAAGTTCAGCTTTCAAATCGAGTCCCTAGTTAAAGCATGGATGTCGCTAAAGACCCATCTTTTTTTAAGTATTTACATGGAGAGGAGTATCATATCTTTCTAACAAGAAGTGAAGTCTTGTACTGTCAATCTTTACAAAGATACTAGCACCGGATCCTTGACTGGTAACAGCTCAGTCAGAGTCTGCTCAAAGACAATCCTGAATCGAATTATTCTTTAAATTTGCTTTGCAGCCAAAGTTCTAATGACCGACACGGTAGTGTGCCGCAAAATCATCGGAGATCCAGTCCGAGGAGCTCAATCCAGCAGAGGACATAAGGCAGCTGCAGTTTCTTTGAAGCTTACTAGAACATACTAGTAGAGCTCCTGGCTGCAAAGAAGTTCCAGAAATAGATATTTGGCTGCTTTGGAGATCTGGATAGTATCGTAAAGCTCTTATCTCTAAAAATTCCCCCATTTCGAAGATAAGAATGTCAAACATTGAGCTTACTTCAAGGAGCTTACCTACTTAAACGTTCCAGTCAACACGTCTCTTCAGGACCATTGGTTCTCCTTTCTTTTTTTGCTAAGACGAGCTAACCGACACATAAATATGTTTGGATTCGTTTCAAAGTGCTTCCCCTTTCACCAGCCACTTATCCCTAATTGTCAGAACAAACAAATCACTGCCCTACAACACACCAAGATCCGGCCAATATCCCCCGTAATGACCTCAAAATTAACCCAGAAAAGAGCCTCTCTAACCGAAACCCACATCTACTCCGTGCATATATGTATCAAGAAGAAAACTCACTCATCCGTCCCAACCAACGAACAGCATATGGCTGTGCAGTATATTCAAATGAACATAGCTACACTCTGTCATGGATTTCATGTCGAACGAATTCGGAAGAAAATCGCGTTCACCGCAACCGACAGACCTAGCCATCAACGGATAGGAATATACCTTGAGACACATAAAAGCCACATGCTCGTAAATCAAGACAGCATTTTCGATGCACCATTAAAAACATTTAGAGCTGCTGCAGCAGGAACCGCCACATTCAACGTGAAAGAGTTTCTGCGCTCGAAAACATAATCTATACATCGAATGGACGTCTTGGACAGAATCCGGACATAATCGCGCGATAATTTTCTTTGGCGCGCTGTTTTCATTGGAATCGCTGCTTGTTCCCGGTCTTTCTTTTTTTTTTTTGCGTCCCTTTTGTCGCTGTGTAACAATTATCGACCTCAACATCATAAAAATTTATAATCTCTCTGCCGCGCACCACTTACCGAGCGCAAGTATGTGGGACACAGAGAGAGCCACGCGAAGGATCATTAAAACATTTTAAAAACCATCCTCATGAGTCAATAAAAACTCCCTTTGATCATCGTTTTTCACTTGGATGCGAACACTGGGAGATGAACTCGAAACTCTTTCCCATTCCTAGCACTGCGGTGTGCCCTGGTTTTGGCTTTTTATTGGAACCGTTTATGGGTTAATTTCTTTACTTAGTGGTTGGAGCCCTTTGCTCGATTTAATTTGTTTCTAGTTTTTTGGGCCGAGGGACGTTTGGGCTAGGGGCTAGCTGGTTCCGCTTGATTGCGGTTTTCTTCAATTTGCTCAGTTCTGTCTCTCATAATGTGTGTCCGTCCTATAATTGTGTATTTCGTTTTATTGCAGGTTTGGTTCCAGAACAAACGATCAAAAGAACGTCGAATGAAACAGATCACCAGCATGGGACGACCGCCATTCTTTGGTGGTGCGCGGAAAATGCGCGGTTTTCCAATGAATCTGTCGCCAGGTGGGTTAGACGACGGACCACCAGGCTTTCCATACTTTAGTGCGGATGGTAAATTCGAATTTGGCTATGGCGGACCACCATTTCATCCGCATGACGGACCTTTCTTCCCCGGACATCCTGGCGGACCGATGCCATTCAATGCACCAGGTGAGTTTGTAAGTTTACGGCAAAAAAAAAAAAAAATAAAGCGAGAGGATCAAATGTTGTGATGAATCGATTTGTTTTGTACTGACAGGGTTCTTTAAGCCCTTTTTGCGAATCGGACTTGTAACATTTGGTCTGTTGTTTAGGAGTTTTTATGTATTTTTTTCTTTTCTGTTCGTTCATTGCTATTAAAACGATTAGAGGCCACATAGACGAAGACATTTTGGAAGGTTCCTGTGACTACTAAATAATCATAGGAGAGGTGGTCCTACTCAACGATTGAAAACAGAGTCACAGGAACAAGAACAAGGACCTTTTGTTAACAGACTCACTATTACTGTGTAACATACAGCGCCATCTTGTTTGTCGAATGTATTGCTAAGTTAACTTTATTTAACAACGTCCTGACTTGCTTAATCCCGGCTACCACAGAACCAAGCAGACTCCTTTCTATCTTCTGCTCTCTCGCAGGACTCTTCAAATGCAGTTGAACTAGTTAAGACCAAGCTTGTCGGTAGGTTATCACAAATTTTGGAAGTTAGCTTCGTTTGATTTAGAAAGAAAGCAGATCCTGTTCAAAGAACTCCATAAGATCTAAAGAATCCCATTCTGTGCAAATATCGCTGCCTGGGACCAGGCTAAATTCCAACAACCAAAGCGCAATATTTAGAAAACACAGAACATTGACTTGAACTACGGAGGAAAACTTGCTTCAATCTAAACGAGAAGCAGATCTTCAGTCAGATTTATAGCGTCGCATCCGCTAGATGGCTCCACACTATCGACCACAGCTGACTTTTGAACACATCCTGCTCGATTGCGTATATCCATATACTTGGTTGTCTGTCAAACTTCTGATCAGTTTTTCTACTGCCTGCCAAGTTTTGTTCGTCTATGCCAACATAAAGTTAGTTTTTTTTCAAGGCAAGTTCCCTGAGAATACGTAAATCCCAGAAGTTTAAGAATCTCCTTAAAGTTAGCGGCGCCACCTTCCTCAGCTGTCAATTTCGTTTACAACACTCACAGCCTTAAGTAAACCCAAAATCTTATGTTCGAATGCAAAACAAGAATGATAAAATCTGAGGTACTGTTTCGCCTACAATTGCTAACTATTTCTCGTAATCTATTGAAATGGAAAACAGTAGGGATATGTTCACACAGTTCTGACATTTCGCGCCACAATGAAGTATAATAAGAATTACAAGTGACAGCTCTGACGTTTTCTCCACTGTTGCTGTACAATTGAGAGGCGATTCACAAACTAATTAAAAAGAACTCTGGATCTCCAGTAAGAACCTGATTTTAGGTTACTTAACCACAAGAAGTGCATTTCACAGTTTCAAAGATTCTTTTCGTAAATCTGATATAAAAACAGGCACCTAGTAATCAAAAGAAATATAGGCATGGAGCTTGTAGTATATAATACTACCTGCAACCTACTCTAACCCTTTTCCTATCAACCTATGCAATGAACGTTCATAAGCTTCAAACTAGCCTAAAACTATGTCAAAGTAGAAAACTTCCCACTAACCATAATTTTTTTTTTTCATTTTTGTTTAGGTGGACCCATGGATCATTCCGGACCAATACCCATGGTTAGTGAATTCGGTCTAACGCCTGAATCGAATTTCCTCAATCAATCCGGCCCTCAATCGATGAACATGGCCAGCGCTGGTGGCCCACCTCCAGATCATATAATGGGCAATGGTGGAGGTGGCGGTGGCGGTGGCGGCGGCATCGGCGGAGGTCCACGCAGCGGTTCACCAGAATTCATGACATCGGGGAATTTCTCTGAACCACAAAATATGCAAAATGAAGGTTTAGTTTGGTAATATAGAAAAGCTTTTGCGAATTCACTGCTCCTGCTCAAGTCCCTGATGCAATGAGAGATGGACTTGACCTAAGAATAAAACCATGTTTTCTTCTTACATTTTCATCTTTTGTACTGCACTCGAATGGAAGGCAGAGAATGAGAACGCAAAACCACAAATTAAAAACAAAAAAACAAAAAAAAAGCATAAAACATTTGTAAATTGTAAGCTAAAAACAAAACAAAAACTATAAATAATGCATGTGTACATTTTTATCTAGGTATTGTATTAAATAAGGAACTTTAATTTGTTGTATAACAACGTACGAAATTTATATTAAATTTATTTAAAAAAAACACACAAAATCAACTTATAAATATTTAAAATACATTTCTAATTTAAATGAGAAACTAAATCCGTTTTGTTTTATTATTTTTTATTGTAAGTATATTTATGAAAAGCAGAAAACGAAAAAAAAACATAATTTAAATGAAGAAAACTAAATAGAATTGTATTTAAAATTAGTGTTAACATTTATATTTAGATTACATTGATAGGTATGTAAAACAAAAATAAATATATATTTTATAAATTAATTACATGATGTATAATTTAAAAGAATCAAACCGGTAACAAATTGAAAAAGAAAACAAGGAGCTGTATAAACTCCCATCCAGTCCCAGATGAAATGCAGGTTGGGGTTAAATGTCATGCGAAGTGTTTTATTTTTAATATCCATGGGAAGAACAGTCAGTCTGTCACGGGCTCAACACATAGCAGAATGGGTTTGAAGTTGTAGCTGAGTCGTCGGCTGTCAAAAGGTTAAATCTGGGGAAATTGACAACGCAATAGGTTTGTTCGCCTTCGGTTAACTTTCCATCGAATTTTTAGAAGTTCTACGAAAATTCACGAAATCCTATTCGAGTACGTAAAAGGTTAGTAGGGTTTTGTAAAGAAAGAGTGCTCACCAGATAGCACGAATTTTAGTGGAAAAAATTTCTTTCGAGTGATCTATGAAATATGTCAAATCTGACAAGTCACTACACATAGTTTTTTGTTGTTTGTCTGCATTTGCATTTGACGTTTACAAAAATGAGCAAATTTCGTAGACTTTTTATCTCTCTCTGAGAGAATTGAGCAACACTCCATAGAATGTCATAATTTTGGTGCAGAAAATACTCGAACAGACCTAATTTAAATTAAAGTGAGGTTTTGTCTCGTGTAGTGGAACTTACTTCAACTTCATGGAGATACTGACATTGAAAATTGAAGGGAAACGGGAAAGGGAAATATTGGATACGTAGTTACGAATTCCACAAGTTGTAGGTAACTGTAGGTAACATGCACTGAGAACGACGCGACATTTCGAGAGCGCTATACACGCCCGACATAGATACATCACTTACTTACTTAACGAGCTCTCGACCCGTCAAGAGTGTCTGCCTGAGAGACAGCAGCCTTCTCTCTTCGGTCTAGGGCATACTACTGCCTGTTGTCTAGACCAAGCGCTCTGGCACCCGTGCTTCCTTGATCCTTAAAACGGAGGTTCGATCTTCTTTGTCACCTCGAACCTGGGGGCTTTGATTCGAAGATCCTCTTTGCTGGAGCATTATTGTTCATTCGATCGATGTGACTTTAACAACAAGCAAAAAAATAACGACGGTCATCAACCTGACTTCTTAGAAAGGTTCTTGGAACCTTTTCAAACTGGCGTTAACCGCGCAGTTTGATTTTCAGACCGCAACGGAACCGAGCGATTTTCGCCTGTCTGAAGGCTCTTAGAGGTCGACTTAAGATCTAGGCTTATTGTATTCCGTCTTTGAATCGCAAAATTGTTTTAATTTATGATAGAAGATTGGAATGACGGACTTTCATCTTCTGAAATGTAACAATATATTGAATATGTTGAATCTACAATGATTCCTACAGAATGAGCTGGGTACGGTCAGCACCAACACCATGTGTATATAACTTCTTATTTGCACTGACCCTTACTTTTGCTTGTTATAATATTTTACTACAAATTGTGAGAGGTCAACAGCATTCTTATTCAAAGAAAGTAGGCATACATCGAAGAAAGAATATTTGCAAACATGCCTCATTATTTGACAAATGGTCTGCTATACCTGGAATGTAGATACTTCGGGCTTAACAGCCATCCGTATACCTACCTACATCATACGTGACTATTTCTTTTAATTCAACTTTGACGCCATCTGTTGGAAATATTCTGAGAGCCTTATTCCTGGAGATTTGTCTATGAATTGTCCTTCTCTCATATTTAGAAGGGCCAGTATTCCAACCACAAGAAACCAACGAACTTTCCATTTGCATTGAGTTCTGTCAAAAGATTTCTTTATAAGGATCTCAGTTTTTGATTTCATTTACATCCTCTTCAGGATAAAATTTCTTAGAGTTCTTCTTTTTTGGTTAAACAAGGTCTTGATCTAGCCTTCTACGCTTAACTAGAAAACTTTTCTTTCGAAAAAAATTTCAATCGCGAGCTGTTCAGGGTTGAACAAATATTAGAATGCAATGGAGTTTCTATTATCCAAATGGATCAGCGATGTCAGTTGTAGACTTCATTTCCAAGACTAAGCAAAAAATTGAGAGATTTTTCGAATAAAAAAATGTCCGTATTGCAGGGTTTGAAACATTTCTTTGTGTGTTTCAGTATAAATTCATCTGATTTAACCGACACACGTCATTTAATCCCCTCTATCGCTTTTATTTTATTTTACATTTTTCAAAACAAAATAATTCACTAATATGCAATTCAAGCCCCACCCTGCATAGATGAAATTCAAATTAGGGCTCGACATACCTACATAATTTTCAAAACTAAAGCACACGCCCACTTTAAATTAAATAAACACAAAAAACCAAGCGAATACAACACAAAATCAAAAACAAAAAAACAAACTAACTTGAAAAAAAGTCTGAAACCGATTTTCACCGACGCTAAAGAATTGATGAAAAGTAAAAACAAAAAAAAAAATATATATATATACATATGAATAATAATTTATTGTAAAATAAATAAAACAAAACGTATTTTTATAAACAAATAACAAAATATATAGAAGGCTACTGTGTGCAAATAAATTATTTATTTTGTGTTATTTATTTTTTATTTTCTGTTTTTTTTTTCATGTCTCGAGTTTATTTTCAGTGAATTAACTAAATAAAAACAAAACAAAAAACCTTTAAAAGGAAATCAAAACACTATAACTGCAAAGATAACATTAATTGAGAAACAAGCCTTTATAGAAAGTTGTAAAAAGTAAATAAATTATATATATGCAGAAAAACAAAACGTAAATATGTTCATGTGAATGTAATTGTAAATAATATAAATATATGAAAAAAAAAAAGAAAAGATTATAAATATTATGTAATAAAGTTAAGAACATGACAAAAAATCATTAAGACATAAATAAAAAAAAAACTAAATCAAATATAATCGTTCTTTCATTTGATCTGTAATTCTTTTAGCAGAAAATCGAAGGACGAAATGTTGGCAAGTTTATAAAAAATAGGTGCGACTTCGTGTTAAGGAGGTTTCCAGGGAGTCAGAGTGTTTAAACTTTTCATGCAGACAAGTAACTTGGATTTATGGTTGTTAGTGGCGGTTCGAGGTTCGAATCCCAGTCGGGGAACAACTAAATGTTCTGACAAACATCCGAGAGTACAAATGTCCTGAGAAAGCTTCTCAAATATCAAACTGCTCCTTCGGACCCGGCATTAAACAGTAGGCCCCTTCTATTCGTGCAAAGAATATAGCACGCACTATACACGAATGGTTGTGAGAAGCTAGGCCTTGGGTCCCATCGACCTGTTGCGCCAAGTATTTTTTTTTTTGTTTTATTTTTTAGTGGCGATGATGCATACATCTTTGTGCCTCCTTCACTAAAATGCAAAGAACAACATATCACGTCTACACATGAGTTTTCTCGAGTATGCCGGGCTATGCCTCTAAATGATATGCTTGATTTACCTTCCCTTAGTACATTTATCATGGGCTGTATTATCTAAGCAATTAACCACCTTAGACGAGGTGGCTTTTGGTATTATGCACACTGGAGTTTCGATGACCTTGCGTGATATTTATCCTATGACCCTAGTTAGATGGATACGCTGTCTGCTGCAATGGCTTCAACCAGAAGTCAAATCGTTACGGATGACTCAAAAACTGGTGGATTTGTAGAGACCCACAACACTGGATTTCACTACTTTTTAGACGCAGTTACAGACTTAAAGGCAATCAGAATTGGAGACATCACCAGCTTGCTAAATGTAAAAGGATGGATTTGAACAAATCACATGAGGCCTGGTATTAAAAAGGTGCTACTGACAACAACCAACTCTACCTACCTACCTAGACTTCACTACTCGTTTACTCGGCTACTGACTATATTCTTAGGAATAGGTAGAGTGGTCAGAACATTTGTGTCTGTAGTGGCAGTCAGACTACGCTTAGCGCCTTGCACAGCCCTGCAACCCGTTCCAAAATAGTTCAAGAGTGCAAGAACTCTTTGTCTCTAGGTGTCAGGTCACAACGGGATTGCGGGAAATGAGATCTCCAATGAGATTGCTAACCGAGCCTAATGGGATTATTTCTTAGAATCGAACCGGCGTGAGAATTTTGAAGTCCTCAGTCAGGCCCTCCGTTTACTATTGGGTCTCTTACGAACACAATTGTGTTTGGCATGGCTCCCCAGGATGCAGGTAGATGTAAGAAATCAGGGGCGCAACTGCTGTCTCTCAGCAGAAAAGATTGTTCACAACTTATTGGCGTCTAAAATATTCCTTTCGCTTTACCTGCATCTTTATCTGCTAGACTTAAGAGATACCTCTGTTTGCGACGCCTATAGAGAGATCGACGATACACCCAATATTTCTTTCGTTATTGTCCCGCTTTTGCCTGGACTAGATAGCACATCTTCGGAGCTGATTTGGTGAGTGCTGATACTGTAAGCTCCTCATCTCTGAAGTGCATTCCTGGCTTTCTCCGAAATTCAAAGAAGCTCAAGTAAAATGGGTAATACTGGATATCACTTCCTGGTCGTAAGCTGAGTTACAATGCACCACTTGTGTCTGAGTGTTCCAGTGATTCGATTCCAATCTTTTCCTTTTTTCCCATAACTATCTTGAAATAAAATAAACTGTAAAAAGAGCATCCTTCCCCGATATAAAAAACCAAAAGGACGATATTTCATCATGGCTTAGCAATGTTTTCAAAACCACTTAACCTTCAGATAAGCTACTGGATGGCAGGCTTAAAATTATGCACTCTTTGATGGCAAATATATTTCCTTAAATCTTATTGACCGGGGTTTTAGATTGATCGGTAGGATAGGGCTAAACAACTCACGGAGAATTCCAAACCCAATCAATTTGTGTGTTAAGAGAAATAGCAGAGAAATAATTATCATTATTATTTCTACAAGAATGGAGAATGCCACGCCCACTTTATTAGAACAAGACTTGACTTTCGATACCCTTATAGCGTGCGATCGTAATAGTTTTTGAAGAATAATCGTCATCTGCAGACTTTGTCCAACGTCATTCGAAGCTGCCTCAAAACCAAACGTCGCAGAACTGGTCGTCAATGATGAATTGTTTTAGTCACGGAAAGCCTATAAAATCGTACGTTACGTAAACACTAAAATATCAAATCGATTTTCTTCGCCTGTTTATTGAAGTGTGAGATTTTATTTGATAGGGCAGGTAAGGCTAAATTATATCACGTCATCTCTAGTTCTTCGTAAGCTCAATTGGTTAGTATGACGATGGAACAAGTTCCCGTTGCCGTCAATGTCGAAATGACTAAGGTTCAAACTGTGATATTTAATTGTGCTAAATCAAAGTCAACGTAAGAGCTTGTCTAAGTGCCGATACCATTTACATCACAAAATTATATACGAATACGAGGTTAGTAACGTATAATACCTATCACCGACGCATTACCTATATCTGCGACGTAGTCAAAGCATTTGTATGACCCATAGAACCGGGATGCTGAGACTAATAAAATATTCTCGTTTGAAAGCAAAAAAATACGAAAATTCGGCTGGAACGGATGGCATAGTAACCAACCCTCTTTGCTTAGTATTACTTCTACTGAACTGAACGTGGTTGGTTGAAAATTTCGTCGAAATCGGTTTTTTTTTAACCAAAACGCCCCCAAAAAGTGGGCGTGTTACATGAAGTTTTAAGGAATTGCGGGCAATATGGATGTCTTAATATTTGGTCTTAGGAACATTTTCGATTTCAAGTAAATTAGTGGAGTTTTGTGAAACAGGGTGTGGCAGTGGGCGGATTTGGAAACTTTATAAACTTGTGCTGCTTTTCTAGGAAAAGAATCAACTTTTATTCTTCTACGAGTCGCATTCTGTTGTTACACACCAAATAGTTTAGTAAACATGACATCTTCTTCTACGAAATGTAATAGGTACCTTCACATTCGTAAACAAAGTAGCATAGCATGAAGAGACCCTCTAAGGAAGTTCGGTATTCGGTTAGCTTCAGGGTCACAGTTCGAAGTGTTGCGTCCAATGATTGGATTTGGTCATTCCATTATTTTGCACTTAAATGCAGCATTTCGACTCGTTTTTGAATGGTAAATTGTTTTGTAGGTAAGAGCAGATAATGGTTTTGAACTATCAATAGGTTCCTCGAGCTCTATACTATACATTTCGAAAGTGTTCTAAAACTATGGAGGTTAAACTGATTAGACTTTGAAGACATTCATTATATGATTCATAATAAAATTCCATACGATGCTTCAAGTAGTCTTTTATCTTTGTACTGCATAGACAGCTATCATCCAACGTTCATCTTTTCGGCGGCATCGCCAGAGATACATGGTGATCTCCCTGGTTTTTAGAGCATATGTGAGTTTCCGCCAGTCGTAACTTACAAATACTTTTTGTTTTTGGCCTTCTAATTCAGGAAATCGAATCCTAGATCGCATTTCTGTGATATCTTCACCTTGTTTTGGCGTTCAAGCTTTTGTTCCACTTGGCGGAACGAGCATGACGATTTTCCTTTCATTCTGAGTGTTCTGCAGACTATCTTGGGAGCTCTTTACAATTTCGTGTAATGCTGCTCTTGTATGGAACCTATACGATGGAGTTTCCGAGTCTAAATGTGCACTTGTCCTTTACGTATTCGCATGTTTTGGATGGTTGTACAATCCATAGAGAAGTCGGGTGGAGGATTTTGGGGATCATGTTTCAGTACATATGCTGACCTACAGTTTAGTCCTGGAGTCTTTTTTTTCCCACCGAATGAAGCTACAAATCTTTGGCCATACCTTGGCGATTGAGAATCATACTGGTATGCCAGTAGTCACAAAAGTTGTCCAGTTAAATGTCCTGTAGATTAAATTAGAAATACTTGAATAAAACATAACAGTAAGGAACTAGAGTATAAACAAACCATGTGGAGATACATAAGTTACTTGTCCCCACATTTGAAATGAAGAGAACAGGTCAATAAAATATGAAAAATGACATTTCGGCAACATACCATTTCCCTTGATGTCAATCTCACAATCTACAAGACTGGTAGAAGGAAATTCAAGGCTTCCACTTTGCTAAGAGCAACCAAGACAGTTTGACTCTTCTTGACTCTCACAGTAGGCGTCAGTTTGGCAGACCGAATATTTACAAACCACATCCTTGTTTCTCAAGGAGAATAACCTTTCGCAACCAAAAACCTTCGCCAAATCACATAAACGTCTTAAGGTGTTTCATATCTCTTGCATTCTAAGTAGGAACCCAAATTAGATGTACACAGATACTACATATATGCAAAGTAAGTAACAACACGCACACTCAAATTCCCCCATTCATATGAAGATGCATAGCAATTTATGACTTCGGATACATCTTATCTCTCGCAAGAGCCCAAAATTCGGCTCATCAACAACCAATAGACACTCCATTCATCCCTCCAAATGGAGGAGTCTCAACGCCTCATTTGCATAAAATAAGATGAAATCCATCAGCGTGTATACCGAATACACCATTAGACCGCCTCCGTAGGTGGAATTAAATCCATGCAACTCCATGCCAACCGCGTCGAGATTCACTTCTCGTCAGAGATACATTCCCTCGGATAACGAAATTATCTGTAATTACGAATTGGCATCGCTCAGATTCGAAGCATTAAACGAATTAAATGTGCTATGACGAAAAGTAATTTCGTTTGGCTCCTTCGAGGCTCATTAGACGGACGACAAGCGTCTGACGGAAGGCACAATCACTGTCGCTATTGGAGACTCAAGAGGTCGTTCCATCCAAAGGCATACACATATATGTATGGATACTTATGTATGATTTGATGTAGTGTATATGCATATGGATGGATATTTGTACGCGACGTACAGCAGATACAGCAGATATTTTGAGCCTTTTGGGAATTGCCCAGAGCAACGTACATGGTACTTATGTGCTGAAATGGAATCCAATATAAAATGGAAATTCATGTCAGCAGAATTTTTATTTTTCTGTTCACTGGAGCTGGAAGGGAATGTACATACATACGTACATACTTGGTATACGATTACATTTGGAACTTGGCTGGTACTCTACTCGCTTTCGAGCTAAGTTTGCTGAACAGTTTGAAAAACCAAATCGCTTGTCACATCTAGATTGCATAGATGAACGATCTCCAAATTAATTTTGATTTTATAGACATGTACATACATATATAAGTACATATGATCGCCATATTATGGTAAATGTGATATATGGGTCCAAGAAGATGGTGCCATATGCCACACAGGTGGTCAAACAATTGATCTATTGAAGGGAAAGATTGGTAATCGTGGTCCGGTCAAATGGTCCGCCGTTGACTATTTTTTTTATTGGATTACGTTAAAGCATTGGTCTATGCTAACAAGCCAACGACGTTAGAGAACTTCAGCATGTGAAATTGCTAACATTCCGGCCGATATCTATGGAAGAGTGGTGGATGATTGACTCCAAAGAACCGATCGTTGGAAATGTGCCCGTGGTTATCAAATAAACAAGATCGGATTTTATACTTAAATTTGACATTTTTACTGTACTTGGAATAAATTTCAGTCTGATATCTCGATTATTCTGTGTTTTATTTAAATACAAAATTGTTATGTCCTTAGTGAAAAACACTTTAGGTGACCAGATATGGATCTACCGAGTGCCAATTTTAGTAAAACACTATCAAAATGCATAAATATACAGGGTAGTTCAAAAACACTCACCCAATGTTGTTTTTCTCCATTTTTCCATTATTTTTTCAATACGATATCGGTCAAGTGTGAGCCTGCATTGGAATTTCTTTCAGAGTTTTCAGAGTCTGTGGCTTGTTCTCATAGACCCGTGACTTGAAAAAAAAAACTTCAAAGAAAGAAGTCTAGAGCAGTCAGATCGGGCAATCTTCCAGGCCAATGCGTATCGCCAAAACGAGACATTAGGCGACTAAGAAACTCATCCTTCAACATGTCTACAATCGCGCAAGCAGTGTGACCACGACATCACGAAATGTCCAGAGATCCCAATACATCAACTTGCGGCGATAAAAACTCATTGATCATGGTTCTGTATCCCTCACTCACGGCGTCTATTCACAACAGCCAGCGGAGCAAAACCATGCATGCCCTGTCCCAGTCTCTTCGAGCGAGCGGCTAAGCGCCTTAGTTTTTGACCAATTCCCATGGGACGCCCGGGATACCTGCTGCGAAATTTACGTTGCGCCAAAATCACTAACAAATTATTCCACAAAAAAAGTAAGCAGATAGAGTATACCGCGATGTTGACGACTATAGGGTTCCATGGATTGTCCACATTTCTGTCTTTACAAATATCAAAACGCCACAGTTGCCATTATTTACAAAAAATATAGGATCTTCCGGTAGAGTGATACAATTTGGGCAGGTGGTGGAGCCCAGAATTGGAAAAACAGGTTGGAAAGCTTGATAGTTGGTTAATTTGGACACATTTAGATGGGGACTGGTCTGCCTTTCTTCCATGGAAAGCCAGTCGAGATTTATGTACTAAATGCACCCAAGATTCTTCTGAGACTGCACCCGATAAACATCCATCTTCTTCTTCCTCTTAAATTACTGCTATCCTCTGTCTAACCATCGTTTTCCTCTTCATTCCTAAGGTTCTGGATTGCTGTCCAACCATTTTAAGTCAAGTACTACTTGAGCGACAAGTTGTCCGAGTTCCTTATTTGTGCAACAAAATTGGATTTGTGCCTCATTTCCATTTGTCGTTATATAACATTATGTAGGCTCCTGCCTTCTTATAGTTTAAGGTACAAAAGACTTTCCCTTGTGGAAAACAGTAGAGGTCATCTTTTGCTTACATCTTCCTTATAGCAGTACTGATTCAACATTTGAGGAGAACAATCCGAACTTGGTTTAGTGCTGATTTGATTACAGGATTCCAAATACAACTTTGACTGGCTTGATTCTGATCGAATCCGATGCTACCTTTGGCCAAGTCGAGACAATACATCCTAAGAAAGTTGTCAGCTTTCTTAAACACAAGTCCAGAAGTGTTTAATTGAGGGGAGGAAGCCTTTGTTAGGCTTTCATGCCATGCATGCTAGCTTAGAATGCCAGCACACTTAGACCAGTAATAGGTTCAAGTGAAACTCTTCCTACTCGTTAAACCATAAACTTCTCATGAAGCATAAGAAATAGATCACATATCACATAAGTTCTTATAAAAGGAAACTCCTAAGTAAAGCTTCCTTCCTAAAGCTTGGCAGAAACATTCAGCTTCTGTTAAAGTCTGCAAAAAAGCCCTGCATTGTGTTATGCTTACCTATAAGACAGTGTCTCGTAATGAAACCTATAGTAATCCCGATGTGGAGTCTATTAGGAGCAATCAAACTCTTAGGGCGTTTCAATTCCAACTTAGTCGCTGGTTATACTCGCGATTATTGCACCAGAAACAGAGATAGCTCTAATAATTGTGCCCTCGATACCATCTGGTTTAAGTTTTCGTTTGCGCGTAGCGATCGGTAACTTTAAGTTCCCTTCATCCTACAAAATGGGAAGAGCTGTTCTAATTCTGACGACTGCATCGGCCGTACAAGTCCTCAGAATGACACTGCGGGTATGCCCTGGCAACGATCAAAAGTGAATGTTCTCCGTTGTTGATAGTAGGTCTGTTCCCAAGATTTAATAGCTGCTTGGCTGTCCGAAAAGATGCGGATACCCTTAGTAAATAATTTATTTTCCTTAAACCATAACCTCTGCCTGCACCATGCAACAGTGATTCAAAAGACAGAAGAAGACCTGTTCTTGGTTTTTAAGCTGTCAGTGCAGAAGTGAATAGACTCATCTTCTAAAGGTGCATCCTCCTTACAGAATGATCTGGATGGGATGGTGAAGTTCTCAACAAAATTTAGAAAAAGACTGATGTAGTTCATGTTTCTTCCGAATGATGACGTGATCAAGTTATTTTCTTGACCACTTTATGTAGAATGCAGCCCGAAAGCCTGTGCTCCAAAATCTAGTTTCTAGAACTAAATACCCGTTTGATAGGAAATTACATGCCTTGGGCACCTTATTTACATTTGAATGTTCGCTGTTAATCGCTTCTCTCGAACTATACTGAGGTATACACTGTCTAAGCCTGCGTATCTCATTAACCAGGCAAATCAAATTACCCACAAACATTTGATGCCAACCGCATGTCCTTTGCTCGACCATTGGCCAATCTCTGCACTCAAATCAGTAACAATTCCACTGTCACAGCAACGTATCAAACGAAATTGCCAACCATTGGCACGAAGGGCCGCAGCAACGCAGCATAATTAGATGATCCCAAAATCAGCCGCTAATTTTTCCGCAATTTGCTTCTAATGCAATAAATAGCATTCTAACCTAATTTAGGGGTGTTTCAGGGTTTGTTATGCGTGTGTGTGCACCCCCAGAGTGTTCGGACGAGAAAAATAGCAGAGAAACATGATTCCACCCCTTACAGCCCATCTTACATCGTATTACCCTCCTGCCGTGATGATTGCTGCCTGCACACACGACGTGGAATAAAAATTCGATCTCGATCCAAGACGCAGGGTAAATATCTGTCATTAACCGTGTGGGGTGGTTTTTTGATATCAAACGACCCGACTTGGATGTCCCTTTCACTTGGACGCACGGAACGCTCGTCGTCTGCCTGACTGACACAGCATTCGATTGCAAGAGTTGCCTTTGTAACACGATTATCTGACGATTTGATTTACATCGAAGTCATAGATTTTACAACAAACAAAACGGAACCAGTCAGACGCCGTCGACGACACCCCTCCTCCGGCCTGGTAACAAATCCATCACAAGAGGGCACTTGTATGGATTGCTCGGTCATATGTTCTCGCACGAGATGATTGTTGTTTAATTTTTATTTTCCTGTGGAAGGGTCCTTAACTGCGCAAACACACAGGAGTTTGGCAAAGCGGAAAACCCAAAAAAAAAAAAAAAACAACAAAAACTGGCCAAAATAAAGGGTAACGCTTAGAACAACAGGGGTAGACGTCACAGGAAAACGGAAAACTTGAAACTGTTGTGTGCACAGTTTGAGTACACACTAGATACAATTACAAGTCGATTTACGAGTATGGGTGGGATTGCACGATGCAGGAGAGACAGCACAGGAGGATAGATGATAACAGATGCGCCTTGTTTGACATGGTTCCCGGGGGAGTGTTGGCAAAAACTCCCATAGCGATACTTGTACTGAAGCAGTAGCAGCAGTAGCAGCAGGTCCGCGCGAGCACACCGATGAGTGTAATTCGAAATAAATGGATGGCAGGTCGTCTGGGTTTGGGTTTGGGGTTGGGAACGCGATGAGCTATTCTTCTCCTTTTACTTGGTTAAATAAATAGTCCTACGCTGCAGATGAGAATCTTTTATTCATTTTGTTCAACGGTACGCGCGGACCGAGAGGCGATAAGAAACGAAAGGATCCTTTTGTTCTCGGGGTGTAGTCGTATTTATTCTCCTTTTTCTCATTCGTTTTGTGCGTCTCAGGCTTTGTGCTAGGTGAAGTGAAAAATGCATGTTTAATTCGGGAAATAGGTCTGAGGTCTTTCCCATTTCTCTATTGGTGAGTGTCAGGTGGAAGGTGCTTATTGAGTAATTTTTTATTTTAAGGATTCTTGGATTTTATTGTGAGAATGATGAATGCAGGTCCTTGGGGACAGGTTGTGTAAGAAATAGCGCGCATGTAAGCTTGAAATATGTGCCAAATGTATCAGAAAGGTTGTTATGACGTACAGGATGCTATTTTTGGAGGTCGTTTCGATAGGATATGTGGAATGGCGCTATCAATTGGGTTCGCAGATGCCTACAAATCAAAGTAGGAAGTTTAAGTAGGGCAGGAAAGACGCATCTTCACTTCCACGGAGGAAACGAAATGTGGTATCCGATGACGCACTTCATTGGATACTATGAGATCATGATGAGCCAATGGATAACCTAAGAGGTACACAATAGGTTTTACATGCCAGCAGCCACATTTTAGACGCAATGACTAGTTTTAATACTGTCGAGGTTGTTGAGAATGATTTGCGTATTTAAAAATCACGTGCAGTTGGCGAGAGAAGAACTCCAGCTCCATTATAATCCCACATATAGAGTTGATTCCAGTTCCTTGCTCCCCGTTCCTGAATAGGGTTCAAACATCGTGCATCGTACATCGGATAATCCTTGTAACTCCTAAAGTAATGTCTTCCTAGTCATGAACTTGTATAGTCAACGAAGGACCTAGTTCGAAAAAAAGCTCTAATAAGTGAACTAAGAGAACTAGTTCGCAATCCGGTGTTTTTGTAGTTCCTTTAGCTCAGTAGTTCGTATAGATCAGTAGTTGAACAAGCTCAAGTGTGCTCGGAATGCATGTAATAAGGACAACTACAGCACTGGTGGTGCCGTATTATGTGAGTATGACGCAGACCTGAGCAGTGAACTGAACTGAACGAAATGAACTAAAAGAACGAACTAATTCTGAAAACAGATTTTAAAGATTTGAGGATTAGGGACGCTGAGAGATTGTACCAAGTGGGAAACTAGTTCCACCTATTGTTGGCTGTTGTTTGAATCTTATGTTCGCCTCGCTCCATGACATTATATAGTTGATGTGCTTAACATTGCAAACTAACTTTCTTGCAAGTCAGTCAGCTATGTCAATTCCGGTTACAACTTTATGACCAGGAATCTAGCAAGAACCAAACTTACTAAGGTTTGGTCGTGAGTCGCACTATCATATATCTGCAGGTGTAACCGCGCAATAGCTGCAAGCTAGTTTCGAAGCATGAATCTGCTCAAGCAAAAGAGTCCAGATTCAAGAGTATTGTAATGTAAACGTCTGACAAACATCCGAATAACTTGTCGTAAACGTATGCCTTGCATGATTGTGAGATTTTGGGACTTTGAACGTCCTTTTCTATTCTTTTCCTTTTCTGTCTTGAGATGGTGTTATTTTTTAAGTCTCGCTCAGCACCTTTAAGTGCTATGTTAAAGCGGTTACGTCGTCTAAGACATTTTGACGGGTTAACGTATTATAATTGGGATGAAGGCTGCAAAAAACTATATAACTTCGCAGTAATAGGTGCCGCGCGTGCTGACCGTGTCAAATAAATTTAGTATAACATTAGCGTGCCTAAGTGAGAGAAAACGTGCTCAAACCGGTCGATTGGATCTAGGAAACTACGCGTCTAGGGGCTGCTCTACGACCTTCGGGAGTAGGCATCTGGACATGTGAGTATGTCTAAATGGCATGCCAGTGATGATTTCACGGCGAATTCATACTAATAGCCATGCTATAAACGTGTACCTACTTTGAGCAGCAACCGTTTCAGTGACACAGGCTGCCATCTTTGTTTTATACCAATGGCTTTTAAAAACTTTACAACACAATATGGCTACGTACATACGGACTCTTTAAATTGTCACATTGTTGAGTACTGACTTTGAGATCTAGGAGTCTCTCAAAAATTTGGTAAATTTTGACAATTTTGAAAATTTCCTATATCAACACATTGTCTGGTGTCTATTACCTCCTGATCTCAATTCCACTCGGTAAGCCCCAGATGCCTAAAGTCTAGTAACTTGAACAGCTTGGTTGGTGGTAGCAAACGATGGTGGGAGACAAGAAGTGGTTTTCAGCAAGTCACTTCTCCTTGGGTCTAGGCGATAGTACAAGGCCCACCTCTGTACATGCATTTGGAACTGCTGTCATATATGAGTTACTGTTCGAGATCAATATGACATTAGTGTTCGTTTCGAGATGACATTTGTCTTCAGTGTATGAACATCAATGTCCAGCTCAAATTATATGTTTAAAACTCATGCTGAGTTCGTAGTCCCCAAACTTTTTTGGAAAGAAGTCCATCTCTCCGTTTGGCAGAATGTGGGAAGGAATACATCCCAGTCTCGGTAAAAAATTTCTTCAGCGTTGGCAGTGAATAGCTTCTACTATACCTACTCCAACTGAGTATGTAGTATACTGTTACCATTGGCGATGCAGGATATACCACATCGAGTTATCCGAGTTACATCAAGCTTTGGGAAGATTAAGAAGACTAGTATATGTATTTCCCTTTGCATTCTGGAAAACTCTAACATTTTTGAAGAGGTTAGAGGGGTTACATCTTATGGCAAAGGCTATAGCTTGTCGTCCTGATTTTTTTTAACGATTCTGTTTGAATGTTATACCCAAACCTAGTTTTTCGAGTAAATCTTGAAATAATATAGTCAACAACACAGCCGAACAAAAACAATGGAATCGAACTCTATCGACTATTCCCTTTGATAAGCCAAGATTAAATCCGAACTAATCCAGGCCGTTTTCCTGATGAATTTTAGCGTGATTCAAGGTGGCGTCAAGCTAGCACTAAAGTCGTTAAAGAATATTTTTTTCAGTGCTATTGAGGCTTGGGCATTGGTAGAAGTGTGTTGTGTTTTCCTCTACCACTGTATCGCTTCAGTCTGATTCCCATTCTTCTGAAGTGCCCCACCATTGGGTTCTGGCCTGTGAGGATACCAATGAGGAGAGCCAGCTATGCTCTTATGAGTTATAGGAGATAGTTGGTCCTTTTTTTGTTATATTGAGCCCAGAGTAGTCTCGAAAAGCAGTAGGAGAATAGTACACTCCACTTAGCACTGGGCATGTTTTGGAACTCCAAGGCAGTATCGAATATGAGGAGACTGATGGGCATTGAGCCTGAGTGATCTGTTTGTATGTTATTTGATTACGAGTTTCAGGTAGCTTATCGGTTTTTTCATTCCCTTGCAGTCACATGTGTCCGGAATCCAGCATAGCATGTTCAGAGTTGATGAACTCCTGTAGGCGTGATAATACCGTAAATCTCCGCTTGGAACACACTTGCGCGGCTAAAAAGTTTACCCAACCAGGTTACCTTAGACATAAATGCATAGTCCAAATCCCAGACTATCCCAAACATTTTTTTTCCGAACCCTCGCGCAAACGTCTGATAAACATCCGAGAGTAAAACTGTCATAAAAAAGCTTCAAACACGTTATTCAACGGAAAACCACGAAACCTGCAGAGAATGATATGGCATAGTACATGTCTAACCAACTACTAACTCTTAGCTTAATGAAAGCCTGTTTCCACCTCAGTAACCTAACAAGAAAATAATTGCAGTCGTATCACTTAAATACCTGGACGACCACATTTCCTTGAGCCAATCAAAACCATGACATATGGGCATACAAAGTGGACCATAATTTGAAACTATCGCTACTCCACTACTATTTCCACTACATTCCAGTCCTAAACTGCGTGTTCTCCATCCTACTAGACATCCGGGTGGACATCCGAACAACACCTAAGGCGTGTAATCCCCGAAAGAAGAAAAAGGTTGCATCCACCTAAAATACCTGCACAATACTATCACCTATCCTGCCTGTTCCCTTAAATTACTCAATTAGATTACAAAAATCCTTAAGGCACCGCCAATAACCTATTAAAATGCGCTCTCCCGGCAATACGCCATATGCCTCATATGTCACGACACATGACATTAAATATAAAATTTTCTCCTCAAGTCGACACTCGCAGTGGGTATCATCACCCTCGAAATGATAAATCGAATTTCAGGACGAAACGATACCCAGATGTTGCCCCCGAACCAACTACGATTCGAAAAGGAACCTTCTTCCTAAACTAACTTATTTAGTCCTGTGAATTGACACTATTACGCCGCACGATTCACACAAACGACTATGTATTGTGCACCCAACTTCGGGGGCATCCGTCCAACGAACATCACAAATTCACCCCACACCGCGTAATGGCAATAAAAATCACACAGCTGTGCACGGTCACGCCAGTTGATGTATTGTCTGTCTGTCTGTCCACTTTATGGTCTTCGTTTTTGGACACTCGACGCTGTAGAGCTGTAGCTCTGTCGAAATCCCGTCGTTCGAAAGGTCATTTACGAATCCGAAGCGATAATGATGATGATGCGTTGGTGCTACCATGCCATTCGATGTCTGTCCTATTGAATCGAAATTTGATTGATCAACCGGCACACGTTCGGCATTTCCTCGAGAACGCTATAAACGTCATTAAATTTAATGTTTTACTTTGTGTCTTAGCCCCACATATGTACATGCAAGGGCTGTTGTTCCATCAAATGTCCTTGTAACGTTCAAGGAAATCAGTGTGATTAGAGGAGTATAGCCATGGCAAGTGATAAACAGACAATGAGGACGCTTCCCAGAATCACGCAATCCTTTCTTAGCCGCACACATCTGGTTTATTAAATATTAACACACAATTTGTGCTTTCGTGGCGCTAGATGTGCGTGCCATTTCACGATTTCTGCTCATGGTGTGCGGTGTTGGCCCAAATTGCTATAACACTGCCACGGACCCACCAATCAATGTCCGTGTCCAACAAAGGACACGATAATGGACAAGATGATTACATGCTATCCGCTCTGTAAGTTGTGAACCCAACACAGACAATAATTTATTTATTTGCACTGGTCCTCTCTCCTGCTGGCTGGCATTAGGGAGGAGCGATGAGTGGCGACGCCATACATATAGCTTAGCACACCTTGGCTATCACCTTGGAACAATGGAACTCACCGTAGATGAATGCTTTATGTGGTAAGTAGTTTTGTACTTTGGGCACCCTTTGGACAAACTCAATTTTGAACTAATCGAAGGATCAGTGTTTGGAAAGCGGGACTCCTTTCGAGTCCTTGAGATGTTGAATGGAAACTGACATTTTATTGCTTATATGAAATGTCGTCAATTTAATTGGTTCTGTCTAGTCCCGGGAGCTTCATGAGCCTACTCCCCTTATTATTTACGGTCTTCTTGTTAACTGTTTGAAAGATACTTCTAGCGAAACGTGAAAGGCTAAGGTTATTTGGTCCGATGTCCGCCCGTGTGCAAGCTCTTAGAATGGTAAACTAAGAGTGCATTTAATTAGCAAGATCTTCTCATTTTAGTTACCTGCAGACTTATCGAACCAACCGGAGCTTTGTATGTTGCGAATGGTAGCCAAGCTTTGGTGTTCAGGCAGAGTCCTTGCACTCATCAGCCTGCAGTTTCGCTCTATAAAGAATAGGTGAAAAAAAAAATGAACATATGCTTCCTTGCATACTTAAGAATACAGGTTGAACTGCACCTGGACCTCTACAAGCAAGCCTCTCCAGCTAGTTCGATAATTAGGTAACTTCTTCCAGCACTTATTCGTGTGTAAGGCTAAGACTTCCTTTGTATTCGATTCAGAGACTTTATGACCGGAATGGAGTCTTACTATTCGATTGCCCTCTAACCCCAAAGATACAGTGATTAGAAAGTTCCATTTATTGTTTTATTTCTTCTCACATGTTGCTGAAGAAACTAATACCAGAACCAAGGTAGGTGAAGTCCCTTACTCCCTCAAAACTATATCTTTCGACTGTAAAGTTATATCCAATTCCTCCTTGTTGAGGTCATATGCTTCATTTACCAGGCGCAGCCTAATGGAATGTTAAATGCCTAACAACTTAAATCCTAAACCGGCACACAGTGCAACTCCCCGTGGTGTGGTCATGACTTGACAGTTCTTGCCTGGCTTATACCGTTCTTGGACTCGGGCTCGTAGAACACACCATGCGAATATAAACTGAAACTCCTGGACGCATTTGCATCCTTCGATGTCACTCTGATAAAACTGGAGACTTTGACGACCAATTTAACACTGTCGATGTGGCATAAACCATCCTGACTCAGGTAGGAACTATAAATCTTCTCAGTCCTGCATACCGACTTTCGTCACAGCCATTGTTTCCGGATTCTCACGAGCAGTCGATGGGGACCTGTTGCGACAAACAAATTAGGTTGACACCGTTGTTGAGGAGGTAAGTACCTTGTAGTTGCACAGACTTTTGTAAGATTATCCCTTGAGTATTAGATCGTAGAGGAATCACAAGACAGCGCATTACATCATCAAATTCTTTTCACATCAAAGGTCACTAAGGTCGTTGCCGACCTTGATGTAGCAGTAAACGTACTCAATCCTCATTTTTATATCTCATCCGTATATGATCTTGTAAGGGATGCCAAAAAAGACATCTTGGTTGTCCATAATCTATTAAAGTGTCAAAATGCTACCGGTTTGTGGTCACTTGTAAGTTAAGCAGGGAATCGACGTTTCAAATCCTTTTTGAGACGTATTGGTCAATATTGAAACACCTAATACAGTATGATACCCTGTTGTTGAAATTATAAGCCTTTATCTGAACCTGCACTCAAGACACAAGAGAGTGCTACAACAAGTCAAATAGTCTACATTCTTTAGCATTTAACGAGCCTGGCATTTCTGTATCCGTTTGGACCCACACCTAGCTTTTACCAAATATATAGAGGCACGATTGAGTGAGACATTTCAAATCTCTTTTGAAAGCTCCTGTCAATTCTTCTTCTGTTATAATAATACAATGCTAACTCTGAAACCATAAACTTGGCTGGCTATCATTAAGCTGAACCGGCTAGGGGAACATACCCCTGACGTTCTGGCCTGGGTTTCTGAACACACTATGATCCAGACTGCTAAGTGAGCAGTTTGAGTCACTGACAGACTGGATTTATTGTGACATTTACTTGTTCAGAGATTAGTTCTGTTCGCGTAAGTTCTGCAGTAAAATTAGTAAATTTCGAGAAGTGGGAGTAAAATTCTCTCAGAGAGGCCTAAAATTAAGAAAAAGTAAACTCCGTGTTCGCTACGAAATTTTTCAACTTTTTAAACATCAAATGCAAACTTATACAAATACACTAACAACAACAAATTACGTAGTGCCTGACAGATTTGACACATTTCATGAACCAGTGAAAAAAAAATGTTTGCATTAAAATATGTAGCTTGGGGTGAGCGCTAACCTTTAAGAAAAACTACGAAACTCGAACAGAATTTCGTAAATTTTCGTAGAATTTCGTGAAAAATCGCTGATTGCGGAGGTTACGCGAACCTATTGATAGTTCTGTCTGAACACTTCCGCTGACTTTTTTGACGTATTAGTTGTTGGCGTCAATGGAATTGGTTTGCTTTTCAAAAACAAATTCCTTTTGAAACAATTCAATGGATTTTGTCAGTTTTTAGATTTTCTTTCCATCCTTTCGTCGAGTAATAGCGGGTTGACATTTCCAAATGTCAAAAAAATCGGAATTCCCGTAACTTGTCACCTGTCCGCTTTTCCCTTTACCGGTAAACGTCAAAAGAATTCTGTCCTGTGCGAACAGGGTCTTTCCACGCCCCTACCTCTCGTAGAGCTCTGACAACCATTCGATATTTAAATGAACATCCCCTCCATTGGGTGTGAAAATATGACACACACGAAACGCATAATTGGGAAACGCTTAACCTTGGGCCTTAGGAATCGGCTGGGCAACTATTTGTTTTAGACCTTAGACCTATTATCGTACGCCAGTAAGGACCTTACCAAATACTTAGTATGTGGCAAGACAGCCTAGCTGTGTACACATACAAAGTGGTACCAACTGGTCTGTAATTTATCCAAATTCATCCGAATAAAGCTTACACAGATACATTCCAAGATAGTACCAGCACTTCACCCACTTGATATTCCAAGCAGACAAAATAATAATCAGCCCAGATCTAGTGCTATCAGCAATATCGTATGCCACTTGGTAAAACAAATACTTATCTCAATCCCGATAACTGGACGACTTAACTGAAAGATGATTTGTCAGCAGGTGCTGCATACGAATTCAAACCAATCCCGAGAGATAGTTTCTCAACCGACTATGCCCAAGTCCGCACATATCTAATTCCGATCATGATTCTCTTTCATTTTCTTCCAAATCCTCAAGAAACAAATGGAATTTCTTCGATTTTCCACTTCCTCTCTCCAAGTATTTTTCCTGTTTTCTGTTTTCTGTCAAATCATAATCCGACGAGGAAGAAAGGAAAAAAAAAAAAGGGAACAAACTTTGACCCAACTTTCATCATTGCACCATCATCTCTCCAATTTATCCCTTCCCTTGGCGGCTTAGTTTTTCTCTGCGGCATCCTTCTGTGAGTTTACCATGCGGCACAGATCCTTATTTTTCTGTGGAAGAGAGAGAAAAAAAAATAAAATAAACCTATTTACCAAACAATACGGAAAAGCAACAAAAAAAAAACAGCAAACCAAATCCAAACAAAGGACAAAAAAAGGAAGAAAAAAAATTGCTAAAGAAAAACAATTACCTACCACGCTCAGGGCGTTTGGAAGGTACTACACGCTACTCCACCGCCGCCGCCCCCATGCCCCCGAAAATAGCATCCCAAATATTTATTTTTACGTTGGGTTCCCTCAAAGCCTACGAAAAGATTCGAATGTGTGTATCTGTTGGAGGAAGGGGGTGTATATTCCTCTCCCAGTTCAGTAGTGGCTCAACGAGGACGACGACGACGATGATTATGCTCTGGCAGTACCTGCACACACCGTACAGCATCATCTTCTGTGAATGTCGGTTCCACCAGATAACGAAACCGAAATCGCCTGAAGGTGTTGAAACGAAAGGAAACAAAAAGTTTTCTTGTTTTTTTTTTTTTATATACACATATACATGCATACTATGCCATCCTCCCAGTTAAGGGGTGGTTGATGAAAACCCAACCAAACAACACAAAGGATCGAGGGAGGATTTATCCTATCCATTGCCCGTTGCTGTTGCTGCTGATGCTGATGCTGGTGCTGCTGCTGCTGCACGATGACGGAAGGAGGAAAATTTAGTTATGAATTCATTTCGAATCGAGGTAATATGATTACCTTTATGCTCTTTCGTATAGGAGGGTTCGTTTCGGATGGGTTTTTCTTCATTCCTTTTCCGATGTTTGTCCCCCAAAAAAGCGATCAACGTAAACGTTCTGGCAGCACCGCCGCCGCCAACGCTTCAAAAACCCCATCATCACCACCCCAAAACGGGGGACGGGCAGACGGAAATGAGACTTCACCAATTTTATGCCTGTACATGTGTACATACACTTGTTCGAAGCGTTTTGGGCAATTACATTCGAAAATTCATAATCGAAATCGAGCGTTTTGTTTATTTTGAGGGAAAATTTTTCACCGTACACTCCCTGGGGGGGAGGCAAATAGTTGGTGGGCGGTATAGACAAACACAGACCGGGGTAGATGGGGTGGTGAAACGAACATTTGTGGTGAGCTTAGTCAATGTTTGCACTGGGACTAAAAGTTCATTGATATGAAGATTATAGAGAAATTGGTTTGCTGTGTGTTTTAATACTGCTTGTAGCCATAGTGCGATTGGAATATAATAGTATGTCCTGGCAGTTCAGGTGAAGTTGTCCTTTAAAGGTCGTTTAACGCAAAACTTTGACAGCACTATTGTGAGATACTTCGTTTTGATAGCTTTCCGCAGGGAAGGAGTTTTGCGAAACGTTTATAATATGAGACTATTGGTACTTCGTACGAACTTTACGGAGGCCAAAGGACATTACTTCAAATATTTCAGAACGTCCCCAAATATGGTGAGCTGAAACGCCCCTCGTTAGCCTTCTGGTATCAACTATCATTGTGAATTAAAACATCCCGGCAGCAGTAAGTGCCCTAAGAATAGGTCAGTCAGATAGTTGGAATCATAATGTAACAGGTCATTCCATGATCCTGGAGAAATATCTAGGAAAAGTCTATATCACTCCGTTCCTAGATTTCCATAGCAGGGAAGAATTGAAGGATGGTCAGCCTGCCAGCACACGTTCCATCTCTATCTTTACAGATGGATCTACGATGGATGTAGGCGTAGGGTCTGGCATTTTTTCTGAACCGCTGGGGATATCTAGATCAGTCAATAGCAGTGACAATAGCTGCCCGTTAGACTGCAATGAAGGTAATACCACCGGAAGGTATCACCTTTTTCATCGACAGCCAGGCGGCAATAAAAGCGATTACTGCAATCGAAATATTATCCAAGCTTGTGAAGTGGTGTCGTGAAGAACTCAAGGTTCTTGGAACACGGCACAAGGTTGCCCTTTACTGGGTCCCTGGACACGAAGGTATTCCAGGTAATGAGAAGACAGACGAATTGACAAGAAGAGGCTCTGAATCTACATTGCAACAGGTAGACACCTCGGTGTTCATCCCGCCTTGCACATTGGAGCAAGAGGCATGGATTAGGGCCAGTAGAGAGCCCAATATTAGATGATCCTCCCTAGACACATGTGTGATTACTAGAAGCCCATGACCTTGCTTTGACAAGAATAGGACCAACCGAATTATGCTAAAGTATGGGAAATCCCTTTCTTATCGGAATTATCACGGGGCATAACTCTCTTCGGTACCACATGAGAAAACAAAGACTCACAGATGAAGATTTATGTCGGGCATGTAGAGACGAGGAAGCCAATGAGGATACAGCCCACTTTCTCTGTCACTGCCCTGGGCTTATCCACCTTAGGTTTAAATTTCTAGAGCGACACTTTTTCTGTGATCTGGAACAATTAGCGAAATCTATAAGCTCATCAAATCCGCAGGATGGTTTGGTGACTCACGAGATACAAATTAGTACTAGGGTTTACCAATGGGCAAGGGACTTTTTTTTCCTATGGGTATCACAATGGATCTGTACTGACCTGAGTGTGGCGATGTGATAATTTATTCTAGTCGCCTACCCTGTGTTCACCATAAATTTTTACTTACAGATCCGGTCTGCCAAAAAACGGTCTTTAAAACTCGCAGTGAGGCTATAACCCTCGACCACGCCTACTTGAGATCCCTGTCTATAGCCCACGTGGGATAAATAAGTAGTCTCATCGGTAAGAATTTGAAGCATCGGAGTTTCCGAAGAAAACCACTTTACATGTTTATATAGGTCCTATGTGCGAGAAGGCTTAATAGTGGAGAAATTTGAAGGTCAATTCTATTACAATTTCAACTCCCAGATTTGTGGCGGCTAGGAGAATCGAATCTCCGACAAGCAAAGCAAGAGGAAAGCAACTTCATCTGGAAAGCTTAATGGAAATCCAAATTTACTCAGCATGTAACTCCACACATCATATGGTTTTTATTTGTCTGTCAGGTGTCATTTGGCTAATCAAAGCGTAAGTTGCAGATTCTAGGAACATATGGAATGACAAAGTGACTGAAAAGTAGCTGACATTTCACGCCTCGCATTCTTAATTTGAAGAGAGTACGATCGGTGGTTCTAAAGTATCTTAGTAATCAATCTACTTAAATTGCGGGGAAGGTTTCTATATTTTTTAAAAAAAAAATGAGACCTCGGATTGTGCTGTAATGGAAAAAATGAAGACACTTACTCATTAAACAATTAATCATGTCCTCTACTTAACTCAAATCAAAGAATTTCACTATGAGCCTGTTTACACAGCACTGTTGGACTGCATTTTTGTTGACGTTTACAGGCAAGGGAAGGGCGGAGAGATGACATCTTTCGGCAATCTGGATTTTCATATTTATTGACATTTCTTGTACTTTTTTTGACGTTTGAAAATGTCAATTGCTGTCACCCCACAAAAGGGTGGAATGAAATGTAAAAACTGTGAAATTCACGAGATATACAATAGAATTAGGAAAGTAAACCAATTAAATTCGGTTGCAAGAAGAATTTAGTTTTGATTATGTACATATGTAGATATTAGTAGTTGACAATATTTTTGGTGCCAACTACTAATACATACATATGTACATCTCGAGAAAGAAGAGAGCGTCTTTAGACAGGACCATCAATCTGAACACGTTAATGTAAAAAAAAAACAAACCCAGTCCGCCAGTTCTGTGAGAACAGGCTCTATAAATTTTATTATTTAATTTATTCAACAAAATTTATTTAATTTATAAAACACAGCCTAACTAACCGATCATCTGTTTTTTGACATTTCGCAAACTGACTTAAAATGTAGAATTCTACCTACTTAAGGCCCCATAAAATCGATCGACGTCGCTCGGTTAAGCATTGACGTTGATGTATTGCTGGAGATAACAGTCTCGTCGAACACAGAATAATTTTGCTTAAACGTCAAACCTCGAAATGGTCTATTGTCAATGGTGATGCGTGAATGCATGAACTGCAATATGTGAATGTTTGGACTAAAAAAGTGAAAAGCCAGAATCGTGGCCTTTGCATACAAATCCAGTCTACTACCTCACAAAAATGTCTCTGGATCTCTGAACCAATCAAAAGCAGAATTAATACCTACCAGCTAGTCCCTAGAATAAGGAGCGTTCTCATTGATAAAGGTTGTTCTATCCAGTTTTGGATGCTGTATTTTAGGTTTCCAAATGAAGACAAATCAAACAAGCCTTTGCTGCAACACTTTAGAAATAAAGCGAAACCCTTTCTCCGTAGTCCACTGCAATTACCACTTGAGCGGCGCCTGCTACCATATTACACACTTTATGAATTGTGAAGACCCCTTTTCAAAAATCGGCGCTTTCCATAATGAAATTATCTTTAGTTATGAACCACTCTTTCAATAGCTGGGTCAACAACCAGAATACTCCGTTCTGGGAAGCACAACATCCACATGTCATGCAAGTGAGTTTCATTTACCATGTGGACATGGCACACCACATGCAAAATTAGTTGCTACAAACCAAGCTCTCAGATCTTGCCATTTTCGACCAAACTTAGTCTCCGAAAAGTTTCAGTTTATCCTGTTTGGACTTTTTTCTCTGAATTTTTTTTTTTAAACTAAGGTCTGTGTGAACTATCCTGAGAAGACTTAACAACTTAAAGTAGAAATTAAACTTCAAATTTGTCATTCTTACGCTAAAACCTCATTGCGGAAATGGTGCAGACCTGTCGACGTGGCCATATAAATCTCAGAAGATCTTTCAACTCGACTTTGCTACTTTCAACTCTATGAGGAAGTAACTCCTGTGTCCCCCGTCTCTGTAGCTTGTGGAATAGTTAATATGAAGTTTTTTAAAACACACAGTCAACGTTGTGTACTAGGTGATATACCAAAATTTGAGTATTGACAAAATACTTTCATAATTGTCGTTTCTCTGTCATGTTTCGGACACTCTGGCAGGGGTTTTGAAGCGGCCAATCGCTCTGGCAATTACATTATACAATATTTTTATTATTTAAGGCCCTATAGCCCCTAAAAGCCCCGGTCCAGGGCAGACAGAATTTCACATCTGTGATGTATTCGACCATGACAGCCCAAAAATAAACAACATTTTGCTAACAAAATAAAAAAAATGTACCAGTTTTCCATCCTTTAGGGAAAGTAGGAGACGAAACAAAAATATTTTTTTATATGAAACGTCTGACCACAGACTATAGGTTATCAGTGCGTCTGACAAGCATCTGAGAGTATATGTACATACATAGCTGTCATGAAAACACACAACATTAAACAGTAGAGTCCTTCCATTCGTGTACAAAATATGAAAAACGTCACGAGTGCTCTTAAACTGAACCAATTACAGTCTCATTTACAACTACGAGGTTAATATTTACGACAACCTGCCTATTCTAGATTAAATAGAAGAAAAAAATAGGCACAATGTCAGCCCTAACACACCCCAATTAACCCAGAAGTAATTATCTGGATTAACCTGAAATTTGTCAGGAATGGACATGTTGTATTTCCGAACCTGAATATCAGCTCCAATCGAGTCTCAACACACGGTTAATCTAACCGACTTGCATGTTGCCCTACGGCAGGCATGATAGAACCCAGTCTATCCTGGATGTGCCAAGAAATCTTCTGATGGAACACGATCCAGATTTAACAATTTTTTGACTTAAATCGCCTCTAGTGATCGCACAAAACCCGGCATCTTCGTAAGTATATCCAGCTAAATGCAGTCTGGAGTGGTCTGCAATTTTTCTAAAATGTCAAACTTCTTTTATGATAGATAACAATCCTTGATCCTTGTGGTCCCTTCATAACAACCGTCAGTATCTGCAACGGTCATGGATATCAACCTTTATAAATAGACCCTGACAATTCTAGGCAGCCCCCTTTCCAACGAATAATGCCGAAACTCGCACAGCACTTCATTTCGAATGGTTCACCCAACATCGTGCCCAAAAGTAACAGATGAACTACCTAATTAAAGCATAACCACAATTTCAGATTTTCCAAAATCATGCACACAATACCAACCTTAAGAGGCTTTTCCAGCGCCAGCAGCTTTATTGCCACTATTTCCCAATATTCTCGTCTCCTCCCAGCTCAATAATAATAATTGTCAACCCGCAACCCACCATCTGTGCCCTCGGCACACACATCCGCCCTAACACATTGTTAACAGTCGTGTTCTCATAATTTTCATATTTAAAGGTTGAAAAATCATAATCGGTCATATGCAGTCAACACCCTCCATCATCGCCCTTCCGAAATTCGGCTTGTCCTCCTCAATCATCCCGAAGAATTCCCAGCACAGCAGGAACGAACTATATTTCGA
Source organism: Xylota segnis (assembly GCA_963583995.1). NCBI lineage: Eukaryota > Metazoa > Arthropoda > Insecta > Diptera > Syrphidae > Xylota > Xylota segnis. The sequence continues at coordinate 27,988,222 of OY757237.1, forward strand.
AACAGTTGCGAATATTCTCCATCACACCGCGCGGGTCGTGCGTGACAGATGTGTTTCTCATTCGATTTTTAATACACGGCCAATAACGATAATTGGTGCTTGTGAACACGGCCGCGGTCTGTTGAGCACCAGCATCATCGTCTTTTATGTTTGCCTTTGCCTTCGTGTCCCCTGGTTTGTTGAAACCCCACCGACATGTCGTGGGTTGCACCAAAGTTGACCTGTATCTTCCTAGAAAACCGCATTAAAGTGTTTCTTTTTTACTTGTTTTTTTCCTTTTCGTCCTGGCAATCTGTCAAAAATATAAATTAGATTTGAACAGAGCCAGATCCGTTGTCTTAAGTTTCGTTTGACCTCGTTTCATTGTGTGGTGGTCCTGGGCGTCTATGAAAAGTTATGAAGAATTCAGCGGATATTCAGCGCGGAGAATCACGAAAGACAGAGGAGGTAATGTCAGAAGTTAAGTTCCTCTTGGGACCAGGATCCCACATCTGATGGGGATTTTTATTTTTATCCTTTTTATTGTCCAAAAACGGTCCCAACATAAATAACATGTTAGGGATGTTTACGGTCAAATTAGGGTTGCCTCCAAAATGATGTAAATTCGAGGGTTGTTTCTGGCACATCCTACATGTGCTTGTTCTGTGGAAAGGGTAAGGTGCTGCATGCAAAAACGAGAAACCCTTGAATCGTGTCACCCCACGCCTGTAGTGTGTTCACGATTTAGTTCACAAGGAGAGTGTGAATTTGAAACTGTTTGACAGGCAGAAATTGTAAAATGTCAACACAACCTATTATACGCGTGATGGGAGAGGGGCAGCAGACTTCTCTTTTTTTTTCGGGGTCGATCTTGGGTTAAGGATGCACCATCACCACCAGAGCATGACGACAGGATTTTAATCGCTTTTGTTATGTTTAATCTGTAAAATTTAATACGCCATTGGTGGCGTATCTGTGCAGGAGAGTACAGGCAGTACTCCTGCATATGTCGTTTGGAGGATACACCATTGTGTAGTCCTTATCTCTTGAACGACTGCCCTCTCCACTCATTAATTATTTGAAGAGTATAGCCCCGCTTGTGTGTATATAAAGGACTCTCGGGTGATTGCAGGATATCACTGAATGACTTCTTTAATGTGGTGGAGATTTTGACTGTGAAAGTTTTAGGAATAGCCTTGAAAATGAAATGCAGTACTTGTAGGATAGTAGATGGCATGACAGCACTATCGGGATCACAAGGAGAAGAACTAGTCAAACTTGTTCAACAAAACTCACCTTATTCTCCACTCGCATGGAATTAATCGCAAACGAAGTACTACCTAATGTACTGTAGTCTCTTCAAGGTAAATGGAGTAGCGAACCTAGACGTCTTCAGCTTTGTCGAAACCAGCCCAGTGTTAGATCCTTTGCTTATATGGGTCCCGCGTTTACAAGGAGCAGAGCTCTCAATAGAGTTGTCTCTTCGTTCATTTAGCTCCTTCAAAAGATTTATAAGATCCTCTAAGGTATCTACTAGACTGATACCTCACTTGATTCGAGCAACTGTAGAATGTCAGTAAGTAAATTTTCTCTTATACCCGAGCTCTTTGACGGTATTCTATACGAAACCCTAACCTTTCACTATAAGTCTTTTTTCCCCCAGTTAACTTGGCTTCACCAAAACGAACCACGTCCAAATTGTGTCCTTTTCTCCTTTCCTGGTTAGAAAATAACCACCGACTCGATGTAGTGGAACAAATTTCAGTAAAGTTTTCTGTCTAAACTGTCCGTTTATCTTCTTACTTGGTAGGCCATTCTTATAGTATTCGCTTTAGGCCTGTGCTCTCGGATTCTTATGAAACCACCTAGGGTGCCCCTTCATGTAGTCATCTAAGTCCCCTTCTATTCATTCTAGCTATTAACGTGCTCCATAGAGTCATTAATAACTCTGCCACATCTCCGTTTACACTGATGACCCCACATTTTTAAAATCCATTTCTTCTTACTAAGACTCTAGCCACCTTCAGCAAGATATCGATACCAAAAGCCGATCTCTTTTGCAGAAGTAATATCTTCGAATATCTTCGATGGTCCAAAGAATTCTCCAACCTGTTCATGACCAAATCACTCTACACTGCCTTCTTTCGCAACGTCGTTTTCCTCGTTTCGCCCTTCGTTTCCCAATCAAGACCGCTTCCATCTCATTAACTTAACAACCCTTGAGGATCCCAAAGAAGTAGCTGACATTCTCTTCATCTATTCGTCACTCTTAGGTTCCATCGATTGCACACCCCTTTACAAGTCTATTTTCTTCTACAAAACTCTCCTAATTTACGATGTCCTTGACTCTTCTATCTACCGTTCCACCGTACCTATATAAACCTTGGTTCTAACGACCCAATTCCGCATATGTTAGGGAAACTTAACTTAAATTTCTTCTAGTCTGCCATGTCTAGTCTAACACGTGAATGGGCACACACAATGGAAGTAACTCCAGGCATTCTATCACTTGACTTATTTATTAAGAAAGCGGGGAAAGGTACGTCAACTGCACCGGGGTCCATAATGAATTGCAGAGCACGGGCTATCCTATCATATTAGTCTTTGGAAATATACCTCAGTCTATCAAAGCTAGATGATTGCTGTGCTGCATGGGTTGGATCAGTATGGCATTACTATGGCATTACTATGCATGGAGCAAACAGATATCAGTACATCACTGGGATTGGAATGTATTCTTAAACTCAATTAGTGCTCATCTCCATATGAGATGACGCTGCTGTGGGTGAGAGGAGACATAGGGACTTCGTGCAACGAAGAGGCGAACTTTCTAGCAAAGCAAAAGTCAACCTTAAAGTTATCTGGCCCGGAAATTTCAGGAATCGCATAAAGAAGATAAATTAAATCTTCTCGTTGATAATACCTGTGAACTTTGCCTGTAGGAAATCGGGACGGAAGCACATCCATATACCAATTGTGTCAATGTGCGGAACTAGCTAGCAGAGGAAGGAAGGAAGTTTTGGGTAGCCACTGGATAGAAACCCAGATAAACCTGGATAGAAACAGAACCAGATTTCTGTTAAACAGATGCCATCGTTGACATGAGAAATCAAAGTTAGAGAAGAACTGTGGAAAATTCCAATAAGTTTTTGAGTCTCTTGGGCTAAGATGGATCGTCGAAGAGATCTGACATCAAGTTCGATAGATGACTGACCCAAAACAGTTATGAACTATGGACAAACTCAACGTAAAAACTTTAAGTTTTTCTAACGCAGGCTATTCAAATGAAAACAACAAACCTTGGTCCTTGATTTGCTTATGCCTAAGCATCGTTTTCCATATAATGCTCTTGAAGGTCTACATATGTTCAAGACTTCGAAATTGATGTTTCAAGTTGGGTTGATTATTGTTAAAATCTTATGATGAGTGGGTTTGATGCTGTAGTCGACTGTGATTACTCTTTGAACGCATTCGGAGTTACAAACACTTTTTTATATGAACGTGACATTTAGAAAGAGTTGACGAGAGTTGTGACTCTTGTGGTAGTCCGTAGTTATGCTTCTTCACGTCATTTCTAGCAACTTTGAGGAAAGTCAAACATCATCGGTTCACATTCAGCACATTTTCAGGTAAATAGGCGAGAAGATATATTCTGCAGGATTTCAAGTACCGAAGACATACCTGTCATAAAAACATTTTTCCGAAAAATGAGTCTTTCGCACACGTGGGCCAATACAAGTGGTTGTGAAACCTAGACCCTGAGCCCCGTAAAGACCTACCCCGTCAGTTTTTTTTTCCTTTTTTTCAGTTTATTTGTCGTCACCAAGTTTCAGAAATATGCACATGTTATCCAGAACCGATGGTTAACTTATCGACAAAGGTTTTGACGATGTTAAAAGCTCTTGCTTCAGACCCTTTGGCTCTGATGTCTTTTGAATCTAATAGGAGGCGTTTGATGCGTATTCGAAATATATTGAGAATCCATTTAGAAATATCATTCAAACTACGCCTTGGTGTGAATGTCTTTCGCTTTGAATGGGTGAATGGATACCATCAGCTAAATCGTTAAAACGAATTCTGATACCAAATCACTGAACTATAATCAAATTCAATGGGTCACAACTCGTCCACATAAGAGATTCAGTATCTAACAAAAAACCAGTATAATCAGGATCAAACTATCGACCTCGCCATTACAGCCAACGTCGAATACCGAAATCCCTTTCATGCACAATGTCTCCCTGAACGATAATGTCCTTTCCAATGCCATTTCCGTCTTGCTGGTCGTACTGTTTATCTCTCGTACCCTTCGCATACGCCTTTTATCACCCGAAACAAAACGACCAACAAAACGCATAATCTCTCATTCAGATCTCTCCTCCAGCTGAATAAATTATCATTTAAAAAGATGCCATAAGTACGCCGCAGGAGTATCACCTTTCAATACCACCCGCCTCACCAACCACCCACCCTTATAAAAAAAAAAAACTTGGGAATAATCCCTTCGATGTTGGTTTTTTTTTTTTTTTGTATTTATTCCTTTGCCACCTTTCTCCAGAGTGAATTCCTTGCTCTCTGTGTGTGAGCGTTTATTCATCTGACCCTTGGTACTGTCAACCTTAATGTGACTCTATGTATGTATATCAGAAGGACGAAGCCAGAGTGATACACAGATATCGTGTATATCCTGGCAGAAATAAAAACGACAGCCTAGAGACACATACGACAACGCACAGATAAGGACGAAATGAGAAGTGAGCAAACTGAGAAAAAAAAAAAGAAACATACACACGGAGGTAGAGGAGAATATAAAACAAAAACAAAGAAAGAAAAAAAAAAAGAAATGGAGGGCGCATGTCATGGAGGGCTCCAGGAATAACAGCAGTGGAATATTCGTGATACCCATCAAGCGAAAATTCTTATTTTCTGCAACAATGAACGGCACCCTCAATGTCCTCGCTGGGATTTATCCACACGTACAACAACAGACGCGAGGAGCGACAGAGATGTTGACGATGACGACCCACTAAATATACACCAGATCCTTTACAGTACCTATGTGCCACGTCATGAATGGAATATTACGCAGAATACTACCAACCACCTTTGGCAGAGGCACTGATACTTGTGGATGGTTGGATGGTTGGATGGATTGATGCCACCCACCTCTAGGACTGGAGAATTATTTGTCCATAGGTTGGGGGGGGGGGGCGATGGATGACTGTATGCGAGAGAGAAAGAATAAGAAGGGAAGAAAAAACCACCCTTCTTGGAATCGTAATCTGGTATTAGATTACTGATCCATGTCAAATCTTTGGCTTAGGTTTTTTTTTTTTTTTTCTGTTTTGATTGATACTCTGTGTATCCTGGCTGTGTGTTGTGTACAACGACGAGGGAATCATCGAATCGGTCTCTGGGGATTTAAATGCTCATCTTCATCAGTCCTCGTTCGTGTGTCTTTAAAACGACGGAGCTATTCCCATTTGAATGCAATTAATATCGCCTCGTTGAGTCGATACTCTCGGGGATTCGGTGATTTGCATTGGATTCGGTGCAAAGTTCGACTTGAAAGGTCTTTGAAAATTTGTTTGGTCTCTTGAAGTCAGCCTAATCCTGATTGGTTATTTCCTTAGATATTACAGTCATGAATAGAAGGGCTTAAACGAAGCAGGACATGAATGTGTTGTGGAGCAGTAAGGCATGGGTAAATCGTACAAACGGACTGAGAACCACTTCTATGGAGTCCATTCAAATTCGCCTTCTAAGCCCAAAGTTAGAAGAGTTACTCTTCGTTTTATTTCTGGTGATGCGTTGTTGTCAGAATTGAAAGTGGAGTCATGGTAGACATCGTAGCCCCTTGTTACCTCAAGCTTTTAGCTGTCGGCTGTGACGTTGTTTCTGGCCAATTGTGCTTAACCCGAATGAAATACCCGCTTTTATCATCTCAGCGAAGCTTTTGAAACATGTTGGTGATATTTTGGTAGGAGGAAGGCCCAAAATCAGCAACCAAGTTTGGATTGATGAAGCGATGGTCGACGACTAGACTATCAGCTCTGTATACCCTTTCTTCAAGAAAGGCGATCCTATGTCTTGTAAAAACGATTCCTAGCGGCTCCCTTTTGAATCTCGCATATAAGATCCTATACAACGAGCTGTTTGAAAGTCTGAAGTCTTTTACACTGATCGGTATATACTAGTGTGGCTTCCGGCCCGGTAGATAGACGATCGAGCAAATTGTCACGCAAATTACAAGTCAAGTACCCTTTAAGTACCCACATCCAAGCATTCATCGTCTTAAACTTTACAAGGTAATGGACGAATTCGTGATTCAAGTAAAACTGATCCAACTACGCTGGCTGCATTCAGGAACCATTCTGCCGGATGATTTCAAACATGACCCAGATTTTGATAAAGAGGTGCGTTGTCGTGCAATTTCTTCAATGTTGTGCTGGAACAGATAGTGCGCAGGGCAGGTATGAGCATAGAATGCACTATCTTCAACATATCTCTCCTGTTATTGAGTTACGCAGACGGAATTGCCATCAGCGCCGTGATAGGAACTCTTACAGGAATTGAATTACAGGCGAAACGAGTTGTTTTTGAAGCTATTGAGGTCAAACACAGTACTTCTTGTCAACAAGGAAGGAACCATTTGTCCACCGCCTATGACAAAGCATCACTGCTGGCAACAGATACACCGAAGTAGTTAAGGAGTTGGCCTATCTCGGAGATTGCCCATCATTAATGGAGATTCGGCGAAGACTTACCTTAGTAAACTGCTGCTACATCAGTTTCACGAAGGTTCAACGCTCCTAACTCGAAAGAGGAAATGCAAGTTCTGCAAAACATTAATCCTGCCAGTCCTACTATATGAAGTCGAGTGCTGGACGATAAGTAGGAAAGCAGAGCAAGAACATTTCTGAGTGAATTTTTAATCATGTATGCGAGGCGGGCGAATGGAAGAAGCAATACAAGCCCGAACTCTGTGAACTGTATCCAGACGTGGAAGTAGTCCAAAAAGCTAGAACACGTCGTCGAAGCTAGAATGCTTCGGCAAAGAAGATCTTCGAATCATAGCCCACAGGTTTGAGACGGCAAGGAACACCGAACCTCCGGCTTAGATAGGTAAGTGGGCTACGTGTGGAGCCAGCCAGCACTCGGATCACTAGTGGATCCATTGTGAGCCTCTATCGTGGACGAAAAAATATAAAATTGGTTGTTATCTACATGGCTTCACTGAATTCGAATTCACCGATGGCCGAGAGATTTGCAGAGGAAGTGAAAAGTATATTCTACTGCATCCATGTCCCCACAGCACGGCAGAGATCATCAGTTTTTATTCGCATTCGACTCCAGTGCGCCGCCATGACGTTATAGCCGGTAATGATCGCGCCGTGAAGAGTACTAAGTTAGATCTACTAAGGACAGGATTTGTTTGGTTTTGGCGATATCATATTTTCCTGGAGATAAGACAAGATGGGAGTGCGTCCCATCTCTCGTTAGCTAGTCTCTTGAAGGTTTTCTCTATATCAGAGCTAGGGGCGGTAAAACACAGACATTGGCCATTGTCATGTCCTGTTCGGACTAATTTCTTGCTAATAAGTCCGCCAGTACGTTTCCTTGAAAGTCTCTGTGTCCTGAAACGCAAAGGAGTTCATGGTTTGTCGAGAGTGCTGTGAGTTCTTCACGGCATTGTTTAACCAGTTTTGATTTGACGACTGTGGATGAGATGGCCTTCATGGCGGCTTGACTATCGATCGTCCTACTAGAGTGGAGTTACGTCGATAGTTCTCGTGGCGCTAGTACTTCTATGTTATTGCTAGTACTTCCGCTAGGAACACACTGCCAACCTACGGTTTAAGGATCAAGCTATCGCGGATGCAGAGCGCTTGGTCTAAACAACTGCAAAGACCATGCCCGGGATCGACAGGCAGACAATCTTAACGGATCGGGACGCTAAACTTTTAAACTTCTTATTTAGTCCCTCTTTTATCAGCAAACTAGAGCACATAGTAGTCTTAACCACGTGACAGTGGCAAAGTTGCGTTCCAAGTTGCTTGGTATCTATAACCAAGTGTCTCGTCCTAGACTCCTGAATGGTTTTTTTTAAGTTCACCAGTTACATGTACATATATGGACATATTCCTCCTTGTAACCACAACATGCTACAAAGCATACTGCACACCCCCTACGTATTCTCTACCCTTTGCCCAGATCAACATTCACGCCCTCCGACAACAGCAGTACAAATAAGTATAATTAAACTATCAGTAACATAACTAGACTACGTTGTTGTCCAAAATTCGATTACACACAAATGTACCTGCACTCGAACAGAAATCTTCGCCAAACAATCATTTAATTATCATGCGAGCGAGCTGCAAACTCAGCGATTATCTGCTTAAAGGAACGTGGGTGCGCGATACCAACAGAAACATTCAACTAAGGACGATGGTGTACACCCACTTTCCACTTTCCAGGGAGAAGCACAAAAGGGATGGGAGTGTTCCGGGCTTATCATCCTGTTATTCACAGTGGTGCAACACGTGCGCCACAGTCACGTGTCGGCACGTGCGTCCTCTATCGGTGAAAAACATAGATTAGGATGTCATACACATCACTTTCTAGCTCTGATTTCACGGATGCGTCGCGTTTTGCTCTGGGGGTGGGTGGTGGAAATAAGACATCCTGATCGTCATACGCAGTCGGGGCGGTAGACTGTGATTTGTAATTTTTAACAACAACTTAATTTCCATGCATTAGGCTCACGCGCCGCTTCAATTGTGGACTTAAACAAGGTCGCTGTGGGAATAGTCGAATAACCACTTAAGGAGCAGCAAAACGATTGTCTGGTGGGAATTTCGAAAATCGATTTCGGATGACAAGTGGTAGAAGAGTTGTTTTATGAACGTACGTCAGCCGGTATAAGTTGATAGCATAGTATGTCCTGTAGTGTTCGAAAATCTGTCAGAATATACCTTTGAAATGTCAACAAACAGTAAGTAGTGACAGGTCTGTAAGGTGTCCTGATGCAGTATACAGCAATGAGAATAAAACCTTTCTTGAGTCTTTGGGATTATTTGTTCCCTTCTTTGTTCCCCGAAACAGTCGGTATTCTGAGTGAAGTCTTATAGGACAAAAAGTAGTAAAAGGAGTCCTTTTTTCGAATTCATGTCCAACTTCCATAATTTCTTTCAATGATTCGCTTACACTGCATAGCATTCCGAAATTCATGCGTTAATTCCAACCTCAAATAGGTAGTTCAAGGAAATGACAGTTTTGCTCCATGGAGGACGAAATGGAGTAGTTTGAGAACTCTTAGTTCGGTACGAGATTTAGCGGGAAAATACGTTTTGACAAGGAAACCATGCCAAACACCAGATCATAAGGATCCATCTATTACCACAAGCTTGCATACCATTTGATGTTGACTGAACTAGAATATATAATGAAACAAAGATGTAGCTTAAATGTGTAGACAGACAATCGGCATTAGCCTAATATTCGATTCTACGTCATAAAAGGGTAGCTGAAACCACATTGAGCTATCTCTTATGACAACGACCTTAGGAGGCGCGCATAAACATAAGAGGAGCTCCACCAGTTAGCTAAGAACTACCTAAGAGCTAGCTGTGAAAGTTTGCTCATTAAAACTGAAATGTATCCAGGTATCTGTCAATCGTCTGAACACTGTTTTGTATCATAGTCAAGGCAGACTTATTGAAAATTTTCAGATATGCGGAGCTTATGACATCTGACAATGAATTTGTTGAACGATGTTTTCGTTGTTTTCATTAATATTTTTTGATGCGTGATACGTATTGTCAGTGCTGCATACTGCAACTATTTACTAGCTACTTCTTCGTCCACTTAATATGGCATTTGCCGTGGCTATTCGTCTTCATCCTCTCTGCTCTTCAAACGTATGCGGCCAAGTGGCTCTTTGTGTTCCATTTCGATTTAGATTTTGCACCTAATCAGACTTTTCAATTCAATAAGACACGAAACGAAAAACTTCTGTTGAAATCCTGGCAACGTCTGACAAGGGATTTGCAAATTTTTCATGAACAAATTATTCACCATCCATGTGAATTGACTATTATCTGACGGACCAGCCTTCTGACAATAAATTTTTAGGAATTGGGACAAAAGGCGTTTTTCTTTTGCAGTTCGGAGCAGAGCCTGAGTTGTCAAAAAAACATCTAACAACAGTGTGAACTGATAATTTGACGTTGCAAATTAATTCATCATTGTTAGCTCATTTGCAGCAATTGCCAGTACATTTGCAAATCTGACAAACGTCTGAATATAGCTTAGATCATTCCTGATACTAGACAGACTATTGAATAATCTTTTTTGTCCGATTAGGATACACTCAACTGGAGCACTCAGACGAACACTCAGGCCACCGAAGATCTGCCTCCTGATCCAACCAAACAATAACAAATAACAGGACAATAACAAAGAAAATGATCCGAAATATAATCGCCCCCTCCACAGGTGTCATAGACAGAGGTGTCTCTCAAGTGTAACAAACTGAGATGGTTGGCAAAAGGAAAGCGTCTACAGGTTTTCATAATCGGACACGTCGGGTTGAAACATCTGGTGATTATACTGGTTAGGTTTTGAGTAGCCGTCTTGTTCTAAGTTTAGGAGGTGTTTTGACAGACTTGTCTAGTTCTTCTCTAAAGCTTATTCAGATGATTTTTGATCGGCTGAGAACCAACAATGTTAATGACCATGTCAGACGATAGTATAAATTCAGCATTTGCTGCTGTCCCAAATTAGATGTATATTCTGGGCATTACCATGCGCGCATATAACTTAACAACTTTCTTAACGGGCAGCCTTCCATTCCGTTTAATCCCGGCCATGATGCTTCCAGTTGTCCAGACTTATCACTTTGGAACCCGCGATAGCTTGGTCCTTAAAACAGAGGTTCGGTCTTCCTTGTCCTGTGGGCTGTGATTCGAAGATCCTTTCAGCTGGAGTATTATTGTCCATTCGCTTTGGCTTTTTGGGCTACATCCACATCTGAGTACAACTCATAGAGCGTATTTCCCGAGAACCTTAATACTCTATGAGTTCAAAAACAACTTTCGGGGTAGGTGGTACTATCAAATCCTAAGAAAAGTAAACTGACGCAATGACGAAGGTTTTCCATTCTCCGTTCGCTTCGAAGCATATAGCTGCAGCTTCAAGTCTGGTCACAAATTGTTCAAGCTTGGTCACTGAGAGACATTGATACAATTATACAAGCTCGTCACCGAGTACCGTAATAGCCCTAAACTCGCCAAAACCACAAATGCGTTTACTTCGCACCCATAGTTCTTGATAAGGTGCTCTGTGGAGTATCACAGATGAAAGTCTGTTCTTAGAAGAGCGGCTTCGGAATGATGTAAATTTATAAATGTCATTGGCAGACAATGATCGTCCGTCCGTTTTCTGCGCTCATTTGGAAATAAATCGGAAATCAAGATGCAGAAAATGATACGTTTTACAAAGAATCTTTGTCTCGAAACAGATCCCTTCATCTGCATTAGATAGATAAAGGAGACTCTTCAGTACCATAAAGAAGACTTATACAAAATCTCTGTAGTTGTTCGGAATACTCAATTGCCTTCTTAGTCCAAAGAAACAGGGATTGGCAACAGTTATTCTTCATTTAATTTCTGGTGACATGTCATTGTCAGAGCTTAAAGCAGAGCGGAAGAAGGTTTATAAAATTATATAACGTCGGAGACCCTGATTTTCTTTTCTTTTTCAAATTTAACGGCCCTTTCAAAAGTTAAATTAAATTTCCTCCTCAATTACTGGTGCCATATCTGTCTCAGGCATTCTATTACAAAATCACCAAACTGTCACAAATGCCAGCTGTCATTGAGATTCTTCGTAAACATTTCAAAACACACACGTGTGTATTTGTTTTCCTTTAAACTTTGTTTATATTAAATTACTAAAATTTGCTACTCCATCCTCCTTGAAATAAACCAAAAACACAATCAAAATGTCTTCCTGGAAAAAGGCATCTAAAAGTAACCAAAAAACCCACAGGGAGCGCCATCAACCCGACTCAAGGCAGCACCTTGGAATTCTTGAGAAGAAAAAGGACTACAAAGTTCGCGCGAACAATGCCCATCATAAGGAGAGAACAATCAAATTCTTGCATAAACGAGCCTTAAATAAAAATCCCGATGAGTTCTACCATCACATGATAAAATCCAAAATCCAAGAAGACGAGCACCATGAATTCGATAAGCCAGACGAACACACCAAGGAGCAGCTCGCCCTCATGGGAACTCAGGATCTTAAATATGTGACCATGAAGCGGACGATGGAGATAAAGAAAATTAAGCGCCTCCAGTCGCAGCTGCATATGATAGACTTTGCCAATGGAGTGCAAAATAAGCATACGTTCTTCGTGGACGGAAAAGAGGAAAACATGAGTGACTTTGATCTTGCCAAGAGGCTGGATACTCATCCCAGTTTGTTGGGACGAAAAACCAATAGACCACGAATGCAGGATCTGGAAAAAATGCAAATCCCTGAGATTAGTGAGGAGGTAAGTGAATAAATGTTACTACAGTCGGACATCTGATGATTTGCGTTTTGTTTAGGAGATGAAAATGAGTAACGCTAAGAAGGAACAGGCCTATATGGAACTGAGCAAGAGAATAGAACGAGAGAAGGAGTTAGGTGTGGTCCAACAGAAGCTGGAAATGAAGCGTCTGCTGAAGCAGAAGCGCCAATTGAAGCCGCAGAAGATAAAAGCTGGTACAAAGGATTCTGCCCCTGTGTTTAAGTTTAAGTACGAAAGGAAGAAATGAGAGTTTGTGAAAAACTTGGGAAATAAAACAAGGAATCGTTATAGGTGTGTTTTAACTTTTAAAAATGAAGCTACGCTCTTTGATTGGGAAGATACTGCATCAGGCTACCATTGGAATTCATTTGAGGTAACGAATAACTCGATGTAAAAGGAGTGCAAGACCGGGATTGAGAAAGTTCTTACGCTTCCGGACCGAATAAAAAGTCCATCCGAACAAACCTTGAATCCCAAAGCGAACCGCAGTAAAAGAAAACTCAAATGCTTTGCCCCTTCAATACGTTTAAATAAATAATATTCCATAGGATCGCGCCTGATTATCTTGATGAATCGACAAAGCGACTCAAGATCTGTACCCAAGTTCGATTTCGAGTTGTTGGAATGAACTTGTCCCTTGTTGCGACTCCAGAGGGTCTGATAGTATACAGAAGAACAGTCATTCAGGCAAGACGCTGAAGAGAAGCCGTTTCCATTTATGTCATAGCAGCAATGGGTGTGAAAAGTGTGTCGTTCGTATTTTTTTGGACAAAAGGGCAACAAAATTGAACAATATCATGTCCGGCACCATTCAGTTCCACGCGATAATTAGAAAGGTTTAAGAAAGTGTGGCATGCTTACTTACTTAATAGTTTATGAGTAGTCTTCACCCAGATTAACGCTTGCGAATCGATGTTTTTTTGGGCTAAGATAACAATTGTGTAGCTACGCCCGCTCTCATCCCAGTCCTGCTCTACGGTGCAGAGGCATGGACTTTGTCAAAAATGGATGAGGTTGCTCTCGGTTGTTGTCTCGTATGCATAGATGGAGAGTCCAGAAGTGGATTCAAGCACGATCTAGTCGGAAGAGTTCAAATTCAACAACTCAGTCATGTTGAGAGGATAAAAAATAATGCTCCGGCACGGAGAGTCTTCGAATCCGCCCGGAGGAACAGCACAGTAGAGGAAGACCTCATCTAAGGTGAAGCGCTGAAGTGGAAACCAACCTCAACCAACTTGCTGGGTGAAACTGGAGGCAATTGGCTAAAGATCGAGCTAGTGGGACAGTCTTGTTGATTGAAACTCAGGTCCAGCCCGGACTGTAGCGCCGCCCAAAGTAAGTAAATAAGTGCTTAGCGCCAAGTCTTAGCTTACCGTAGGTGGGATACTTTCCTTACAGATCGCTTCAACCCTGATTAGACGGTGATTGTAAGTAGGGTGTCCTCTGACTCTTCTTACTCGGAAAACTGCCTAAACAACCGATTGAACAGTGTCCATCTAATCGCCTCCCTGCAGTCGACCTGAAGCAATTGATTGTTGTTTGTTTTCTTTTATTTTTATTATTCCCTTGTTTCAGTCTGTTAGCTTCAAACCCTATTTTACGACCATACAACATCGGTCATGGGAAAAATTATAAAAGAAAAATAATTTAAGGAAACTACTACCCAAACGGAAAAGGAGTAATCGTATTCTACTACAATAATCCACCGACCATCGCTGAGATGAGAGTTGCAACTTTTTTTTTTTGTTGTTTGATACCTGTCATCCATCTGTCAAAAACTCATTTCGCACGTGCAACAGTCGGTAGAAGTCGGTATTTATCAAAAGTTTTATTTGTAAAACATAAATTATCGCATTTATTGAACTACAAAGCAATTAAATAAAGCATTCTAACAAAATGGTAAAAAAGAAGATTGACAACCGTATCCGCGTCATGATTGAAAATGGTGTGAAACTGGGACATCGTACAATGTTTATTATTATTGGTGACAAAGCAAGGGATCAAGTACGTTATAAACCTCGAATTTCAAAGAAAAACACTGATTTTCTGAATGCATGCCTTTCTCCTCGACACAGGTTCCTATTTTGTACGATATTTTGACAAAATCCACCGTAAAATCACGACCAACAGTGCTGTGGTGTTACAAGAACAAGGACGAGGCGATTTCCAAGTAAGTTTTTGCTTCTTTCAAGGTCGTATCCACTTTTTCTGAGACTTTTGTAACTTTTAGTCATGGAAAGAAACGTGCAAAGAAGATTGCAGCTGGAAAGATAGACGTAAACGATGCTGATCTGTTCGACACATTCAGAGTTTCCACAACCATCCATGGGAGGTACTACAACGAAACGCATGCTATTCTCGGACGTACCTATGGCATTTGTGTGCTCCAGGTTTGCATAGATTGCTAACATTATGAAGTTTGTGTTGATGGTGAGGATTTTTTTAGGACTTTGAAGCTTTGACACCGAATCTACTCGCCCGGACAGTGGAAACTGTCGAAGGTGGTGGTTTGATCATTTTACTTTTGAAGTCATTGACCTCTCTGAAGCAGTTGTACACAATGAGTATGGATGTGCATAAGAGATATCGAACAGAAGCTCACCAGACAGTCACTTGTAGGTTCAATGAACGTTTGATTCTGTCTCTGGCCGATTGTAAACGCTGTTTGGTTGTCAATGACGATCTCACTGTGCTCCCTCTGAGCTCCAAGACAATCAATGTGGAACCTGTTAATGTAAGTACAAATCTGAATGCTTTACCATGAGAATAAATATGCCTGCCTTTAGCCAGCGGAGAATAGTAAATCAGAAAACGAGGAGATGCTAACAGATCTAAAGGAAAGTCTCAGGGACACACCACCAGCGGGACCATTGGTCAATCTCTGCAAAACCTACGATCAAGCCAAGGCAGTGGCGCAGTTCATAGAGGCTCTAGCTGAAAAGCAACTAAAGTAAGTGCCAGATGTAAGCTCCAGTCTGCATCTTTAATGAAATTCTCTTCTAGGCCTCCAACGTCACTAACAGCAGCTCGTGGTCGTGGTAAATCAGCTGCAATGGGACTATCTATAGCCGCCGCCATCTCCTTCGGCTATGTAAACGTATATGTGACTTCGCCTCATCCAGAAAATTTGATCACACTCTTCGAATTCGTGCTCAAAGGATTCGATGCGCTTGAGTACCAAGAACACTCCGACTACACCATCATTCGGTCCACAAATGACGAGTACAAGAAGGCTATCATCCGAATCAATATAAACCGACACAACAGACAGACGATTCAGTATATATCGCCAAATGATACGCACCTTTTAAACGCTGCAGATCTCGTAGTAATAGACGAAGCTGCTGCGATTCCCCTACCTCTTGTGAGAAAGATGCTTGGCCCGTACCTCATTTTCATGGCTTCGACAATCAACGGCTACGAGGGAACTGGCAGATCACTGAGTTTAAAGTTGATCTCCCAGCTGCAGAAGGAAAACAATGCTCCTCCACCGGTACGTCAATGGAAACCCAATCCACCACTCAGCCATCAATTCTTTCCCTTTTTTACTTGCAGATCAAACTGGAAGAGTCCATCCGTTATCGTGAAGGAGATGACATTGAAGGCTGGCTCATCAACTTGTTATGCCTTGATGCAGCTACTGTACCGAATATTAGCTCTGGTTGTCCAACTCCAGATGTTTGCGATTTGTACTACATCGATCGAGATGCTCTGTTCTCGTACCACAAGGCTGCCGAATCATTCCTTCATCGTGTGATATCCATTTACGTGGCTTCGCATTACAAAAACAGTCCGAATGACTTGCAGATGATAAGCGATGCACCGGCACATCACCTCTTCTGTTTGTTGGGACCGATTCAGCGGAAAGATCAACTGCCGGAGATTTTGGTTGTAATTCAGGTGGCATTGGAGGGAGAGATCTCATCACAAACAATCACAGATTCGCTTGGAAGGGGCAAGAAAGCCAGTGGTGATCTGATTCCATGGAACATCTCTGAGCAATTTGGAGATCATGAGTTTCCCAAGTTGTCGGGACTGAGAATAGTCCGCATTGCTACACATCCTAACTACCAGAGAGTAAGTCACAGCACAGTGCATATGGTGGAACGGATTTTAAATGTTTTCTTGCAGATGGGCTATGGAAAGCGGGCTGTACGGCTGTTGAAGGACTATTACGATCTCAGATTCACGGATCTTAGTGAGAATGCAAACGGAGCCGATAATGGTGAGTTCTAATGATTCGGTTCTTCGACATCGGGCTGAGAGTGTTCCTGCAAAGTTTAGTCACTCACTTTAGCCTAGTGTGTCCAATGAGCAAGATTCACTTTTGTTTCTCCAGGAATCGAAGAAGTAGACGCTGAGGATGTTGGACTTCTTAAAGAAACCATTGTTCCTCGCCGCAAAATTCCCACTTTGTTAAAACGCCTCAACGAACGCGCACCAGAAAATATTGATTACATTGGAACCTCCTACGGCTTAACCAAGGATCTCCTAAAATTCTGGAAAAATCAAGGTTTTGTTCCCGTCTATGTTAGGTAAGTGACCAGCTCCTTTCTTTTGCTCTAACAATCAATACAATGCCACTTTTTTTTAGTCAAAAGCCCAACGATTTAACTGGAGAACACTCTTGCATTATGCTGCACACGCTCCACAAAGAAGGTTTCAAAGAAAAAGTCTCCACCGAATGGCTGTCGTTGTATTTCAATGATTTTCGCCGAAGAATTCTCAAGTTATTGGGAAGAATATTCAAGGATTTTCCGATAAGTTTAGCCCTCTCGTTATTGGACAACAAAACTGTCACCGTGGAGAACAAAGGTGGGTTTTGGTATTTGATTTTTCTCGAAGTGTTTCTAAAGAAAAGAACTCTCATCAAGCAGAACTGGATAAGGGAACACTAGATGTGTATTTCCTGCCACATGACATACAAAGATTAGAGGCATACACAAGGAATCAAGTCGAGTTCCGATTGATTCTTGATCTGGTGACTGATGTTGGGTTTTTGTACTTCCAAGGGCGCATTCAGGGATTCCAAGCTGATTCCCTGCAGAAGGTTAGTTTTTATGAAAATAAATACAACTCCTGTGTTGTAACAAATATGTGTGTATGTCTAGGCAATCCTCCTGGCTTTGGGTGTGCAAGGTAAATCGATAGACGCCATTTCAGCGGAACTGAATATGCCTTCTAGTCAAATTCTAGCAAAGTTCTACGATCTGATGAAGAAGACAACAAAATACTTTGCAAATGTGATAGAAGGTCACATTGAGAGTTCGATGATTAGTGAAAAACAATTGAATCGCGGTGAAGACTTTGTTCCCATCACACTGTCACTGAACGATGAATTGGATGAAACTGCCAAGGTAGAGTAAAGTAAGAAGTAAGTAAGAGAAACCCTAATGAACTGATTGATTCGTAGATCCTCTCGAAGAAGCAGAAAGAAGAACTGAAGAAACTAAAAAGGGAGAGCCTCCAGGACTTCGCAATAAAAGGAACCGACGAGGATTGGTCGAAGGCACTCTCTTCCACTGCAGGCAAATCCAAACTGATATCCGTAAAGAGGTTTGTCTCACGAATACCCCGCTCTATCTTAATCTTACAATATTTCCTTCAATTTCAGTGGAGTAAAACGTCTAGACGAGCCAGCGACACCCACCGACGACCAGCCTAAGAATAAAAAGATGAAATTCGGGAAAAAGAAGAAACACGCCGGCAAGTCCATCGTGTAATGTGATTCTCTTTTAGTTTGTTCCATGTGCAAGTAGTTAAGAATATAAAATAGATGTTTATATTTGGACTAAACATGATTTTCGTTTTAATTCGTCTCAGCTTATGCATCTGCACAATTCATCACTATACTACAGTGTTTCCCAAGTGCAAAAGAAAACATTTCAACTAAATATTGTTTTGTTTAATAGGAAATTAGAATTAGAAGCACCTTTCGATCTTATGCATGCTGTTGTTTGTGTTCGATGCGCTTTTGACGCTCCAATAGTCGTCGTTCGCGTTCGAATTCCTTCATTCGTAGAACGTAATCCTCGTACTCGCAGGTCAAGTACTCGTGTTTCTCATGATGACACTTGTAAATGAAAGGGAATACATCGGATCGACATGCCCGATACTTCAGCAGTTTATGAGCACAATAATCACGATCTTGATGGTCGATTTTGGCCGATTCCATCTCTTCCTGTGTGGCAATCATAACGCGTTCTTTGCGACCATTTGGGAAGCCCAAAGTGGGATCAAATGATTCCTCTTTCCTCGGGTCTGGTGTCACATCAGGCTTGGCGTACAGGGCGTATGCATTCCCCATGGCAGTCTGGTCTAAATAATATTAGAATTTATACTTATCACAAGAAAGTAAATAATTTAGCTCACAAATGGGAAAAAAAATCCTAAATTACGTAAAGATTCGTACTGTGATGGTGCTGCGGCTGAGGAAGATTTTGGCAGGTTTTAGTCTGACGTTGATTGTAATAGAGTGTGACAGTTGTCAAGAGGGTGACACAAATGTCAGTGAAGTATTGGATGCATTTCACATGGTGACACGGAAATAAAAATCATGTGGTCGACTCAGAGAAGGACTCAAATGGAACAAATGAATTGGAACAAGAATTTGTGTGTGGTCTATGAAATCTCGTAGAATACTTTTGAGTTCATCTATCCATGAGAGTTTTTCATCAGTAAACGGACCTACAATATGCATTCGGGCGCCTTTTACTGAATCGTTCTATGTAGTTTTTCAATATTTCAAGTCCTGGACCACGCTGCACTGAATTTATTTCTCGAAATAAAGAGCGACTGGTATCTTACATGCTTCTAAGCCATCGAGGTCGTTAATTAATGTGTTGTAGTTGCTCTTAATGAAACTCTATTCACTGGGAAACTAGCTCCAGTCATGCAATTTGAACATTTTAATCCAAAGCCCACCCTGTGAAAAGTACAGCTATTCCGAAGCGCCATCTCGTGTTGAGTACTACAAAGATTAAACGTCATCACGTTTTCAAATCAAAAAATTGAAGCGCGCTAAACCACAACTGAAATAAATAGTTTATCCATTGGATTTGTTTTTCAAAAGAATTAAAGCAACACTAAAGTTATGGACACCCCTCGTAAGGCGCTTCGTAATATTCATTTGGAAAATGTCGCGTACCAAAGCACACCACTTAGGATTCCGCCCTCACCGTTCATGAAGAGTCTTGGCTATGGCACCGGTGTAAATGTCTATAAACTAGAGCGTTCTCCAAAATGTGGACAAATGCGTTCACCGTGGGCTGTAAAGCGCATCTCACAAAAGGCTCGATCTGCTGGAAATAATGAATTCAACGCTCGCATTCAGGAAGAAGCTAAAATTCTTCGGTAAGTTTCCAAAATAATCTACTTACCCACATCTCTGAACAATCGTTTGGTATTTAGGAAACTCTCGCACCCGAATATCGTTGGTTTTCGTGGTATACAAAAGACAGACGATGGAGTAGACACACTAGCGCTTGAGTGCTGTCAGACATGTTTGGGTACAATCTTAGAAGATAGATCGGAGGACAGTATGGGTCCCTTACCAGCCAAGAGCAGTTTAAAGGTAAAACTATTTGAGTCCTTCGAAGCAATTCCGTGGAATTTAATGTGAACTATTCCAGATGATCTTTGATATATCCAAAGCCTTGGACTATCTGCACAATGAGGCGAAGCTATTGCACGGAGATCTTAAATCGTTCAACATCCTTGTGAAGAATGATTTTGAGATCTGTAAGTTGTGCGACTTTGGTGTTAGCATTCCTCTAGACCAAAATGGACAGATAAACTTTAAGAAAAACCCCAAATTGGTGTACATTGGTAAGAATGAATAAATAACTGGCATGATGTTGTGAAATGTTGTTCTCTTTTAGGAACCAGTCATTGGTCAGCACCTGAAGTCATTGATAAAGAGGATGTAATTGACAACAAAGCTGATATTTTCAGTTTTGGACTTATTATCTATGAAACAATCGCACTGTGTCCTCCTCATACTTTGGGTATTGGTGAGGAAAATTCCGATGAAACGAAAGAAAATATGTCGCAAGACGATTCGGATCTGGAAAGCTTGATGGATTCAATGGATAATGCCTTGGGTACACGACCGCCCTTACCGCAGGCATTCAATTTAAGCGAGGATTACAACGCGGTAGTGGAGTTGTTTTACTGCTGTACGAATGAAGCTGCTGAAGACAGGCCCAATGCTAAGAATATTTGGTTATCGCTGGTAAAGAACGGACTGTTTAAGGAAAACTAATTTATGTCTAAAGTCTCTATGTTACCAAAATAAATTTGTATAGCTTTCTCTAACTTATGAAATCATTTATAAAAATGTTGGCTAGGCGTCAACCATGAAACCAAATTGTTGTGGCTATGCATACCAAAAATGAGTCCTAGACTCCTCTTGAAACAGAACAAATCGGTGTCGCTTTTTGCCGGAGAATGCATCAAAAGAAATCTCTGGTTGCGAACTGTTTTCAAATTCTTTTGCAGATTGGTGTAAGACTAATTCTGTTCCCTGCCAAATCTGGTGGCCAATTTCCACTTAATGGACCCAAAGCCATCAAGAGTTTACTTTTCAGTCAAATAAACCAGAGAATGTTCCTTAAACAACCCACACTATAGACATACGACAATTCAGTTTCACAACCTGGTACTTTAGGAACATACTCGAGTGCAGCATACAAGTCTGAAATTTTTCCGGTACTACGGTGTATTCAATTAGTCGTTCGATGGTCGCTTTTTGTTTTATTGAATTGATTTGATGTTTTAATCATAGATCCAACTACAGAATCGGGTTCTCATGCACTATCCCTTTATGTTTCAATACTTGATTTGTAGTTGTTCAATAACTTATTCCCTTTATTACACTTGCATACCACCCCCCTACTAAGCCCGAATTTGCCGATAAAAATAATAAAATAA
The DNA here is from genome assembly GCA_963583995.1 of Xylota segnis. NCBI lineage: Eukaryota > Metazoa > Arthropoda > Insecta > Diptera > Syrphidae > Xylota > Xylota segnis. The sequence continues at coordinate 28,009,712 of OY757237.1, forward strand.
CCTTGTCAGTCGGTCTCCTTTTTCACTGTACACAGTCCTCTTAGTTTTAACTCGTACAGTTCCAATTCCTTTCGCTTCAGCTCTATCTTTATATAAGCCAGTTTATTCTGCTCGCAGTTCTGCTGCTTTTGCTCGTCCAGTTTGTCCTGTTCTATCTGTAACTGTTGCCTTTTGAGATTATTCGAAAGTGTTTGTTGTCGATTGAGTTCCTTAAGTTCTTTCAGAATTTCCTGCTGGGTTTTATGCATCGACAGCAATGTATCATCGCCCGGTTCTGAAATAATTACTTCCTCAGGCATTTCCAGATATTCTTCTTCGATCACATCCGGTTGAACAGGATTATTAATTACGGAAACAGAAATTTTTGAGTCAAAATCGTCGGTAATTATGATTCCTTCGACATCGTCATCTATTTCCACATCACTGTCTGCTAGATTGTGTTGTGGAGAAGCGGAACTCTCTATCACAGGATCTGGGACAACTGCCGCTATAGTCATTTTTCTATTATATTTGTTGAATTTTTTATGTTTATTCTTAATTCTAAGCAAGTCGATAACTGCTTGTTCAATTTTATTGAATGGCAAACGTTTGTCGCATTTCTTACGCTTGGCCAGCTTAAGATCCGCCTCGAGCTTCTTCTTGATATTATATTTGTAATCAGACCAGATCTGCAATCAAGTACAGGATGTGTTGCAACATAGTATAGTAATAGATACACAATTGCTTACACTTTTCCATTCCATGCAATTGCGTGCTGGTGGACCAATATCATTTAGTTTATCCGTCAATCGAATCCACATTTGTCGTCGTTTGATTTTCGCTTCCGTCGAAGTGGCAAAGCCCATTGCCAATTCGCTATGGTTTTGCATGAAATCTACTAGAACTTGGAATTGTTTTTGAGTTGTTGTCTTCCTCCTAATAAATAAATACGTAAGTTTAACGTTAACAACATTTTGCACTGCAATAGATTTTACTTACATTTTGCGAGGCGAGAGATACGAAACTTAGCTTTTGACAGACAGAAACGATAATAGAAGACATTTCGAGTTTGTAAACAATTTTCTTGACAGCTAAATCTGTCATTTTCGTATCTGGGAGATCGTATTCGTACAATTATTCGCAGACGTACTCTTTACCCTTGAATTGTACTCCTTCGCGTCATTGCACCAAAAAGAGTTAACATTAGCAGCATTCCTGTACATGGAAGTGGCCTTTAATAATGTAAACCTGTCAGGTGAACAGGAAGGACAACATACTAAGACGCACAAAGAAGGCCTCGATAGCTTTTTACGCTTGCAACTAATTTGTCTAATTTGTCGGTAGAAAATGGAGGCCTGTGGCTGCATGAACTGGTGGCCTCCTAATCACCCTCACAGGTGTCCAACATCTAGCGTGTATAGGCACTACCAGAGCAATCAGAATAACTCCCAATGCTATCCTCAAAAGCATGGTCGGGCTCGGCTCACTGGATATTTTTACAAAAGAAATAGCTGCAAAAAGCGCCCTTCGGTTCCGACAAACCGAGATGTGAAAAGCTTACTACATCGAACACAGCACCATCACCAGATGGTCTAACGTGAATGTATCCTCCGATTACCTCTCCCTTACACAGAATTCAAACTAATACTCAACTTCAACTCTTCCTCCAAAAAATTCTGGACAAATGGTGGGGCCATCAACTCCGCCTGGTTAACGGACGACAGGTAAATTTTCATCACCCAGTCCATGAAACTCTCCAATCACACGAGTGTGTTCCAAGCAGAAATATATTGTATTATTGAGGTCTGGAAGATTTTATCCACTCAGAACAATATCAAGCACACATATGTATGTACATCGGGCTATCGATGTAACCAATCATCAAATCCACCACTTTCGTCGTAATCAGCTGAAAATTGGTCAAACTGGTTCCTTTTATGATACTCAAATCCCTTAGTTCTAGGCACATCATTACGCTATGCTGGATTCCGAGACACATGAACTTCCAGAGAAATGGAAGGGCCGATAAGCTAGCTAGAACAGGCTCGTAATCAAACGACATCATTTGATCCAACAGACCAGTAGCCTCCTCACTTTTCCGCGTATTTCGGAAACTTGACAATGCTAGGTGAAGTACACTCTCCTGTCGTATTTCGAGGGCCTACTTTGGGCCTAATACAACGATAAAAGGACCAAAGAATTCCTCTCACCAAATAGACCACAGTTGACCCTCCTCATTGGCGGCAGGTGGAGGAAGACACAAGGGCCTTCTTCTTCCTTACCCTCAGAAAAGTATATTTCAAAGACCTCAACCAAGTAGCTATCGCGCCATCTAAAATCAGTTAAAGATTCATAACGACAACGGGCTGATCCTGCCTGTTCTTGTTCACTTTTGTTGTTGTTATATCGTGTGATAGTTGTATATGCACGTACGTTGGACTTGTTGAAGAGTATTTCGAGGTCCTAGCCGAATATATAGATGCAAACCTATTTAAATTCGAAATATGCCAACAACTTGTCATCCAATAATAGCTTCCACTATGGCTGTATTGATTTGCCAGGAAATGCTGTCGGAATCTCGAATAATGTGAAGGTGAAATTGGTGAATGTTTACAACTAGCTGGAGGATATACTTAAATTTCTGTGGACACCCGTCAAATAAAGACGTAGGTGATATGCACGTTAAAGACTTTAGTGAAGACTAACCAACTGTTAATGAATAATGGTGAATATTAAGGAAATGTTAGAAATGGGGGACTGCTCGTCTCCATGAATCGATTGCCAATATATTTAAATTTCTGAACACATAAGCTCTCCACGCAGAAATACAACATTTAATAATTTTTAAGGACTTTCTTTTATTTTTACAGTAGAATACAAATTCATTTATAAATGTAAAACAACATCTCTTAATCAAATAACCGAAATGGTGGTAAAATTAAAGCATTTTACAGTAAATAAAAAAAGATCACTTCGATTTAAAAGAATACAAATCATTATATTATAATATATATGTATAAAAAAAGAAGAAGAAGAAGAATATTACAACACATACAGAGCGACAGAAAGAATTAAATGGAAATTAGAATTCATTACAGCTACATCATCAATCGTTCAGTTAAATAATAATCTATTAGAACTACATTGAAGTTTTTCTCTTTTTCTTTTAAATAATAAACAATTACACTATAACAATTTGTTTACACACTAATAGGATTGTTCGTTAAAAGATTTAATAGTATACACAAAAATTATAATGAATCCAGCACCTAACTTTCATCGATTTATTACTTTACTTTCGATTGAAACAAACGACGACTTAACTAATATAATCCCAATTGAATAGCACAGTATTGTCTATTGTAACTGCGGCCACTGCGCAGTGAATTTGAATAGAACAAATAACGGTAATAAAATTAAATTGATCTAAGGGAAAGGGATGACGAAGTTTTAACTGTGTGCAAAAGAAAAAAAAGGCCTACGATCCAAATTGTTCCTTAGTATTGTCAATTGGTGCGTATTCATAGCTACCACGTCCGTCGAATTGCAGATAATAATCGTGGTGTTGCCATAGTGACTTTCTGTGCGATACTGTGAACAGGGTGATGCCAGCCTCTCTGCAGTATTGGTACATTGTGCCTTCCACATCGACGGACACCGCACTGGTGCATTCGTCGAGAATAGCAAACTGTGGACTGTGATAGAAGAGTCGTGCCATAGCGATACGTTGCTTTTCACCACCAGATAGCACATCGATCCAGTCTTCAATGGCATCTAGGCCATTCTCTCGTGTTTCCAGGTAGGTGAGCTGAACGATTTCCAAGTATTTCATCAAATCACTGTCGGATCTGCCACGTCGAATCATTTCCTCACGCGTATGTGGATACGTTATCTAGTATACGAAACAAGGTAAGAAACATAATGCACAAGAGAAATGAAAAACTTAACTAACCTGATCACGTAGTGTTCCTAGTGTCATGTATGGCCTCTGTGGAATGTAGAAGAGTTTACCTCGTGGTGGCTTTGTGACCTTACCGCCCCACGTCGGCCATAATTCGCCAAGAATACGGAAAAGACTCGATTTACCACAGCCATTCGGTCCACAGACTAGAACGTTCATTCCTGATCTGTTATTTAAAAAAAAAAATTACAAATTACTTCCTCAACCATAACTCTTTATCGGTTGAACTCACTTGACTTCGAAAGTCAACTCCTTGAGCAAAATATCACCATTTGGCGTCACCAATGGAACCTTTTCAAACTTGATGATGTTATCCTGGAAAGTGATAGTCCCCTTGTTGGGACCGAAGTTCGCTTCACCATTGCTGACATTGTTGACCATTGTGCGTACATATTCGCCTTTGTTTAGATCGCCGAGTACCTTAATCAACTCGGTTACACGAGCAGTAAAACCTAGACAAATGATATTTCTTCAATTCCACGAAATCTGAGCGAATGTTGATCAAATTTACCTGCCAATCGGGACATTTCACGGCCAGCCAAAACAAGCCGACCAATAGCCTCTGCTAGCTTCACCAACATTCGTCCGTAAGTATAGTATGCCTAAGAGCCGAACGTATTACAAAACTAAGTCGATAGAATACAATTTTACAACGAACCTGTAATCTCTGTCCGCTGGTTCCAGAGAGTAGCGGATGATTCTCCGTGAAGAATGGAATGGATACAGCATAAAACCCAACGATTGATGCAAAATCTGAAAAAAAAGAATTCTAAGTTGAACCCTGAATCGGCATATATTCTCACTGATTCTCGTTGTCGAGATATTCTGTAAAACCACATCGAGAATCGGAGTCACCATTTATCGCATACATTTTCCAACAATGTTATCGATGATACCCATGCTGACGCGGAATTCCAAGAACTTCCTCAAATGTGATCGCAATTTAGAGAAACTAGCTAAGAGTGTAAGTTTCTCGCGTGTGTTGCCTTGATAAAAGGCTACCTCTTCGGAGTTTGTGATTAGTCTACTATTTACATAACGGAATTCTCCTTCGAGTTTTTGCTCCTCCACAGTCAGACGTCCAGTTGGCCGGCGTAGTCGTGTCAATAGGACTCCAGCGAATAGAAGGTATACCATGAGAATTGATGGCGTCTGTGGAGAGTAAAAAGAAAATTAATAATTGTTGTCCCAAATACTACGGAGATCCAAAATAACAGAGAGCCATGTAAATCCATGAACTACTTATGTAATACTTCACATGCATATCGCCATTGATTTGTTGCGGGGAAGCTGTAACATCTAACACCTGACACCTTATAACAATTCTCTACATGAAATTCGTGTCAAGCCATATTACGTTTGTCATTTCCTACAGACTTTGGCCTTTTAAATTGACCATTTATAATTACTGTGATGTAAGGAACTACTTATAGAGCCCATTTCACTCGGATTAAGATCAGATCCATGGCCAATTATATACTTAATGGTGTGTTCAACTTAATAATAGGTCATTAATCGAGTTTCAGACTTGTTCTATCTTTTAGTTTTACAACTTAACACATATCTATCAATGAGTCATTATATCTTACCTGCCCACCAAGATTCATAGTCAGTCGATACACGTAGATAATAATGTCCAAAATTGGTTTACTAATGTTCGAATATAAATCTGTTGCACTCTCACAGAACTTATCTATATCGGTTGTGAGTAATTGATCGGCATTCGCTATACGATTGTCTAAATTGGACATTTTATAATATGTGTATCCGCTGTAAATAAGGTAAATCATATTTTAAATGTTTTCACAAAGTTTAATCGCATTTAGAACTTACGTCAGGTACTGATTATATAAGTAATGGGTTAAATTTGTTCTAAATCGGAGTTTTAGTTCTCCCAAACTCCACTTGAGGACATTGGTCACAACTGAAATCTATAAAAGAAAAACTATTAGACATTTTTATTTCGAAAACAAAGCACAGGGACACTCACCAATGGCAAAGCTGCTAGGTATTTGAGAAGGGCGACTTTGAACTTAGCCTTATTCATTCCGATAATTGTGCTCTCGACTACTGTTGCATTTTGAATCATCCAAATGTCACTTATAGATCGCGCAATCAATGTACCTGCGATTAAGACGAGCAGACCACTCTCGACGCTCCATACTCTCGGGACAAGGATAGCTTCAAAGAAATACAATATTTTTTTTTAATTAGAGTTTCCACATGAAAGTATAAAGTGTTATTAATGTACAAATGAGCAATGGATCCAGGAAACGATTTTTATTCAAAAAAGACATCCAGTTGGTACATCACAGCTATGTACTATTGTTACAGTATCGTCGGTTGGGGATGGTATCGAATTAGCCTTCAGCAGTCGCATACGTTATTTGGCTGCAGTACCTGATTGAAGATGCGAGTAGATTGTAAACTTTTCAGAGCCTAAGGACGTATTGCAAGTGTCTTGGCTAAATTTTTTCTCAAAAACTTTTATAAGAAAAATGGGCAGCAACCCGTAGATGTGATAATACAAAAGTGAAAGAGGTGATGGATCGACCGCACCCTACGTAAAGACGATAAATGTATTGACATGCGATGTACAGAAAAAGAACTGATTGAGATCGATCACGGTGGCGCATGCGCCTGAGGGCCTAGAACCTACAAGGAGACACAGGATTTTATAATATTGTTAGTAACGAAAAGGAAACCGTTGCTTGTATGAATAGAAGTGGACTGACCCTCTATCCAACGTGGTAACATTAGCCGTGTCATTGCAAGCAGGAATAATTTTCAAATTTCGGACTAACCGGTAGCTAAAAGGCACTGCCACTTAAAAGACCTATTGTTCCCTCTTCGATTAGCTTTTGACTTTGCTGTGTGCGACTGTTGAATTAAGACGATCGTGAAAATGATCCTTGGCATGCTATGGTCGATTTATTAGGGCTAATCCATGTAAAAGGAGAGGAATAGGGTAACATATAATCCAATGTAAAATAATTAAGTACTATGAACAAAGAAAATTGAGTGCCAAGATATCTCTCGAGCTCTTTCAAAAGCTCAGATGCCAATTCCGGCCAAGGTCTAGGTATATTCATAAATTCAACAATAGTTGTAACATTGGATGATTGAAACTTAACTTTTAAGTTCTCTATTGTAAGGTGGCAGGTTGCTTGTTCAGCTTTTAACAATGGGAGCTTCGACTTTGAAATAATATTTTCTTTATTCGTAACAAGTAATGCAATCGTAAGGCTATCAGTTGTTGAATTAATTCACTGAATAACTTTGAGTAATTATCGGTGGGCCGGTAGGCTGAACTCGTAGTTGTCTTTCAATTCAATGCATTAGTTGATAGGAAGATTCCCATCTCTGGTATCAATGAATAGACCTCTTTGGACTTATTCTTGATACACAAGTAGTTTGCAAAGAGGTAACAGTGTAACAGACAGAGAGGGAAAAGTAATTCAAGTATGCGACTTCCTCAAATAACTAGGCACATGCGACTGCGACATACATAAGCAGACATTCGCATTGAAATGGAATTAAAATTATAAAACTTAGCAAAGATTGGCCACAATTTACCGCCCTGCTTGTAACACGTTATAGGAAAAGAAACATAATTTCTCAATATCGATGGAAATATAATTATAAAACTGTGTGCTTAACACAGTTTTTTTTCGAGATCAAATACTAATTATAGTGTTTATGCCTCGCGTTATAGAACTAAAGAGAGAACTCGTAGGCAATCATTTCCTATATCAAACAGGTGTAGGTTTTCGCTCGTGATCGGTGTGGATTCACTACGTAAATACCTAGTAAAACACCGCTTCGAGTATCACCTGAAAGATGTCGTTAGTGAAATTGATTAATTTACACACATCACGCGAAATAAATTCATTTGAACAAACTATCATGCAAGGGTAGAGTGCTGGGGCAAGTCGAACAATTTGTCAAAACTCATAAACCTTGGAAATAAGTCAACACGCGCTGGACTTAGAACTTTAAACCTTTTCTTCGTTTATGAGTATATTCATCAGGTACATATCTCTGACATCAGTGACCTGGCATAGAAGAGTCGCCCCGATCGAAACGTGTTTTGATTAAATAGAGGAATATCTCAGATGTCTCATATTTGTAACTATCAAACCAAAAAGTTACTATCCATTGCATCAAGGCAAGGGATTACATTACGAACCTGAAAAAAAGATCCCAAAGACCAAGTTTTTCTGAGCATTTTTAGGACAATCGTTCCGACTGTTTAATTTTCAAGGAATCACGACTTTGAAGCAGCAATACGAAAAGTACTTTGAGCTTCGCGGAGAAGATTCTGTCAAGAATTCGGAGAATTGATTATCTTATCGGCGACATTCTTCGAAAGGGTATGGTAGACAACGTCGCATAATGCATTGCATTCTCTGACAAATATTTTTCGGAATTATACGGAAAACGAAATGTCTGCTGAAAAAATTAATCGATTTCGTTATACCTTCTTGTATAGCTTCTTATCGAGCTATGTATGTGTCAAACTTAATAAATGTAGATGAACCCTTAAGATAGGGTATAAAGGTAATTCTTAGGCTCCATAAGTTTCAGCAGACAATGCCGCGTTATAAGGAAGTCTGTCTAAGAGTTGCTGTTAGTACTAAGCTTATAAAAACAGTGCCAAACAGTGGAAAGTCCGAATAACCTTGATATTTTTGTGTGTAGGGCTTCAGGTAGGTATAGGAGAACGTGGCAGGCTAAACGAGCAGCCACACGTAGACTAGTATAGGTCGACTGTGGTACCACATGCACCTAAAATCTAAAGCCTGCTATTGATGCTGTCGACGAAGTAGGCACCTATGTAGGTACTACGAACGGAATGATCTTGCGTATCAAAGTTGGCGTAGCATAGTTTTTTCCTCTTTTTCGTTCGAATGACTTCAACAATTTAATTGAGCAACTAATATGCCGCAGTCAAAGGCATTAATCACGACCACATGACCAATGAAATACAGAGTCGTTGAAGTGAAGCTAAAGTTCAAATTTGTTGCGAATGCTTCTTTAGCCATGAAGCGTTCTCGAATCAAGAATCTCTGCAATGTGATATAGTAAAATAAATCGTAAATGTAACTAAAAAGCATTCTATATTACTTACGAAGCAATTGTCTTAATTGTTTGAAGAATAACGAATTAACATGAGCCCTTGGCGCTTTTTTATCCTTCTTCTCATTTATTGTGTACAATATTTGATCCTCAGGACGCGGTTTTCTGAAAAGAAAATAGAAAATTTCTTAGTATTCAAGATAAAGAGATCTAGTCAATCAATAAAAACGAATTGGAAAATCCCTCCCATCCATAGAAGTTACTTTATTCTTGATTGCAGAAGACTGGCTCTCGATTTCATCATCTTTACAGCAAACTCATGAATCCCATTCAATGTATTGTATTATTAATTAATTCATTTTTATGGCCTCTTAGTAGACGTAATTTTGTTGTCGTCATTTCTTTTGTTTTTTGGAAATAATTATAGAACTTGGATGAATTGCATTTAAGAAATCATTCTTAAAAGCTGTTTTTTTGTAAGAAGGTGGAAAACATCGAAAGCCTCGGCATAAGGCTTAAATCCACTTAAACTGCCATGGAAACATAAAGCTGCTACTATTTTGGTGTGTGTTTAGGTTAGTTTGTAGTTTACGGACTGCATAATGGCTGTGATAACTTCATTTACCGTCTCCCAGACTTCAGTCGTTAGAATAAAAATGCGCAGCGCTCTTCGCGTCACCTGTCCACCTTATGTTGGGCGTTTGAACATTCCCAGGTTAATGGACATTCTACTTGTGATTATGTACGTTTATAGCGGAAAGTTGACATAGTTCTACAATGTAGCCATCCTCAATGAGACTGAGCCAAAACTACCAAAAACAGACCATTACTTAGCCCAACCAAAAGGGAAAAAAGGTCTGAGTATCAGGAAGTCCATGTAACCAAACGGTTGAGAGCAATACGATGAACTACTCTTTTGCTCTGAACACCGAGGGCAAGCTGGGAAAAAATATTTTCTTCAAAGTAAATGAATTCATGTTCCTGTTGGTTTTAGGTGTGCCGATGCGTTCGCTGTGAAAGCTGATGTGCCTCAGGGTTTTATCCTTTGACCGAAACTATTTCCGTCTCACGAATATTTGATACAGAAGGAATATGGAACTTTTAAGTGGGTACATTTTTTTTCCTACATTCTTTGGCTCAAATATTTTCTTTTTCTATTCATAGGAAGGCAGCAGCTAAGCTCGTTTGTGCCCGAGAGGCTCATAGGCAAAAAATCTGACTTGAATTGTGTCGCCAAAAGGTAGAAATAAAAGCGTACGTAGTACCTAATTCGGTGTCGTATACGTAACTTTTTTTTCCATGAATTCGTGTCAGAAAAATTTTATAGGTCTCCGCAAAACGGTCAACGGGAATGATAGATAAAAGCTATTTCTTGGATCCTATTTGACTCTGTTGCAGTAAAGGTATCAACTAATTGCAGTGGACACCAAAAACCTTAGTCAGATCCAATCATTTGGTATCACAATGGTCCATCCCTTCAATCCCTAATAGTGCATTCCTCTAAACATACCCATAGACTTAACATACATACAAATTTATGGGGCACGTTTCACTTTAAAGCCTGCCGTATACATTTGGCAGCAAAAAACTGTTTGTTTTCGATAACAGGTGATAAATAATGTCGCTAATTTTGCTTAATTTAGATTAACACAACTTTGTCAAATCAATAAGTGAGTGGTGTCTGAATTCAAAAGTGTTTTCCTGCTTTTGAACAAAGTCGAATCGCATAAGTATGCAGATATAGGAACAGACCGCAACAAGTCCTAAAGGGGTATAGGGCTTGGCTTCGTACAACCATTCGTGCCGTGCGTGCTATATTCGTAACACAAATAGAAGAGGCAGTGTCCAAAGGGCAATTTTTCGAAAATCTCTATCATAACAGTGATACTCTCGAATGCTTGTCAGACGCTTGCAAGAGGTGGAACCATGACAGTGGTTGGTTGAAGCCACTAACCACTTGAGTTATGACGCCCAAAAAATCGTTCGCTTTTGCAATTATCGCAAAGTCATTCTCAGACTGAAAGGCAGTTATGATTAAATCACAAAAACCCCCGGCCAGACATTGCACCGACCTTTAAGCAGAATAAACTTTCGTGTTGCGATTGCTAATAATACTGCTCGTGTATGCACAATGTCCGTATCTCGAACTAATACCAATATTCACGGTAGATAAGCGTCCATAAACAAATGGAACTTACAACTGAACTCCTCGCATACATACGAATGTTTGATCGGTATCACACAACGGTATATACCCAGTCGAGGCGATAATAATAGACCCAGCAAAAATATATTTTCTTCTTTTACATAATTGAAACTTCACTAGCCATTGTGTACGCCAACAATGGAACTAGGCGGCCAGCCATCTAATCAATCCGCTTGAGTGGATCAAAGTCCATCGAGTAGGTACTGCCAGTGAGATATGGATTTGTTGTCAATAGATAAGTAAGCTATACTTAAGGAACCATCGCGCGATCTTTTGCCATTTTTATCTTCACCAATACGATGTGTGTCTGTGATCTCCGGGCGGAACACCCTCAATCAAATACAAAACGCTTTGGCCAACAAATTATTCACAGTCAAAGTTCGCTGGGCCTTGAAATAACACATGTAAATAAATTGATTTTATAATTCGCTTAAATGTATTAATTAATTCAACATCTGACGGCGGGTATAATGGAAAAGTGATGAGTAATGCTATTGGGCTTGTGATTACAGTGAGCATTTTTGTTTTCCGCTTTTGCATGCCAACACTCCAATGGAGGTTGCCATTGCCATAATGACAGCCAAAGCCATATTGTATCTGTCCGGTCGATTAGCCGGCGTTTTGCCCTCGATACTGTGTACTGAACGCTTTGTCAATCGACGATCATTGCATTGGCAGTGCTTGTTTGAATTGTATGTACCTAGTTCTGGTAGCCGGCAAATGCGTACATCGTAATTAATTTTTGTACCTTTGACATAGAAGGAATTGTGAAACTGAAATTGAAAGTATCTCGAAGCTCGTAACGCTGAGCACTTGCACTGCTGACATGCTTCTCGGAAACAAGTGATTCTAAGTGGATTACTTGGTATTCAGGGGAGCGTTTCGTTTTCTCATGATATGTCACCTCATGAGAATCCAAACTGGTTAACGGGGAAAAAACGAGAGTAGAATTCGCTGTTGCGCTTTTCTTCCTCGAATGATGTTTCTTTTTACGTAATTTGTGGGGAAACCGTAGTTTTAGTACATACAACAAGGAGTGCTTATTTTTAGCGATCAGCACTTGAAACGGAACACTTAAGGATTCAACACGGTACCTCGTTTGTCTATCATTGAAACTGTTTAACATTGAAAGATTGAATATACTTTAATAGTGCTTACGTATAAATTTCAAAACATTAGAAATAATCGCCTAAGCGTCACGAATGAACTGCATGGAACATACTAAAGCATTTCTCTGTTCATCCATTCCTCGAGCCTGGTGAGCAGTCAAAGTAAAGAGACTTTAGGCCGATCAGCTTTACCTCGTTCTTACTTGAGACATGTGAAAGAGTAATAGCTGTACACATTCGCTCCAAACTATGTCCTCAACTAATACGCCTTTACAAGGGTCCGATCTATTGAGACATTCCAGCATGAAGTGGTAACACAGCGACCTTTCTAGAGATAGAAGGAGCCTTCGACAATGTGAATTCCGTATCGATAAGACTAGCATTGGACCAACAAAACATAAACGCAGCAATCTAAGACTAGGTTGAATGCAAGCTCAAGACGACACACATCAGCTCGGAACTAAGTGACCCACAAGTACATGCAGAGGCCTCTCCCCTCCAAGGTGGGATCTTATTCCCTCTACTATGGGTGCTGGTTGTGAACAAAATCTTAAAGAAATTAGAACGAAGTTGGATCAAAATTGTCGCACAGACCTTTGGCAAAAAATCGTCAGACCTATCCTATGGGTCTATAGTCTGGTGGCCCGCAGCAGACAAGACCACTTACCTCCGAGCATTGACCAGGATACAAAGACTAGCATGTATAGTCCCCAGGGCTATAAGAACCACACCGAACGCAGCAACACGGACCATCTTGATTTCCACAGGCGGGTCAAAAACTGACAAAGGAGTAGGATCTGGCATATATTCATCTGAGCCCGAAATTGCCCGCTTTCTGAGAGTTTCAAACCTCAGCATTGTGTTCCAAGCAGAAATAGCAGAAGCGGCACGAACAATATCCACGAAGTAAAGTGTACCTTTCACTTCCTCTGTGAATGGCCAATCCTATGAAGACCTAGAAAAACGGCCCTTGGTGAATGTCAATTCAAAGACCTGGGCGATTTATAACAACTTCAGGGTGGTTTAGGGAGGCCATTTAGCCTACCCCAGAGCTAATAAGAAATATTGTATTTGTTCGCAGGTAAGCCCACGACAAACGCACACAGTGGATCCACCAGTGATTCGAATGTAGAACGGGGTCTAGCGTATAACGGCCATTCGACCGGACCATTTCTCGAGATTACGCGATTACTGAACTTCCCCTTCAATAGATCAATTGTTTGACTGTGTGGCATGTGGCTCTATTTTGTTGGAACCACATATGAAATCAACTCTATCCCATTCTGGCCAAAAATTGTTTTCAAAACATTTCTATTGAACGCAACATGGCGATCACTTTCATCGGTCCAATCACACCTTAGGCATGAAATCCACACCACACGATCACTTTTTGTGGATCTAATGGAGTCGCTTGAAGCACATGTGGGTTTGCTGCTGTCCAACGATGCATATATTTCTTAATAACAAAGCCATGAAGTCGGAAATGAGCTTCATCGGTGAAGATGATTTTTCGATGAAATTCGGGATTTCATCAAACTTTTACAGAGCCCATTCGGAGAAGTTTTGGGGGTTTTAATCAAGATGCTTCAGTTCTTGAGTTAATTTGATCTTGTAAGGGTTTACGCTAAGAGCTTTACGGAAAATTCACCACGATGTGGACTAAGAGATTCCCAGTTTCTGTGAACAGCGTGGAATGAACTGATTTGGTTCATTTTGAACCGTGGCGTTGTCTCACTGCCACAGGAACGAGACGATCGATCGAAAATTGAAGTAAAATTTTGACCACCGGACTCAGAATTTTTAATAATTTCCATTCCACATAAAGTAAAGTACCTTAACATATTGCCATATGTGATCACCAATAATCAGTGAAAGCCTATCTGACTTAGCCATCCTACAACGTCACTTAGGTTACTTGATACTCTTTTAAAAAAATAAATAGTTTACGTAATAAATAGTCTACCTAACCACCTGAACAGCAATAGAAAATTATGAATATGTACCAATACCGCATACGCAATTTAATAAACAATATCAGTCATACAGACCACACAACGTATCAATTAAAAGAACCCAACCGATGTATGTATCTATTAGGTACAATCATACAGCACTGATTGATATGCATTGACGAGAAGACTCAGAGACTCAGTGAGGCTGCAGCTTAGATCGTTTGTGCTTAGAATGCACAGAAACAGAATTTCTGGCTTAAATTTAGCCAGATGTCAGTATTTCTGTCGGTGGCGTATGAGTAACTTTTTTTTTATACATTTTCGCGCATTCCTGTATAGCAAAGCATATCCTCTGCAATCAGTTGCTAGAATACACAGACAACATCGATATCATCGGTCGCTCTAAGCTCGCCGTGGTAAGACAATCGGAGAACAGGCGAAAGTATAAAGAAAGAAGGATCCTTTCACTGTCTAACACAAAACGTCATTGTTGTCAGCAGTAGTCTATATACCACGGAGTATGTCAAATCCAGGAATGACATCCTAGGGGAGATTGCGTGAAGACTTAAAAGCTGCACCATAAGGCTGTGTTCATGGTCAAGCGAATTAGGGTTGCGCCACCCGATGACTTTTTGCGCAGTTTTAAGCGATATCCCCACCTGCGGAGTGGCAATCGATTGATTGTTTATGATAAAGCGATCTTGTTTTATTCATGTTTTGACAGTCGTTTTCACCACTTGAAGTCGCTCAGTTCACTTTTCGGTAAATTACTGGACAATGAACACTTCCATATGTACTTTTGTAACTGGTCACTAGCACCGCTACTGAAAGCAAATGGAAGCTAATGTCAAAATTTTAATTTAAGTTTTTTTTCAGTGATTGAGTCCAGATTGCTGACGTTGCCAATGGTAGCCGTGAACGAAGAGGATTCTCAGGAGGATTTGTGTTTTTTTCCATGACCTAGACGCACGTAGAAAAGAGAAATCTATCAACAATATTTCTTTCATACGATGACTCTATCGGTTAGAAATTATGACTTTTCGATCAAACGTCAGATTTTCGTACGAAAGAACGAGTGGATTAGTTCGTTTCGCAAGTAAGCAAAAGTCAACGAAAACTTGACGAATCTGAGCCGAATCCGGTTGTAGAATACAAATTTCCTGCATTTGACTATTATGTTTGAGGCTTTACCCTAGCAAACCTCTGCTAGGATATCCGTCAAGCGGATAGACAGTAATGCTCGATTAGAAGTCGGATCAGGATCAGGAAGAGGATCAGGTTCGAGACGAAAAGGAAGACCAAACCTCGATGTCGCGGATAGAGCGTATCCTTCATACAAGTGGAATCAAAGTGTCAAGATCGAAGATAGTGAGTTATTCCTTTCATATTACCGAACGATGTTTTCTTTTCATCTTCAAAGTAATAAAACAGATAAGTAGGCAAAGATAAGTCACGACCTTCAGTATGTAACTATTAACTCCTAATTTATAAAAAACAAATTAGATTCGCCCTTCTACAATCGATTAATGCAGTCACTAAGAGCGAGCCTATCGTTGGAATTTGAATAACACCGTCTAATCAATCATTTATTTTCCACTCGCATTCCACGTACACATTGCGTTCTCCCATCACACCATCGCACGGCATGAGGAAGGTCTGTTGTTATTTAATTGAACAGTCATTGTAAGCTTTATTCATAGTATTAGCGAATGGAAATTTACGTGTTTACAAGTTTATCTTTTCTAGAAGGCAAGCCCACGTAGCTCAACGCCAGATATCCACCTAGTCGCCATCCATCAGCCATATATCCAATCATAACGATGATTTTTTTTATTGAATATTTAACGGACTGTACTTATTAGAAATAAATAAATGATTGGCCTCAGCGAGCACTCGTAGCGCCTTCCGCTTAAGTGGCCAATTAGCTTCGTCCACATGTTCACTGGTTTCCATGTGCGTATTCACGAAAGCATTCTCTCCTCGAAATTTAACAGAATAAAATATTCTTGTTTTGTTTTTTCCACGGTAACAGCTACAGATAACATTTTTGTAATATCAGTTGCCAGATAAGTTGTGATAGCAATCGTCAAGATTGGAGGCAGTGTGAAGCTACAAAGTTCACTTGCGGCAGCAGCCGAAGTTGTTTGGAATTGTTTTTAGCAGTCATGTGGTGAATGGACGTTCACGTTTTTTCAATTAAAATAAACTTAAAATGATAAACAATCAATTGCATTGTACAAGATGACACGTTGGGTGACACAAAATTCATTTTATTTACTTCCTGCTGCTGGTGTTCGCTGCAAACTATGCAAAGTCCAACTGCGAGAGGTATAAAACTGAATTATTTGTGGATTAACCTACTCGAGTGGTGGCTAGATAAGATTTAACAATTCTTGGAATCAAATCTATAGACTCTTGACAGTTTATCAGGGACGACCGCATTAATCATGCCAAACGGAACTTTGGACCAAAGAGCAAGGCCACGTGGAATGCGCACGCGAATTAGTGAAATTATTCCTGGGATGTCCACAAGAAACAGGTTGTTGTTATGAAACTTTCTACGAAACCTACAAGAATATGCAAATTCTGGTTCCTCAATTATTCTGCGATTCTATAAATTAATTTATTTAAAATCTACTCCGGGGCTAATCTTAAAATTTTACCAGCAAATGAAACAAATGTGGTTATATCTAGATAGTGTGGGTGGAATTGCAAAATCCGCTGTGATATCGTAATAAAGATAAACCAATTAATTGGGAAGTAAACATCTTTCACATAATGTGACAAAATCGATTCAAAATATACACACACAGGCATATGTATGTGAAATAATAAAAAATTAATCAATTAATTACAACCGCAGGTGGAGACATTAATGGATTTTATGATTTTGAGAAACGATACAGCTGTGAAGCATTTCCGGTGGAGGTTTTAAACTCCAATCAAAACGTAGACTTCGTTAATCCAAAGTCTATAATACTTGTAAGAGCTTTTTTCAAGACCGGGAGGGACGGTTTGTTAAGGTGCATCCACCGCATTATCGATCAATATAAGTGGAATAGAGTTACATGTCAGCTGGAAAATACATGATATGCCGTGTACATCAACAAGAAACCGAAAGTATAGATTCTTGTTTGGCCATTCGTACCGCGCGTGTTATTTTTTTCGCACGAGGGGAATGGACCTTTTAATAACCATTCTCATGGCAGACAGAGAGTCAAAAGTTTGGCAGCGGTGCGGGAAAAGTGACACTGTGGACATTGAACTTTTCGTTCCACGCGCTGACCATTGTACCATGACATGTGCATGTATTCGGGTACTTCCTGCACTAAAATTTTATCAGACAGAGGTTAAATCACGAAAAAGTAAACGATCGAGAAAGCTAAGACATTTCCCCAATTTTTAAACGTCAAATGCAAATGTATACAAATGCACAAACAACAAAAAATGACGTACAGGAATCTGACAGATTTGACAGATTACATAAATCAATCCAAAGTCCTGTACTTTGAATTCGTTGGATGGGGACATTTTTTACTCTCTCGAGACCGCTCTCTTTTACGAAGAACTACAAAACGTTTGCGTACTCGAACAGAATTTGGAGCCTTTTCGCAAATTTTCTTGAAAATTCGTTGTTTTGGGAGAGTACGCGAACAGACTTAATGTCTTGGACAAACACCACGTGACATACATGGCATATCGCTTATTTACTTGAAGACTGTCATAACTCAAAAAACACGATTTTGTATTTTCTCTTCTAACGCGGGAATTTCTACATAACATAAAGCATGTCAAAACGAATAATTCTACATCAAAATTCGCTCAAAAATCGTGTGTTTTGAGTTACGACAGTCTTCAAGCAAACGAGGGATATGCATGTATTTATGGTAGGCTAACTACTAAACCCCCTTTCACTTGCATTTTCAATTTTCCTTCTTTTATTATTGTAAATCGCTCGTTCACACTACTGGCTCAAAAAGAAAATCTAGACGCGATTAGTTGCCTGAACAATGACAGCATATTCAAAAAAATGCATATTTCTGACTTCAGTCTACAAAAGGGCTTAGATATGCTTATATGTACCTATTTCCCCGAGAAAAACACACAAAGTAAACCATTTTAATATTTTAAGTACAAAACTCAAACGAATTAATGCTTGAACATGCGTCACAGTTTACTTAAACGGATTAGTTACTAAAGTATTAGCAGTAAAGTTTCAAGTAGTCATTAAGTTACGAAGTGCTGTACTCGTATACAAACTTAACATCGTAAATTCTTTCAATATGACTTTACAATTCCTATCGCTATATACTTTAATCGCTACACAAAAATGGTGGTAGAAGTACACAACCTTGTCTAACGTCACTATTGATCTTAAATTTACAACTTACTTTCCTTAATATGATTACTTTCCTTAGCAATTAGTTCAGAACGGATCTCGTTTACACTGTCGATTTATACGGGACTCATGGTTCCTCTGACGCTGACACTTCTGTCAAGTATTTTGAAAGAACATTTTAAAAGCTTTGTCTAAAACGTTGTGTCTTTCTCTACGAAGGCCTGTTGAACATCTAAGCAAACGTCTGTTCGTTCTGCATCGAAAGTTATTTCAAGATTTTGCTTCAATACTCAGAGGCATCATGTTTTTTTTTAAACTAAAACGCATTTAAAAAAAAAAACGCCGAAAACTTGATAATTAATCTGAAATTGAATACGGATTATGAAACCGGATTTTATAATCAAGAAACAAGGAATAACATATCATTGTATTGGGTTAATAGTTTCTAATCGTTTCATTGCACGTTATCTGAAGTCTGTATGTCTGGCGCAGAATGAATCACGGTGCCTTGAAATAAAATGTCAGATGTCAAACACCAGATTACAGACGTTTAGAGATGATGGGTCATCATAATTAGATAAGACATAAAGTGCAGAAAATACAACTATTTAATACATACTTCGAAGCGCGGCTTAATTTCTTAATTAAAATGCATTTAATAATGTAATAAGATTATACACTTTGAGTACAGCTATTGCGATGGAATCTTGTTTGATAAGTTTTTCGCTGTCGAGGTTTGACAGATTCAGATTCGAGGTATTCAGTCAGATTTAAGAATTCCATTTAGTGGGTGAAATTATTGCATTTCAACAATAATATGGTTTTTCTGTTGGACCCGCGTTTCGTGGGAAACAACAAATCATTAAAAAATGATAGTGACTCAATCAAAAGGAGTGTTTAGAGGTTACTTTTGGACCTTTGGCAGGGCCCCACTGGAAAATTTTAAGCGAAGACTTGGAAAGATGAACTCTTCGGTAAAGAGGAGCAAATTGGAAGACTTAAAAACTAATCTCGATATCAGTTAGTAATTTACAGCGATGACATATTTTCGAAGAACTGTCAAACGAACTATCATTATCTATACCACTCAGTCGCTGAACAGATCTGCTGTGTTCGTTCGAAAGCCTCGAGATTTCAGATCCGTTGATCGAGTGCAGGGAACAAATAATTCAGATGTTGCATGATTTCGAGTTTGTGTTTACGTTCAATGGTCCACAAAATTCTGATAAGTATGTAGGGTCAGAACTTTATGCAAAATGCGGTGCAACGTTGATTTCGAAATGAACACACTTGGCTTTTCAGTCACACTCTCAGCTACCGTGGAACTATTTCCAGCTTACTTTGCCACACGAAGATGAGATAGAGTCTTCGTATCAGTAACTTGACTGAGATGTTCAAATTTATCGTTAAATCCACTGAATTCTGTGTGAAAAGACGCTTGATGATGACCACAAACCTTACCTGTTTTGTGTGTTGTTTTTACCTGTCAAAAGTTATCACAGTTACAGTTGAATGTTGACAACTCAACAATGTCGTGAAATTTAAGGTCACCCATCGCGTACTCTCCCAAAACAACGAATTTTTACAAAAATCTACGAAAAGTCACCAAATCCTGTGAATAAAAAATTTCCCCATTCAACGAATTTTAGTGCAGGAAATTTCTTTGCACTAATTTATGTAATCTGTCAGATCCCTGTACGTAATTTCTTGTTGTTTGTGTATTTGTATACATTTGCTTTTGACGTCTAACAAGTGGGCAAAATTCGTAGCTTTCGCGTTCGTTTACTTTTTCGTGATTTTATCTCTATCTGACAGAATTTTAATCCAACTTCTTGAAATTTCACAATCTGCAAATTTTGGTACAGAAAGTACGCGAACAGGCCTAGTAATGACGGGATCACATGAGAAGGTCTTTTAAACATGTTCACACAGGACTGACAGACTTGATTTTTTGACGGTTACAGACCAGAGAAAGCGAAGAAGTGACATCTTACGAAAATCCGGATTATCATATTTTTTTGAAAATTTTCTGGAATTTGTTTGAACATTTGGAAATGTCAATCGCTGTCAGCACTGTGAAAGCATTAGTTTTGTTGAAAAAACAATTTGGCATTGAAAAGCAAACCAATTCCATTGGCGTCAACAGCCGATACGTCAAAAAAGTCTATCTGAACACACAAATGTTTCGATCATCACTGTTACATCGCTCACCTCTCATTTCCTGTCATATCGCCAGACCTACGAGTAGTAGATTGCACAATATGCGTGCTCGAAAAAATTACCATAATCGGCTGCAAGTTGCTTGGTGTCAGTTTTTTCTTCTCTCTTTTGTCTTTTCCAACCATTTGTCTTCGTCGTAAATATTGCATATTTTCGAATTTGACTCTTTGCTGCATTTGTATACAAAAGTTTGAGGTATTTTTCTTTTAACAAAAACCAAAAAAAAAACACGGCCCAGACAACAAAAAGTTTAATTAATTTCCAAAGGTCGATCGAGTCGGCGAGTGCACAATTTACACATTTCTGTCTTAGGCGTATCGGCGAGGGTCATGCCGGAACATAGAGAGGAACGTACACATACGCTATTCGTATATGTAAACACAGCGAACAAAATTAATTTAAATAATTAATGAATTTGCACTCGAGACGATGCGTGATCCAATGATGAGGTTGACGGCTATGACGAAAAAGATAAGTTGCTGTTATTGTTGTTGCGCAATTTTTCGCTATTTTACGCAACCAGTAGAATTCGGTTGGCGGGTAACAGGTAAATCTTGTTTTTAGATAGTTTCGGCGGCTGGAGCAGCTGAATGACTTTGCATGTTTGACGCTTTGGGTGTCCTCCAACCGGGGGACACATGGGTGCCTAGTGGAGTGACATTTGTTAATTGCTCTTTGTTTGTCAATGTTTCGGGATTTATAAGTGAGTATTGCAATAGGGGGAGTCGTTTTTCTTTTCTTTGTTGTTCGTTTGAATGTCGATTGCATTGGGTAAATGAGTTAGTAAGTGGGCTTGGCCGTCCGAGTGCTTAGAAAGGTGAGCAACAACTCAATAAACAGACAGTAGCTATAGCTGTTTGTGTTTTCAGAAATTTCGATGGTAGTTAAGTTGCTCAGGTGAAGCTTTGTCATGTTTTGTGAATTTAAGGAAATAGCAAAATGTGATATCTACCTTGGAGTCGTATTATTTATTCCATGGTCAAGAAAATACATCAATATTATTTTTTCTTCAATTGAGCCTAGATATACCCAACTTTTTCAAGATTTCTTTAGCGAAATAATCACTTACAATCCTAGGTAACTAAATTCCTATGGTTACAGCAGAATAACGCTTCGGGTTTGCTTACATTACACGCCATCCGCGTTTTGAAATGAATGACTACTGACAGGTGTAATTAAAAAAAAAAAATGTCGTCAATTAACATTACATTCGCGTGTTTGGATTGATTGTTCTGTCTGAACACTTGCGTAGACTTTTTTGACGTATCAGCTGTTGACGCCAATGGAACTGGTTTCCTTTTCGTTCTCAAATTTTTGTTTTTCCACAAAACGAAAGCTTTTCGCAGCAATTAAATTGGTTTACAGTGGTGACAGCGATTGACATTTCTAAACGTCAAAAAATCCAGGAAATTTAAAAGAAAATCGGATAATCCGGATTGTCTCAGACATGTCACCTCTCTGCTTCCTCTCTCGCCCGTAACCGTCAAACACTTTAAGTCCATCAGTCCTGTGTTCAGAGACTTCCACATGTCATCCCGTCATTGCTGGGGTATCTATCGACTGAATCTCGTCAAAACCTCGTTTTCAACCAAGACAGGGTAGAAAGAACCATGTCACTAGGTACATCTTTAAGAATGTAGACCTATGTGCATATATCATGAACTTAAGTAAGTCCTAGACCACAAAAGTCGCCAATACTCAGCTTCGTATACAACACGATCTAGAAGTTCATTTTCTTCAAGTAATTGAGCTTTACCAATGGTAGTGCAACACTTATATGGCACTAAAATTTTGTATAACATTTAAAATTTATTCAGAGAACGCGTTTTTAACGTGACACCGATAAAAAATGGCAAGTTTGTTGTTTCCTATGGAAAATTACTGCAAAATTAATTGACTGTGTGTGTGAAATTAGCAATATTTAAACAAAAATGCATTAAACGCCATTTGCAACACCCAATTTTGACAGCGTCATTTGCTTTACCTTAGAAGACATAAACTGTCTTGAAATTGACAAGGTCTTGTTAACGACTAAAATCTTTTATCAGTGCAGAGCGACTTTGGCTCATGAAAGTGCACGAAAGATTTTGAGACATACCCAGGAGTTCTAAAACGTTTTAAACGTATAATTCTCAAGGCCCCTACTCTCATAACCATTCACGTTGTCCGTGTTATAATTCCTTCACACGAACGAAAGGGACTCTCTCGGATGTCAGTTATACTCTCGCATATTTGTCAAATGTCTAGGGATTGAACCTGAAACTCCCCGTTCCTTAGTCCAACGCATCAACAACTACACCCCCGCACTCCGGTTTTGAAACTAGTATCTGAAAAAGTTCACTTCACAAAAAAAAAATCCAGAGAGTATAGCTGTCGTGGAGAAGAACTTAAACAAAAATTGTACTTCGAAGGAAATGGTAAGTGACCTACTTTGCAGTGTATAATGACAGTATCCAGCTTAGGCCAGATCTGTCTGGTGCCGTAGTCCTCTCCATTCAGCTGTAGGGAGACTTATGTCGAGACTCTCTTTATCCAGTATCATCTGCAGTGTTGTACTATGCCTAACGAGTTGGTTGGACATACAATTTCCTAGAATGATTCAGCGAGCTTAGTGGGTTTAGCCATCTTGTAAAAAGAAAAGCGGCTTCGACTTAATGAAGAAAATGGCACCCGAAAAACGTTCCTATTGTTTGGTAGAGCTTTCACAAGAACTAATCATCTCTTACGAATCAATTCGCCACATTCTAGGTGATGTTTTGTCCATAAAACACGTCGTCCATAAAACACGTGGCTTATTTCAAAATTGGTGAGCTGTTGTCTTTCACAAATCCATCCTTCTGAGCGACTTTTTAACCAAAAACGCTACCAATATGATCGAGCAAGCACAGTATTGATACGACACCCTGTGATTTCTTCCTGTTTCCGAAACTCAAATTAACACTTCATGGGACTCGTTTTGTGTCGATTGAAGCGACAAAAGAAATTTCGCTGAGAAAACTGAAGCCGATCCCGGAATATTCCGAAACAAAAAAGGTATAAAAAAAACCTTCACAATCGCTTAACAATACCATTTCTCCTACGCAGTCTATTACCTACACCGTCGACATATGAAGTGTTCGATTGAATCACTCACCCTACCCAGTCAAAACCAACTATGTAACAAGCTTCGATAGGACAACAGTATCAGAGATTCGTCACCTCTACTACTCTTAAGCACCTCCTCTACTACACAGTACGCTTAGACAATAAGGATCCGACTAAATCAGTCAACTTATCTAGGCAATATCATTAGCACAACAGTACCAAGGGTTCCAATTAGGTTCCGACAATTAGGGGTGATTGAGTCAGTCACTCACCCACTACAGGCACAACAGATCGCACTATCCTCGAGATAGGAATAGGTTTCGGTAGGTGGCATCACAATGGACGTTCTCTTGGTCTAAGTGAATCCTGACTCTCACCAGAATAGCCATCTTACCTAACCTAATTGATTTGTTTTGTTTATATTCAACATTTTACATGATTTACAATGTGTGGCATTCCAGTCTGACAAACTTTATACTTTAGTTTTTGAATAATATTGAATCTGCTCCACTTTTCGCTGAACTTAAGTCCTTTAAAATTAATTGAATTTCATGGACTGACATGTTTCTCAGTTACTAAGAGTCTCTTGTGCCACAGTCCACCCAAACAGAACGTAATTCATTCATTCATACGGACACTGAATTGCTGATTAAGCTTATCGAATATACATACATACATATGTATCAACAAGCTTTGCAGGTTGAATTTCTCTTATCATTGTATCTGCGATAATGTTTACTTTGCGTGCAAGCCCTTCATTGCGTCCTTTTTGTGGAAATCTAATTCAATTAGCAAAACATATCCTTTGGGTATTAACATGCGTACACTACATACCGACTATGCACTTATAATTACCGTGGTTAGTTTACCAACCATACTACTGGTAGTAACACGTTTGGTGAGGAACAGGCGTTCCAATACGTAAACTTCTGATCTATTGCTGCAAGATCCACACAATTTGATGATCAAATCAAAGAGGTTCATCTAACTAGCCCAAGCGTTTGCCACCACAGTCCAGTGGCATAACAAAAATGATTCCAGTATCTAATGAAAATATCCATGCTATCGATAAATTGACATGCACCACGTAAATATAGGCAAAATTATCTTTCAATTTAAATAATTATTACCGCAGCTAAATACTCGTAATTATGGGTGTGAATCGGAGAACACAAATATATGTTGTTCTGTACGAATGCCTGATAATTTAAATTGCGATGCAAACAAAAAACTCGATGACTAGAGTAACTACCTTTTCAACTGTTTCATGAGAAATAAAATAACTTTTCTTTTCTTTTTGTTTATTACTACACATCGCACGTTTCTTTTTGCCTCATATCCATGGGGCGAAAAAGTACGCAAAAGGTGGAACTCTAAAACTTTGAGTTTTGAACCTCCAACAATACGCCCCCCGTTGTCCATATAATGTGATGATCACTAAGATTCCGTACCAAACTTTAAGCACTCGGTACTGAGAGAGTAAGTTCTTTGCGTCAATAAAATAAGAACCTCAACACAATGATTTATTTTTAGCCATCTTGCAGACAGAATTATGCCTACAAACGAATTCAAATTAATTCGAAGTTCAAAGTTTTACCTACAGGAAATGAAAACACCTCAGAAGAACACATGTTAGCGTGACGTTGTTTTATTACGAATCATTATCAAAATCAGTGATAAATGATAATAAACCTGGAAAGTATTTAATGAAAAACGTGTCACTATTGCATAATGATGAATACAACGGCCACATTCCAAGTGTAACCATATAATAGCATCCTTACTTGAGTCAAAATAACTTTCTCGACTCCCACCATCTGCGAATGCCTCCGAAAAAAGTGTATATAACCATAAAGCAACCATCAATGGCACGAAAATAGAAAGATACCTCATCGATGAACTTTGGTTGTAGTGTACGGAAAATAATCATCAGACAAAAGGAAGTCTTTCATAGTCTTACACATAACGAAGACATCATCCCACTCAATGCCAAGGTGGGTACGACAACACAGCGCTCAAACACGTGATGGAAAGACATGTCCTCGACAACGGAAAAAGCATTGACGAACGTGGTGTGGATGCAAAATATCAACAATGGGAATAGGAATTGAATTGCTTAATGGAATTGAATATTGAACATTCGCAGCAAGCGTAATACCAACTTAGGATCACCACCTCAGGCACAGCAGCCACCTGAGAGAACTGCAACAATACAATT
Organism: Xylota segnis; assembly: GCA_963583995.1. Taxonomy (NCBI): domain Eukaryota; kingdom Metazoa; phylum Arthropoda; class Insecta; order Diptera; family Syrphidae; genus Xylota; species Xylota segnis. The sequence goes on from OY757237.1 coordinate 28,035,859, forward strand.
TGCACAACCGAAATGCTTCGAAATTTTATGAAACCAGAAATTTTAGAAAAACCTTGTTCGTTTCATGAAGACATTTGAAAAAAGCTCCAAGAATTTATTTTACTCATCTAGAACCAGCTCCAGTAGGACGATGTGCTGAATTTCAGTTCAAAATGATTGTTTGGCGTTGTTTTTCGAACTGAATTACGGCAACACATAGCTTGGTATAGTTAGTTGCATTAAATTTGCACAATATATGTCTTTGTCAGGATAAAATATGCCTTTTTATGTAAACTATGTACCTCCAATCTGTTTTTGAAAGAGGGGGCACACAGGAGTCGAATGCGAATAGAAACTGATGACCTCTGCCGAGGCTGTGGCGACACGATGCAATAAAGTGCACTTTCTTTGCGTATCCTCAAGCCTATGCAGAACTGAAAAAGTGGCCCTCGGTGAAAACCAATTCGCAGACCTGGCCGACCTGTCAGGGAAGCTACAATTAACCATCCTGAAATATATAACAACCTCGAGAGATTCTGGGAGATCATGTAGCGACGTCAAAGCTAATAACCAACCTTTGCATTTATTTTCCGGGTAAATCCACGACAACGGCTCACAATGGATTTACTAGTGATCCCATCACTACGTACCTTCCTAAGGTGTATAAGTACGTTTCCTACAATCTTCTGAGCCACTTAGGATGAATATTTTAAAGTTTTAAACACAGTGTTGTCCTAAAACTGCCGAAACTGAGAGGTAAACGAAAACCTTTGCAAAAGACTTATTCTTCGACCTTGAGAGAGACTAAAACAATTTTCTTCTGAATTCCGATGCCAATTGGGGATTAACTGGTCCACAAGAGGGACGCATCATCCGAACAATTGGGTACAGGAACGGTATGAACAAAGTTAAATAAAATAGAAAATAAGATGACTAAATCCAGTCCTTGTAGCCAGGGATTTGTTAACTGATAGGGCGTCTAGGATTCATTGTGTTATTTATGAGGATCTCTGCTGGTGGATTCTTTCAAGGTACGTGAGATATGATAAACAGGTAAACGTTCTCCGTAGATATGTATACGGTTTAGACCCAACAATGTAAGGCTTTAGATTCTGCGTTCAAGCACAGCACTCTGTGTGGCGATTGATTTATTTGCTGCTATAAATCCTCCAGCTCCCCGCTAAACAATTTCAATTAAGATGTCAGCGCAAATAATCAATGTAAACACAATGCCACAAGTTGTCGTTAAACAAGTACATACGTACTTACACAGTTCGTATGAAAATAACGACAAATTCAGCTTCAACAGGAGTTAAGTACGATTTAATTTACATAGATACATATGTATGTATACAAACACGATAAGTGCATTAGCGGTTACTAGATGCCCTGTAATGGCTTTCATCTGCGATGTAATCCCGAGTCAATATGAATATTAAAAACCTCCCCTCGCCAGGAAATTGCATCGAATTCACACCTGGGAAGCTGGGTGCAGCAGACAAATAGAACATCAGCTGAAGCCATATGAACCACAAGCAGATCATCACCTTATTCCATTCAATTGTCGACGCAAAAAAGCGCAGCTATGTTTCATAACCGCTTCGAGGAGCCACAAAGCAAGTGCAAAAGAAAAGCAAAAGAGGAAAATAAATTATCTCAATTGGAGCTGGAACCAGCTATTACAAAACACCAGTCTCTCCACATCGAAATCACTTGGCAAACACAAAAGAGAAAGCAATCAACACTCCAGCGATACGTAGAAGTATTTTCAAAATGTTTTGGTACCCAAAAACGGTCTTTTACTGTCGGTCTCTACGCCTCCAGGTGTTTACATGAACCGAAGGAAGATTGCGAAATCGAACACCAACCCGTTTGGTACGACCTCCCCACCTAACCACACAGTGATCTATGATCAGGAACCATTCAAAGCCATGGCAAGAGCACATGACGACCTTGATTGGGTTTTCTGAGTCCACATCGCACCACTACTAGTTCTAGACTCACCTCTTCTTGTTGGACATCTTGCCGTATCCAATGATCCATAAGGCCGCTGATATTCCGGTTAAGCCCACAATAGCACTTTGGTGCTGGGCCAATTTACTCAAGGCTGGTGCCATTTTTTGATGAAATTATCGATGTTTTTGTTTTCAACTTTTTTTTCTCCTTTTTCGTTTGGCCACTGCCTTTGTTTTGCCACAGGATAGGCGAAGGAAAACACTTTTTCTTTGTTGCTATAGGTGACTAGAGACAGAGAAACTTTTTCCGGTATATATTTTATTTTTTTTGCTATTCACACGAGAACTGTTTAGGGACACGACGGTGCAGAAATGAACAAAGAAAAAAATAAATATATTAGTCAAGGGAGAGAAAGGACTCGTCGTCGGCGCGGATCAGACTTGAAGATAACAAAAATACAGATGCACACAGCACAGGAGGAATATTTTATTATTTTCAATTGAATTTCATTAAACGCAGTGACAAAACCATCTTCACCTCACACCGGACCAAAAATTTCTGACATCACTTTTTTAGCAAAATTGTAGCCTACTCGTCGAACACGACGTCGTCAAAGCGCAAAAAATTTTCTACAAGTTCTTTCTTTTTTTTTTTTCTACTGAGTTGTTAAACGTCAGAGTGGGGTGACATTTGACACCGCGGCCGTATGTAATCGAACGCAAGAACTTGTATTGAAAAGTGACAGCATTCAGGGAAAATAGAAATCATTTGAAAATTTTGGTTTCAATGAGTTTCATATCAAATTGAAGGCGAATTGACTGATTTCAGTAACTAATGGACATTTTTCGGAATAGTGTGCTTATTTTACATACGAAACTGGTATTCTACCAACAATGAGACTTGGAAATGTAACTTTTCATGGCTTTACTTCTAAAACAATATCAGTTGAAGTGTGCTGTTTAAGAAACGCGTCACTTTGACTAGTAATCTTGGGTAAGAGGAGGAGCTAAGCAAGAACTAGAGAGGTCCCTTTAAACACATCTCCCAATCTGCACCACTGTCGTCAAGCATTATATTGTCATGTCCCTCTGTCCTCTATTGTACCTCTCGATTCCATAGCATGGGAATTGGGATGTCTTCCATGTTTTCTCTGAATCTTTGTTAAAATATTTTCAAGCATTCATAGTCTGTTAGTGTCTAGGTGAACCAAATGTTGAACTCTTCAGAGTTTCGATTCATTCACGTATCTCTGCCTTTCTCAGAGGAGGCTCATCTCCTTTACCTATTCCTTAACCTGATCACTCCTACATCCACATCTGCTTTCATTTCTGTCCACTCTTCTGGGCTCTATGCACCAAATATCAAAAGGGGTTTTAGCCTTTTAAGTATCTAGAGTGTGAGGGCTTAGTAAAGCTTCACAGCTGACTCGTCGATTTCAGTAACGTGTTCCAAGCTATAAGATCTCTGGTGGAGAACCAAATCTGAAGAGTAATTAACCAGATTTTTGTCTTGGAGTAAGTAGATACTGAAGCATGTTTAAGGATTCAAGGCTAGCCCTCAGCCAACCTTCCAGCCAAAACACTTAGAAGTACTTCCACGGGCCCACTTCTTGCAAGCGTTTAACAGTAGACCCTTGCCATTCGTGTAAGGAATATAACACGCACAACACGAATGGTTGTCAAAAGCTAGTCCCTGGGGACTACAGACCTGTTGCGCCCAAAACTTGTATTTGATTTACTCGTGGGAGCTACTACTAAAAATTTCAACATCAAACCAGCAACTTAAACGAACGATGTAAATGACGGGAATTCAAATACCGACACAGCTGCACCCAAGATTCTGATAAAAATCGGAAGTGCTCATCAAAGTGAATCTACCAATAACTTTCCCTGATTATTTTCCTTACAATGTCTTTCAACTGACGAACTTCTCGTCCTATTTACCTTTTGAAAACTCAGTGATATTTGCATCCTTCTTTCCGCAGAATTTGCGAGGCTCTCCCCGGTACTAACTTCAATTAGTTCAGATAGCAGTTCTATTATTTTCCTCAAGGTCAGTGTCAAGAAAATTTGATTTTCTTTTCGAAGTAACATGTCAAAAACAAGGTCGACACTCAAAATGACTTCAGTAATGTGTAAGCCTCATCTTGAAACCATGTCACACGAAGAGCTTGGCTCCCACCTTTTTCGGTGAATAAATGTGCAGAACGTCAGAGCTTTATATTGGCATTTAACCATTTATTTCTTCAAGAAAAATTAAACCTCATCATTTACATAATCCTGACACCGTTCAGCGGTAATAAATTCCAAATAACATCCCTGGCACATGTCAAAATCTCACTTGTCAGCTAAAATGTAAAGTAGCTGAATTCACAATCGCCCATCTATAACCTTTGTTGAATAAGTCGGTGTGAAAGAAAAGTCGCCATATTGATCCGACAAAGTTTAGCCTATCTTGCTCTCAGTAATTTCGTGATTTTTCAACACAAAATCCAAGGTACTTCATCATTCAAATACATCCATCGCATTCTTTAGTTTTAAGTATTTATTTTGTTTATTTAATTACTAAGAAATGGAATTGATTTTTGATCGAAAAATAGAAACAAAAATTCTCTCTTCATGACAAACCACACATGACATCCGAAAAAAAAAAAATTTCCTTGCAAAAAAAATTACATAACCAAACGTGAAGTGAAGAAAAAAAAACTTGATTTTCTTTTACATTTTATCCGTTTCCCCGGTACCTATTTAGCCAACTTTTTCTTCTTTTCAGTGTATTTACTTAAGTATTTACAAAAATTACAAAATTCGTATTTTTCTGCACAAAAATCTCATGCGTTCAAGTTATATTTTTGTAGGGGAGTATCCTCAAAGCCAGCGCGCTTCTAACAAAAAATAGGATCCAATTAAACGCTCGAGGAATTTCCAATAAACCCGGAATAAACTACACACAAAGGGCGTCTGTTCTACAAGTAATGTTCAATTTTTCTATTTTTTATCTCTTTACAAGCAAAATATTTTCCAAAAATATAAAAAAAATAAATGACTCGGCTGCGATTATATATCTCCTTTGTGGTCCAACCAACGATGGGACAAAGGAAATATATAACAGTCGTCGCAAAAATACGTGTAGATTTCGAGAAGAGCATAATTGTTGTAATTAATTTGAAGACTTTCATAGCAAAGTCGTTGTTTGAATGAAAATGTACTCAAAAGATAAGATCTGACTTTGCAGATTGTTGGGGTTGAGTGTTGAGCGCTTGAAAGACAGAATGTCGCCACCAACGCCACCATCGCCGCCGATAATATCGCGCGAGGAGGACCACAGGACCAGCAGTAGATCTCACCATCGGACCGCTCGTGATTATCGTGCCAGTCGATCGCGCAGTCGCGGACGTGGTCGCAGCAGTCGGACTCCAGATCGTAAGTACAGGCAGCGTTCGCATTCGAGAAGTCGCAGCCGGGAGCAGAGTCGCTATCACTCGAGCAGGAGGCAACGACACGACCGATCTCGGTCCAAGTCGAAGGTGCGAAGCGAGAGACGCCGCCGTAATAGCCACAAAAGTCGATCAAGGTCGTTCTCAAAAACCCAAAAGATCTCGCACAGGTCGCGAAGTCGTTCGGACTCGCGCTCACACCGGCGCAGCAATCGCTCGAAATCTCGCTCCAAGGAGGCAAGAGCCAGTCGAAGTCAGAGTAGTCGTCGAGAGGAGCGTAGAGAGGAACGACGAGGTAGCTCCAAGCAAGCAAATGTGATTGTCCTATCGACAGAGTCGTACAAGGACTCGCTTAAATCCAGTAACCGGCTGTCGTCAGTTCATGAGGAAACGCCCCGCACATCATCTTCAAGCACATCAAAGCCATCTACGTCACAGCCGATGCCATCGTGGAAAATAGCAAAGGCCGATCAAGTTGGAGTGTACTCCAACCTTGAGCCCGACGAGCCCATTGATAAGGAGAAGATACACAAGGAAATCGAGGAGAAACTACGCATCGCGCTGGCGAGAGAAGGCAAGGTGTACCCGTACCCCAAACCAGAGCCATCGCACCCAGTTTTCGCAAATGACGGTTCATTCCTGGAAATTTTCAAGAAAATGCAGCAGCAACAGACATTCGTACAACAGCAAGTAGGAGAAAGTATGCAAATCCATGCAGTTCCTACGGCGCCCGTGGCACCAACAATGCCCGTCGTACAGCCACAACAGCCGCCTCCACCACAGCTGCCCGTCTTCGGCCGGCGACGAGGCGGAAAGATACTCAAAACAGGGGTTGTAGCCAAGCCCAAGGCACAAAACGACACAGACACCGGTGATGTAAAAGACTTTTGGTCCATCTACCTGCGGGAGGTGAAAAAGTACAAAAGCACCGCCTGCGAGTCTGACAGCAAGACGCGTCCACTTGTGCGATAAATTATTTCTACCTAATGTTAAGTTTTTCTTTCGCTAAACAAAAAAAAAAAAACAGAAAAAACAAAATCTAAATCAGTTCCATTTCTTATTAAACAATATTAAGCTTGACCGCACTAAGAACATTTAATTTTAAGTTACAGTCGCCTCTACGTACGCCTACGAGTTGTGGCAAACCAATATTCCTTTACACACTCTCATTTAGTTTTTAAGTTCCTTCCTTCCATCTCTATCTGCTCTTTGCTTATAATTAGTATCTCTCTTAGAAAAATAATCGAGAAAGATGTCGAAAGGCGAGATTAAAGTGGAGACTGCTCCTTTCGATCCACGATTCCCAAATACCAACCAGACACGGTACTGCTACCAGAGCTACATTGACTACCATCGCTGCCAGCGTATTCGTGGAGCCCAATACGAGCCATGCAATTACTTCAAGAAGGTCTTCACTTCGATGTGCCCCAATGCTTGGGTTGAGAAATGGAATGACCAGCGTGAGGCTGGCACATTCCCTGGCAGGATCTAAACATTTCCCAGAATAGAATTTTGCTTTATCCAACAACAAAAAAACAAAGATCATTACAAAATTTATGTATTATCAGCCATTGTGGCAATTACTTGATAATAAAGTGAAGTACTGTCTAAAGAAATAGTGAAGTATGAGGTGCTTTTCATTTGCCTTACAAGCACACAATCGTCCGGGAATATCGCAGCGCACAAGTTGGCTGAGATCCAATCACGTCGTAAGTATGTGGCATGTGGAAATGAATTGAATATGTTACGGTGAGTTCCACGCAAGCAGCAGCTAGCTCAACGAAAGCACTGGTGCGCTGGGTGGGTAATATGTTTGCAAATATCATTAACACGTTGACTGTCACGGTTGTTGTTAATTTAACAAAAAATTTATAAAAAAAAACTATCAAACTACGAAGTAATCATCAAATAACTCGATCGTCAGCTAGCTGCCTCAAGTTGAGCACATGAAACTACATTTGGACTTAATCTAAGGCGGGGTATTCCTCTATTGCGTCATTCTTCCTGGGTGGATAGAGAGACCTTAAAGTCGGAGCTATCTTAGCCATTGTACTTGGATGCTTCTGAAAGGATTGCTGTCGACGTACATGAGACGGGACTACATCATCAATCAAATCAGAGGTAAACAAAATCCTTAACGTCCTCGATGACGCGTTGTCTCTACAGCTAAACGACGTCAAAGCTGGACATGACTTAGTACAACTAAACGTGGTTATTGGTGGTCTTAAAATCGATGAATAGGTGGCAGGTCTCTGGTCTAAAACCCCAGTAACATGGGCCAATCAGAGAATTTAAAACGCTTACACCATACACCAGATAAGATGAGCGATATTACGAAGACTTATTTCCCAACAGATGTGCAGTTGAAGACCGGGAAAACAATGCTGGGGTTCCACTCATCGGGCATGCTGTCGTACAACCATATTTTGAAGATGAATTGGTACAGACTTCTTACCGAGTTATCCTCTGCTGCTTCAAATAACGCTGCAGTCAAGCAGGATTTGTTTCTTTGGACTCCGAAGAGATTACAATTCAGAGGTTAGGGTGTACTTACGGTGAAGCATGTACATACGTGATGAAGATTTCGTGGTTGTTTCGGGAAAAAAACGATTTTTGGATACTGAAAGTCAAGCTAACTAAGCGGTTTCAACTTACTAAGTAACAGAAGAGTTAGCTGGTAGGTTTCAAAGCAAAAAAATTGAACTTAAACACTTGCCAATCGGCGAAACCTACCCCTCTTCCGTATTCTACTAACGTCTGCTTAATCTAATTGAGAACATCATCTCATTTGTTGTTTCCTACTCGTGTCTTAACGTAACAAGTGAGTATACTGGGTATTGCTGCACATTTTTCTGTGGAACAGCGAGTAAATCCATCGTTGAAGCTACACTACGCACCGACCAATGGATGAAGTTATATATTCTTTCGCATAACCCACTGCCTGCCCTAGAGCACACCTAACCTACCAAGACACAATCGTGAAACTTTTATTTACATTTATTTCATACAAAACAGCCAATTCAAACAATCTAACTAGCCCCGACTCGATGCGTGTTTTAATCACAGGAGCCATCCTTCCAACCATCACGCCATCTTTCATTCACTTTGGTGCAATCAAAAATAGGTTTACCCAGCCTAACATTCACTTTGTTATGAACATCACACAGCCACTGAGAAAGTGCAGCCTGTGAAGTATTATTCACTGGATTCGCTCTCAAACTAAAAGGACAAAACTTTGAATCAGAGAAAGTTCCAAAAACTATTCTTGCATCCTTACTCTCTTTGGAAATCTCTCGCACAAGTGACACAAGGATATATTCGTGCTGCTGTTTCAAAGAACAGCTTCACGTCCCTCTTTTCTTGCTCCGTCGGCTCAGCAGGGTAAACAGCAGCAATGGTGTGAAACAAACCCCAAGCATGTTGGCCTAAACTGTCCTTGTCAAGTGGACAATCAGTTCTCATTGGACCCTCGGGCTCGTGAGAAGTTTCTTTTGGTCCAGTGGTAATGCCCTTAGGGGGAAACTATACTTCATTAGGACCAGAGACAAATATTTCTAAGATAGCTTTTACCTTAGATGGCTGTTTTGTTAATCCAATTTGTTTTCGTGACCATGTCTTGAAATCGGTGCATGAACGGCAATTACTATCTGGCCTTGTTGGTGAATCGTATGCATCGTAAATGGGCATGTCTGAATTAAGATATAATTGAATATTTTCGAAAATAATTTGAAACACTGATTACACAAATGATGGGAACTTTTTATCAGACAAATAGGTGCTAGAGAAATGTCAAATCGGCTAAATTTGAGGTTATCTCTAACTGGGGGTGTACATCGGTCGATGGAGGAAAGTGAGAAGAATGAAAGAATGTAGTAGAACGTCGTTATATTATTTTTATTTGGCTAAAATTGACGGTGAAGGCCATGTTGAGATGGCAATTGTTAATTGTCGGTAGTTTTGTGGGTGAGAAGTGTGAACTAACGACACAGCCAACACGGCTAATCTGCCTCCAAGAAATTGACACAATGTAGGAAAACATTTCTCTTGACCCTGATTAGACGGCGATTGTTTAGTAGGTTATGTCATTCGTTTGTTGGTAAGAAGAGTGAGGGTTCCCCTGAGGGCGGATACTCCTGATAAAATCTATAAATTGTGGTGCCAATCGCTCGGTTTCGATTCTGAGAAGTTTGCCAATATTTCGCCTCTTCGCGAGGCAGCACAACATGTGTATTAGGTTAGGTACGTGGGTAGGCAACTAGAAAAATTTTCACATCGCCACACTCAGGTCTGTACAGACCCACTATGATACCCATAGGTTAAAAGTTCCCGTAGGTAATCCCTAGTCCTAACTTGTTTCCTGTGGATCACCAAAAACATCCTGTGGATTTGATAAATTTAAAGATTTGTCTATTTGATAATTCTTCAAGATCACAGAATAAGTGGCGGCCTAGAAATTTAAATCTAAGGTGGATAAGCTCAGGGCAGTGACAGAGAAAGTGGGTTGTATCCTCATTGGCTTCCTCGTCTCCACATCCCCCAGATAAATCTTCATCTGTGAGTCTTTGTTTTCTCATGTGGTATCGAAGAGAGTTATGCTCCGTGATAATTCCTATCAGGACAATAAGGGATTTCCTGTCTTTTTGCATAATTCGGTCGGTCCTATTCTTCTTGCTAGTAATCACATAGGTGCCTGGGAAGCAACATCTACTATTGGCCTCTCTGCTGGCCCTAATCCATTCCTCTTGCTTCAGTGCGCAAGGCGGGATGAACACCGAGGTATTCTACCTGTTACGATGTATGTATGTAGATTCAGAGCTTCTTCTTGCCAATTCGTCTGCCTTCTCATTTTCTGGTATTCCTTCGTGTCCAGGGACTTTGCAGAGGACAACCTTGTGCTGTGTTCCAAGAACCTTGAGTTCTTCACGACAGCACTTCACAAGTTTGGATTTTATTTTAATAGCAGTAGTCTCTTTTATTGCCGCCTGGCTGTCAATGAAAAAGGTGATACCATCCTGTGGTATTGATGTCATCGCAGTCTCACGGGCAGCTATTGTCACTGCTAGAACCTCCCCGGTTGGAAAACACTGCTATGGTTCGGAAGGCGAACATTGTGTACTAACTGTATTCAATTGAACAACAAAAGTCTAATCAGACTCCTTCAATGCGGAACTTATGAATTGGTGCTATCAATGAAATGTGTTGGCTTAGCATAGCCGCCATAGTGGCCAGTATCGAAGAAGACCCAGAAATGTCGATTCGGCGCCGATAAGCATAATTGGGCATCGCCAGAGAGTCAACCCGGCTAATTTTGCTGTTGGATTTGGACCTATGTACATACATATATCAGTATAAGATAGTGCTGGCGCGAAAAATGATGCCGGACGACCATAGACAAGGCCGTGAGTTTCTTATTTCTTTTGAAATGAGGAAGGAGAGACCAGTACCGTCAATAGCCACAGGTATAGAGTGATGTTAACCTACTTGCTGAGGCCAGAACTCGACAACAATGCTATAATCTGAGCTATTTCAACAAGATGGCGCTACATGCCATGCCAGTTCGAAGTTGTGAAGGAGAACTTTGAGGACTGAATCATCTCACGCAAAGCGTTCAACAGTTGGGCGCCACGATCATGCGACTTAACACCACACGATTATTTTTTCTAGGGCTACGTCAAGTTCTTTGTCTACGCAAACATGCCAACCACTTTGGATGAGCTCGAGGCCAATATTTGAGAGGTTATTACCAGAATAACACCGCACGCATTAGAGCAAGTCATGAAAAATTGGACCGACCCTATGAACCACTTCCTGCGAAACCGAGGTGACCATTTAAATTATGTTCTATTCCACACATAATGGCATGAATGTAGCTTCCAAATAAAATCAGCTGTTTTATTCAAATATTTTTCCTATCGTTCTTATCTGGTCACCCTTTGGAAGCTTAGTAGCGTCTTATTTTCAAGAGCCAGACTTCTGTTCTTGGCTGAGTAGTCAGAACACACTTCCTACTAAATATACATTCTAGTTTTTCTTATTTCCCAAATGCTTGTTCATTTCATTATTGCGATATACTGGTTGGACTCTTCTCCTCTTTGCTGAAAGACTCATAGACTCATAAATGAATTGATTGATACTCCCACATACTCGCTTAAATTTCCGCAGATAACTTTGCCCTCATCAATCCCTAGTAAGCCCTTAAGCCGAATATGTCAGATTGGCTTCATAAGAAATCGCTCTCTCGTCAGCCAGGACCTGTATTTCCATAGGACTTTTAGTTGCTCAGATTAGCCGTGTTGAAACCAATTCACTACTTGTGCTGTGACTCAAGTGTCTAGTGCGTTGGACCACGGAATTTCTTTTACGGTTCCATCTCCTACGAGCGTCTGACAAACATCCAGTAGTTCGATTCTCATAAAAATAAAAGAAATAGTAGGACACTTCTGTTCCTGTAAAGAGTATAACATACAGAATACGAATGACTGTGAGCAGCTAGGCCCTGGGACGTAGACCTGTTGCGCCAGTATTTGTTTTTCAGTTCAGGATTCGCTCGAACAACAGTCTCTCTCAACACCAAAAAGAATTAAAAAAAAAAAATGAATTCGGTGGCGTATACGCAACATTTTCCTTAATATTAATTCATACATTTTTTCAAATGCAATTACAATACACAATTTCATCCTTAAGCTACACTATGTTCATAAAGCCACCCTTAAAGCCGAAAGCTCCCCAACAAGCTCCTAGCACAACAAGTTATACCCCCGTCGAACAGGTATTTCGTTAAAACACCCCGTTAAAGCTCCAAACCAAAAGCCAAAACAGAGAAAAACGAACGAATTTTTCCAATAACTCAACGAAAGTTCAGTATTTTCTCCAAAAGAATTTTTAGAAATTTCTTCAGTCTTCGTGAGGTGTTATTCGTGAGAACAACCAAATCGTACATCTCGTCCGACTCTATCACACACACAATCTCTCTCTCTCTCTCTCTGTCTGTTAACAAAGGAATTTCAAATTCCAAAAACAACAAACTCCCCAAGGATTAAATAACTCTTACGAACAAAAAAACAAAAAAAAAAAAAAAAACCTTTAACGGATACAAACCACAATAATTTTAACTCTACATAGTGTACTTAAACAAATACTTAACCTGATAAGCAATACTTTTACCTTAAGTCTTACATATATACAAATATTTATGTAAAAAAAAAAAATATAAATAAATAAAGAAAAGTAGAAGAATTTACAACTCAATTAATAATTTAAACCGATTCCTTAGGTTTTCTCTTTTTTGGGAGGACACAGCAGAAGGTCCTTTCTATCGTTTTGTATATTTTTTTCTTTTTGTTTCGCAATATTTTATCCTTCTTGGTGTTGTGTATGTGCGTGCGTAATCAATTTCGCTCCATTGTGTCGTCGTTTTCGCATTTCAATCGTTAAATTAAAACAAAAAAAAAAATATATGCAATATTATAAGTAGTAGTAGTAGTAGGTAGTAGTATCTAGAGGAAGTGTAGTTTGATAGTGTTAAGAGGGAGGAGTGTTCCTCCCTGCCCAGCCCAACAAAAAATAGTGAATAATTAATTCAAATGCACGAAGTTAACTGTTTACTCATCACGTTTCAAGGATATTAATTTTAATCGCACGCTGCTGTTACGATAGCAGTCTGTTACTCGTGTATAAATCATATTAGGCCACGAAGGATACTCGAAAATAATACGCTCTCTGTCTCGGATAAAAGTCAAGATACAATCCATTAGAGTTTTATCTCATCGTGTGTGCCGCTGTGTGTGTGTTGTTAATTCGTTTATCCTGTGGAAGGGTCCACCTTTGTTACATTCACCTTACACCAGTGTTACTGTAGATACGACAGTGGGGCGATGATAAATATCTCGTTGCTTGTTGAATATTAATAATCCATAAAATAGCGTAAGATCCCGGGGGTTGTGCAGCAGGAAATCCTACTACTACATGCCCCCTGTTTATAGACTTTTTACCAACAGGAGGGGCACAACGGAAGACAGGATAATCGTGTGCAATTCAACAGTGCTCCTATTCAGTCTCCGTTTTTGAACGGACAAGCGAGGTGGAAGGTTATAACAAAACGAGAAAAAAATAAAAAAAAAAAACAGCAGTTCTAGTGGTAGAAAGGACGAACCAAATCCTTTCATACCTCAAAGCAAAAAAAAAAAAATAGTGTTTTTGTTTGGTGCGCTCCTTCGTCGACCGTTCATCGTATGCGAATGCGATGCTCTTCCCATCAACGTTGACCTAATTTCACGTTGTTCGTGTTCGTCGTCCGTATTCCGTATTCGTTCACCATCGTTTCCTCCTTCTTGGTGTTTTTCTTCTCTGTTCGTCGTCGTATGTCCTTTTGTACGCTATCGTGCTCCATTTAAATGTTGTTTTCGGTTTTCTCTAAGTGGAAATTCGGATGTTTCGTTAGTGTGGTTTCCACTTTTCGTCCTCTCGTTCTCGTGTTATTTCTTCGTCCTGACGGGAATGTATATTAAAGGAGCAAAAAAAATATATATAAGAAAATATATTAACAAAGCACGCGATTATAATATTTCTCGCATTATAATTGAAGATATAAAAATTAGTGAAATGCTCGATGTATCGATGTGTTTGTGCTGAAATTGGTGTTTGTTTGTGGTAGTTAATTACTATTTAATTCGTTAGTTTGAACGTCTAACGTATAACGTGTAACGTGTAACGTCTGCGTCAGCAAGGAAAATAAATAGTGTGTAGGTGAGGTATTAAATAAAAAAAGGAAAGAAAAAAACAAGTGAAATTCCGAAGGAGATTAATACTATAGATACTTGCATATCGGTTTAGTTTTGCGTTGTAGTTTTGCACTTGTGCAGGATCAGAGTGTTTTTGTTGTTTTTTTTTTCGTCGTCGTGTGTGTTAAATTGTGGCAGTGAGGACAAAAAGGACCAAACAACACGCAACTTACTAAGAGATTTTTGCAGGTACATCGTATACACACGGATTGGTAGCTGAAAGAACACAACTGGATTATAATTAGCTCACACGCAGGGATTGTTGGGTAAGTTCAAAGGATTGCTTTGTGAAAATCTATTAGCTGAAGTCCTGTGAATGAAGGCAGATGGTTTACTTATTGAAAAAAAAAAATACTCCTTTAGTTGCGTGTGCTTTAGGGCGTGAATTTATTAAGTACATATTCTTGACTATGCCTTGGAGATAGAAATGGTATTCTATTCCATTTCGACACATTTCACAGCAACTTTGTCACACCTAAGGTGTAGTTGACAAGTTAAAGCTATTTTATAGTACAGACACGGATCACATTTCTTTTCGGGAAAGGTCACGTCTACTGTCTAGTATTTTAGATGGATTCGGTAGAATTTTGTCGAAGTACTTAGATAGGTATAACGAGGATTTTACTATATATTTAAGGATTTAGGAGGATCTTAGTTTATATTAAATTTTGAAAAGATACCAACTTTGCTGTCAACTAATGAAAGCAGAATTCCACTGACGATGGTGAGGTTTATGAACTTCGAGGTACAATCAATCAAACACCAAATGCATGTCGCATGTCTAGGTTCTTAACCAAAATTCAGCACAAACTCTTCACATAGAACGACGCTATTGTTACATTACTCTCCTTACATTGCTTTATATTGTTGAGACGGGAATGTTATGCATTTTCGGAAACGTCAAAATAGTAATATGCTTTTGCAAATGACGGGACGCGTACTAGATTTAAGCTTGAGGTAAGGCCTAACATATGGAACGATAAACTCAGTCAGTGACATTTCATGTGTCAGACGTCGCATCCTCATTTCCAGTTTTGACTTTGGATAAAATGTGGCCTCTGGTTGTCAAATCATCTTACTGATAAATATATTTGTATGAAATAAGAAGATGTAAAGACGATAAAGACGATTTTAGAACTTTGAACATGTTGATCAAATGATCATCTGATTGTATCAAACCGTAGATCATTTCACTGCAATTTATTTAGAATGTAATAATTTTATTTATTGCACATAATCCACGCAAATTATAAAGCATAGCCGAACAATACATAAAATACTACCCGATCAGCTAATTCTTCACATTTCACAAACCGACTTAAAAGGTAGGGAGAATTGTCTTCCGCTTGAATCTAGTCCACTTCCTTAAAAAAGCTGTCTCACTTTCGAGTCAAATTTGAATCTCTCTATCAGAAACGTTTGACTACCTAGTGGCTAGAATTCACGGTTCAAATGCACGGTTCAAATTAATCGGCCATCATGTTTACAGCTGTTATTTTGTGCAGCTGACTTATGTCAAAATTTCTTTTTTGGATGTGCAGTTTTTTGGTTGCTCTTGTGCAAAATTCGCAAATGACGTTTATGCGTTATCGAAAAGGTGCTATACTATTCTGATGATGATTTTGAACACATGACCTAGCGTTTTCGAAAATGCTACAAAAGTAATTTGATGTAGATGACGTTTTCTAAAATGCCCATATGCTGACTCAAGTATTTCCAATAGACGTTCGAATGTCCATTTTGTACGAGAACTTTGATAATAAAATTTGGTTAGTTTGGTTAGTTGATCAACCATGTACTTTATCAAGATTGGACAGGACATAGTATGTACATCAATCCGCAACTACCTTCACGCATAACCGAGTAACCTTACTTTCTGCGCCAAAATTCACAACTTGTCAAATTTAATATTCCACGGACACATTTGTACATCTTTCCTTTATAGTTTTGTCTACATTTACTTCTGATAACCAATTGAAAAAAAAAAATTCAAGTGTCAAGTTTGACAGTTTCCATCAATTTGTCTAAAGAAATTTTTTGGATTGCAATCCATAGGTAGGGAAAATTGCTTACTATCTCGGGAGCGCTCTCTTCTACGACAGAAAATGAAATTTTGACGTAGCTCGTAGATTTGCACAGTTTTAGACAGTACGAGAACAGACCTCTTGTTATTTTCTTTGTGTCGACACACTGTTGCACCAGTTACTGCCATTTATGCATCTTTTTACAGGGTTCTTTTAAATTATTTAAAAAATTTGGTGTAACCCTCTTGTTCATCCCATAAGCAATTAGTTTCCAGTTGTAAAATATGATATTTTAATTATTGTCAACTGCACAACTTTATATAATCTTTTCTCGGAAGATACGATCCATTGACAGAAGATTAGATACGAAATGTGTCAGAAAACTCATATCGTGTTGGTTTGAGTGTAGATATTAATATCAGAATTCGTAAAACAATCCAAAGCCCTTGAAAAATGCAGAATTGTAACCCTGTTTTCAGATCACAAAATGGTAATCCGGCTTAAAGTCGATAACAGGTTTTGTGTATAGCATTTATTTTTAACTCTGAATAGAGAAAAGGATTTATTGGATGGTCTAAAACCCATGTGGGACTTTTCATCATCTTCCTGAAATAGGTCACAGATCGGTTGGTGAACCTGACCAACAGATAAACTTGTTGGAGTATGTATGACTTCGAGAGGAGCGGGCTTCCTCTGGCAAAAAAAAGTTTATTTAAGTTAAGTCTTCCTTACGGCTAAAACATGATGTTCTTTCCTAGAAAGTCGAAATGCAGAATGCCAGCAGAATTGTCATTGCCCAGGTCTCAGGTCTTTACGAACAGAAAGGTTGTATTATTCAATGACACAACAAAAGGGATGTTTGTCAGACGCTCGCAAAGGGTGGGGTCTTATTACCTAGAATTGTTGGTATTAACTAAGACTCAAACCTCAAAAATTTAAACCGGTGTTCTAACCACCGATTTGGATGAAACTTTCGCGACTTTTGAATATTATTCTACAAATAGATATTTGAGTTAGAGCGAAAAATCAAACAAATCATATGGACATTCGGTTAAATATATTATACATGGTCACGCCCATTTTTCTACTAAAAACTGGAGTTGGAAATTGTAGACTGAAATTGTCCTAGCTGCCTTTTTGTATTCGACAATCTTCCTTAGTTCCCAGCTCTTCTGGAGGCTGTTTGTTTCAGGTACAATTAGATAAATCTCTTACCTGTGGAGTTTTACAATTGAATTCGTTAATTTTAAAGAGGCTTCACTAAATGTGAGGTTGTTTTTCGCGGGCTTTCTTTTAGTAGCTTCTCTTTACAATCGAATCAGGTAATACTTTCTAAAGAACCCATCTGCATTGTACATTCCAAAACCTTAAATATTCCTTCTTCTGTACCATCTACTTTCATCACTCTTTCTAAAGAATAGAGTTTTATAAATTCTGACTGGGGATCGCGCACCTTTTATTTTGATTTGAATATTAAACTCGTAAACGTCCAAACTATATCGTTTTACAGTAAAAATGATGTGATAAAATTATTTTTTTGATGATGCATTTATGATGCATCCCCATACTCGTAGTGTATTCTTATGGATCTTAAACGTTTATTATCAAAATGTGTTTTCGAGGTTATTCCTGCAACATGTCTTGAAACTTGGTAACATCTCTTCGTCGTCATGTTAATTCAATCTTCCGGAAGTGGTTTCAATACCACCAACCTTAAACATTTACATTCATTAATTTAAAACAAATTTGTCACTGAACTGACTATAAATATAAATGCAAGTGCTGTTTCCATTAAGCTCAGGTCGAGTAAATTTATAAATTCCCTACTGTGGCAATTAATTTTGTCACAATTGATCGCACAAATTCTGCACACGAAATGCAAACTTAATTATCTGATGGTGAATTTACATAAAATGTTAATTAGTATCCTTAAACTGCAAATGAATCATTTACCACGCACGGAGTTTTAATTGTAACACGTCAACTGTCATCTGGTATAGTGTTTGAAATTCTCATCCATTTCGTGACAGGTAGTATTATTGCTGCATCAATAACTGTCAAAACTTTGGCAGGATACAAATTACGAGCTTCACAATGGTTTACTTGTCGCTTCTTCCTGTTTACGCTGCCATTTTGAATGCAAAACTTTGTATAAACTTCAGAAGTTTTTTTTGTTTGTTTTATATTAAATAATTTGTAAATTTAAATGTTGTATAAACCACGATGTTGTACCACATGCTTTGGGTAACAAATTAATTTGAACGACATTTTCATTAAAACACAGAAACTCCTTGCGTGCGGGTGTGTGTGTGTGTAGTCATCATTTACATGGGCTGGAGTTGGAGGTGAAACTTAAATTTACGTTAAATTACATTAAAAAGTTTTAGCCTTATAATTTTATGTTAACTCTGTGTAACACGGTGGCGTATGTGGAACGAAATGGTTGTCCTGGTTGTGATGTTTTTTGAAAGGTATTCGTAAATGGTTGGTTGTAAGTGTCTCCTTTTTGGTTTTTGTATGTTTTTTTTTGGGGAAAAGGGTACATTTACGTTGTCCATCCAGTGTTGTGGTTAATAGTCCTACAGAGTGGCAACAAGTGAGGCTTTACTTTAACTGGAAGTGGTATGACATGTTAAAATATTTTTCAGAGACAGAGTCCCATGGAAGGTTGACCATTAACTCAGAGAAAAACATTTTCACTCAGTATACTTCACAGATAATCTTGTGAGGATAATCTTTTGCTGAAATTGTCATGAAGGATGTGAAAACGGAGCAATCATCAATCAGGAAAATCGACGGAAACAGCCTTGTATCATCCTGTTAAAGAAAAGACATCTGTGCCTTGATGTACATATCCGAAGACTTTGATAATACAGCTTTTCAATCCATCAGACCTGGTATGAATGTCAAGGACATTGACTGACAGACAACCAGATGGATGTGGCTTGTGCTTAGCAGCAGAATCAGCTCCAGATTGACTGTACGCCAAAAGACTGTCCGTCGCACATATGGTGGAGTTCTTTACCATGGACGCTTATACGAGCGTATCATTTATGCCTTCTTCATCGAGGAACGATTGTTAGGGTCCTCAAAAGCCAGCGGGAATCTGTCAAGCCGGTGAAAGCTGTTGCTGCTGCCCAACAAAAGAAGACGAGCCAAAAGGACGCCGCCAAGTCTAAGAGATAGAAGTGTACACAAGTGTACCAACAGTTTTCTAGTTCCATTAAAGCCTCCAAAGGTTATGCTCAAGGAAATGCAGATGGCTTAGTAATAATAGTAAGACTGTACCAAGTAAGACTATCATTCACGAAAAGCAGAAGTTTAAACCTCCAGACGTTTACACTAAAAGGTGCAACATTCGATTTAAAAAAAAAAAACAAAATGTTTTGGAGCAACAAACTGAATTGGAACTCGAATCTAGACAAAATCGTATTAGGCTTAGTCTAGATTTTTTGGAATAAAATTGTTTCAAAAACTAAAGGGAATCGATTGGACGAACACGTTTGCATGATGGGAAAATACTAAACCAGCCCGCTCAGTACTACAAAAAATCCAAAGACTGGGCTCCAGCTTCTGCGTTGGAAGTCCTTATAGTGCACCATTTAATACAAGTGTTCGAGATTATCAACATGTTCATCAACATAAACATGGATCTCAAGATGGCAAAGCATCCCTGGCAAAGAAACTGCTTGTCAGACTTCTCTATTCATTGGTTTCGAATCCAAATAGAAAACCTCTATCACTGGAACTCAAGAACTGGCTAAATCCATGCCGAGAAATTTATCAATTTTTCCAAAAATAAGGAGATTCTATCAATAAACGCACATAAGGCTAAGATTCTGATGTTCTGAACTGGTTTTAGGTTCAATAAAGACTTTCCGCCGATTGTCGATGTCCTTAGCTCAAGCAATCCTAAAGTACAACAATGAACTTGATTTCAGCGAGTCGACAAAACCACTTAACGCCTTCAAGGACATAACACAAAACACATCAGTGAAGTCCTTTTGCTTCTTGAGGCAATTTCAAAGTCAATCTCAAGGCCTCAATTATGTAGTCAGTCACGTAGTCAAGAGTGGCATGGTATCAAGATTAAATGAAGTTGTGAAATCAACGAATTGGTTGAAGGACTTGTGGGTCTGAGGACCTCCACTTCGTCATATATGGTTTCTAGAAATATGTATATCGCTGCTCTGCTTAACTTCTTCCTAGGAACTGTGACCCCTTCTCGACTTCTATTTCCATGTTTTTGTGTGTTGTATCCAGACATGTATGTAAGAGCACGGAACCAATATTGGATCCATATACCAAAAGCAAATTTTGCAGGTTGGTTATATCCTATTTAGTTTCGTCCTTGGCCTTTCTAAAGTATCCTCTCCACCAACAGACGTTGTCAGCGTTGTGTAAGTGTTTGATTTCCACCAATTTCTGTACACAACAGCTAAAGGATACATCCTTGTCTGGTGTGCTCCTGCGTAAATTAACCTAAAAAAACTTGGTCAACATTGTCACTGTTGATGAAAAACGGGTGAACTAGTGATGGGAGGATTCAGATCTGATTTTGTGGCCTGCAGGCAACAAAGAAAATCCTCTGCAGGAAGCTTGGTGATGTTGACTGTTTGGAAAAATAAATCACCTTTCTACTCTACCAATGGATGTAGGTAATGCTCCTAGAACGGATCTTAATATCATCGCGGGCCTACCCCCAAATCCTACCGCCTTTTTGTTCTTGAGTGCCTTCATCATTTCCTTCGAAATGCATTGAAAACTATCTGTGTCTAGGAACGTAAGTCATTACCAAGAACTCATAACTAAAACTCAAGAGGAAATTAGAATTAGAATGTTTGGGAACAACACCTTTTGGACGTTTTTTCACTATTTATTCAGAAATGTAGTTTGAACCTTGTTTGGTGCTTTTGCTTTTATAACTGCTACACATAGTCTGGGCATCCTGTTCATGAGTTTCGATGGAAATGACATTCTAAGCTTCATTAAGAAGCTTCCACAAGTGATCTTTCGACGTTGGGCATGTTTGGCGAACCTTCCGATCGAGCTCTTTCCATAAGAGCTCTATTGGGTCTAAATCTGGCGACTGTGCTGGCCAAGTCATATTCTGCACCAAGTTTTCTGCCTTCATATCAGTCAAGAACCCTCAGCCCAATTTGAACCTGTGCTTGGAATCATTGTCTTGTTCAGGACGAAGTTTCTCGCAATTAATCGCAATCCTGATGGTATGGTGTTGTGCTCCGGAATGGTTTTATACCCTTCCTTGTTTAAGATTCCTTCGATGCGAATGATATGTATATCCAACTCCACGAGCACTTGCTTTATAGTTGGTACAACACAGTCTTGCCGCATTTTTTCCTGGTCCGATCGCCTCACATACACCCGCCACTTTGAGGTATTTAAGGGAGCATCTCCACAAATTAAATTCGTCATCCTGTTCGAATTTAATCGAAGATGGAAAGCATGTCTGAAACACTATGAGGATTGGAGTCTAATGTTGAAGATCTTATGTACGGATGTATCCCATGCAGCATTGTTAGACTGAGGATGACTCCGAAAGCGGACTGGAATGCAGTTACCTAATGACGTTGGTAACCTTTAAAAAGAAGTGTCAAAACTTAAAAGAGTCAGAAGTGGTGGAGGTTGTAGCGCCATTTAACTGGGTTACAATAAATTGTATGAATTTTTTTTGTAGTTGAGGCACATGATACTTTATGGGACTATTAGGAGAGGCGTTACGTTGAGAGGGTGAATCCATCGGCAGAAGTACAGGCTTCATTGTTTTTGCCTATTTGCGATACCTATGGAGAAATAATAACAATCCAACAGTCAGTCTAAGACAGAAACATCCCATTTAGTTGTTTTAGTTGGCTTAGGCTTGAGAGATATCCCTCAAAGGAGAGGCTCCGGATGGCAGCTTAGCCATTCTGTGTTACTACAGTCCCTGCATAGATCTAATTTAAAATAAAACGTCAGCAACGAACACAATCCTAGCTGCAGAATCCAGCTGAATATGATATTCGAATTTTATTTTCCTTTTATATTTCATTTTTCTCATGTATTTCGGTCTGGTATACTGAGTTCTTGGATAGAATCGAAGGACGTTTTCGAAACCTCCATTGTCACTTCGATTACCTTTCCGTTGTTTTTCTATTTTTTCCGCCAACATTAGTGAGCCAAAAACTTATCAACTTCCTCTCACTCTATTTGGTGTCTTAATGCACGTTTGCATCAGAACCTTTTAAAAAGATTGATTCGAAGTAGTCCGGGAAGTAAGCAAGGTTCATTGGATTTTCGAATCCACCATGCGATGAGACTTCTGCCCTCTTGTATACTACCGCAGTTTAGTTTCTGTTCTTGAGATAAGGGAAACGGAAATGGTAGGTATTGCTAATGCTTTCATGATGCACTCTGGAACTGAAGAAAATGTGCCAGAGTAATGTTCTTACACTGGGAATCGTTTTATTCAGTGGAATATTCTCTCCTTCGTATTGTAACAGATATTCTTGAGTAAGGATGTTGTGATAGTTTTTTTTTTTGTTTATCTTGCATTATTTCTTACTGCAAAGTAACTTTAGCTTTTATTTGATTACTATTTCTTGTCATTCTCATTTGTGAACTAAGATCATGCCTAGAGAGGATGCAAATTTTAAAATTTCCATCGAATAATAGGTGTGGAACTATGTGGTCAGAATTATAAGGAACTGGCATATTTCAACTGAAACATTTATGTCTGATCTTCCAACCAGTTTTGACGTCCTATTAGGATCCAAAATTGCCGTATCTTATAGACAGCCAAGATTGGGACACATATTGGGACACATATTGCCTAGAACTCATGGCATCCTCGACCAATTGCTGTAAGAGTATCAGAGACATCGATAGTCTGCCTAGATAGTCTGATAAATCTGCCTATCAACAGCCTTGCACAGAGAAAGAAAAATCAGGCTACCGATCTACTGAGGATGGACTGTGTACTTTGAAGCAGCCACTAAGTATGACCGAGAAATTGGAAGAGCTAAAAGAAAATTGAAAAAATTGTTTCAGGATCTTTCTGACTCTACAAGCAGCCTGAGTATCCACCGAATTTTATCAAAACAGCCCACTAATCGAATCGGACTAATGAAGGAATCAAATGGAACTTATGTAGATGCTACGGCTCCTGGCCGAAACCCACCTCCTAAAATTTTCCACAACATCTGTTTCTTCTGATGATCCGCTCCATTAGTATTGCGAAATGCTGTAGGTATTAAAAACTGGCTAAAAACCAAGGCTCACCATTACTGGAGGAAAGCAGAAGGTAACAGACAAGCTAAAAGGTTCATGCCAAACATGACGAATAGTCACAGGATTCCTCACAGGACATTGTTAAGTCAATAAAACATCTCATGACTATGGGAATAGCTCAAGATAGCACTAGCTGAATGTGTAGCGAGGACAAAGAATCACCAGAACATATTTTGTGTCACTGTAACTGTCTAATCAGAACACGTCATCGTCACTTAGGTAAATTCTTTCTTGAAGCAAAAGCCATACGTATCTGCTAATTCACTCAAGTATCTACTTGAATTCATCCTAACAGGTGGCAAGTGGAACAAAAATTCTAGGTCTCCTTCAATAGCAAGTGTGTCTATATAGAAACGATCTGAACTAACATGCGTCACAGGTCTCATCTATTTTTCGACATAAGTTTTCAACTTGGGTTTGTTATAGATTTGGTCATCTGCCGAAAAAATCGTACCTAGCTCCGATAATTTATTTGATGTGTGCTTGTACTGATGGATTATACTTTACTTAAACCAATATTGTATGTGTTTAAAAGCTTAACCTTGTTATTTAAATTTCTCTCAAATATACGAATAATAGGGTGACCAGACAGCAATGATACTTTTTCCAGTTGTTATTTTTCAGCAGCTGTCAAAATTACCAATGCCAGCTGCCAAATATTCAATAAGGTTTTCCATTCAACCGTCTATCGTTCCACGCTTGCCGAACGTGGCAAGTCACCAACCAGGCAAACAGAGATTGGTGCGAAATGAAGAAAACAGAGCCGCCGTAGCGCTCAGTATCGAAGAAGACCGAGAAATGTCGTTTCGACGCCGATCAGCTAAATTGGGGATCGCTAGAGAGTCAAGCCGACTTATTTTGCGGTTGGATTTGGACTTGCATTCCTATAAGATTGTGCTGAAGAATTGAAGCCGGAGCCAAAGCCGTGAGTTCGCTATTTCGGAAAATGTTGGCCGGAGATTTTTGCCTAAAAATCATCTTCTTTAGCGGATATGTAAGCAGAATTCCCATTATTTGGCAAACACTATCTACAAGTTTCGACCAAGTATCAATTCATCCACAAAAATTGACTGTTGAGTGCGGTTTAAGGCATGGCGACATAATCGGGTCTTATTTCTTTCAAAACGAGGAAGGAAACACCGTTTTCGTCATTGGTCTCAGATTTTCTGTGGCCAGACCTCGACAATACCGCTATATACGAGCTGTAGTTCCAACAAGAGGGAGCTACAAGCCATACAAGTGCCGCATCACTCGAAGTTGTGAAGGAGAAATTTGGCGACTGGGCTCATGCGACTTGACAACACTCGATTATTTTCTCTGTGTCTACGTCAAGTCCTTACAAGCCAACAACTTTGGACGAGCTCGAGGCCAACATTCGAGATGGTATTGCCAGAATAACGACGCAAAAATTGGACCGAGCGCTTGAATCATTGCCAGCGAAGTCGAGGCGGCCATTTGATGTGCGTGAATGATGTTCTTTTCCACACATAATGGCATAAATGCAGCTTCAAAATGAAATCAGAATCAATGTTATATCTCACACCGTTGTTGTTTTATTTGAATTTGCTTTCCTATCGTTCTTAACTGGTCACCCAATTCTATTGAATTTGACTAATATTTAGACACTTTCTCACACCTAGGATACAGAGTGTAGTTTGGTGGTTGAAATAGTATCTCCTACTTCATGCGGCAATGTATCTGAAAGAAATCGTTACTTTCCTCGCTATTCCGTCTAGAACGTACAATATGTGATTACAATCACGGATGTGTAGAGAGGCACGAGGCCGGTCTCAAAGGTCATTACCCATAGACGCCCACTACACGCTCGGATTGTTTGGCATGAATGTAGCCGTATCCCAGCCGTGTAGCAATTATTCATGACCTTTTCATAATCCATTGATTAAATAATAATCCAAAACTCTCCTTTCATACCTAATTCACATAAATTGGGCCTGTAAAATGAACGCCAGCGTCCGCATAACCAGCTAAAAGTATATACATACGTATGTATGTATGTACTGACGTGTAAATAAACGAATAGAATTATTGTTATACTTAAGCCGTGAATACCCACACAGCCGCAGAAGGCCGCCTGCCCCTCGTTCTAACCCCTATAAACTTCCGACACATGAAAGAAAGACCGCAATGTATAAAAGTATCTCACCACATTTCCATAAACCGATGAGCACTTAATAGCTTTCATATTTTTTTAATAAAAATGTGCGTATGTTTGTATTTCATCGACAATATGGCAGCTCCTCTTGAATGCCAAAAGGTAACCAGACATGCCCAATGAATTCCTTCCTGCTGCAGGAATTCTCTTTCGGTTCCGTGGGTTATCAACATGTATCCACAGAAGGGTATCTCGGCTCTCGAATCAATAAGAAAAACCAATTTTTTTAAAATATGTACAGTTGTACATATGCATATGTTTGGGTGAGAAATAATCCTTTAACCGTGTGTGGTGGGAGCGGAACACCTGATGTTTGGCTCCAAAGGCTGGCAAGATTTACATGCAAACACAGTGGTTACCTCACCTGTTATGCGTCGGGCTTATTTGTGCTTCACTACCTTCAATCGAGTTTTCTTTTCCTTGCTTTTGTTTTGTTTTGTTTTGTTTTCTGTTTTATTGTATGAAGGGGTGATTGGAGGGCTGGAATGTCGTGGACTAGTGTAAAATCAATAAACGGACCGCCTGTGGTTAAATTTGTTTTCCCCTTTTGGACTTTATATCCATTCACTGTGGGTACCTTTTGTTTCGTTATTCTTTCTACGGATACCGGATACGATATGTATAATTGAAACAGTGTTGGTCAAAAGTGTTGGTGATAACCATTTTCGAGAAGGATTCCAGGAGTAGAAAAAAAAAAAAAAAACGTTTAAGACAGGTATCTGCATCTGATTAGAGTAGGGTCGTTGACAAGTGATTATACTCGTGTCGTTGTTTTGATAGGGATCGTAACAAGATGCCACTTGAAACATTCAATATATAGAGCAATTGCAAGCTTTAATAATTTTTCAAAATATGATGTGAAAGTCTTTAAACTTTTCCCTCCAAGTTCTTGTGGGGTTTTTCTTAGGTTAGATGCATGGCTTCTGGGCCGGCAAATCCAGCAGACCATGAAGAAATTTCGGGTCAAAACTCACCATCTTCTCATCAAAGTTGAAGCAGACAATCGAAGGTTGAATTGGAGGTTAAAGTCAACTGCCAACATTACGAACTGTGCGTAGACGGCGACATGTTATTGCCCGAAACTTACGGGAATAAATTTGTTTAACTCTCATGAGGCGTATAGATCCAACAACGGCCGGTTGTCGTCCTGCACGAAGTGCTGCAAGGTAATTCTTAATGCCTCTCAACAGTTCTACGCCATGTTTTCCCAGGACTGTCCGGTGTTTTGTCAATTTGATTGTATGGATTCCTTTGGGTTATTTATGGTACATTGCAATGATATCTCTCATCACGGTTTGTGGATAATCCAGGTCCACTTTCTTGGTCTTTCTGTTCGTTTGAGATACCATTGGGACATAAATCCTTATGATGATGTATGTATTCCCCAAGGGTAGTAGGGAGTTCGTAGTTGTATCGAAAGTGTCACAGCTTGGTGGACAGTAGCTGAGTATGGTACTTGATGCATTGGCGATGATGGTTCCCTTGCTCATCGAACCGACATCAAGAGTCGATTTGCTGTAACTGTATTGCAACCCTGCTCTAGGAATCAAAAACTGGAGCTAACGATCTGATATGATTGATTGAAATGCAGAAATCAAAAATCTGTTTTTATTCACAGGATTTGAAACGAGTATAACTAGTCCACCAGATCGTTAGTTCCGGTTTTTGATTCCTAGAGCAGGGTTGCAATACGGCCACTTAAGCTTCCCCGTTGAGTTGGTATCTCAATATTCAGAAGAGAGTTTGAATCTTAAGGGAGACTATAATTTAGTGTGCTATGTACATTGACGTGAACCTCAAAACATTCTGTGGCTCATGAATGAAAAAAATGGTTCTAAGCCTAATAGACTTTTAAGTTCTAGAATCATGCCATCTTTCCATACTGTTTCCTATGTCGCGAAGAACCCAACTAAGCTTGGATTGGAAGCTGGCTTAGGAACGTGAGTTTAATGTTAAAACTTGGCCCGCAAAAATACGCCGTGGTCTGGTAATTGAAACGTTCGTAATAAATATCGTAACTTGTGGACGTGATCTTTGCAAAAGGTAAATTAGAGCAACGAAAAGAAGAAAGGACTAAGTACGCCACCTTGATCTATGCCGAGCGCTTAAGATTAAGACATCCATTGTATTTTTTGTAGAAACCAGAAAACCTAGCAGAAATTGTCCCTCGAAATCGGCAAAAACCATCTACGAATCTTTTGAGAAAAATCCATGTCCACGGTACATTCCCTCGTTGGCATAAAATTCTTTTCGGAATCGTTTGGAGGGTTATGTACTCTTACTAAACCTCGGCGGAAGAAATCTGTCCTAGAACACTTTCCCTAATCCAGTTTACTTTGAGAATCTAGGATAAGACTTAGATCCCGTACTTACCCAAATATTTCAGTCTTTTGTGGGTCAGTGGCGGAATGTCTTCCGGGATTTCGCAGAGACCTTCTTTAGATGTACCTAGTTTTTCTAGGTTCTCCCTAAGCTTATAGTGCCCCAGGAAGAACATTAAGACTTGCAGGTTGTTGTTACTTATTGTAATACATGCTTCGAATTTTTTCCGTTTCTATTGCCCTAAAAGTTTCTTGGCTTTTCTCATGCCCTTAGCGTTATTCTAGGTTTTCGTTCTACACTTTACCTACTTTCCTGAACTCTTTTTTGAGGATATGATCCTGTATATTCCGAAGAATTTTCTGATCCTCACCTTTTTGCTAGGGAATCGGTAATTGCATATCCCACAAGGCAAGGTAATCTGATTCACTGGCATCTAAAAGCTATATTGTATAATTGGAGGATTTTGAGCTTGGATTAGATAAGGTGGGTCTCTGAATAAGAGTGGTAAAAGCAAATTGTCAGAATGGGTAAACTTGTTTCATGTTTTTATAGGGGCCCAGTTGTTACCTCGAATCCCTTGCTCCGTAGTCCAACGCACCAACCACTTAAGCCACGGCGTTCACTGAAATCGGTAAATGGGGGACTCAAAAACTCATTCTTATTCTTCGATTGGCGTACCTGAAAAAAGGACCTGAATCCCTTTGAAAACCTACAGTAAGAACTAAAGTCCGTCCTTTGTAAGAAATACATATTACCACCATCATTTTTGACCATTTTAACAAAAGGTTCAACTGTCAGAAATTTTCAGTCAACGTACCATTTCCGTAAGCTTTTACTACTTTTTTAGACCAATGAGAATCTATTACATTTCCTGTCATTCATATATATTCCAATACTACGTGTAAATCGTTCCACATTTGCTTTAAGCCTAAATACGTCCAAGCAATTACTCATAGTTTAAAGTACCTACCTTGCTTCCTTGGGGTAGGAGGCTATAAAACTCTCGAATGGATTTTTCATTTCAAACACGAACATGGTTCAAGAAGACAAGATAGTTTACAATTTGAAAAAAAAAAAATGTAATGTTGAAGTATCGACGAATAGACATTACATTGAGCTTCGAATGAGGAATGCACATGTCACATGTACATGCAAACGATTCACAACTTTTCATGGCCCCGTAAGAAGGATAAATCCTTTCCTACATAACGTGTAGCTCTCACAACGAGAAACAAATGCATTTGAAATAAATGTAATACTTTGAAAAGTACATAGCACCATTGTCAATCGAGGACATTATGTTTTACTGCACTCAATGTCAGGTTGACTATCATTTTATTGTTCCAGTGTGCTATTGGAGAAATTTATGTTCGAATTAAACTCAATCGTATGTAAATTTTAACCTAAATAGCAGTCGTTATGACAACACAAATGGATATTCATGACCTTAAAAAAAAAGTTTAACCTATGCCCTTACATCCATAGAAGTTTTATTTCGCTCCTAACCGAACCAAGCCATCTAGTGTAAATGGAGTAGATGATATACGACTGCTAAAGTTCGTTTGTCAAAGTTAAACAAAAGGATGAGTGACATTTACAATTGTTTGTTTGTGTATGCGGATACATGTGTACTGCTTTTCTAGGTGTGGTGGTATTTTGTTACAAAAGTCATGGAATTCTTGGTAATAAAACTTTGCCCATTTGAACGAAAATGAACAGAAACATATGCAAGATACATGCGAATGTATTATATTGTATTTTTCCGTGAACACATATGAATTTGTCATAAGGAATACATTCTAGAAATCAAAAAACTCCATCTTCTGAAAATGTAGAACCCAAGTCATTTGGCATTGCTCTGAAGGACAAGTTTCATTTTTAAACGAGTTTGGGTTTGAAAATCGCATGAATAATGAGTTCCCGGAAGACTTACTTTCATTCATTCTGTAGGACAGAGGACAGAGTGAGGCATGTTAGGTAGCTCGGATTGTCCGAATTGAAAGCCTTCGGACAAAGACTGCAAATTACATAATTAAAATTACAAAAACGAAGGTTCACAGACGATCAAACTTTTACACTTCAACAGATCATGAAAGAAATTCCAAGAAGCTCAAATCGACACCCCACAATCCTTCCCTCGATTGCAAGGCGGCATATGACAGCATCTATAGAGACTAACTATACAGTGCCATGTCCAGCATTGACATCCCTGTCAAATTCGTTCGCCTATGCAGGATAACTCACTGCTCGGTAACAAACTCACCTAGACTTCTGATGCCATAAAAGAACTGTCAACGAAAAGAGAACCGACTATTGGGGAATCGGATAAAACGTCACAACCGACAGCTATAACTTCGATGTAGTTGGGGACTTTTTCTACCTCGGATTTGCTGTAAATTCGGACAGTGACATCTCAGCAGAAATGAAACAAAGAATAACTCCTACCAACCGCTGTTTCTTTGGTCTGAGAAGGCAATTGACTAGTGAAACCTTATCCCAAACAACTAAGAGTTCTTCGTAAACTTCGATCATGCAAGTCCTTTGTTGGCGACTTAGAGAGAACGATTTTTCGTAAAATTTTCGATCTTGTTTGCCTTGATGGCCTTGATTCGTTGACAGTTCACACATCCATAAATTCGGCAGCATTAAGTGGGAGCATTGAGAGAATGTTGAAAAACTGTCATCACCGTTGACAAATAGACCTTTTCGCAGTTTGACGTTTAACCGAATTTATTTCGTGTGCGACGGATTTTATGGGACTGTTCTCTCTGACAATACGTAAATGTCAGTGTTAAACAAAATAAAAAATGTCGTGGACGGATTTAATAGGTCGGGGCCTTCAGGCAGTGCTCAGTTGATGGATAGAACAAAGATAAACATAGTTGGGTTCTTCATCACCAGAGAATTGCGGGCATCGACTTAATATTTCTTAAGACTACAGTCTTATGTTTCTCATCAGTTAGTCTACTCTCACAGCAGTGGTTTATGCCTTATATTGGTTCGAATGTTGTAGAAGATTGGTACCTGACTATCTTAATGTCTAAACCTTGGTAAAGTCTATCGACTCTCATACCCGTGCAACTAACAGGAACTCTCGAATTCATCCTCATCTTTTCTGGGTTACATCCTACATACATTATATTTGTCTGGAAAATTGGAATCCAATATCCTTTACGTTGAAATTCCTCACCCGATTTCTAACGAAATACAGGCTAAACTTTGTTATCAGTTAATATTGTCGAAAAGGTCAGGGTGTGTTTTATAGATACGAGTATCTTTAATGCATTAAGTACTCTAATGACTCGAAGAAAACCCTGAACTCTAGTCCCGAAAGTACCTGTAATTGCATAATCCACTGACGTTGATAGATTATCCTCTTTTCCTGCCACACTTTCGTTGAAAGGAATTTGTTTTTTCTACAAGAGCCTCATCAGTCTTGTTTAACAGTGAAATTTTTTTGTATTCATTTCAAGGATTAAGAACAGTAAAGAGTACAGAGTGATGCTGAGAAAATCATGTTTTCAGTTTGTCTTGGAAAAACTTAACATCGTTTAAACTTTTGCTTGAATAAGTTTACGTTTCTTTTTAACTTGTGTAATTCGGTTCACCACAACCCAATAACTTTGTGTGTTGTCTTTGTGTAAAACTTATTAATTCTCATGGTATGTGTTCCTTTCTCCAAATCCTGAACTGTAAGCAAGGATCCTCATATATGTAAGGGACCACATCATCCATAGCCTGACGCACATACTTGACTATAAGATTCGAAGTCCAAAAGAATCATGTAGCAGAAAATTTGCTCAATAAAACCACATGCCAGCATCAGCACATTACTTTAATGGAATGGGAGCCTTGGCTCAAATCACCATTATCCTTGTCGAATGTACGTAAACAGACATTACGTAGCGAAAAAGTTTCCATTTGCTTTTTCTGAACAACTGAAGTGAGAATATATACACAAATATGTGGGGAAGACTTCGGGTAAAGGTGTGCAATTTTCTTTCCCCCACTCATCCTGTCCCAATCATCACCGTCACCCCGACAGTAGTATCAATAAACCGAAAAGGACTGCTCGAATGGGTCCCAACAAAATCACAATCGATGATTTTTCAAAAATCGATTGAATTGAAATGATGTTGTGTTTCTTCTCTCCTTTCTTTCACTTCGTTGAAATCTAATTTTCACAAAAAGGACGAAGAGATACTTTTATTCATTTCGTCGCATCCGTCGCGTCCCAGCTTCTTTTAAAACGAAAACCATTGATAAAGAAATAAAGGAAACAAATCGAAAGAAAAGTTAGCATCTTTCGAAGGTTCTTCAATTGGCGAATCAGGCTTTTGTTAAACTTAGAAAAAATCGTATCCTTCAGTATTTTACTGTCCGACATTAACGATGCAAAAGTTCGTTGTGTTTTTTTGTGTTTCTTTGAATGTTTTCGCATTCCAGGATCCCATCCTGGGCGGCAGGAAAAAAAGAAAAACAATCCTCCAGTGTTATGATGAAAGTTGTATCTTTATTGTTTTGTAGTTTTGGGACAAAACATTCAAGTAATCGAGGTAATATCAGGCAATAAAAGAAAAAGAACGTTAATGGAAATTACTTTCAATAAATTCGAATATTCATGACTGAATTTGGTGAATCACTTCCGGTAGTAGGTATCTGTGAAGCTGAGTTCCTTTTTTTTCTCCTTTCTCTCCATCCTTTGGGCAAAAAAGGAAATTGACCCTTTAAATCGATTTAATCGACCCAGATAATTTGCATGTGCATTGGTGTGAAGATAAAGGAATTCGCCCTGAGAGTGCCTCTGGACGGAGTCGGTTCGGGTTAATTTCTTCATTCGGTTTCGGGGATATTATCTGTAAAAGGATTTTGGATTATTCATGAGGTTAAAATTGGCAAAATTAATTTGTGAGTGTATGTCTTCAGCGAGCAATAATTAATATGTTAATCATGATGAAATGGATCTAAGTTGGGTTAGAAAAGTTTTGTCATAGATTATACGACATTGGACGGACATGACAGATGGACATGAATTTTGGACGAGGATTTATTGCGAGGTACTTTTTCTCGGGATGGAACTTTGTACATGAAGTGTGTATTAGTATGGATTGCTGTCTCCCGGATGGTGTTCAACACGCTATCAATCACTCAGAAGTGATGGTGGCAGTGCTGCTGTCAGTGCGGTGTTATAAAGTTTTTTGAGGGCATTTTCAGGTAGGATACACAGGATACTATGTGTATTCAGTCTTCTGACTAGCAGTGGATACAGACAGTTATATAACAGAGGTCCTTCACGGGAATTGTGAGAAGAAAAGATTCTTCCACGGAAGGAGGTCTTTCCTCAATACACTAATCGGCACGTACCAGCGGCAGATCGATCATCCAAAAGACCGACGAAAGATCAAATTCATCGTTTTAAGCGATGACCGAATTCTAGATCCTCACAAAACTCATCCAGCTGTGCCGCGTGACGCTGGAAAACACGGGGTCCAATGTGCAATTTGGGAACAGTTCTACAAGGACATGCTATATCGCTGATTTCTTCTATCTTGTGCTTGAACAGATAGTGCGCAGGGCAGGTCTAAACATGAAAGGCACTATGTTCAACAGGTCTGTCATTGGTAGTTTCCCTCTTACGCGTTGTCAACATGCAATAAAGCATTTGTCAATTGCCTAGGACAGAACGTCACTGTTTGCAACAGTAACTTTAGGGTTGTTAAAGAGTTCACCTACCTCGGAGTATATATTAACTCTTCGACTGACGGCCTGGTGATGAAGGCTTACCATAGGAAACTAATTCGTAACCCAAGGCCCATGCTCTACAAAACATTGATCCTGCTCGTTCGACTATATGGAGCCAAGTCCTGGATAATAAGAAGAAAAGCATATTTTTTGGTTCTATGTGAGAAGGAGGGCAAATGGAGGAGAAGATACAAAAAGTAAAAAGCAAAAAAAAACGTCGGCTACACTGGCTCGGGCACATCAACCGAATGGCTCTACCAAAGAGTATCTTCGAATCAAAGCCCCAAGGTTCGAGACGACAAGGAAAACCGTTTAAAAGATCAAGCTATCCCAGATGCCAGAGCACTTGGTCTAGACAACTGGAAGCAGCGTGTCTGGAATCGAAGGGAGTATAGGGTTGTCATGTCTCAGACAGAGACTCTTCATAGTACGGGAGTGAAGTAACTAGGTGTAAAGAAAGATCAAGTGTACACGATTTACTCTACTTTGTCATTCTTTCTCCTCAACAATACGATAAACTGTCCAGCATGCTCCTGTCAGAGGGGGATCAAACGTCACCGCGTTCGTTGGTCGTTTATTTCTTTGATGTAAGACGGCGGACACGAATTAAAGAAGTGAACAGAACTATTATTGAAAATTCTACATCAACGACTTGATTTCATACACTACACAGGCATTGCAGTCACTACTTACAGTCACTTAAGACACAAAATTTTAAAATCGATGAAAGTTAGTTCCACTTGGTTAGTGAATTGTCAGGTTTTGCAACTTTTTTTCTGTCAGAAATTCTGTCAGTAAATCTCATGTCAAACTGCCTGTATGTGGTCTGCTATTGGTACATACACGATGAAGGCATGACTGTTCTCGTATACTCCTGCTGACCATAATCCTGTGTCCCTTCGTTTGAGTGTGCAAATGCTGTTGTAGCGAAGATTCACCAGAGTAAGTCTTGTAGTATTGGTTTCCATGGTTATTTTTTTGACTCTGGTTATTTTCCTGGACTTAGACTTGTTGTTGCGATTTGACAGATGGAATTGCCAAAATGCCTTTCACCGAACATTCGATAAACTTGTCCATCTACACAACACTTTATCTAGTTGAACAGCTTCCTGGTTTCGAACAATAGTGTTCATACGTTACCATAGGACATGGATTATGAAATTCCATTGCAGACATACCTTTAGTTTTGATGGCTGTCGTCATGTCATACCGTATGTTCTAGATGTGGAAGTAGTAGATGTGGTTCGTTTCCTGTTCAACAGTCGTTCGTGTTGAAGTCCTTTTCATTAGGACGAAACATGGAAACATTCAAAGTCAAATTTGTTCAAAGAAATGGACTCTCACAGAAGTCGTAAAGGATATTGCATAATGTCCATGCTGGCAGATTTAATATCTCTGTCGAGAGTGCGTACAGTAGCTATGGGAACTTTTAGCAAGCAACCATCCTGGAGGAAATTATTTGTTAACCATGTCGGTAATTGAATCTGGATGATTGAATCTTTCTGTTTCTCAGCAGAACAGACTCTCTGCGATGTTTATGGATAAAGTCGAGGTTCTGTCGAACTTTTGTTTTTCATCGAAGCAGCAGTAAGATGAGTAAAGTGGACCCGTTTTGGGTTAATTGAAGTGCAGATAGGAAATACTAATGAGTTTCCACATTTGCCAGGATCTGAACAAAAATATACTTACAACGAACTAATAAGTAGGACGTCCAAGCTTTGACTCCAACACAATATCAAAGTGTTTCAACCCAATAGAGCGTCTGACAAATATCAGAGGATAGAAACGTCAAGAACAACGAATACCCTTCGGACACAGCATTACAACGATTGGTAGTAAGAAGCAAGGCCCTGGTTCGTGTTAGATTTTTTGGAGTATATCTAACTGTAAAACCAAGTATTACTGTCAAGAAATAGGGACACAGAACATCGACAAACTAGACAAACGTCTCAGTCCACAGCTATAACCTTGACGTAGTAAGGGACTTTATCTATACAAGACTTTCATCATCCCACTCCTGGTTTATTGCGATGAAGAGATCCTCAGTCGCTTCGAGAGAAAGATTCTTCGTGTAATGTTCGGTCCCGTTTGCGTTGACTGTCTTTGAAGGAGGAGATTCAACGATGAACTAGTCGTTTAACATGACAAGGACATGTAGAGCGAATGGGCACCAGTGATCCGGCCCGTATTCTTCGAATCTTCGTCTTCGATTCAAACCCAGAGACACAACACAGTAGAGGAGGCAGTGAGCTAAGGACCAGGGTAACTGAAGGTAGAGGGTTGTTGGTTGAGGCCCAGGTTTACCTTGAACTGCAGCGTCACCTAAGTAAGTAAATAAGTATCTAACTGCCATACGGCTCCTTCAATTCATAAAATTTCAACCCCTTACTTTGAAACTTAAATCTGGAAATAGGTCACACGACATACATCTGTACACAACACCCAGGATGTAAGAGTTCCTGAGAAATCAAATGGATCTCCTTCCGCAGAGGAAAAAAAGCCAATTCTCAACATCAAAGAATCTATTTTTAAGCACCAGTTCCATAATTTATTACCCCTATTCAGCTACAAGGACCGAGGTAGAACATTCAATCAAGCTTCCTGTAATAAGACCCTTACGCTATGCCCAACCCAACTTGTCATACCTTTGGACATATCCCAAGTCCAAGATTCACTTACCAAAGGATATAACTGGACAAAAAAAACATTTCGAAATTGCCTGTTTTTAGACCAAACCTTTCCTTTTCCTTATCCCAAACAAATACGCAAAAGGAGTAATGACATGTGACACCTAAATGGACTCCCGATTGAAATAAAAAAAAAAAAAACGAAACGAAAATGAAAATGAAAATCAACTCTCTGGGAGTGAATTTCCTAAACAAAGTTGATTGCTCTGCTGCCAACCAACCATCGGGTCAATCTGAACAAGGTCCTTTTGCTTATCTACTGCGAAAAACCGTAAGGACGAATAATTGATAGCCCCCGCCACAAATGAATGCCTGATTCCGACCATTCAAAAAGTAAGACAGCAGAAAAATAACCCATTTAGAGGGCGATTCAAAGGCAACCACAAAGCCAGGTCCTTCATCCTTCTTTTCTGCGTTTGCCGTTTTTCTCTCCTTTATTTTTATTTTTATTTATTTTTTTTTGCAAATCCAAAATAAGAAACCAAAAGAAAAACAAAAACCGAGATACGAGTACATAATGTTCCTCTTTCTCCCGCCTCTGTTCGTAGCCAGTGATTTTATCGCTTGTTTTTAAATTAGGTCTTTGGGGTGTCTTTTCCTTCTCTCTTTCGTATACAGTGTGTGTTTTACACATCCTTTTATATATATATATGTAATTTTATATGTAACACACAGCTCAATATATTTTTGCTATTCTATGTCCCGACTTCCGGTCCTGTTTTTGTATGTTTTTGACAACTGATGTGGGGGAATTGGGCCTGAAAATATTTATAGACTGTTTCTTGGCCTTTTAAGACAGCCCTGCATGTGTGTTATCCCTTTTTTGTGTGCCAAAAGGAGGAAAAACACCGAACAAACAGACGTCTAAACTAAACGTTGTTTGTCTTAATACTTGGCGGTGGCCCTGGCGGTGGTGATGGTGGAAGCAGCGCGCCTATAAATGTTGCCCCAGGGAGTCGGCGGCAATGTTTGCCAAAATGACACATTTTTGATTGGGTAATGGGTCGTGAGTTGTGACTGCCTGTCAACCTGGTGACATGTAGACAACCCAGTTTTGAGTGATGGATGCAATATCGTTTTATCTATTTACCATACTCAGTATCTGTCATTGCAATTATAAAGCTTTTACTAAACGAATCGATTTTGTTTATGTTTTCCCGAAAACATTTTCAGTGGTTTTTAAAACGGGAGACAGTTAAATGCTGCAGGGAATTCCAGGTATATGTATGCTTTTAAGTGGAAGGTACAGCCTGGAATGGAATATATAGTAGGCATGGAAATTCACCATGTATTCAGCATAAAATCAAATTAAGTATTCCACTGTTTTTTACGTCACACTTTCGGTTTTATACAGCAAGGTCCCGAGGGAGATAGGGTTCCTGAATCAAGCAGAGATTTCCACTTAGGGGATATAATTCATTTACCGCATAAGAACCTTAATATTAGGTCTTAACACTGTCTCGGCGTGCTTAGTATATTTTTTAATGTTACACAAACGGATTCGAAGTGAAAATGAAAAACTTTACCAGAATTAGTTCAGCGTATAGTTCCAGATTGCCAAGAGGATTTTCGTGAGTGACAAGATTGAGATCGAACTGTAGGTGGCAGGGATTCGTACGATATACATAGGTATACCCGTATCTAGATACTTTTATTGAACTTTCTTAGCAGTTAATTTAGAACGGAGAAACTTCTTTGGTGAGAAGTTTATCTTCTCTGTAAGTTTGTGGTTTTTCTTTTTCGTTTTTCCCTTGCAATGTCCGAAGAATTTTAAAGTTGAGAGGGTTGATATCTGGTTGACTAGGTCGATATCTGTACAAGTTCGTATGATAGTGGTTCAGCTGAGTCATCGACTATGTCAGTAGAATGTCATAGTGGATGGTGGTTTGGCAAACTGCCAGATATAGTTTTATCCCACCAACGACGAATGCAGTATCGCGAGAAGAAATTCTCGGTTGTACTTGTCTAGGAGTGCGATAGTTGTTATCCCTGTACATGGTTGTGGGACGTCTGCAGTTGCTTGTTGATTGTCTTTGCGAATATCTGGAAATTGAAAGTTTCTAGAAATATGATATGTCTCGTGGGAGTGTTTAACTATTCTCTGATGTAAGGGAAGGGAGAAAAACTCGAGGAGGATGGTTCTGGAAGTTTGCCAAATATCGGGCTTTTGCGGTACGTTTTGTAATGAATATTTATCGCAGTTAAATTTGCAGCATAAATCTTGTAATATCCCAAAAGAATCCTTCACATAAACATCTCAGACTCATGGCAGATCCGTTCGTATCTGTCGGGGAAATGTATATCAACGCTAAGCCGCACAGGGACTGCGAATGTCTGGCTCTAATGCAGTACCATATATATAATATGTACTTATCACAAATTCTGAGGACTTCTGTGAAGTAAGCTTTGCAGAGCACAGACCTAAATAATCTCACTTTGCCACTCTCTCAGAGATTGGCATCATCTCTACTTTAAACTTTGACAATGACATCTCAGCAGACATTCAACGAAGAATAACTCGGAGAAGGCAATTGAATAGTAATGTCCATCCCGAACAACTAAGCAGACTCTTTATAAAACCCCGATAATCCTACTCCTTTATGGGACTGAAACCTGGACTCTAAAGCGGATCAAGACATCCTACTAAACTGTCCAAGGATTATATTATATCCTGGGAGAGCTGTTGGAACTTTAGTAAAATTTTAAACTAGATGCTATTATAGTGGTTTGTAGTTCAAAGGATCCTGTAAATCAGACAGTTAAGCAACACAACATCATTAGTATCAAGATTGACATGTCACTACATCAGCATACGGTCTACCGATTGAACACAATGAAATATCATGGCTAAGTTTAGCGCAAGGCCGCATTGTGTCGAATCTACCATTCAATTTTTCTTAAAAAAAGTGACAAAGTGACGATCTTGACATAAAAAAATTAATTCAGCTGTCCTACCAAATAGCAAGAATGAAGCTCTTTCGGTGGCGTATGCGGAATATTTTTTTAAAGAATTCTCAATATTTTTCGTTTTTCTAAACAATGAGGGGAGGGATCCTATCGAATATGTGCTCAAGAACAACTGATATCCTGATGTATTTGACCGAAATCGCCTGAGTACAAGGCAAGAACAGCAAGAATGTGGCTGTCGGGGTGGCGTATACGGAATATTTTTTTCAAGGATTCTCACTAATTTTCTAATTTAGAAAATGTATGCTTAAACTTAAGAATAACTGATATCCTGATGTACCTAAAAAAATAAATATTATGGGAGCCACAGCCTAATTTCTCACGTTCATTGGTGTTGCGCGTGTTATATTCTTTACACGATTGGAAGGGGCCTACAGCTTAATGCCGTGTCCGAAGGGCAGTTTGTTATTTGAGAAGCTTTTCAAGACAGTTATACTCTCGGATGTTTGTCAGAAGGTTCCCAGAGGTGGGGCCGTGAAAGAAATCTTAGATGTCGACTAGAAATTGAACTGGGAACCCCTGCAGTTTAGTGCACTAACCACTTGAATCACGGTGCCCACACCAGGCAGTTAAGTAAGGACTCGGCTTGTCAATAAAATCCCAGGTTTACTCCGAACTATTGCGTCACCTAAGCTAGTAGGTAGTGGTTTCAAAAAATAGCTCAGTATTTAGTGTGTTGGTCTACTGAACTGAAGATTCGTGCTTTAAAGTGAGCGTCTGACAAATATCCGAGATTGAAATAGTCATGAAAAAGATTCTCAAAACGAAAATTGAATAGTAGACCCCTTTTATTCGTGTGAAGATGTAACACGCAGGATGCTAATGATAGTGATAAGCTAGGTCCAAATATTTGCATTTGTGGTGAATCCAAAATTCATAATTCGAAGTAGAGTATTAACATTCTCCCTGCCAGGGGCATGGCCAGAAATGAGAAAGCAATGAGTCCTCTAAGTTATTTTTGAATTCTGAACACAGCGGGAGACTTGATTTATATGTGGTGCGACAGTGTCAGGATCTCGTTCGAAGTAAATTTAAACACAAGTAGTGCAAAACCGAACCCAAAAATCGAGCGCGAATACATTTTCCCTTATCCACCAAAATATACTTAACATTTCCCAGAATTTCAGTAGATGTTCCTCTTTCACTGGTCACTACAATGCGTTGTAATGCATCCTGTTGTTTACAGTCAATCATGCTGTCAATTACTCCGTTTATCACATCCAGGATTCCTCTAGGTTTTGCAGAAAAAAAGCACAGAACATTGCCACTTGCAACTCCTTTTCATTCGATAATCCAGTTATGAAATCTACTCATTAATATCCGTTGTTCAATGATTCATCAACCTTATGTACAGCCACACGAACACTCTTGTGTCCTTCAGAGGACAACTTAGCAACAGTGCGCTCCTAGATGTGTCAGTGAATACTTATAGCTGATTGCCACTTCCAAAATTGCTGTCAGACTTTTCATTTCGAAAGCAATAGCCAAAAGGAGACCAAAAACACATAAAAACCGATCTGACCCCTCATCGTTTATTTAGGATCGATCCCAACCTTTCAATTAATTTTCGCCGATTTAACGAAACTAAAAAAATGCTGACTCTTCTGTCCCCTTCAAGGCAACTCTAAACACAATTCCATTTCAATAAATTCCCACAGTTGTAGAAATTCTATTCAACTACACAACAGGGGAAACGTTGCCCCTAATCCTTTCCTTTTTACAATCATAATCGCTCTCCTTACGCGTATATGTCATGCCCTCATTTTGGAAAACAGAAATGTTACACACAGTACCAAGAAATAGGAATGGCAACAACAACGGCAAACTGCTCCTAAGGACATTATCATATCAATAAACTCCGAGGAAACACATGACTTTAGCATTATTACGTATTGTCGTCCTGCGAAGGACTTCGAAACACTATCAAGTACAGCACAAGGCACAAGACACCCCTGTAGCAGAACAAGGCGACTTATAAATGGCAACGGAACTGGAAACACGGAAAATACTGAAAACACAGTGATAGTACAAAAATACCCCAAACAACAAAGTACTCGAGAATAATTCCTCATTTGGTTCCCAAGCACCCCCTCTGTCGATGCTAGGGTATGCCTAGGTGGTATCTGGGAGGGTGGTGTTATGCGGGTTAGTCGGTTTCCATGACGCACCACTACTTCAAGTCCATTATGCTTTTATTTTCCATGTTTTTGTGCTCAAAACTGGAAGGGGATGCGGATGTGGAGGCACCATCGTCGTAGCGGTATCACAAAGGGGAGTTGTAAAATATCGATTGCCATTTGGAGGGCTGTAAGTATACGAGTCATCTGTGTAAGTGGTTCACAGTCTGTGTGAACACAATGAGTAAGTACACCCCTGCTACCCCTATGATCGCTGATACCTTCTGCGGAAGGGTTGAAGGGTCGTAAACGTTATGCTGCCATCGACGACTTGGTGACGTCCGAGCAACAAAGCCAACGAGGGAATAACTAAAGGACTTATGGTTTCTCAGTGGTGTTCTGCGG
Organism: Xylota segnis; assembly: GCA_963583995.1. Classification (NCBI taxonomy): domain Eukaryota; kingdom Metazoa; phylum Arthropoda; class Insecta; order Diptera; family Syrphidae; genus Xylota; species Xylota segnis. Next base: position 28,077,737 of record OY757237.1, read on the forward strand.
AGGGAAATGCTTATTTATTTCTTCATAACGTGGTGTGCAAGATGGTCGGCTTAGTTAGCGAAATGACATTGCCAAGACGACGTCATCGATGACAGCAAATGGCGGTGTCCGGGGCGATAGTAAGCACGTAATTTGATTGCATTAAGTACACTCTCGCATGGAGGGGGGAGGCGCTTTGCAACGAACCAGTGCCTCTTGCAAGTCGCCCTTTCTAAGGGCGAAGGCAGCAGTAAACGTGTCGTAAATTAAATGGATTTTCTGCCAACACATCAGCTAGCGACTAGAATAGCTTTCAATATTTAGCCGGAAGTGAAATGGGTTTATCCTGTGTGTATAGTTAGGAGCTTTGCTGATTTGTGTTACGCTAAAGGAATGCGCAGTGCATTTTGTTTGTTGACTATGGTTGGGTGAACGATAGTTGGCTTGTTACACCGCCGCCGTTGTGATTAAGTTAAGTTTAATAAGGTCACGGGTTTTGAGGCATTAGTATGGCTTAGATGCGAACGAACATCGTTGATGTTTGCACTGCAAGTCTGTAGAACTTGTTGATATCAAGTTTAAGTTTACTGAATAGGATTTAAAGTGACAATAAATGGGAAGACTTAATATACTTCATGCGACACCAGACCCTTGTCCATTTGTCAAGAAACTGGATTGGTAATGAAAAAATAATACTATTTCTCGAAGCTATCAAAAAAAATTTTGTACAAACGTCAAGAGCGAGGTCTATAGAGATTGGTTGTAAGGTTATAAGGTGTGAACTATAGCGTAGAGAAGACACTTGAGACTTTTGAAATCCCCAGAAGATGGCAAGACTTTGTAGATTATGGTGTCATTATCTTTGAGATTACTCTGTATGCAGGGTGGCCCAAACACAAGTTTCTTTTTGCAACAATGCAGCAAAAATGAGCAAAACTAAATTGTTTCCATGTATTACGATTTTATTAGTAAGAGCCAACATTAATTATGGAATACAACGTCGTTCAAGTGGTTGCCTCGGCTGGCTTCGCACTAGCGCATTCTGTCACTCCAATTTGTCAAGACCTCGTTGATGGTTTCGGGGTGTAGCTCACGGATTGCTTGGATGATATTGGCTTTAAGTACTTGGGTCGTTTCCGGATTGTTGGCATAACATCTGTCCTTTACTGTTCCTCCAAAAAAAAAAAAAATCCAAAGGGGTCAAATCGCAGCTCTGAGGCGGCGAATTGACATCGCTAACGATTTAGGAATTTGGTGCGTAAAAGATCGTTGTCCTGTATGAACCAGAGGTCGTCCAAATTCATGTCTTCAATTTCAGTAAAAAAAAAAAGTCGGTTAACATGGCTCTGTAACGCCCACCGTTGACCGAAACGTTGTTCCCAGCCTCATTTTCGAAGAAAAAGATTTCGAGCGGGAAGCAGCTGTCAGTATCAAAATAACCTATGACTTAAAAATAAACCGCTAGATGGCCCATCCTTTATAACTAAGAAAGCATTTCTTTCTGGTGAGAAAGCTTTAGGGTAGATTATACTGGTTCTAAGATGGATTTGCCTTTTCTAACCAGAGAATCCGTGTAAACCTGAAGGACTTCTTCTTATTCATCAGCTTGCAGGTGTGGTACTAGTTTAAGTTGACTTGCTCCCCAAAACCTTAAACCAATAGTGAATCAAAGAAAATCTAGATTTTCTCTTTAAAGGCATTCCATTGGGAATCCAGTCTGGTATGCCGTACGCTGTGTGCTATCTCTATTGCCAGGAAACCTGATTTTTTAGGAGAAAGGTTTGCAATTGCAAGCGATATTGCAAGACATGCTTTTACCAACCTATTCGTATGAACTGCAAGGTGTAGACTTCAAACAAAAATAAAGGACTGATTGTATACCCAGTGATTAGAGTCTTTCAGAACTTTAAGTGAGCCAACTCCACTTTTCGTTTGTCGAGTTTGTCATCATATGAATGTATGTTATAATGTCAAGTGTCAACAGTATCTAAGTATAAATGATGTCCCAAATTGATCAAATTATAGTAAATTTTGACCAAAGACTTGGGCCTACAACCTAATAAGATCCAAGAACTGAACCCAAACGAATATTATTAAATATTAAAAAGTCTGGGATACGCAGACTACATCGACATCATAGGTCGCTCCCAGCGCGCCGTTATAGAAGCTTTTACGGCAATTGAAGAAGAGACGAAACTAGTTGGCCTTGAAGTGAATGAGGGCAAAACCAAGTATCTCTTTTCAACATACAAAGAAACATCTGTCCATCGTCTAGGACAAAACGTGACTGTTGGCAATAGTAACTTTGAGGTAGTGAAGGAGTTTACCTAGTGGAGATTCGTCAAAGACTTACCCTAGGAAACCGCGGCTACTTCGGTTTGGCCAAACAAATGGGTTCAAAACTCCTATCTGGGAAGACGAAATGTATGCTCTACAAAGCAATGATCCTGGCAGTTCTACTATGTGAAGCCGAGTGCTAGACGATAAGAATGAAAGCAGAGCAGATTTTGGGCACTTTCGAAAGAAAAATTTTTCATCGAATTTTCGGTCCCAAATGGAGGAGAAGATATAACCGAGAACTTTATGAGCTGTACCAAGATGTGGATATAGTTCAAAAAGCCAAAAAACGTCAACTACACTGGCTCGGCCACATCGGGCGAATGGACATTAACGCTTCAGCAAAGAGGATCATTGAATCACAGCCCTCAGACCGAATCTCTGTAACGACAAAGCTATCGCGGATGCCAGAGCACTTAGTCTGGGCAACTCGAAGCAGCGTGTCCGGGATCTAAGTGAATAGAAGGCTGCTGTGTCTCAGGCAGAGACTCTTTGCGGATCCGGTTAAGGAAGTATGCTCGCAATATTTATGTGAAAACGTCATGGAAAATTGGGTTCAGTTTATTAACCAGTCCATGCGTTTCGATGGAATCCATTTGAATGATGTTATGTTTCGTAGCTAATGGAATTGATGGCATTGGGTGAGATGGTTAGAGCAGGTTTTTCGTGATCGTTATACCCTAGACCTCGAGGTCCACTGTAAATTTATTCGACCTATCAATATTCTACGAGCTTGGTTTAAAAAAAACAGTCAATTCAATGAACAAGATAGTGTCATCCTTCGCAAGATTTGTACATATGTAGGTACCTTTATTTAATTCAAAAAAACATCTTCAATCTCATTAGTTTCTCATGTACCTAGCTTCCTTTCACTCTGAGACCTATCTACATACATACTGAACCTTCCATATGCGTCTTCCTGTTGCCGACTGCCTCACAAGAGATACCTTGAGAGTCCTTCTTGGTAAATTAAATCCCTAAAACCAAATTCTTTTTTAAATTTAAAATGCTGAATATTTAAATGCAAAAATAAAACGAAATGTATTCCTCATTACTTTCGCGCAATTATTTGCGTGCAGTGCAAATATTTATCGATCCACCTCGTCTCGCAAGAGCTGAATCATAAATCCTGCAAAAAACAAGCAACACATATAAAAAACAAACACAAAAATATGTCAGCGTAAAATTGGCAGTGCTCCTTTATGTGTAGGACGAGAATAAAATCCTTAAATATTCTCGTCAGGGAGAGTTCCACGAAAAAGCAACAAAGGAATGGAAATTTCTATGGAAATTCTTCAAGGAGCAAACTACGACTACGACATGAAATGGTGTTTTTTTTTTGTTTTTTGTTGATTTCTCTAATATTTTGGCAAAAAGTCGGACGTTCGTTCGAAAGTTGGCTTTGTTCCAATATGTCTACCCGGATGCATGGCTATGTACATTGATATTTATACAATTCTTATATCCCCGATGGGGGATATTGCACATATAAATCCTTATGGCTCGGTCCCTCTGTAGCGTTCCCTCTCTCTCAGGTGACATCCTTTCCGCAGGAGCACACAACTTGGTGGCTTTTTTTCTGGTTCAGTAATTATGAAACAAATCTGGTATACATATGTGCACCGATAAGCATAAACAAACATTTATACATGCATAAGTACATTATCCGGAATGGGAATCATTTGTGGCAAAAGTTTACCCTGCATCGTTCGTATGGAAAGGATACTGCAGGGATACTGAGGTTTGTGGATGCAGCATTTTGACAGGAAGTTTCTATAATGAAATTGATATTAGACATGTTTTGTAATGAATACATATTTTAATAGTTTCAATTTCCATTCGATTTTAATTAGTCATTCAAATACTTTATTTCCATCGGTAATTAGTCTCGGAATTTTGTTGGCATGTTCTTAATTACTTAAAAAGTTTGCCTTTTCTTTTTTTTGAAACGTGATTGAAATATCTTTTTCGATATTTCGTGAAAACTCGTCCTGTCAATGGTGCTGGGGATATCGAAGGAGACCTTCTTAATTGCTCGTCTTTAACGATTGCTTGTTTATAACTTTATTTCAATCGTTTTTAGATCCTCATTTCATACTGAACAAATTTCGAATTGACTAATAAAGCTTTTGTAATTGGATAAAAGAAAGTCCTGATGTCAAAAAAAAAGCAATCCTTGTGGACGAAGAACGTGACTGTTGTTTTTTAGGGTTCCTTGGACTAACTTTAAGGACATAGTTATATAAGTAATGATTTAAAGATTAAGGGAAGTGTACACATTTTTACAAATCAATGAGACTCTTTAAGCAGATTACGGAAAGAAAAAGGAAGCAAAGATACAATTTACAATTTTACAAAGTTAGGACACAATTCTTTTTCCTTTCCTAATAATTTCGTTTTTGAAACTTGTTGGTAGTTCGGTTAAAACCGTTGGAGTTATGCTTAGGTATCTTGACGAATAGTACTCTATTCTGCTGCTTTTTGCACTGATTTATGGTTGGAGGAATCGCGTACTGCTTACCCTCAAGCTAAGGTCTTATATCTTAAAAGGGCCTCAGCTGACTGAAAGACTGATGTTGGACAGAAATCGAGCAGTTTATAGGCTATAACCCTGGAGAACACTAAAATATTTGCAAACCGATTCGTTCTCTATTATTTCATTGGATTGTTCTTTGTTTTGCAGTTGCAAATAAACTGGCCAAAAAAGTATCAGAACTTCCCCAAAGTAACACAATAAACCATCGATCTGTGTGACTAAGTGAATTGGGAGATTGGCTAAAGTATGTAGCCTATGTTAGATTTTTCTGAACATTGGTTTCCAAAAGAGTATAACACTGGGATTTTTAAATAGGGATACTGCCGGACTTAAAACATTTACTCTGTGAATCCGATAGAGTAGACTAGTTCGGAGTATACTTAAATACACGGGAAAGTATGCTGTGAGAACTTAGAGGATCACAAAGCATGATAGTATCGTGAATTCAAGAAACGACTGGTTTTTTTTTAACAATTGGACTGTTTGTTCAAAATATCTGCTGTGTCATACATATATGTATGTTTGATTTGTTGAAGATCTGAGAGCATATTGTGTGCACTTGTCCTTGATTTTAGGTTCGTTTTAATACATTTTAATCATGACAATGGAGATATGTGTACATATACGTCCCGAATTGTTTTTTATTTTTAAAGTTATTTCAGACGATTGTCAGATAAACAAATACTACGCCTGTTCGCGTACCTCTCGAATATTCACGAAATCCTGTTCAATTGTTGTTGAATATTTGTGTATTTGTATTTCGTAGCTTCCATGTTCGTTTACTTTTTCGTAATTTTACATCTGAGAGAAGTTGGCCCTCACTTCTTGAAATTTCTGACCATCTAGGTCTGTCACGCCGTGTCAAAATTCTTAGAGTGGGTGTAAGATATTCTCAAAGACTGTCAAACATGCAAAAAATTATGTAAAAGCTTTGCAAAAAATGGTCAGTTTTTAAACGTCAGAAACATATGTACACATGTATGTGAATAAATGTATTTTTGATAAGATTTGCATTCTCAAAATCGTATTTTAAAAATGAAGAAATTTGGTAATGAGCATTTGATATTGCACGACAAAGATTTTGACAGATCTCATAAATTTGACTAAAGAAAATTCTTAGAGTGAATTTCACAGATACAAGGAAGATTTTTTAACTGAATTGGCTCTTCTGTGAAAATCTGCGAAATTTTGACATACAGGAATATACCTATTGTCAGATCTGCAAATGACACAATCGTAGACGTATCAATTTTTGTGTGACAATTTTGTAAGCAAATCCTTAAATCTGTTCCCGTACTGTCCAAAACTATGAAAAACTACGAAAAATGATCAAATTCTGTTCCCGTACGCCAAATTTCGTAGAAGAGAGCGCTCACGAGAGAGTAAGCAATGTCCCTTACTTATCTGTGAATTTCAGTCCAAGAAATTTGTTTGGACAAATTTATGAGTTTACCAAATCTGTCAAAATTGACGTTTGCTTTTCTTATTTGTTAGTTATCAAAAGTAAATTCAAACAAAAGGATAGAAAACAGATGTATAGATGTGTTCATATTATTATTTCATTTGGACATTCTTAAAATCCTTATTTTAGAGTGAAAAGCGAATTCATAGACACTTTTTGTTTTTTTCTCACATATGTTTCTGACGTCTAAAAAGTGGGCAGTTTTTTGCTCATTGCGTTCCCGTACTTCTTTGAACACTTTACTCTTTTTGAGAGTTTTTTACCCCTACTCTTAGAAATTGGCCAATCTGTGAATTTAGATGCAGAAAGTACGGGAACAGGGCTATTGTTAAACAATTACCAAAATACCATCTGACAATAAATTATCAAAAATTGGGTCAAAATCCAACAATCGTGTGAACTGACAATTCAACGTTGCAAATTGATTTGTCATTTGCTCATGTATTTAGTAGGCCTGACCATATTCATAAATTCGACAATCGCCTGAACATTGTTTAAGTAATCTATTGTATAGCCTGATGAAAGCAAGGTCAATAGTTTATTGTTAATTGAAGCTCTTTCCTTTCTAGATCGTTCATTGATTGAATTGTAATCAACAGAGAAAAACATAAATTCTGAACTAACTGAGAAAGAAGTCCATTCATCTGTTCCATATGGTGTCGATGCTTTGCAAAAACAAAGCGGAGAATATGGTATCAATATCCAAACACCATTTGCAATATACGACATTGGTCAAATGGCGCACTAATTGGTGTTCGTTGATTGTATTGACCGAAGATTCAACATAGTTCCTCAAAGGTCATTAAATAGCATGATGCGGGAGAATTGATGTCTGTTTTATTTATGTCAATTATTTAACGATTTTGGTGAGAAAATATCATTATTAAGGTCAGTGCTGCCATACCGGTAGCAGTGATTTACCCCTTTTTTTTGTATCGGAAATTGTAGCTGCTTCTAGTCTTAAGATTCTTGAGCTGTAAAATCGTTTACGGACAGCGATCTTAATGACGTTAACCTCGCTTAATTTCGCTCAAATTTTTATTTGTATGTACTGTTTGGATTGAATATAACATCATTCAAATGTCCCCTATGGGAGTTCTTTCAGGGCCTGTTTCAGACATGGTAATTTTCAATAACTTTTTCATACATATAGGGCAAAACTCGGCCGTAATTTGACGAATATTCATTTTAAAAGTGTCAAAAGCTTGCAAATTGTGTGCATAAATACGTTTTTTTGCTACTCAGCATTTTGGAAGAAATGGGGTGTACCAGGGTCAAGCATGGAAAAAGTCTCCTGACTCATCACAAATGCAATATCGTCGCATATCTCCTCTCCCTTTGCGTTTTTCGTCAAACGGACGAAATTGAACAAAAAACTTAACCAAAAAACGTTTAGAGGATGATCTAGACTTTGGTACTCCCACTTTCCTGCTACTCAGCATTTTGGAAGAAATGGGGTGTACCAGGGTCAAGCATGGAAAAAGTCTCCTGACTCATCACAAATGCAATATCGTAGCATATCTCCTCTCCCTTTGCGTTTTTCGTCAAACGGACGACATTGAACAAAAAACTTAACCAAAAAACGTTTGGAGGATGATCTAGACGATGGTGCACCCATTTCCCCGCTACTCAGCATTTTGGAAGAAATGGGGTGTACCAGGGACAAGCATGGAAAAAGTCTCCTGACTCATCACAAATGCAATATCGTCGCATATCTCCTCTCCCTTTGCGTTTTTCGTCAAACGGACGACATTGAACAAAAAACTTAACCAAAAAACGTTTGGAGGATGATCTATACTTTGGTGCACCCACTTCCATGCTACTCAGCATTTTGGAAGAAATGGGGTGTACCAGGGTCAAGCATGGAGAAAGTCTCTTGACTCATCACAAATGCAATATCGTCGCATATCTCCTCTCCCTTTGCGTTTTTCGTCAAACAGACGAAATTGAACAAAAAGCTTAACCAAAAAACGTTTTGAGGATGATCTAGACTTTGGTACTCCCACTTCCCCGCTACTCAGCATTTTGGAAGAAATGGGGTGTACCAGGGTCAAGCATGGAAAAAGTCTCCTGACTCATCACAAATGCAATATCGTCGCATATCTCCTCTCCCTTTGCGTTTTTCGTCAAACGGACGACATTGAACAAAAAACTTAACCAAAAAACGTTTTGAGGATGATCTATACTTTGGTGCACCCACTTCCCTGCTACTCAGCATTTTGGAAGAAATGGGGTGTACCAGGGACAAGCATGGAAAAAGTCTCCTGACTCATCACAAATGCAATATCTTCGCATATCTCCTCTCCCTTTGCGTTTTTCGTCAAACAGACGAAATTGAACAAAAAGCTTAACTAAAAAACGTTTTGAGGATGATCTAGACTTTGGTACTCCCACTTCCATGCTACTCAGCATTTTGGAAGAAATGGGGTGTACCAGGGTCAAGCATGGAAAAAGTCTCCTGACTCATCACAAATGCAATATCGTCGCATATCTCCTCTCCCTTTGCGTTTTTCGGCAATCGGACGACATTGAACAAAAAACTTAACCAAAAAACGTTTTGAGGATGATCTAGACTTTGGTACTCCCACTTCCCCGCTACTCAGCATTTTGGAAGAAATGGGGTGTACCAGGGTCAAGCATGGAAAAAGTCTCCTGACTCATCACAAATGCAATATCGTCGCATATCTCCTCTCCCTTTGCGTTTTTCGTCAAACGGACGACATTGAACAAAAAACTTAACCAAAAAACGTTTTGAGGATGATCTATACTTTGGTGCACCCACTTCCCTGCTACTCAGCATTTTGGAAGAAATGGGGTGTACCAGGGTCTAGCATGGAAAAGTCTCGTGACTCATCACAAATGCAATATCGTCGCATACCTCCTCTCCCTTTGCGTTTTTCGTCAAACGGACGACATTGAACAAAAAACTTAACCAAAAAACGTTTTGAGGATGATCTATACTTTGGTGCACCCACTTCCATGCTACTCAGCATTTTGGAAGAAATGGGGTGTACCAGGGTCTAGCATGGAAAAGTCTCGTGACTCATCACAAATGCAATATCTTCGCATATCTCCTCTCCCTTTGCGTTTTTCGTCAAACAGACGAAATTGAACAAAAAGCTTAACTAAAAAACGTTTTGAGGATGATCTAGACTTTGGTACTCCCACTTCCCCGCTACTCAGCATTTTGGAAGAAATGGGGTGTACCAGGGTCAAGCATGGAAAAAGTCTCCTGACTCATCACAAATGCAATATCGTCGCATATCTCCTCGCCCTTTGCGTTTTTCGTCAAACGGACGACATTGAACAAAAAACTTAACCAAAAAACGTTTTGAGGATGATCTATACTTTGGTGCACCCACTTCCCTGCTACTCAGCATTTTGGAAGAAATGGGGTGTACCAGGGTCTAGCATGGAAAAGTCTCGTGACTCATCACAAATGCAATATCGTCGCATACCTCCTCTCCCTTTGCGTTTTTCGGCAAACGGACGACATTGAACAAAAAACTTAACCAAAAAACGTTTGAGGATGATCTATACTTTGGTGCACCCACTTCCCTGCTACTCAGCATTTTGGAAGAAATGGGGTGTACCAGGGTCAAGCATGGAAAAAGTCTCCTGACTCATCACAAATGCAATATCGTCGCATATCTCCTCTCCCTTTGCGTTTTTCGGCAAACGGACGACATTGAACAAAAAACTTAACCAAAAAACGTTTGAGGATGATCTATACTTTGGTGCACCCACTTCCCTGCTACTCAGCATTTTGGAAGAAATGGGGTGTACCAGGGTCAAGCATGGAAAAAGTCTCCTGACTCATCACAAATGCAATATCGTCGCATATCTCCTCTCCCTTTGCGGTTTTCGGCAAACGGACGACATTGAACAAAAAACTTAACCAAAAAACGTTTTGAGGATGATCTATACTTTGGTGCACCCACTTCCATGCTACTCAGCATTTTGGAAGAAATGGGGTGTACCAGGGACAAGCATGGAAAAAGTCTCCTGACTCATCACAAATGCAATATCGTCGCATACCTCCTCTCCCTTTGCGTTTTTCGTCAAACGGACGACATTGAACAAAAAACTTAACCAAAAAACGTTTTGAGGATGATCTATACTTTGGTGCACCCACTTCCATGCTACTCAGCATTTTGGAAGAAATGGGGTGTACCAGGGACAAGCATGGAAAAAGTCTCCTGACTCATCACAAATGCAATATCGTCGCATATCTCCTCTCCCTTTGCGTTTTTCGTCAAACGGACGACATTGAACAAAAAACTTAACCAAAAAACGTTTGGAGGATGATCTAGACGATGGTGCACCCATTTCCCCGCTACTCAGCATTTTGGAAGAAATGGGGTGTACCAGGGACAAGCATGGAAAAAGTCTCCTGACTCATCACAAATGCAATATCGTCGCATATCTCCTCTCCCTTTGCGTTTTTCGTCAAACGGACGACATTGAACAAAAAACTTAACCAAAAAACGTTTGGAGGATGATCTATACTTTGGTGCACCCACTTCCCCGCTACTCAGCATTTTGGAAGAAATGGGGTGTACCAGGGTCTAGCATGGAAAAAGTCGCTTGACTCATCACAAATGCAATATCGTCGCATACCTCCTCTCCCTTCGCGTTTTTCGTCAAACGGACGACATTGAACAAAAAACGTTTGGAGGATGATCTATACTTTGGTGCACCCACTTCCCTGCTACTCAGCATTTTGGAAGAAATGGGGTGTACCAGGGTCAAGCATGAAAAACGTCTCCTGACTCATCACAAATGCAATATCGTCGCATATCTCCTCTCCCTTTGCGTTTTTCGTCAAACGGACTACATTGAACAAAAAACTTAACCAAAAAACGTTTTGAGGATGATCTATACTTTGGTGCACCCACTTCCCCGCTACTCAGCATTTTGGAAGAAATGGGGTGTACCAGGGTCTAGCATGGAAAAAGTCTCTTGACTCATCACAAATGCAATATCGTCGCATACCTCCTCTCCCTTCGCGTTTTTCGTCAAACGGACGACATTGAACAAAAAACTTAACCAAAAAACGTTTGGAGGATGATCTAGACGATGGTGCACCCATTTCCCCGCTACTCAGCATTTTGGAAGAAATGGGGTGTACCAGGGACAAGCATGGAAAAAGTCTCCTGACTCATCACAAATGCAATATCGTCGCATATCTCCTCTCCCTTTGCGTTTTTCGTCAAACGGACGACATTGAACAAAAAACTTAACCAAAAAACGTTTGGAGGATGATCTATACTTTGGTGCACCCACTTCCCCGCTACTCAGCATTTTGGAAGAAATGGGGTGTACCAGGGTCTAGCATGGAAAAAGTCTCTTGACTCATCACAAATGCAATATCGTCGCATACCTCCTCTCCCTTCGCGTTTTTCGTCAAACGGACGACATTGAACAAAAAATTTAACCAAAAAACGTTTAGAGGATGATCTAGACTTTGGTGCACCCACTTTCTCGATACTCAGCATTTTGGAAGAAATGGGGTGTACCAGGGTCAAGCATGGAGAAAGTCTCTTGACTCATCACAAATGCAATATCGTCGCATATCTCCTCTCCCTTTGCGTTTTTCGTCAAACAGACGACATTGAACAAAAAACTTAACCAAAAAACGTTTAGAGGATGATCTAGACTTTGGTGCACCCACTTTCTCGATACTCAGCATTTTGGAAGAAATGGGGTGTACCAGGGTCAAGCATGGAAAAAGTCTCTTGACTCATTACAAATGCAATATCGTCACATATCTCCTCTCCCTTTGCGTTTTTCGTCAAACAGACGACATTTAACAAAAACTTAACCGAAAAACGTTTGGAGGATGATCTAGACGATGGTGCACCCACTTTCTCGATACCCAGCATTTTGGAAGAAATGGGGTGTACCAGGGTCAAGCATGGAAAAAGACTCTTGACTCATTACAAATGCAATATCGTCACATATCTCCTCTCCCTTTGCGTTTTTCGTCAAACAGACGACATTGAACAAAAAACTTAACCAAAAAACGTTTAGAGGATGATCTAGACTTTGGTGCACCCACTTTCTCGATACTCAGCATTTTGGAAGAAATGGGGTGTACCAGGGTCTAGCATGGAAAAAGTCTCCTGACCCATCACAAATGCAATATCGTCGCATATCTCCTCTCCCTTTGCGTTTTTCGTCAAACAGACGACATTGAACAAAAAACTTAACCAAAAAACGTTTGGAGGATGATCTATACTTTGGTGCACCCACTTTCTCGATACTCAGCATTTTGGAAGAAATGGGGTGTACCAGGGTCTAGCATGGAAAAAGTCGCTTGACTCATCACAAATGCAATATCGTCGCATACCTCCTCTCCCTTCGCGTTTTTCGTCAAACGGACGACATTGAACAAAAAACGTTTGGAGGATGATCTATACTTTGGTGCACCCACTTCCCTGCTACTCAGCATTTTGGAAGAAATGGGGTGTACCAGGGTCAAGCATGAAAAACGTCTCCTGACTCATCACAAATGCAATATCGTCGCATATCTCCTCTCCCTTTGCGTTTTTCGTCAAACGGACTACATTGAACAAAAAACTTAACCAAAAAACGTTTTGAGGATGATCTATACTTTGGTGCACCCACTTCCCCGCTACTCAGCATTTTGGAAGAAATGGGGTGTACCAGGGTCTAGCATGGAAAAAGTCTCTTGACTCATCACAAATGCAATATCGTCGCATACCTCCTCTCCCTTCGCGTTTTTCGTCAAACGGACGAAATTGAACAAAAAACTTAACCAAAAAACGTTTGGAGGATGATCTATACTTTGGTGCACCCACTTCCATGCTACTCAGCATTTTGGAAGAAATGGGGTGTACCAGGGTCTAGCATGGAAAAGTCTCGTGACTCATCACAAATGCAATATCTTCGCATATCTCCTCTCCCTTTGCGTTTTTCGTCAAACAGACGAAATTGAACAAAAAGCTTAACTAAAAAACGTTTTGAGGATGATCTAGACTTTGGTACTCCCACTTCCCCGCTACTCAGCATTTTGGAAGAAATGGGGTGTACCAGGGTCAAGCATGGAAAAAGTCTCCTGACTCATCACAAATGCAATATCGTCGCATATCTCCTCGCCCTTTGCGTTTTTCGTCAAACGGACGACATTGAACAAAAAACTTAACCAAAAAACGTTTTGAGGATGATCTATACTTTGGTGCACCCACTTCCCTGCTACTCAGCATTTTGGAAGAAATGGGGTGTACCAGGGTCTAGCATGGAAAAGTCTCGTGACTCATCACAAATGCAATATCGTCGCATACCTCCTCTCCCTTTGCGTTTTTCGGCAAACGGACGACATTGAACAAAAAACTTAACCAAAAAACGTTTGAGGATGATCTATACTTTGGTGCACCCACTTCCCTGCTACTCAGCATTTTGGAAGAAATTTGGTGTACCAGGGTCAAGCATGGAAAAAGTCTCCTGACTCATCACAAATGCAATATCGTCGCATATCTCCTCTCCCTTTGCGTTTTTCGGCAAACGGACGACATTGAACAAAAAACTTAACCAAAAAACGTTTGAGGATGATCTATACTTTGGTGCACCCACTTCCCTGCTACTCAGCATTTTGGAAGAAATGGGGTGTACCAGGGTCAAGCATGGAAAAAGTCTCCTGACTCATCACAAATGCAATATCGTCGCATATCTCCTCTCCCTTTGCGTTTTTCGGCAAACGGACGACATTGAACAAAAAACTTAACCAAAAAACGTTTTGAGGATGATCTATACTTTGGTGCACCCACTTCCATGCTACTCAGCATTTTGGAAGAAATGGGGTGTACCAGGGACAAGCATGGAAAAAGTCTCCTGACTCATCACAAATGCAATATCGTCGCATACCTCCTCTCCCTTTGCGTTTTTCGTCAAACGGACGACATTGAACAAAAAACTTAACCAAAAAACGTTTTGAGGATGATCTATACTTTGGTGCACCCACTTCCATGCTACTCAGCATTTTGGAAGAAATGGGGTGTACCAGGGACAAGCATGGAAAAAGTCTCCTGACTCATCACAAATGCAATATCGTCGCATATCTCCTCTCCCTTTGCGTTTTTCGTCAAACGGACGACATTGAACAAAAAACTTAACCAAAAAACGTTTGGAGGATGATCTAGACGATGGTGCACCCATTTCCCCGCTACTCAGCATTTTGGAAGAAATGGGGTGTACCAGGGACAAGCATGGAAAAAGTCTCCTGACTCATCACAAATGCAATATCGTCGCATATCTCCTCTCCCTTTGCGTTTTTCGTCAAACGGACGACATTGAACAAAAAACTTAACCAAAAAACGTTTGGAGGATGATCTATACTTTGGTGCACCCACTTCCCCGCTACTCAGCATTTTGGAAGAAATGGGGTGTACCAGGGTCTAGCATGGAAAAAGTCGCTTGACTCATCACAAATGCAATATCGTCGCATACCTCCTCTCCCTTCGCGTTTTTCGTCAAACGGACGACATTGAACAAAAAACGTTTGGAGGATGATCTATACTTTGGTGCACCCACTTCCCTGCTACTCAGCATTTTGGAAGAAATGGGGTGTACCAGGGTCAAGCATGAAAAACGTCTCCTGACTCATCACAAATGCAATATCGTCGCATATCTCCTCTCCCTTTGCGTTTTTCGTCAAACGGACTACATTGAACAAAAAACTTAACCAAAAAACGTTTTGAGGATGATCTATACTTTGGTGCACCCACTTCCCCGCTACTCAGCATTTTGGAAGAAATGGGGTGTACCAGGGTCTAGCATGGAAAAAGTCTCTTGACTCATCACAAATGCAATATCGTCGCATACCTCCTCTCCCTTCGCGTTTTTCGTCAAACGGACGACATTGAACAAAAAACTTAACCAAAAAACGTTTGGAGGATGATCTAGACGATGGTGCACCCATTTCCCCGCTACTCAGCATTTTGGAAGAAATGGGGTGTACCAGGGACAAGCATGGAAAAAGTCTCCTGACTCATCACAAATGCAATATCGTCGCATATCTCCTCTCCCTTTGCGTTTTTCGTCAAACGGACGACATTGAACAAAAAACTTAACCAAAAAACGTTTGGAGGATGATCTATACTTTGGTGCACCCACTTCCCCGCTACTCAGCATTTTGGAAGAAATGGGGTGTACCAGGGTCTAGCATGGAAAAAGTCTCTTGACTCATCACAAATGCAATATCGTCGCATACCTCCTCTCCCTTCGCGTTTTTCGTCAAACGGACGACATTGAACAAAAAATTTAACCAAAAAACGTTTAGAGGATGATCTAGACTTTGGTGCACCCACTTTCTCGATACTCAGCATTTTGGAAGAAATGGGGTGTACCAGGGTCAAGCATGGAGAAAGTCTCTTGACTCATCACAAATGCAATATCGTCGCATATCTCCTCTCCCTTTGCGTTTTTCGTCAAACAGACGACATTGAACAAAAAACTTAACCAAAAAACGTTTAGAGGATGATCTAGACTTTGGTGCACCCACTTTCTCGATACTCAGCATTTTGGAAGAAATGGGGTGTACCAGGGTCAAGCATGGAAAAAGTCTCTTGACTCATTACAAATGCAATATCGTCACATATCTCCTCTCCCTTTGCGTTTTTCGTCAAACAGACGACATTTAACAAAAACTTAACCGAAAAACGTTTGGAGGATGATCTAGACGATGGTGCACCCACTTTCTCGATACCCAGCATTTTGGAAGAAATGGGGTGTACCAGGGTCAAGCATGGAAAAAGACTCTTGACTCATTACAAATGCAATATCGTCACATATCTCCTCTCCCTTTGCGTTTTTCGTCAAACAGACGACATTGAACAAAAAACTTAACCAAAAAACGTTTAGAGGATGATCTAGACTTTGGTGCACCCACTTTCTCGATACTCAGCATTTTGGAAGAAATGGGGTGTACCAGGGTCTAGCATGGAAAAAGTCTCCTGACCCATCACAAATGCAATATCGTCGCATATCTCCTCTCCCTTTGCGTTTTTCGTCAAACAGACGACATTGAACAAAAAACTTAACCAAAAAACGTTTGGAGGATGATCTAGACGATGGTGCACCCACTTTCTCGATACTCAGCATTTTGGAAGAAATGGGGTGTACCAGGGTCAAGCATGGAAAAAGTCTCTTGACTCATTACAAATGCAATATCGTCACATATCTCCTCTCCCTTTGCGTTTTTCGTCAAACAGACGACATTGAACAAAAAACTTAACCAAAAAACGTTTAGAGGATGATCTAGACTTTGGTGCACCCACTTTCTCGATACTCAGCATTTTGGAAGAAATGGGGTGTACCAGGGTCAAGCATGGAGAAAGTCTCTTGACTCATCACAAATGCAATATCGTCGCATATCTCCTCTCCCTTTGCGTTTTTCGTCAAACAGACGACATTGAACAAAAAACTTAACCAAAAAACGTTTTGAGGATGATCTATACTTTGGTGCACCCGCTTCCCTGCTACTCAGCATTTGGAAGAAAAAAGTCTCCTGACTCATCACAAATGCAATATCGTCGCATATCTCCTCTCTCTTTGCGTTTTTCGTCAAACGGACGACATTGAACAAAAAACTTAACCAAAAAACGTTTTGAGGATGAT
The DNA here is from genome assembly GCA_963583995.1 of Xylota segnis. Lineage (NCBI taxonomy): Eukaryota > Metazoa > Arthropoda > Insecta > Diptera > Syrphidae > Xylota > Xylota segnis. The sequence goes on from OY757237.1 coordinate 28,094,689, forward strand.
CTATACTTTGGTGCACCCGCTTCCCTGCTACTCAGCATTTGGAAGAAATGGGGTGTACCAGGGTCAAGCATGGAAAAGTGTCTTGACTCATCACAAATGCAATATCGTCGCATATCTCCTCTCCCTTTGCGTTTTTCGTCAAACAGACGACATTGAACAAAAAACTTAACCAAAAAACGTTTGGAGGATGATCTATACTTTGGTGCACCCGCTTCCCTGCTACTCAGCATTTGGAAGAAAAAAGTCTCCTGACTCATCACAAATGCAATATCGTCGCATATCTCCTCTCTCTTTGCGTTTTTCGTCAAACGGACGACATTGAACAAAAAACTTAACCAAAAAACGTTTTGAGGATGATCTATACTTTGGTGCACCCACTTCCCTGCTACTCAGCATTTTGGAAGAAATGGGGTGTACCAGGGTCAAGCATGGAAAAGTCTCTTGACTCATCACAAATGCAATATCGTCGCATACCTCCTCTCCCTTCGCGTTTTTCGTCAAACGGACGACATTGAACAAAAAACTTAACCAAAAAACGTTTGGAGGATGATCTAGACGATGGTGCACCCATTTCCCCGCTACTCAGCATTTTGGAAGAAATGGGGTGTACCAGGGACAAGCATGGAAAAAGTCTCCTGACTCATCACAAATGCAATATCGTCGCATATCTCCTCTCCCTTTGCGTTTTTCGTCAAACGGACGACATTGAACAAAAAACTTAACCAAAAAACGTTTGGAGGATGATCTATACTTTGGTGCACCCACTTCCCCGCTACTCAGCATTTTGGAAGAAATGGGGTGTACCAGGGTCTAGCATGGAAAAAGTCTCTTGACTCATCACAAATGCAATATCGTCGCATACCTCCTCTCCCTTCGCGTTTTTCGTCAAACGGACGACATTGAACAAAAAACTTAACCAAAAAACGTTTGGAGGATGATCTAGACGATGGTGCACCCATTTCCCCGCTACTCAGCATTTTGGAAGAAATGCGGGTGCATCAGGGTCAAGCATGGAAAAAGTCTCTTGACTCATTACAAATGCAATATCGTCACATATCTCCTCTCCCTTTGCGTTTTTCGTCAAACAGACGACATTGAACAAAAAACTTAACAAAAAAAGTTTTAGAGGATGATCTAGACTTTGGTGCACCCACTTTCTCGATACTCAGCATTTTGGAAGAAATGGGGCGTACCAGGGTCAAGCATGGAGAAAGTCTCTTGACTCATCACAAATGCAATATCGTAGCTTATCTCCTCTCCCTTTGCGTTTTTCGTCAAACGGACGACAGTGAACAAAAAACTTAACCAAAAAACGTTTGGAGGATGATCTAGACGATGGTGCACCCATTTCCCCGCTACTCAGCATTTTGGAAGAAATGCGGGTGCACCAGGGTCCAGCATAGAAAAAGTCTCTTGACTCATTACAAATGCAATATCGTCGCATATCTCCTCTCCCTTTGCGTTTTTCGTCAAACAGACGACATTGAACAAAAAACTTAACCAAAAAACGTTTAGAGGATGATCTAGACTTTGGTGCACCCACTTTCTCGATACTCAGCATTTTGGAAGAAATGGGGTGTACCAGGGTCAAGCATGGAGAAAGTCTCTTGACTCATCACAAATGCAATATCGTCGCATATCTCCTCTCCCTTTGCGTTTTTCGTTAAACAGACGACATTGAACAAAAAACTTAACCAAAAAACGTTTGGAGGATGATCTAGACGATGGTGCACCCATTTCCCCGCTACTCAGCATTTTGGAAGAAATGCGGGTGCACCAGGGTCAAGCATGGAAAAAGTCTCTTGACTCATTACAAATGCAATATCGTCACATATCTCCTCTCCCTTTGCGTTTTTCGTCAAACAGACGACATTGAACAAAAAACTTAACCAAAAAACGTTTAGAGGATGATCTAGACTTTGGTGCACCCACTTCCCTGCTACTCAGCATTTTGAAAGGAATGGGGTGTACCAGGGTCAAGCATGGAAAAAGTCTCGTGACTCATCACAAATGCAATATCTTCGCATTCCTCCTCTCCCTTCGCGTTTTTCGTCAAACAGACGAAATTGAACAAAAAACTTAACCAAAAAACGTTTTGAGGATGATCTATACTTTGGTGCACCCACTTCCCTGCTACTCAGCATTTTGGAAGAAATGGGGTGTACCAGGGTCAAGCATGAAAAACGTCTCCTGACTCATCACAAATGCAATATCGTCTCATATCTCCTCTCCCTTTGCGTTTTTCGTCAAACGGACGACATTGAACAAAAAACTTAACCAAAAAACGTTTTGAGGATGATCTATACTTTGGTGCACCCACTTCCCCGCTACTCAGCATTTTGGAAGAAATGGGGTGTACCAGGGTCTTGCATGGAAAAAGTCTCCTGACTCATCACAAATGCAATATCGTCGCATATCTCCTCTCCCTTTGCGTTTTTCGTCAAACGGACGACATTGAACAAAAAACTTAACCAAAAAACGTTTAGAGGATGATCTAGACTTTGGTGCACCCACTTTCTCGATGCTCAGCATTTTGGAAGAAATGGGGTGTACCAGGGTCAAGCATGGAGAAAGTCTCTTGACTCATCACAAATGCAATATCGTCGCATATCTCCTCTCCCTTTGCGTTTTTCGTCAAACAGACGACATTGAACAAAAAACTTAACCAAAAAACGTTTGGAGGATGATCTAGACGATGGTGCACCCATTTCCCCGCTACTCAGCATTTTGGAAGAAATGGGGTGTACCAGGGTCTAGCATGGAAAAAGTCTCCTGACTCATCACAAATGCAATATCGTCGCATATCTCCTCTCCCTTTGCGTTTTTCGTCAAACGGACGACATTGAACAAAAAACTTAACCAAAAAACGTTTAGAGGATGATCTATACTTTGGTGCACCCACTTCCCCGCTACTCAGCATTTTGGAAGAAATGGGGTGTACCAGGGTCTAGCATGGAAAAAGTCTCCTGACTCATCACAAATGCAATATCGTCGCATATCTCCTCTCCCTTTGCGTTTTTCGTCAAACAGACGACATTGAACAAAAAACTTAACCAAAAAACGTTTGGAGGATGATCTAGACGATGGTGCACCCATTTCCCCGCTACTCAGCATTTGGAAGAAAAAAGTCTCCTGACTCATCACAAATGCAATATCGTCGCATATCTCCTCTCCCTTTGCGTTTTTCGTCAAACGGACGACATTGAACAAAAAACTTAACCAAAAAACGTTTTGAGGATGATCTATACTTTGGTGCACCCACTTCCCTGCTACTCAGCATTTTGGAAGAAATGGGGTGTACCAGGGTCAAGCATGGAAAAAGTCTCCTGACTCATCACAAATGCAATATCGTCGCATATCTCCTCTCCCTTTGCGTTTTTCGTCAAACGGACGACATTGAACAAAAAACTTAACCAAAAAACGTTTGGAGGATGATCTATACTTTGGTGCACCCACTTCCCCGCTACTCAGCATTTCGGAAGAAATGGGGTGTACCAGGGTCTAGCATGGAAAAAGTCTCCTGACTCATCACAAATGCAATATCGTCACATATCTCCTCTCCCTTTGCGTTTTTCGTCAAACGGACGACATTGAACAAAAAACTTAACCAAAAAACGTTTTGAGGATGATCTATACTTTGGTGCACCCACTTCCCCGCTACTCAGCATTTTGGAAGAAATGGGGTGTACCAGGGTCTAGCATGGAAAAAGTCTCCTGACTCATCACAAATGCAATATCGTCGCATATCTCCTCTCCCTTTGCGTTTTTCGTCAAACGGACGACATTGAACAAAAAACTTAACCAAAAAACGTTTTGAGGATGATCTATACTTTGGTGCACCCACTTCCCTGCTACTCAGCATTTTGGAAGAAATGGGGTGTACCAGGGACAAGCATGGAAAAAGTCTCCTGACTCATCACAGATGCAATATCGTCACATATCTCCTCTCCCTTTGCGTTTTTCGTCAAACGGACTACATTGAACAAAAAACTTAACCAAAAAACGTTTGGAGGATGATCTATACTTTGGTGCACCCACTTCCCCGCTACTCAGCATTTCGGAAGAAATGGGGTGTACCAGGGTCTAGCATGGAAAAAGTCTCTTGACTCATCTCAAATGCAATATCGTCGCATACCTCCTCTCCCTTCGCGTTTTTCATCAAACGGACGACATTGAACAAAAAACTTAACCAAAAAACGTTTGGAGGATGATCTAGACGATGGTGCACCCATTTCCTCGCTACTCAGCATTTTGGAAGAAATGGGGTGTACCAGGGCCAAGCATGGAAAAAGTCTCCTGACTCATCACAAATGCAATATCGTTGCATATTTCCTCTCCCTTCGCGTTTTTCGTCAAACAGACGAAATTGAACAAAAAACTTAACCAAAAAACGTTTTGAGGATGATCTATACTTTGGTGCACCCACTTCCCTGCAACTCAGCATTTTGGAAGAAATGTGGTGTACCAGGGTCAAGCATGGAAAAAGTCTCCTGACTCATCACAAATGCAATATCGTCGCATATCTCCTCTCCCTTTGCGTTTTTCGTCAAACGGACGACATTGAACAAAAAACTTAACCAAAAAACGTTTTGAGGATGATTTATACTTTGGTGCACCTGCTACTCAGCATTTTGGAAGAAATGGGGTGTACCAGGGTCAAGCATGGAAAAAGTCTCCTGACTCATCGCAAATGCAATATCGTCGCATATCTCCTCTCCCTTTGCGTTTTTCGTCAAACGGACGACATTGAACAAACCTGCTACTCAGCATTTTGGAAGAAATGGGGTGTACCAGGGTCAAGCATGGAAAAAGTCTCTTGACTCATCACAAATGCAATATCGTCGCATATCTCCTCTCCCTTTGCGTTTTTCGTCAAACGGACGACATTGAACAAAAAACTTAACCAAAAAACGTTTTGAGGATGATCTATACTTTGGTGCACCCACTTCCCTGCTACTCAGCATTTTGGAAGAAATGGGGTGTACCAGGGTCAAGCATGGAAAAAGTCTCCTGACTCATCACAAATGCAATATCGTCGCATATCTCCTCTCCCTTTGCGTTTTTCGTCAAACGGACGACATTTAACAAAAAACTTAACCAAAAAACGTTTGGAGGATGATCTAGACGATGGTGCACCCACTTCCCCGCTACTCAGCATTTTGGAAGAAATGCGGGTGCACCAGGGTCAAGCATGGAAAAAGTCTCTTGACTCATTACAAATGCAATATCGTCACATATCTCCTCTCCCTTTGCGTTTTTCGTCAAACAGACGACATTGAACAAAAAACTTAACCAAAAAACGTTTAGAGGATGATCTAGACTTTGGTGCACCCACTTTCTCGATACTCAGCACTTTGGAAGAAATGGGGTGTACCAGGGTCAAGCATGGAGAAAGTCTCTTGACTCATCACAAATGCAATATCGTCGCATATCTCCTCTCCCTTTGCGTTTTTCGTCAAACGGACGACATTGAACAAAAAACTTAATCAAAAAACGTTTGGAGGATGATCTAGACGATGGTGCACCCATTTCCCCGCTACTCAGCATTTTGGAAGAAATAGGGGTACCACGGTCAAGCTTCACAAAAAAAAACCAACAGCGACAAAGTTCAAGATCTTGGTTGCCAGTTTCAATCACCATAACCCGAAACCTTTTTGTTGAAACCACATCCATATTATCGATTTCTGGCTAAAAAAAATTGATTAACTTTTGGTTATATCGATGAGAACTAGCGGTTATACTTTCCTCATTTCCGAAGAATTATGAACCAATGTGGATTTTCACTTCCTCCCATTCGATAATTTTTTTGTAATCCACCGAATGAAAAATGAGGTGAAATTGGTCATCCAAACGTGGATGTTCAAGCACTCAATCGAAGAATATTCCACAGATTCCCTGGTCAGTTGGCTTAAATTTTTAGTGAGTTGGTATTTATAAGGATTAAGATGCAAATCCAAATGCAAAATACGCCATAATGTGTCAGAAGACAAGGCCAAATGCTGTGCTCGCCATGAAATCGGTTGATTTCGATCTTCTTTCACTAACCGCAGTCATGTTTTCTGTAGAACGTGCGTCAAGATAGGCGTTAGCACATCTATAACAGAGCGTATAGTACTCTCAGACAATAATTTACCGGTAATGTAACAGAATCACTATCAAATATGTACTACAGTCTCGAATGACAACTCAGTTTGACATTTGTAAATGAAACTGGGATGTCAAATCTGGCTGATGAATTGTATGACCCTGTATATTTCAAGCCTGACCCCATTCTTAACAGTCTCGACTCAGAATTTCAAAATTTTCCTTTCAATTTCATGACGGCACCCTTACTTCTTTTTGAATTTGTTTTGATTCTTCTTATTGAGGTTTATATGGTTAGAGTCATACACTCTTTCACGGGTTTGGGTAGAGTGTTATCAAAGGTTCATTTATTTTCCAAAAGAGAGTGTGTTTCCTACAATTCTCTGCAAATGCAATGGATTAGTTCCCCCAGACTTGTAACCACATTTAGGCTCTCTGACTGAATTGCTCTCCAGGCTGATTCCACTGAATGGAGTTCAGCTCATTCGCTAACGTATGGCCATTACTTTTCATTATTTCTCTTCACCCTCGCTTCCTATATTTTAACAGCTTCAACAAAAAACTGTTTGATGTACAGAAGTCCTATGTGAAACCAACAGAATTACTTAACATAGCTAAAATGTTTCACAATAGAAATCATTATTTTTTTATATTCAGTGGTTTCCTGAGTCACTTGCAGTCGAAGTTCATGACACAAGGAATAATATTGGAAAGAGTACGGAGCCCTGTGGTACTCCACTTAAAATACGAAATAACTTTATGCTTCTTTTCTAGGAATCATAATGGACCCATTATGATGCCTAGTGTTTCACGATGAACTCATAACTTAATCTAAAGTACCATTAAGGAATTTCCAAGGATTTGACTACATTCTACATTCATTCCGATCGAAATCGAGTGTTTACATCCTTTTTATTTATATGAACTCTGCTGAGCCTGTTATTACAAAATTCGTCTGCAATTTCTGTGGAAATATTCTGCCAATCTAAAGCCCCTTCATTTTGTCCTTATACTTGTACCTCTCTAATTCATTACATGAAACTATTGGATAAGTCTTGAAAGAAGAGCTCTTTTAACCTCTTTCATTGCCCTACTCAGTTTCGGGGGTGTGTTGATAAAATAACAATACAACCAGCACTGAATATAATTGTTCAGCAATGTTCCACAATCGACTCGTCTTACCCATTAAATGCTTGTTATCCCAACTAACTAAAGCACTTACAAACTAGTTAAATGCCTTTCATTGTGTACCAAGCGATTGTGGAATCCTTAATTTGACGTGACATCAGATCTGCCAATAATCTCCATAGAATGTACTCCTCATGTTACGTGCTCAGATTGCAACATGTCAAGCGGCACAAAGCCAGCATGTCTACTGTATAATTATTCACTTCAATGGATTCCACAATGCATTTGCGAAAATCCTTTATTGTCCTCGTTGTCCCAAACGAAATTCCTGCTATTAATAATTTTACTCAGGCTCATTTACAATCATAATCCTCCACATACTTAGTGTTGAGATACATTTATTTTTCTTTCGTTTCATATCTGACTAAGTATGTGGGGAGCCTTTTTGCTCCTGCCACTGGGGTAGGATTTCTGTTCTCCCGAGGAAGATAAATTAAAATCAAACCGAATCCTGTCGCTTTAGAGAAAAAAAAATGCGCCATTCCCCGACTGTCGAAGGGGAATAAACTGGATTTATCCATGTACCAGTCCCCATTTCCATTTGAAAGGCATTTTAACGATAATTATTCCACTCACGCAAAATATTCTTTGCGAGGATTTTTCTGTTTGGTTTTTTTTCCTCCCGACATTCTTAGATCTCAACTTATTCCATGGTATCGACCGACCATTCGTAACGTGGCCAAAATTCCATGGCTGGGGAGGATATGGCGACTGGAAATATTTTTGCATGGAGCATCTTCAGGCGAACTGTTGGTGATTGTGTCATGAAAAGCGTTCTGATGGTTGTTCACAGGGAGAGTCGATTCAGACAATTTGATGAGTATTGTACGAAAGCTGTCAATACCATGAGTTTATTATGCATAATGTTTTGTTATTTTATTTTTTATTTTCCTTCGAATGGTTTTAATGATGTTTTGCAGAATTTGTGTGTTTTTTTTTGGGGGAAAAGTTTCGCTGTTTGATGTGAAGAGCCAGAGTCCACGGAATGAAAAAAACAACTTATTTTGATTATAATGAATTGAATTCAATGTAAACACGGAAAGTTTTATCAAACGGAATATAAGTCAGTCCAGTCAGGTGGTGGAAATATGTAAAACATTTTGTTTTGAAGGTGATTGACTCGTTACCCCGGGGTGCTCTTCGTTGGAAAAAATAACATCAGAAGGTTTAGCCTTCAAGCCTGAATCGTGGGTAGGGGAATACGTTTTATCAGGAAGCGCTGTAATTATATAATTTGCACGCCCACTTCAGTAATGACCCTCTTCCATCGAAGAATTATACAATAAATTGGTGCTCGTTTAATCGCACGGATTTTGAACCCCTCAACCAACATACTCATGAAATTCAGATGTTCAAGAGATTATACAGGTCTGGGCATAATACGAAGGTCCAAAAACTCATGTGGTTCATCCTCCGAGGTGCTTAGAGGTCGTAATATTATATCAATGTTGTTTTGAGTCGCAGAGCCGCTTCTAACCGCGTTTTAAAAACTTCTGACTTACACGTATACTTACAACTTCAATTTGGGATGCACCTACCCTTAACCAAAAAACTTGTCCAATCTTGACACCATATCTACTAAAGGCTTCATTTTTTTGCTATTAATGGGTGACAGCCCGTTGTGTTCCTTACCGGTTCTTAGTAGTTCCACAGACTCACACAATATGGCGTCAACTTGTCAGAATCGTTTTTTGACACTTTGACACTTTGGTGACATATCCGGCCTCAAATAATAGAAAAGACTGTGAGTTTCGACTTGGACTCCTAAAAACTTCTCCAAGACCTGCTGAACTGTGGAAATTTAATCGCTTGTGGGCTTTTTGGATTAACACTGCACAGACAAGGGTCAGTCAGTTTGTTGACGAAGGGTTTCAGAGGTTCACACAAAATGGGAGGGGTTCACACATTGCCTGCAATGTGAAGGAGACTGACGAGTTAAGGTGCTCTTCGCAGCAAACCTCTGAATGGTTGAATAAGTTTACTTTCTTTGTGGTCTCTTTGCCTCCGAAGAAAAGACTCACCTTCAGCTGAATCCCGGAAAAAAACAAAGAGGTCGGCGGAAGTGTTAGCAAACCTTCACAGAATCCTGGCTTTAACCTAGGGTCTCAACCGACTAATGCCTTCATGATAGCCTAATGGCCAATAACCATAATAACTTTCTAAATTCGATTGCCAAACTGATGTTGATATTTTCTTTGAAACGGATAGACAAAGCTTGTGGGCAACAAGTGGTTGGTGCATTGGTTTACGAAGCAAGTGGTTCGAGTCGCAGTCAAAACATCTAAGACTCTCGCTAGCGTCCGACAAACATCCGAGAGTATAACTATCATGAAAAGGTTTCTCTAATAACAAATTACCCTTCGAACACGGCATTAAGCAGTAGAACCCAGATCACTACCACCTATCAAACCTTAAAATATAATTTAACAGGACCTGAGCTTACATTTAGTCTTTGACTTTGACTCTTAGTTATTGGTCAAAAGCTGTACTGAAGATTGAGAGTCCCTGCTTGAGACACGTCGGGCACACTGCTTTCAGTTGTCCAGACGAGGCGCTCTGGAACTCGCAATAGTCGACGACGAAAACGTATGGACGTATATGTGCAATAGATCCCAAATATTTCGATTTTTCAATTATCTGCACCTCACGCAAAAAATGGTAATAGCCTCGCCCATTTTTTGGGGGCGTATTTGCTCGTATTAAAAATATGACGCTCTGAGTCTTCGCAGTACTTCCATAAAAAATGCAGCATTCCACTGTCACTTTAGTGAGCCTGATACGGAAGGAGAATTCATTCCACGAGCTTGTCTGTATGTCTGAGGTCATCTTGTGTTTCTTGATAGAAAGTAAATCGTCGGTTTTAATGTGACTAGTGAGCTCTTTGTCACTAAAGTATCAGCTATTTACAAAAAAAAAAAAACCAAGAAACTTTAGTTAACACATCAATGGATAGAAGGCTTCTCAGAATCTAGAGAAAGCATTAGTTTTCCAAATAAATCCTTGTTCACAGTTTGAAGGAGTTTCTAAACTTTCACAACGTCGACAACGGAGCGTGAGTAACCAAGTTTTAATAGAGGTCTGCTAAATGAATCTCTAGAAGCACATCCCCAAAAAGTTGCAGCCAAGCCACCAAATAAGAACGCAGAAAGCAATTCAATTATGTACCGCACACTCTCGTCCAGTGGGAGTACCCACACACCACTTAATTAAAAAATTAAAATAACTTTCCTGCAGGATCCTCACAGCAGTATTTACCCAAGTCTCAACGAATTTCTCCAACGCCAAACACTCTCAAGGAGAGTACCCTATTGCAATGTTTGTTAATCCGAATCTAGGTGTGATTTTTATTATATTTTTCTTCTCAAAGAAACACCAAAAAGCACTTTAATTTTTACCACTAAAACCATAGCGGCACACCCCTTATGGGGACGAAGCTCTCAACTCAATACACCCGTCACACACATCATGTGCATTCATTCCTCTTTATTTGCAGTCCACACCGTACAATTGACCCCAAGACAAATTGAATTTTCAAAGGACATTCAATATGCACATGGATGGCGCAAAAGGAAAAATAAACAAACAATAAAAATATATAACTCAGTGTGCACACCTGTTCGAGTTTATTTTATTCGATTCGAGAGAAAGGAAGTCGCACCCGTACACCCGTACAAATGTCGATGTTGAACGACAAGCCTGGAGGGTTTTTCAAAAACATTTCATATTTTTCTAAAACAAATGTACGATGTGATTGTTGTCCGTGATTCGCTTGTAAAAATAAATTCTCATACATGATTCGTAACAATCAAGGAACATCCTTTTTTCTGCTGTTCTCCCGGAGAAGGGAATGTTAACGTCTGACTTCGGGAAGGAAAATAAAATTCTGTCTTCCTTCGCATCTAATATTTGCTAATTTGTCCTTCGTCTATTGTGTAGTAGTGGATACAAGGAATCGGGGCAATACTTGCTTTTATATATTTTCTTCAAGCTTTTCTATATAAAATAAAGTTGCGCATACGCCACCGAACCAGGTACTAACATCCTGAATCTACCTCCCAGTGGAACGAATCAAGTCAGATATTCTGCTTCTAGGTACATACGAGCTGAACTGTGAGAAAAATAGAACATTTTCGAAGCCAAAAAATAGAGTTACTCATACGCCACCGATCCATATACTGACATCTTCAATCTACCTTCCCGTGGCACGATTCAAGACAGATATTCTGTTTTCTGTTTCTATATACCTAGGCATACACGAGTTTAGCTGATGCCTTGTTATGTGTGAGAATAATATAAAAGTCTTGATCCTAAAAAAATGAAGAAACAAAAAGGTTACACATACGCCACCGAACTAGATACTGATATCCGAATTTGTTCTCAAATTTTAAAAACACTTAATAAAGAAGAAAATAAAAGTAGAAGGGAGTTTTATCCGCGCCAATCGAAAGCCATTCCAAACCATCCAATCGTTCAATGCATATCTAAATAATTAAACCGCAGGAGCCCATGTGTCTTCTTAGCATGACCATACATCAAACATCGCAGACTCATCATCCATCAATTTGATTTATCTATTTCGAGCAAAGACATTCTTTACATCTTCACAAATCCTTTGTTTACATGGATCTAAAGTTCGCGAAATAAAGATCCCGCTCTTACAACGAATGCTGGAACCCTAATTCATCGAAACCAGGAGACAGATTTATGTCTGAAGTGTAGAGATACTATCGAACAAGATGCCCAGAACAATACATCAGCTAGAGTTTATCACCTCCACGTCCACCTGGCAAATAGACGAACATCTATCTATCAAAATCCTTCTTTGTCAGATGGAATCAATTTATCAATCGATGCACTTGGAGAGGTCCATCCAGCTATGATACATAAGTGATAAAATTGTCTGTGTAATCAGAAAACATCTCATCTTGTAAGTACGATGGAGAAAGGAAAATGCAAGGACCTGTTGAAAAATGTAACTAGAACAGGTGGGCTAATAAGTTTCCACCGATGAGAGGAAGATCCTTCGAATAATACTCACCCGTAGATCGAAACTATGAAAGTGTATCCTAAGTTGACAGAAATCATGGTCGAAAGTAGATTTAAGAGCTCCACGCTGTCGTGTGGAAAAGGGATGTACGAATTATGTTACGAATCACTTTAATAGTTAAAAGGATTTTTCTTTACGTAAACATGGAATTTCGTTGTCATTAAGAAATGAAAGCTGCAAGGCAGCGAAGCTCAATAAAAGCCAATATAGATTTTTCGGAAATGAAAAGCAGATCCAACAAACAGGATCCCAACAACAGGAATAGACTCACCGGAATTGCATTGGATCAGATCTGTACAATTCTGAGACAAATGTTTCAGGACACTGAACAGAGGCACTATTAGAGGTCGCCACCAAGGAGGGATTCTCCCACCACTACTGTAGAACTTAGAAGTTGGCGCCTGCTAATTGTGAGAATCAAAAAGTACAGCATCGTTGAGATGGATGTAAACAATGAAATTTAAAACCATGGATCTTAAATATTTTCAGGAACAAGGGAATGGGTGTATACCTCCTGCATTATACATACTTATATTCTTAGTAACATATTGCGATGCCTTGAATACGTCAAGTAGGTATCAGGGTACTGCGTAGAAAGATCGTGTCTGGTATGAGAGTGCCTGTCTTATATCAAAAGACATGAAGTAACCTTTGACGGGGCGTAAGGACACGTAGGAATAGAAAGAAATTAAGCAGAATATGGTCCGGAAAATCACATTCTTTTCTATCTAAACCAACTATATATTCCAAAAGGCATGTAAACCGCTGAAAGTGTGCTTAGGAAGCATTTTAGTAAACTGGGTGTAGGCTACTACTGATTTTATTTGGATCTTGAATAAGTACTGATTTAGAAAGATTTAGGTTTAAATTAGAGTGGTTTCCTGTATGACGATATAGACGCACTTTGAACACTAGGAATCTAATGTGATCCCATGGACTATTGATTTCCATCCGTAGCTACCGAGGACCTAATTAAACCAAGAGAACTTGTGAACCGAAGGATGCTCCGGAGCGGTCTTCTTCGGGACAGGACCGGATAGTTCTATATGAAGTGTAGAGGTGAATGAGGATTTTTGGCAAGCTGGCGTATCAGATAGTGGGGGAGAACATGGTGAAACAGACCTGACGTTGGACATGCGCAGACAATGTGTGATCCGAATAAGACTCAAGTATCTTGCATTCTCCGTGAAGGGTATACTGGTGTCACTAATAGTAAGAAGGACTGTAAGGGTACTTTGTACTTCCTAATGAAGATAACTAATTTAGTTTAATGAGGTTTAATACCCCGCAGGTCGGATTTGGATACCCATCTGGTGGGTAGAGGCAGAGCTTGTTGGAGGATTTTCCTAAAAGTGTCCTGTCCCTTCTAGGTCGACCAGTAAGCTCATTGACTACTAAATTCCAAAGAATCGGAGTCAAAGCACCGCTCCGGGGTATTTCGCATCTGCCAAGTCTCTTGGTAGATGCATCAACGCACTGGGTAATGATAATTCTCGCTGGAAGCAATTGACTAATCAGCACTTCAAGCGTTGCATCCAAAATGAATGATTGATTCCTACGTGGATTCTCACTCTCCTAAACATGTTTATCCGGTTTGTTTAGTAAACAACTTAGTTCGAAGTTTCCTGGAACATAAACACCATTTACATGCCACCAATTGAATGGCTTGCATCATCCTGGACATTTTGTGTGTAGAGGGTAGGTGGTAAGCACTGAGTAGGTGCGAATATGTCTGCAAAATTGTATGCAACGCTGGCTCGGGTAGGTCTAGTTGTAGTGAATAGTAGTTGGTGGCCATGCCCAGTGTATTTCACCAACACAGGAGCACTGAACGATGTTCTTGAACCCTCTGGCGATTTACCCCCGAAGTAGTTATCTCAAATATAGCGAATAAACGCTGAGTTTTGCTTACTCGAGACACATGATTGCAACCAGAATTTGGTGGTACACTTTACCCACAAACACAGTAATTGAATATCAATATTGATAAAGGTTTGACTATTGCACTTCTCCATGCAGGATTCGTAACGTCTCTTGTGGCCAACTGTGGTAAGTGATGGAATGGGTACAAATTCCACTTGATAGAGATATGGTACACCTTTGGTCCTTGAACCTGGAGAGAATGACTTAACCATTGAGTCACGGTGCCTGAATTGAACCAATAGCTACTTTGCATCAAAATTTAAATAGCTTATGGCCCCCTTGACTGGATTTCCACCGACATGCGTGACATTTGGAATCACCTTGAGCGGCACCTAAGCAGTAGAATTAACGATTCAATACCAATTCTATTAACTTTATCCATTTCATTCGAACAAAACAATCCAGTCATCTACATAAGTCATTGTATCTATCATCCTCATGAATATTCCTCCAGTAATGACTGAAAAACGAGAAAACATTTCGTGCCTTCTCCTTCGAAAAAACATTTATTTTAACCTTCCTTCGAAGTTAATCTACCGATTGCCTTGCATTTTGCCTGTACTCCACTTCTGACACTTGAACTTAAAGCCTTCGTTCGATACACGAGTATCTAAAGATTTACGACGCGCCTTCAAAGCTATACCTTTGACCTTACAGCACGCACAGAGAAAACACAACAAATCGACTAACAAATATTGTGAAAAGAAAGAATTCCTGTGTGTAGAACGAATATCCTCGGCAAGGAGAAAACTTCCACATCATTAGGTTGTTCAGAAGCATGAAAACTTTTCTCGCATTTTGTTCCTTTGACTTTCGCCAGTGGTGGTGGTAGTGGGTACTTCCCGCTGCCGTGTCACCATCGTTCCAGTGATCTAATCCACCCTCCATCACAGTGGATTCGGGCCATAAAAAGGTGCAACACTGTAGCACACAACTCGAAAATTTTCTCTGTCTAAATAATTGAATTTGATACTGTTGTAGTAGTTGAGCAGCTCTGCGAACGTACTAAAGGTTAAAGGTCCTTCAGCCATACACACACACAGAGAGAGAGGAGCCAAGGATCCACAGAGCGATACTTACACACAATGTCATGCAATATAAACATAAAGAGGTTCAAACGCGCGTGGAATATCCTGTCGAACAAAGGGAGCCACCCACACACACATACACTAATCATCCTCGATGAATTTTGTCGTGTGCTTGATACCTTTTTTTTGGTTTTTTTTTTTGAAATTTCATCCAAACATTCTTCGTTCTTGTGGATTGTGGAATTATCATGATATTGATGTGGGGACATCATTGTGGCTCTGTTGATATTCAAGTGTATCCTTCGGATAGTTGGATTGAACCATGCGAGGGGAGACAATGATGAGCTCGACCCAATTTCGATTGTCGACGAGGATTCGTGGGGCTGGGATGGGGGGGCACAATGACACTTTAGATTCAACACTTTCTGATAACCTTTTGTTAAGTGGATAACGAAAAGTTACAGTTCCTGTATTCATAGAGAAGTGGATACGGTTGAAGGAAATAAAGGAAGAGTGTGTCGTAGATTTGTTAGCCGGAGTGAAGCGGTAGATTGTGTGTTCGAAAGGATTTCCCTGAAATGCTTCGAGCTTTGAAAAGTTCAAGGTGAATATTTCAATGACACCTACTACCTGTGAGCTTGGGAAGGAATCCGGCCGGTGGTATTCAAAGTCTTGTCGTACTTTGGCACAACGACTCAATGTATTGGCAAATAAACTTGGCCCAAGGCTCTGCAAATAAAGGGGGAGCGTTATGTTTTTTTCTACCTACTGTGGACTTGTACATAATGTTGCTACTTGCATTGGGAGAGCAAAGGACTTGTGTCAAAAAGTGGCGTCCACGTTCGGGTAATACAATTAACAAGATATCGGGAAACACGGAACCTTGAGGATGACTGTTACAATGTAAATGCCATTGAGTGTAGAATGCAGCTGTCCAGTCTCTTTTCTCTGAAAGCAATACTAAGTAGTTTGTAAGCCTAGAACTTCTTCGAAGTAGTTTTTGTTCAGCTTGAAAATCCTTAACTTAAAAAAAAATACTGCAAAACTGCTGCCTTACTTTACAAGACAATGCAGGAAGCTAAAAGAACCGCGAACACAAGAGTAGCTAGAAGGAAAGGAAAGAGTCTTCCTTATCATTAAATAGATGGCACCTGGAACGATGGAACACAGTGTCCTACTGAAGAGCCTCTCAGAGAGAAAAGGATTCATTATCCTCGTGATTTGATAGTGCATTTACCACGAAGACAAGACACTGGAAATAGATCAAGTCACTCAGTGGTTGATCAAAGTTCTTAAGGCTGATCCCTATGACGCACTAGGCATGGAGTGTCAGTCTAACATCCAGGATTGTGAAAAATCTTACGTAACCAATATCGAGGCATGATATTCTGGTCTGATCATATCAGGTTTCTGGCAGAGTTATGTTGGCATGCGGCTTTTTGTTTGTTTTTAATTCACTGAAGCGCGGTAAAGTCCTTTATGGATTCTCGGTAGCCCGTGTTACGAATTATTCCAGACTCTATTCTCGCATATTCACGTGACTAAACTCTGTCCTGACTCTCCGTACAGTATCACCAGTCAAGACAGGGGCATGTATTGAAATCATGTCCTCTCCTTCTTATGATCCAAGGTTTTCGTCCTATGAGGACGTGGTGTTTGATTTTTTCGCCTTAGTTCTTGGACGATGGTCGCAATGATACTGTTGACGATGTCCCATGTTTCCCTCGTTAATAGCATGAACGATATCATTCTTCTGTGGGCTAGAGTTGAACTGATGCCTTGTTTTGTGTGAGAAAAATAAAAAATTTTCGAACCAAAAAAATGTAAAAAAAAAGTTACGCATACGCCACCGAACCAGGTACTGATATCCTGAACCGATGTCCGAATTTGTTCTTAAGAGCTCGTCGACTATTTTATATTCGGTAGCAGTTGGTATGTCCACCGGACGTTTTGAAGAGAGTCCCGTCGCTGTTGCTATTCTATTTCAGCAGCTGTTTTGATGGCCCTTCACTCTGGGTGTTTGGTCATGCTGCTTCTTTGACCTCCAATTCAATAGGGATTCGCCTTAGCTATTACATAAGCGCAGCATACTCTGACCGATGCTCTTCTATGCATCGAACTTATACTTCTCATGTACATACGAACTTACAACAGTTGCCGGTGGCCTTATGGGGGTTGCCTACATGGGGATTGACTTACTCACTGTCGCAAGAAGATTTCTTATTGACTGCCTAGGTTCACCAATATTTGGCTCAGTTTGCTTTCATCTTATGTAAGTTAAGTGCTCTTTAAAGTTGAGTCTAAGGTCAGGGAGTACCTCTAAGTAGCTTATGCAGAGCTTTGTCACAATGGAGTGTTCTCCATGTGTTTAATAGACGCTCAACTTTTGTGCGGCTGCTTATGAGGACAGATTCAGTTTTGTGGTCACCAAGTTCCAGACCTGTTGAGCGAAGCTATAAACGTTTTTGGTACTGCTGTTGCAGTTTTGCGTCACCTCCTCTAGGGTTTTGGCTACTTCCACCACAGCGATGTCATCAGCATATCCGATCATGTCCACTTCTTTTGGTCTCTGGATACGTAGCACATAATGTTCCACAGTAGAGGACCTATAACTGATCCCTGTGGGACCCCTCCTGTATTTTTTTTTATTTCATGTAGTAGTAGTAGGGTTCTGTATTCAAAGAAATTTATGATCATTCGTAGCACATCGGTCGGTACTCGAATATTCCTCAGCGTTCTCAGAATGAAGTTCCAACTGGCCGAGTTGAAAGCATTTTTGACGCCCAAATTGTTCGTATCGCATGGATAGTGCTCTGTTTTTTCCCAAACAATTGGAAAACCTCCTTGTACTGCTCCAGTCTATCGCGTATAATTATTTCTAGCAACTTTCCTACTGCGTCCAACATGCACAGTGGTTTCTATGATGACGGTTGCTCTGGGGGTTTGTCTCCTTTCGATATTAGTAGCAACCGTTTCTATTGCAGAGGGAACTTTCCTTCTGTCAGCTATGTTGTATAGTGGTTTGCACCCAGCTCTGGTAGCGTTTTAGTACCTTCCTTCCCCATCCATTCCTGGGGCCACATTGCTTTTCATTGATCCTCATGCTCCCAAGACTTCTGCGGTTGTGATGGGTTATATCCTCTGCTACTGTAGAGGGATACATAATGGTATTCCTTGGAAATGACCCGCTGACTTTAACATTTATTATGTCGGTGCAGTTGCAGTGGTATAAGGCTTATCTTGAGAAAAATGTGGCCTGGATCTATACGGCTGTGATAAAATTTTTCTGGCCAGGAGTGAGATGGATGCACTGAAGCTTTTTCTAGAATTGTATCAACTCGAAGGTGGACCCAGGAACTATGACTGGATTGGTCTGCAGTGGTTTCATAAATATCTCCAAAGTCAGTCCCGGAGTCCGCAGTACTAGTTTCTGTGTACTATTCGTTACTTGAGTATGAATCCTAAAAGAATTAGACTATACTGTGATGGAAGAATGGTGAGCTTGGAGTGTCTGTGTTAACTTAGCTATGGTTAAGGCAGTGTTTAACTCTTTAACCAAGTTTCGAGATTGGAATAAGTCTCTCTGGACACAAGTTCTCCAATGGCAGAACGGTCTTAGCAAGAAATCCCCGATATGTTTCGTTTTTCCTGCAGAAAAGGCTGTAAACCACTTATTGGAGAGGGTTTTCATACTTCAGATTATTTTCTTTGAGGTTAAGAGCCTTTCATTCTTCCTTTGGCTTTGAATGTCCTTTATCTCTTCAAAATATGAAAGTAAGTAGTGATAGATTGTACAGAATATAGATTGCTAGATTGCATATGCACATCATCACCATTCGTGAATCTGCAAACAGTCCTCTCTCCTTCTCTGGACATCGAGGACATTCGGTTTGCTTGGCCTCAAATGTGAATCCTGAGCTCCAAATTCTCATTACGTGCGCCTTAAATAAATCACACATATTATTTCTCCTCCACAAACTTTCACCCAAATCGAGTTTAATATCCTAGGCCGCCGCCGTCACCTACATTTCCTTCGATTTGAATAATTCATGAGCTATTCATTAGGCTATGATGACTTTGCTGGCATAGTTTCCATTCGAATGGTTCGAAACGACAAAAACAAATGCTGTTGCCAAGGCCGAAAGGGATATTTACAGTTGACAACTTATGTCAAGCCATCGATTAGAAGAGTTTTTACCCTCAAAGTTAAGCCAGGAGCGTCATGGCATACTTAACAGACCATAAAAACCCATTCAAGTGTTACTACTACACGCTGACAACGATGATACCATCAAATGAAGTGTGACAAGTGCAATTACGTAAAGAATTAGTTTATTATATTTATAGATACTCAACCAACGTAAATGTTTACCTATAAATATTTAAGTCCTTTTGACTCCTTGAAAATAATAATAATAATAATAATATTCTGCCCTAGTAGTTGTGTGCTTCTTTGTATGGTTGATTGTCCTTGGGATAACCACTTGAAATGCCTGACAGTGTGCGCCACCATCCCCGGATGAGGATATCATTGAAAGTACGTCACGCTCGTATAAAGGACATCACTCCTGGAGCATCACGTTCGGGTAAATAATGTTTTTGGATTTAAACGTTAGCTGTCAGTTGATAAACGATGTAGACATTCGGGCTATACATAGAGAAGGATAACAGTTCAACGTACCAACTTGGGTGGAATTGTCTACAATTTTGATAATACCCTGGGGAAGCACCCCTGTTGTTGGCAAAATGGTTGGTATGCTTCTTTTGAATCCAATCTAGCTACAAACCGCAGGACGTAAAATTAAAACGATCAGGCGTGAGTGGAAGGACAAGGTACCGCCACCAAAGTGAAGTGGATGGAATGCCACCCTGACACAGGTGTGAATTATTTTTATTATTCCGTTTATCGTTTCATTACAAGGATCGAGGGAGAAGATTTCCCCACCACGGTGAGAGAAATGAAACCCATCGGATCATGTCTAGATGAATTCCTAGAAACGCAAATCATTATCTTCTGATTTTCACAAAATTTAGTTTAACCCCATTCCCTCATCCGGAACGCAAAGTCAATATTCCGTAATGAAATTGTCTACCTCTTTGTGCGTTGTCACCTTCCCTACCCTGCCCACAGACGAAGTGTAAATAATATCTAACAAAAGGACGAAGAAACAAGCAAACACTCCATTTTGAATGATTTTGAACTTTTCTTCTTGTTGTTCTTCTAAAAGTGGATAGTGATGACTTAAGCCCAAGAACCTTTGCCTTTTGCAAAATTTTATTTTAAAGATTTCCCATCGTAGCCCACACATTTCACATTTTTCTTTTATTGTTTCAATTCAATTTAAATTTACATGATGTGAATATGAAATTTTCAAAAGGATCCAAAAAAAAAACGGGGGGCCAATGAAACATTTTCGTACATTCATCACTTTAGTTTGGGGGAAACGATAAAAAAAAAACTCTATGAAACACAGAGAACAGCGAATTACACATTTATGAAGTTTCCAAATTTCATTAAAATTCTGGCTGTAAAGTTTTTTCCTGCGCAAAAAAGGCAGCAAAAATACACAACGTATCCTTTTGTAAACCCCATGAAGAAGGATCCAATATTTTAATTCATTCGAGCGAATCAATTGGAAAAAAAACGTTTCTTTTATTTTGTGTCTGTCTGAAATAATAAATCAAACAGCCTACACACTAACAAAGTTGAATAGGAAAACTGGTTTTTTTTATCATAATAAATGCACAGGATGTGCCGATGATCCCAGATATGGCACTTCACAAACAAATGCCCTACTTGTGCAGGAGAGCACTGTTTGAGAATTTTTGAATTTCTGCACAAACAATTCGTAGATTGTGAAATTTCAAGGAGTGGGGGTAAATTCTTTTAAAGAGACGTCAAATCACGAAAAAGTAAACGAACGCGATAGCCTACTTTTTAAACGTCAAATGCACGTACAGGTATCTGACAGATTTGACAAATTTCATAAATCAGTGCAACGAAGTTTCCTGCACTAAAAGTTGTAGCACGGGGACATTTGTTACTCCCTTTTACGAAAAACTACGAAACTTTTGTACTCAAACAGGATTTCGTGAATTTTCGTAGTAATTCGTGAAATATCATTGTTTTCGGAGAGTACGCGAACAGATTTACTATTTGCGCTATATACATGTATATTCAGTCAAAATATGAGCGCGATTGAGTCTAGAAAAACAACATAGTCCAACTGATCATCAACATTTTTTTGGTTCTTCAACCTAGGCTCCATGTTAGAGGTATATTCCAGGATCACCTTCAGTCAATGTGGTAATGTCAGTATCAGAAATAGGAAAAAATAACATATCTGGGACGTACGGTCCTTGTTCGATCATATTTTGGTTGAAAATTAGTAGGGAGGATGGTTAATTTTTTCGGGACTTATGTCCCACTCCATCTCGAAATAAGTCCCAAACAGCATTGGGGAGGTACCCAACAAAAAAATGTTGGAGAATTAAAATAACCGGAAGAGAATGGAGCAAGTAAGTACATTGGAAAATAATATCCAAACTACAAATTTAGGAAGAAAATTGTAAAAATTTGCTCAGAGAAATCCAAAATATAAGCGCCTGGCTGGCAGTTGTTGACATACACTTAGCGGAGCGACGAAGTTGCGTGAGTGGCTAAACCCTGCAGAGAAAAGGGTGACATCTTGTTCCTACTTCGAACTTGAATAGAACTAAATTTTTTTTTAATAGATAGTAGCTTTACGAAAATTTTGGACTTACGTATGTCTCGATGGGGTGGGACATAAGTCCCTAAGTGTGACTTTTGAGCGACTTTGATGTGGTTTTGGTTCATTTGAGTGATATCATTTCGATGACTGTTGGGTTGCTTGAATGTCATAATTATAAACCGAGGTCTCGTCATCTGTTCCATGAATATGGGGTCCAAATTGACTCGTTTTATTATGGAGCTATGGAGCTCTCACAAGAATTATCCATCTCTCACGAGTCAGACGCATTCTGGCTTGTTCCTAAAGAGATGAATTGTCAGCAAAATCTTGGGAAAACGGTGGTGATTTGCGCACGAAACTCTTCAATCATGGGTTCCGATATTGTATACAGAAAAGATGGTCATGAAAGTATTCTTAGAAGCATTGGGAGTGGAGTATTAATTGTTCTTTGCAATCACCTCCGATTAACTTTAAAAACTTTTTTCATTCTCGTTAAATCTCGAAAATATATGCGTCAAACTATCAATTTCTCTCGAACGTTGAAATTAAAACTGGATGCATGCAAATAGTAGCGAACTTGCTGAATATTTGACTGCATTAGAAATTGGTAAAAAAGTTGATTCCATGATTTACTTCCTTACTTTTTACAGACCTTTCTCTTGTTACACAACGAAGTCACATAGGTTCTATCCTCTTTAAACTATACAATACAGATGTCAAATCAATCCTGCATCATAAGGACATTCTTATTTGAGCTGACGATATGAACATTTTGAGATCTAAAAGAAATCAGAATGATCGGATGCACATTAATCACATTTTCTAGAAGACGTAAAGGATTTAGTTACTCATTATCGTAGCAAACTCTCTGGTAAAAATATAACTTTAGACTAAATTCCACCCAACATTCAATTTAC
The DNA here is from genome assembly GCA_963583995.1 of Xylota segnis. Taxonomy (NCBI): domain Eukaryota; kingdom Metazoa; phylum Arthropoda; class Insecta; order Diptera; family Syrphidae; genus Xylota; species Xylota segnis. Next base: position 28,117,589 of record OY757237.1, read on the forward strand.
ATTGTCAATAAAGTAAATTGTATGTTAGGCTTTGTAAAAAGCTGGTCTAAGGAGCTTGCCAATCTTTATGCCGTTCGTTCATCCACATCTAGATTAGACTACTCAGCTATCTCCTTCTCCCACAACCGTCTTTAAAAAAGTGATACTAATTGAGATAACCTGAGGATTGGTATTCTATAAATGTTCTCACAAAACTCAAAAACCGTTTGCAAAAAACAAAATCTATTCCATTTCAAAAGCAAAGGACATCAAAAGGAACATCAAGGTTGAACATTTAATACGAAGTATAAATCTTCATTATATTTCCTTTCATCACTTAATACATCCTGTTTGCAGGATATTGTTACATGCCAAGTGGCATGTATTCAAGTTCCAAGAACGGGGACATAAATTGCTCATTCCAACCACATCATGTCTAGGCCATACTCCGTCGTAGGTCAGGACAATTTAAAGAGTGAAACTAAGGAGAGGCAATTTAGAAATACTTGTCCGGTTTTGGACTATGTAAAACCTTTAAACGTTAAGTTTAAATCGCTCAATTCCTTAATGGAATTTTGACATGAATTTAACCAAACTAGGTTTTTTAATAATTAGTGATACTGAAATGTCGAACTTGAAATTAATTTTTGCCTCCTGCCTAGCTGGAGAGCTCGTTTTTATATGACTCCAAACCAAAACGTCATTAACTTGAAGAAATGGGTTGAGTAAAAGTGGGGTGTTATAGACCATCTTTTTTTAAAATTTTGTCAAGATCTTAGATCCAATTAATACAAAAGTGTCAAAAAATCAGAAATAAGGAGGAACTACCAGGGATTCGAATAGCTTGTCATGAGGTTAAGATATCAAATGGACTTAAGAGCAATAACTTCTACTTTTATACCTAATAGTTCAAAAATAATTCTATTTACAAATAAGAACATTCAAGCTTACGTTTTAGTACTCACAGCAACCTCCTAAGTTCTTGTGCAACTATCTCTGCTAGAATTTGTGTTATTCAGTCCGGCTAGGAAGACTTTGGCAGCTATCCCAAAACAGGACATGATTCTTTATAGTTCGCATCCTAGTTCGCTGTCTAAGGCAGGCTTACAATTGACAAACATCTGATTAGAGCTTCTTAAGTATTCTTAAAGGGAGTGATATTCATCAAGTTTCCCAGCTGTAGGATATCGAATATATGTATAGAAACCGGAGAAGTATTTAGAATAGAATGACAGGATGTTGAGCAGAAGAAATTATCGGATTTTTTTTGAAGAATTTTATGAGTAGCTCTGTCCTTAGCACCAAATTTGTTAAAGTCTACATACTGAGCATTTTGAATAGCAGAAAGGAATTGATGACTTTTTGACAGAAAGCATTGGTTACCCACATCCGTAAAACGTCATTAAAGTCATATCAGTTCATTCTTCCTCTTTACTAGAGACATTGAAGAACTGTTGTCCATAGGTCAGCATGTAAGACGAAATTGGTAGATTAAGTCATACTTATAGAACGTAGATTGCACATAAAAATTCTAAAAACAGGCTTAATCTGTGCCGTACTGTCGGTTTACAGCGAACAGAGTACTATCACTTCTAAATAAGAAGCTTCTAACTATTATACATAAATATATGATGTTTCAGAACGTCGCTAAGATGAAGAACTACAACCATATCAGATATTTGGTAGTTATTTTCGACAAAAAAACTTAACCATAACTCGAATATTTAAGTTTCGATTGTCTTGTGTCTAAATCTATCTAAAAAGCCCTTGGGCTCGTAAAGCGGTCTTAGTTTTTGAATTAGTATATAGATACTAGTTTGGTGGCTGGAAGTAAACAAGAAAAGGAACATTTCATTGCCCGGAAAGGTTCAAAGTTTATCCTGGCCATGTATGGAGATAATGTCAAGTTTCTCACATTTGTGAGAAGCGAAAAGTAGTATCACCCTGTTGATAGCATGGTTCGCTGTAAAATCCGAATCTGCAATGGGACTTTTCTTCGACAGAATAGATCTTAAAAATTTTGGTAATTATCGGATAGCATAGGTCAATACCGCTATTGGTTATCGTATAAGAACACTAGTTCATAGAGTTATCAAAGAAGCAACTAGATGAAGGATTTTTTGACATAAGACTAGAGAGATGGAAGGTTCGTAGAGAGAACGGCTATAGTATATGTAGCTAATCTGATCCTTTACAACTTATCTGATTGAACTTTGTCCAGATCCACAAAAATTTACATATTAACCACAAATTTGATGCCAAGTTAACTACTTTAGATAGAGAAATCTATTGTTCTGTCCACCTACGCCTCTGATCACATTGTATCCCTTAAGGAATATTTAGTAACCGGAAGTGTGCCCCAGAGATCCGTACTGGATACAATAGTGATAAACTGACCGAGAGGCCATGAGAGGGTACTCATCAATCACAGTAGAAGGGCACATGGATGGTTCCACTTATACCTATTTAAATGCAGGTATAACTAAAGCGCATATTGCCGGGAGAGCATATCAAAGACTTATCCTCCAACGTGTCATTCCTCCGTTTCCTTGACGACAGCAGGCATGGAAAACTTGACGTGAAATGCTACCACCCGCAGAGAATATTGTTTAGAAAATACTGAAATTATTATTCATCATGAGTTTGAATTGTCTTCTCCTATATTATGGCGTATTCCAACATACGTCGGCTTCCGTAAAGTTCAACAAAATGAATATTCAACCCCGTTTACATGCATAAATATGTACACTAATCAAGTCGGTGCTGTTTACAACCTCCTCCCCCATTCTCTGTACAAAACATGCAAGCCGACATGTCGAAAATGTATTAAACCCATCAAACCTTATTCCATTACAACGGCAATTCAATTAAGGGAAACAAAAAGAAATACTATCTCCCGATCCCATCCCATTGTGGATATACAATTCCCTAAAAATAAATTCGACCCCTACCCACCATTGTTAAGATTCGCCCGAGTAACTCACTCAAACTGAGGTATTTTCTTCATGTGCCTTCTCATTGTACTCTCATGGTTCTGTTCATGGTCTAGAAAATTGTAACAAAAGCCAAAACAATTATTGCTCACGGCAATAGAGTCCTTGCCTGCGCCTTGCCATCCAAGCCCCCGCGCGCCTCATGCCCCACGCCCCACGCCCCACGCCCACTGCCTTAGCATCCGCACGTCTAATGTACGTTTCATTTATCCCGGATGTAGAACAAAAGGAAGTGGCTTTTACGCTTCAAGTATGAGATATTTTTGTACAACTGACGACTTCAAGCGAAAGCAGGGGGAGAGTCCTTTCTCTCTATTAAGATGTGGCAATGACCTTCCTAGGGAAAAAATAAATTGTGCCCTAATGTGGGGACTAGAAAGAAAAACATTCAGGGCCAAGGAGAAAGAGGTTTGTATTGATTTTTTCCATTTAAAAACAAAACAAACCCTATGACCTTGCCAGCAGCGGGGGGGAAGCTATGTAATTTCTACTGTTCAGGGTGTATTTACCTAGTATCTGGGATTTATCATTTCATTCGTATTGACATGGGGCGATGGTTACATTCGATGGTTACATGGAGATGAAAGCGTTGTCCTTGAGACTAATTTGATTTTTGTTTTGTAGACAAAGCAATGTCCGTTTGTTAAATGTTCAACGATATCTCGGGGAGTGAAATATTAATTTATTTAAGGACCTTCAGCGTCTTATTTGGAACAATGGCGCGCCTCAAGTAAATTGAAAGGACATTCAGGGGAAAATTGGAAACATCTTTAATGGCTGTCGGGTCGAGCTCTTACCGCCGAAGTGTAGGTATGATAGCTCCTTGAAGGCCACTTGACAATTACTTTTCAGATAAAAATTATGGAATGTCTGGCTTCTGCGAGGCTTGTAGAGGGCTTATTTATCTAAGGCCTTGTTGGAACTCCTTCTTTAATCTGTTTAAGAATGATCGTCGACCAAATTATGGACTCAGGCATGATGGAACTAACTAGTTTCATTCTAATTCTGTTGACTAAATTATAAGGTTTGGACGTACTTTGATGAATTTTGTCAGTGAACTGCAAGTGTCCTTTTTCTGCTGGGTTAGCCGGTTTGTTCGTTTGGTTGAAATCATATTTCCTGGAAGATACGCGAGCTCAACCATGTTGGTCTGATGGGTTTGAATTGAATTAAGAAGAGTGGAAGCTTCGATTTGGGGATCTAAAGTCTCGGGCAAAGTCAAGGCAGTTCAACTCTGTAAGACAGCTCAGTGGAAGTTAGAAAACCTCCAAGTCAAGATAAATTTGAATGGAGAACCTTTTCATTCCAAACAATAAGAAGTTTTCCTCTCGAAAAGTGCGTCCTACAAAGATTTTTGTATAAAGATCGAGTCGAAACCATTAGGTTGGTTAAAGCTCTCAGTAGAGGCAAGCGAATCAACCCGAAATCACTTAGGAACTCTGACGGTACATACAGTGAGACAGTAGGGGATAGAGAGACTAGTCGGGACAGGTCTGCACTCAGGATAGACATTCCATCTGAGAAGTAACATGCATACCAGAGTGGAAATCATGTGAGAATGCACTTCAAAATCTAGTTGCTGGAGTGGAATGCGAGTTTTATGCAAAGGACGTCACTGTGGCCGTTTTCATAGACACAGAGTGCGCCTTCGACAATTCGATCTTTGACTGCATATGTGACTTTACTAGACGACATGGGGTCGTTGAGACATTGGTATTGCAGATCAGGGCAATCCTAGTGAATATAACTCTGGTTTTAGATGAAGACTGTGACCGTCATGTTATGGTAGGTTTCCAGAGAGGCTGCAGGGAAGATGGCGTTCTGTGTTGCATGACTAGAAAAGTCATGGTGCATGGTAGTTGACTTCCTGTTGCACCACTCTCAATATTTTAAATATCTAGAGAGATCCTTAGACATGGGCGATGAATGGTGTACTAGGAATAACCTTTCGGTCAACCCTCTAAAAAGTGAGGTTGTACTCTTAACGAGACAAGGAGCGTCACTATCCAGACCTCTAGTGAAGTGAAATATCTTGCGGTGATCTTAGATACGAAACTTCTTGGGGAAATCATACCAAGTCGACGACATCTAAGGTACTCTCATTGATTACCGAAAAACGTCATTTGAATCCATACAGTTATGATTGGACCTTTCCTAGCTTATCCGTTGATTGTTTGGGGGAGAGGTGTCTCGCGAAAATATGTGACTGCCTTCTTTACTAAAATGCAAGAAAAGACCTGTCCCGGCTACACGAGTATGCCGGACTCTGTCTAGAGTTTTCTGGGTTTAGGACTGACTTCAGTGACACTCTGGATTAGGTTGCAGTTGAATCTGTAATCGAAGAAATTGCATGGTCATTGCTTCCTGCTAGTAGAATGGACCAGTTGCATCTTAGTATTCCGATGATCCGAATCCTAGCCCGACAAAAACAGACAGACATCTCAGGAACTTTCAATGCAGTATGTACCATATGAAGTCCGACAGTATGTACAGCGAATGGAATCTGGTCATAGCCAAGAGAGATCAGTCCAGTCAACGCTCAAGTCCAAACCTTGACATAACCTTCATCTCAACAAGCCATGTAGTACTTCTTAAGCACACCATTCATCTGCTTCAGTCAATGGGTCTAAACGCTTTCCAAATCCTCCTTAACTATTCAGTGGCATGTGTTTCTTACTCAATTAACTCATCCAGCATTTGGGACTAATCTTTTTTAGACATCTGTCTAATTCAATCCAACTTCCATTGTTGGCCCAATTATGTCACAAAATTTCAGCGATGCCCTGTAGCCACATATGTATGCATAAACCAACGTTTGTAGCTGTCGTCAGGATTCAGAGCAGAAACCTCCTTGTTTCCAGTTAAGTCAATCTATCTGTTTTGTTCTTTCATTCGTTTCATTTCCTTTCATTCCCTTCTTCCGCAGCAGGAGTTGAACAGTAGCTGTCACAAGATGGTGGTCCTCCACCAACCACATATCGGTTTTTCGTCTGTTCTAGACATAAAGTAGACTTTTTCCAAATAGCGAGTTACGGGGAAATGGTGAAACGCGTGAGGGTTGCTCACCTGTCACTTGATATCCAACTGGCTTTGTGACAGATGCTTAGACATGGTACCAGGTATTACCCACACCATAGGTCATTGCGTCGTTCCTTCAAAAGAGTCAACGATCATTGTACCTATTTACCAAGAATTAACTTTACGCAATTAATTAACTTGTCCTCCATCATTCCAAACTCTAGTCTCGAGCTTGTGATGTAATGGCAATATGAGTAGGAATCAGAATCCCAGACTTCTCAGAATCGATAATGTGCCTATGCATGAAATGGTTACATTTTTCCTCCTTCTTATCCGCTCGGGTGGATGTTGATTGCTGTGTTCTACTAGGACACGACTCACAGAACAAAATGTGTAGAACCATTTCCACTTGCTATTCATTTGAAGTACGTACATAAATTCTTATCCACCGACCAAGTCCAGGACTCTAAGCAACGTTCCTCGTTGAATACATTCAACACAAACGCAAGAACGACCCTTTTCGCAATAAGCCATGCCTTTGAAACGATGCCTGTTACGATATTCGTTCGGTTAACATCTCAGGAATTCGATTTCAATTTTCATAGCCGCCTGCGTTTGACATTTATGATAATAATTAATTTGTAGCTGTCATTACTCAAATTTTTGTATGTATACCCATCAATCACCAGCAGTGTCCCGTGTCCCGTGTCCCGTGTTGCCATTAAATTTTTAGATACTTCCTTGCAACACAAAAACGGCGAAAGGACAGAGAAGAAATAAAATTAAACTCCAAACAAAGAACTCCGAACCAACTAAGTATTTGTGTTCGTTCTTTCCTTATGATTGGTCAATCAATCAACGGGTTCGTCGAAAGGATCCAAAGGATCCATACACAAATGTACACGCTGTGTATCCTACCATTTGGAATTTCAGTCAAGAAGAATTGCGGACAATTTGTACCCCAACACACAATAAATCAATCAACGACAGAGGAACTGCGATCAAGGACCTGATGGGGGTAACAAACAAACAAACAGAAATAAAAACATGCACTAGCTTCGACTTTGCCAATTTGTTTGGAAGCACACAAGCGAATAGGACAACAAAAAACTACAAAATCCTGGCTACGCTTTGAGAACGAACGTCTTTGACAAAATTGAATGTCATCTGGATATCGATGATGTACATCGAACGCTTTCCGCAATTGTGATTGCAATCGAACATTTGTCGTGTTTTTCATTCGTCGATTGATAGACGGCAGTCTCGACAGGAACACTTGTCAGAATGGAGTGTCCTTGACATACGAGTGGACTTGGCAAATTGTTGTTTTGTTTTTAAATTATTCAATTTAGTGTTGCGAATCCTTTTAACATAGAATTTCATTTCCTCTCTTGCAGATGACCGCTTCTGGGCGTTCTATTCAGATTCAGATTCAGATTCAGGTGAGTGCAAAGGCATTTGGTGTCAATATTCAGATTTTCCATCACACAAATGCATCATTCTATTCCATTAAATATAAATCAGATTAATTTGACTTGTTTGGCCTCTTGTGTAGCTCAGTGACAGTTAAAAGCAAATTACTCCCCCATGTCGATGGAAATCGATCAGGATAGCCGTTCCCATTTGCACACATTTGCATAGATATTCCAGCTGTCAGCAGCTGCCTGGGATATCCTTTTTTCACTTATACGAGTACCAGAGCTCTCTTAGTTGATGGGTAAATTATTTCGACCCCATTAATTGATTTTGCACAGACGACCGAACAAAATCGGTCGATTTGCATATGTAATCCACTGCCTCAGGTGGTGGTGGTGATGGTGGTCGTGGTGGGGATCGCCCACTCCTTGGAGCTATTCCCCGACTCGACTGTGTGCTGTCCTTACTTTCCCACAGAGAAAGGAAACTTTGAGGTTTAGGTTTCCTGTGTTTTGCGGTGAAATTGGTTTCTTTTTTTTCTTTCAATGTTGTTTTGTTTTTGTTGTCCTTTTGTCAACGTATAGTCCTTAGTGTTGTCTAGTTTGGTTATGTAACTTTGCAGAGCGTAAGGATGGGGATGTTGTGGGTATGTTCACATTTTTTTTTTTGATTTGTGGCAGGGTGGGTGGAGATTAGAGCTTAATGGTTTTGTTGTTGAAGATGGATTGGTACATACATCGGTAGGGGTTTTGAGTAGCTTCTACTTGGAAATGATTTTCTTAAATTGTGCTCTGTGTGTTGAAGTGTTAAAAATACCTCAACGATTCCGAAGATCCGGTTGAAAAGCATAGTAAGGAAGCTAGATAAATCCTTACTAACTTTCCAATAATCATCAACGTACTAAGACTTAAACCTTATAAGCTGAGCTGAAGACTAGAAAGGCAGGAATTCGAATACTGGTTTGCTAGTTTCCTTCGAAAATTCATTGGGAATTGGACATTGGAATTGCAAAACTGAGCAAATTGAATGACTTCTTTATGGCTACTGCTTGATTACTCCCTCTATCCTTAAAGACTGCAGTGTTATTGTATCGTCCTTTTGATTAACAAGCAGACCACTGAAGGTTTCTTAAAAACTATGCGTTGAAAGATTTTTTCTACTTTGACTTCGATTAGCTTTTTCGAAGTAACTAGTACTGTAGTCTCCATGTTTGAGCCCTAACTCCAATACGATCCTTCATAGTACAAAGTACACCTAGATCGGCATCCTGTTCCAAGTTGTTTTACACATTTTGCTGAGTACTTCCTGTCTTTGAGAGAAGGAAGGTAGGTTAAGCACTTCGGTGGTCAAGAACTTATTGTTTCTGCACACATCACCTCTGAAAGATGCTTTAAAGACAAAATATTTGGCGTGACAGGTCTATGGGACTCTATGGCATAGCTTCTCAACACCATTCGTGTTGTGAATTTTATATTTGTAGAAGGGGCCTAGCATGACAGTTATACGCTCGGATGTTTGCCAGACGATCGGGAGCGTGAAGGAAATATTAAATTATATCGAACCTGGAACCACTCGCTCCGTAGCCCAACGCACTAACCGTTTGAGACACGGTATCCACAGAAGTGTTCCTTTAGAATGCCAGTAAGTTGTCTGGAATCTTTTCTATTGAAAATCGATCGAATCCCGCTGATACGCTACAGATCAGTCAGAGACCAAAGATTCCAATGTTACTATTAAGAGGATGCAAGTCTTGCACATCGATTATAGCCGTCAAAAGCCAAAAGGGCGTTTCTATAATTTCCACAGGATAGGAGATCCAATAAGTGACATTCAATGACAAGAGAGTCAGACCGAAAAGCTATTCATCATTCGCATCTAGAGCCAACTTGTTATTAACAGGGACAGTCTGTAGGTTTGAGTCGAGAGAAAATATCGTAACATGGTTTGATTGGGGATAGAGCCTAGAGGCTATCCACAGTTATTTTTCGTGGCTTAACTGCTGGAATGCAGTACTGTCGCTGTCGCTGTCATTGTCGTAGTCGCTGTCACTTGTGGTCGCGTACCGATGTCGCATACCCTCTCTAAAAGTTCGGCCACAATTAAGTCGTATACTTATGTCATATTAAATGTCAGCTGGTTTAGAAAATGCATTTATTTATTCAAATACAATTAATTGAAGCGGTCAGTTTTTTTTTTTAATAAATTAGTTGAAGCAATATTCCACGTGTTTTGACTTTTGCTTTGAATTTTTCTTGTCGCGCAACAAATAATAAATATTGCCGAACGCGACCTCGTTGTGTTCATTTTTATTCATTTATTTGTTATTTATTTTCAACTTTTGACAGGACGTGCGACCGCGATTATGAGTACGACAGCGACATCATTGTGTTCCAGGAGTTAAGGGTAAATAGATGGGCATTCGTTGGATTGGGGGGGTATTGAGGGAACATTTATGAAGGGGAAGACTTCGATTTCCAATTAGTTTCAGTTCAGGAAGTTCACAAAGGTTTTATGAGGATGTACTGGCAACTAGATTAGATGTGGAAAAGTACCTCTTCCATCGTTCGAGAATCCCATGGCTTCTCGGCATTGTCGTGAAATGGCAGTTGGCACTGTGTGGCGTGAGTTATTCACGAAAGTTCTTGTGGATATTATGGATTGAGTATATTTTGGCTAATCTGACACTGAACTACTGTAGTGGCCTATTCGAAATCTGTTCACAAGGTGGCCAAGATTTCTTGTGAATATTGAGACCGGAAAAGTTGAATAGCTGAATTTTTTGTGCTTTCTGATGTGAACTTCAAAAACTTAATCCACAATCCACAAATTTATAAAGCCGATACGCTAGACATCTGGCGTTCGCTAAACAGGTGGTGGATAACAGAAACTATGTTGTCAAGATGTCTTTATAAAATGCTCTTATTTACCACCTCCCTAATAAGTACTTTACGTCCTATGGTAAGTAGCAGAACCACCGACTTCCACCTCATTTTTATGAACACTAATTAAGTTTCCAGCTAAAGTCAACATCAGACAAAGTGAAGGAGTATGTCACACAGGAGCACTGCACATCCTCGTTAAATCCTTTTGCCAGTGGACAAAAGAATGCATTAAATGTTACACGTAGGACTCCCGGCTTCATTAACCCTTTCAGTATAAATTTAGGGAACTTCATAAGTGAAAGGGGGATGTAGGGTATATCACTCCATGAGAATTCATTCTTGACTCATAAATATAATGTTTCTATTGCAAGAGGGTGATGACGATGAAGTGATTTTGTCTCCAGTTGTTAACTAGAGTGAGTTAACGAAGGAGCGAGCTAATTGAAGAGGCTTGTTGATTGAGACCCTGGTTTGTTAGTGGCCATCACTTTCTACCTTCAAGTGATTGATAAGCTCAGCCACGTTAAAGCTAGTGACTTTCTTCAGATTAAAGTTAGCATGGAAACAAGAAACAGAAAAAAAACTCAAAGATTAACAGATGAAATAGTTTTGCTAAGGCGCTGTACTACTAGGTGTCAGTTTGGGGAGTCCCACTTGAATTTTTCAAGAACTCGTAAATCAGATCCATCGTAGCCAGAGATATGATTCTTAATCCTTGTTGTTGTCTGACCTGTCTGTTTGTTTAGTGCATCCACTGGGACGAAAACTTAACGCGTGAGAGCTAAAGTGCGTTTCAATAAGGACATAACTATTTTGTATTGAAATAAAACACAGAATAATTTAGTTATCGAGCTAAAATTTCTTGCAAGTATAGTACACATTTGGAATTTAAGTACCAAGCCTGTTCGATTCTTTGGAGCCGATTTTTCATCACTTTTGCACGCACATTGCCCAGAACATTGTCGTTCCATATACTTTCTGAGCTCCTCCAACGACTGAACGTAGCTACATGAAAAGAAATCCAATAGCGTTAAATAGCAAGAGGTGGCCATTTGACTGGACAATTCCTCGAGATAACCAGTTGTGTCGCATGTGGCACCAATTTGTTGGAACCACACATTACACCACGCAGTCACTTTTTGTCGGTCAAGAAATTTTTTTTTAATTTGACCTTGTAAGAGTGCAGGCCAAGATCTTTGTGCAATATTCGCCCCAACGCCGATTAACAAATTTTCAATTCCATTAAATGGCTTTTTGGAACTATAGCACATACACACCCTATCTGGTGGGACGATTATTACGACCGAAAATTTGAATGAGCGCTTCTAAAGTTGCGACCACCGACTCAGAATTTTGGTACACATTTTGCATAATTTCCAAACGTTGCTTGTTCAAGAACTTTACTATGATAAAAAATATAAATCTTTAGTGATCTTTCGATACAGACAGATTATAAAAGAATAATAAGGGTGCGTTTGTATTAAAATACAAAATTGTTACGTCTCTATTGAAAACCCCTTTACTTGCTCTCCTTGTTAATTTTCATTTGGATAACACCGCGACCGTAATTGCTGATGTTTGTTCTACTACTTTTCATTGAATTTATTATAGAAAATGAAATGAAAACTTATTCTATTTCACATGGATACACGCCGTTCTTTGTGCTGCCATTCGGAGCGTAAGCGAACAAATCTGTTGGTTTGCCAACGCAGCTGTCCATGGGTGAAACATGGATATTCCAAGTTTATTCCACAAACTTATAGCGACTAGCAGTGTGCTTTATTGATTGTCATTGGAAATGCCAATCATATCTGGAACTGCAACCGTTTAAATTGGAACGACACGTCAGTGGGTATGCCATACGTATCCGTGGCATGTCACATCAAAAAGATTGATTTTTCTATATACGTAAGTATATAGATTACATGGACCTTGATGTGAAGTTTTCCTTGTTAACTCCTCTGCACGTGGCACTCACGATGACGACTTTTACTATAATTTTGGAAGACTCATCATTTTTCAGAACGTTTTTTACCTCGTCCATCTAAAAGCCAAATGATTCTCCTAAAATTCCATCAAAGTACCTAGGTCCGAGCAAAATTACCTTCACATTCCATTGACCTATCGACCTACCTGCAGTACGCCTGGCTCCTTCCATCTGTGGCGAACTCTCGTAAAGTGAATACAAGAACGTTGTGCTTCACTGAAGTGAAGAGCACAGCGTTCGTGATATAATCGAATATGCCAGTAGGATTATGCAGGTCATGCTTCCTGACGGACTAACCCAGCTTGGCTACTCTACATTATCTTCTACCATCGGTATGGGATGTTGGATGCTTGAAAGCATTACATTTTATTGGGGGGAGGCCAGTCACAGCCTGCTCTCTGTGTGTATGCGGCTGGAATGACAGTATCATCTATTGATTCCTTAAGTCCCTATAACTGCGAACATATGTATCTACAACCAATCTGTTCTTGTTTGCACCATCGTCAACATCCTCATCATCAGCACCACGTTATACATAGGTGCACTACACTCTGCGGTGTACGCATGCATCTGAAGTGCTTTGGTTTGGGCGTAGCTCTGCTGTCAAAGCTAAGTTTTTGTTATGTGCTAGCATTGATTGGATCAACCGCATGCAAGCAATGAAGCTGCAATCGAATCAAACATGCTTGCGTGAATGTACACAAGGATGTGGTTAGTTTTCAAATTCGGGCCCATTATGATAATCTGCACATAATGAGCCATGGAATGGATATTCGGTTTTGTTTTGTTAAACCCTTGACTGGGTAAACAGAATAGTTGTTCGAAATTAACAGATGTCGAAGCGGTTAGATAAAATGTCCCTAACGGTCATATTGTTACATTTTTCTCGGAGAATACTTTTCATAACTTGTCTACTCCTTTTCTTTGAGGATGATTCCAAGGAAATGGAGATGTGGGGTACTGGAGAGATCCTTGTTTTATTTATGAAGTTCTGAAAACACACAGATGCTGCGCGTTTGTGGAAATCTTTTCGAATGAATCTTGTTCAGAAATCCTTTTTAATTTTTCAGAGGATTTTTCATTTTGGAGGAGGGTTGGTCCAAATATTTAAATCTGAATATCTGACACATTTGTGTTTAATGAACACAGGCCAGTGCGTTGATAAAAGTGAGGAAAAACGTCCCAGGATGTGGTTTTGAGTAGTATTGACCTACTTGTCCTCGTTTTTCGTCTTCAAAAACTTTCAAACACTATCAACCACTATCGACTGCAGATGACAGCATTCATTGCTATTGTCTTAAATGTAACGAGATGAGGTCATTCACGTAGAGTTCATCACGTAGTCCGCCGATTGGGCTCGCTGTATTCCTTCGTTGTAAGGCGATGGATATAAGGATATATATGAGTGAGGTTCATTGTTCCGAGAAACATCCTGTATTTCTAACGAGTTTACGAATTTTCTCGAAATTGTAGCGTCAAAGCGTAAAAGATAAGTCAGCCTAGACCGAACGTGGCTGTGACTTAGTGTTCGAGACTTTCTTCTTCTTCTTCCTCACATCCCAGGGACATACTTGATGTGACCAGTAGCAGTTTAATGGGGTGGTTGTACAGACGAATAATCTGTTTATCCTGCCTGGAACCAACGGCCTCTTCGCTTGATGGCAAGGAAATGCAATTTCATAATGCAATAAAGCCATTGTTCCATCAACTTTACGGCATGTGGCACCAAATTGCCACTCGTTGTGATTCCACACTTTCACCATAGTTGGGAGCAGATTTACTAAACTCAGATCTCTAAACCAGCCCGAGCTAGTTCGTCTCCAGATTCGTTATGTACAATGTGTATGAATTCGTCCGAGTTCCTGTTTATGTTTGGCAAGAACTTGTAGTGCTCGCCAGAATTTGGACACTCACCACTTTAGAACAAAAGATTTCCCACCAACTCGATGCTACACAATATTAGAAAAAATGTTACGTATACGCCACCTAGGCGTCTGTACGGTCTAACTCAAATGACCATAATGTCGTGTATGGTGCAGAACATGTCTATTTTTGGGATTGAGTAAAGATTTTCAAGTGTCGCCCATTGTCACCTGGCTTATGCTTGTATTCCAGTTGCTGCAGGATCTAGCTGCCGTCTTGATTCCAGTTCTACCGAAAGGCAGGACCGCCAGGCGATTCTTTGTAGCTTCTGAAGTGTTGTCTGTTCAAGAACTTTCAGTCATCAAACGATGGTCACGTATTGTATTCATCCAATGCATTATTTTTGGACTTACATCCCAAGTTCTGGCGTTAAGGCTTCTACTGACCTGCATGGGAATAATGGCATGCTCGATGGGTTGATGTGATAGTTCCAGTTACTAAAGTGATGCGATTGATGGTTATAGGTTCCAGACTGACCCGCCTTCTTTGTGTAAAGGCCCTAGAATGGTTTTGTAAGGATTTAAGGATAACCTTTCTCTGGTTTACCACTCCAATACGTGTAGTAAAGCACCTTACATAACTTTAGACCGATGTAGCTTAATGTCTGATTGACTAGAAAATAGTGAATAGGCGATGAGTTAAAGGACCTTCGATCTACAATCCTCAAGAAATTGCTTGCGCTTGTAGACTACACCAAGTCAAGGAGACGATTAAATCGGAATGGCTTTAGAGGTACAGCAGTCCTTCTTAATCACACGAGTATAATAATAACAGATTCCTGTATATAGTGCCATTTAAAATAAAAAAGTATTACGATGAAGGCCGAAGTAATCAAAGGATTGTTTGGCCTCATTCAGACTGAAGGAATTAAGTGCATGTAAGTCCAAAAATAGCTACCCAAAGGAGAAGGAATAGAAACGATGTCATCATTACTATAGTTGGCACACAGTGAGAGTGACTGCAATGGGATGGACTACGAACAGGAACAGATTGGGCAAAAATTTTCAATCAGTTGCAAGGCAAGGATATTTTTAACCTAGTTCTTGTGCAGTACCATCAATTGCCAAGCTGGATACATTTGGTCTGGAACTTAGGATGTTTCGTTGTTCCTAAGAAGAAAATTTCACAATGGATTTTATAACTCGTATTGAATTTCACAGTTTGCAGACGTAATCCTTGAAGGATATACTCGTACCATTCTTCGAAAGTCTCGTTGGGGGCTTGGACATATATATAGATCCTGTGTGTACGGCATAGTCATCATTTGTTTTCATCTGAAATTCCAAATACAATCCTGGATGTTATGTTTGCTAAAGTTTCCTCTTTTTTTGTATCTTAACGATAATGAATCCCAATAATTCGTATTATAGTAATTTTGTCGTCTTCACCGACAACAACTTACCAAAATTACCAGAAGGAGGACAATTATTTTGTAAATTCTTTTTATTGCTAAAAGTATTCCATAAGTTACAAGGTCGCACAATAAATAATGAGCACAATTTGTTTTGTTGGTTAACTTTTAGAGGACAATTTTGAAACTGCAAAAGTTTCGTTCGTGGGTCTAGGGAAGATGTGAGCGAAAAGATGGAGACAGTAAACTCCATTAAATCACAAACAAGGTTTCCGAAAAAAAAATGAGGGGAAATGGTAAATAAAATTGTTTTATGTAATTGAAATAATATTTTACGTGAGTACAGGAGAATTTATGATTCTGAGGGAACGCCTTACCTGCAGTGTGTTCAATTTGGAGATTTATTGGTCTTCAAGGTTGCAGGGTTATTCTTACTGCCAGATACTAGGACGTTGCCAAATATTGCTCATAGAATAGTTCCACTGTGTAGGCGGCACCGTCTCAGATGGGAGTGAGTATCTGAACAAGGTGGTGCAAAGGGAAATAAAATGCAGGCGAAATGGTCAGAAAGAAGTATGAGCTGGGAATGTATATTTCTGCGAACATAGTATATGGAATTGTTTCATAAATAGGAACAATCAATTGGAAGGTAGACCCGTTTTTCCGAAGAATACTGAGGAAACTCTGAATCAATGCAACTCACCAACTGACGCAACTCACTAGCTGACCCAACTTACCAACTGGGAGGCTGATTCCAGCCATAGAAGTGTAGCCTTACTCTTAATGGATCCATTGTGTTCCCCGGTGTGGGATATCTGAAAAGAGAACAAGAATAAGCCCAACAGAGAGACTCTTCTGAGAAAGCCTGTTTTCGTAATAAATTTCAGTGCGATTATAGGAGGCGTGTTAGCTAGTTCACTGAGCTCCTTAAAAAAGGATTAAGCAGGTTATTGAGCCTCGGCCATTAGCAGCGAAGGTGTGTTGCATTTTCTTATACTTCTGCATCGCCATTCTGCATAAGTGTAAGGTGCTGGTACCTTTTTAAGGTGGAGTGCCACTAAGTTGTGACCTATGAAGGTCCTGGTGAGAAAAGTCAGCTATGGTCCCTTCATTGTTATACACATATGTATATCTCTCAAAACGTGGTGCGAGAACAGTTCACTTCACCTTGCTTTGGTCAGGTTAAGGATTTCCAAAATAATTTCGGAAGTAAGGAGACTAATGGGCGCTAGGACTGAGTGATCTGTTGGCAGGTCATTTGATTTTGAGCCTATTTTAGCTAGGCCCTCAATTATTTCGTTGCCTTGGAAGTCCATGGAACCAAAATTAATAGTGAGCTGAGTATAGAACCTGGTTGTATTCCACTTTGGACTACAATTTGTCATATTATGTAGGTCTGGTCTTTAACTAACTACATCCAGTCCCAGACTCCAAGTCTGTTGACATGCCCTTCCACTGGTGCACGCCACCTAAGGCGGGGTCTTCCTCTACTGCATTGTTCCTCTGGATTGGATTCGAAGAGTCTGCGAGCCGAAGCATTTGTATTCATTCGGGCTACATGTTGACTGATGGGGAACAGGTCGGCAATGCAAATGGACCAAACATTATAGTCGAGGATGCCTTCATCCTCTTTAGATAGAGTCCAAGCTTAACCACCATAAAGCAGGACTGGGAGGATCAGGTCTTTTTATTCTTAAAGAATCTCCTTAGTCGTTCGGAATAGGGCTTTACTACTCAATTGTCTTTTTAGCCCAAAGAAACAATGATTGTAAGTAAGCGTTATTCTTCCTTTAATTTCTGTTGAGATGTCATTGTCAGAGCTTACAGCAGGGCTGTCTCAAAGTTATAGCTGTCGATTGTGAAGTTTTGTCCAATTCGTCGATGTTTTGTGTCCTTTCCTTTTCACACCATTTATGCCATTAGTTGTGTCCACATTTATCACTAAAACCCCCTTTTGAGTTTCTTTTTCAATACTAGTGAACACACCCCGCTGTATTCTGTCAGTAATGTCAAAATGTCAACTTACGCTAGTAATTGCGCACACTTTTGAAAGATAGTGCCTCCAGTGTTGGCTTGTGAGTTCCCAACAATCCTTTCAAGCACATAATTGAAAAAATCACATGACATCGCATCACCATGCCAGATCCATTTTTTTACATCAAAGGTCGCGGTGAGTTCGTTACCGATCTTGACGGAGCAGGGTTGTCGAAACTAGACATGGCTCTGTGTAGATGCTGTCATATACTGCCTTGAAGCCGACGAAAAGGTAGTAGATTTCTTGGGTTGTTTCCAGGATCTGTCGAAGTGTGAACATTGATCGACGGTGGTTTTTCTGGTCGATCAGAGTGTCGACGAAGGGTTTCAGCCACTCACATAGTATGACGGGGAAGATCGTGTCAACGTGAGGGGCTCAACGTTCTTGTGAATCGGTAACGATGCTGATTTAACTGGTCTGTTAAATGTTAGAGGTGAGTAGGTGTATGCTGCCTGGTCCAGCAGGTCCAGCAAACTTGAAGGTTTTAAGCTTGGTTATTCCTATTCTTACTTCGTTTTAGCCAGGTGTCTATGTTGAATGGTTCTCTCTGCCTGACAGTGGGATGTTAGTCTCCTTAGACAATTGGATGCTAAAAACTTTCAATTGACAGTCTTCCAATCCTTCACTTGCTTTTCACAATAACGAATCCAACTATTCAGTGATTGTTCATCTTGCCTTAGTCTCCTTCACAAATGTACAGACCGATCCTTCTTCAACTCTGAGTACATACCGATGACGATATCCTTCTGCAAAGGTCAATGGTACATACTTAAATCACAAAAAAAAAAAAAAAACCACTCACACCCAGTTAGCACCTCCAATTGGTGGAACTTTTATTTCCGTCATCCGCATAGCACTTAGCTTATTAATGATGGCCCAATTCAGGACTCATAAAACGCGCAATTTCATCTTAACGACATACGTCCGTCCATTGACCTTTTCCCAACGACAAAATAAATATCCGCCAAAGTGTTGCCATGAAAATTTATTGATACCTCGATGATTGAATACATAATACCCGCCCATTTGTCAAATGACTCCCAACGTTTCTGTTTTTTTTTTTTTTTGTTTTCTTTTCATCCTTAAGGATAGCAAATCAAAACCACCTAGTAAAATTATTTACAAGCAGCAGCATCTTCAGGTTTCTCTCTTGTCATTGCTCTGCCATAACTTATCTGTCCAAGTTGCGGAGGACTCCCGAGTGTCCTCTCTCGTCTGTCGTATTAGTTAAGCACATTAATTTATGGTCCAAGGATAAGACCATAGCACTTAGTGATGAAAAAATACAGCTCGCAGTCGTCGGTTGATGTAACTTCTAATTTAACATTGTCCCGTGATACGCATCTCCTTCTGACCATAATTTTCAAGTTGCTCCTCGAGTATCCTCTCCCTTTTGGATGTGTTTTTCTCCTTCGGCCGTGAAATAAATTTTTCCTTTTTTTTTTTGTTTCTTTGCAAAACGAAAAGACGGTAATTTAATTTTTTGTCACAAGGATAACTTCGCTTCTGCAGGCGGAATATTATTTAATTACAAGTCTGGCTACCAGTACAACTGGTTACTTAGTATTAGTAATTAGCTGGATGTTGTTCCTTTGGACGGGAGGTCCTGTGTATGTATAAATCTATTTATGTGGTAAAATGAATTTATTCATAGTCCTGGAAGCGCAATAAAATGTCACGAGCGGCGAATATCCTTTGTTTGAAGGTTCTCCTCTTCGTAGTGGAATTCGCCATCGCCTTCGCCTTTTGGAATTGTAGAGTCAACATAATATTTGTGCGTCAGAAAATTATCAATTATTTTATTTTGTAATGGAAATATTCATATCAACACGATGGGACGATGGGACGATGGGTTCTATTCATTTCCTTAAGGATGTCGGAGTGTATCCTGGCCACGGTAAACGATTTAATAAGACCGAAAGTATGAAATTTCTCTGCGTCAGGACATCAGAAATTGGCCCTTGGCAGGAAATGAGATTACTCCTGTAATTTCTTCGTCCCATTGTTTTGGGGGAAAAGTTGGGTTTAGGACCGACTGCCGCCATATATTGACACGGTCATTTGGGACGGCACGGGATGTCAGAGGGTCTCTTTTGTCCTGGAAGGATTTGGGTAATGAAATTCTCCTTCTGGGTTGGTTTAATTAAATTCCCTGCGATTGTTTTTCTATTTACTCTGTGTGGGTGTATGTGTGCTGACGACACAGTCATGAAGAAGGATAATTTAATGGAGAGACACTTTTGCAAAAGGCACACAATTGGTGTGGAAGTTAAGTTTGTCCATTGTGATCGATTGGCCGTAATGAAGTTAGGGGCCAAGTTGATTGGTTTAAACTTACTTGGATTCCTTCAAGTGAGGCTAATTGAGTTACCAGGGGAGAATGGTTTCCCGAAAGTTTGTCCAAATAGTGGCTTACTGTGGAATTCTGTCCATAATGCATGCGGCTCGATTAAGGATACCCCTACCTTGGAGCGATCTTATGAAGATTGATGAATTTTGTCAACAGAGCAATTTATCGACTTCACTTCGATCTGGGGCGAGGCTGAGTGGAGTCCTTGCAATGATTTATGATTTATTTGCGGCTGTCCTTGGCCATACATTAAATTATTTCAGCAACAATTGACAGGATGCGTCTCAATTATTGTGTGCGAAACAAAACGCTTTCATAGTCCGAATAATTTATTGCCTTTTGAGTTTTGGAATTTGGCGATTGAGTTGTGGCAGATTTTATGAGGTTAACGTGTGGTGCATTGGTTGAAAGTTATTGATGATATGTTTGGAACACAGATTTGATCAATAGCGTCACAGCGAAGTAATAAATTCTGAATGAGGACCAAATGCACTTACTGCTTGGTCCAACTTGTTTCACCTTCTCCAGTAGTCTACCCCCGCCATTTGATGTTACTTTGCAAGGACCGATTTCTAATCCTAATCTCTAAATTTCCCATCTTTCTCCTTACTACTATAGTACGAGTATAAGTACACATTATATATACCTGGGAGTAGGTTTGAGGGTTTGAGGCATTCAAGAAATTAGTTGGTTTTCATATTTTTCTGTTTTCCTTGCTTAAGAAAAGGGGTGCTAGCATGGAACCCTGCGGAACTTTAATAATTTCTGTGTATCTCTGAACATGTATCTGCAAAATGAATTTGCTCAATGTACAGATTCGGAACCTGCCCTGGCTCGTTCATCTGCAGATTTGTTGCCTCAATTCTCTGGTGACTTTGGGGCTCAATCAAGTATTACTTTGTTATGTACAGCAAGAGGGTGTAAGGCATCGTAGCAATAATTAACTAGAACCGCTCAAATGGGCTAATTATCAAAAACAAAAAAATGTATTCTAACACCCTTAGCATCTTTTCGAACCTTTGACATAGTGTACATCAGCCTGAGGCACAGTGGGATATGTTTGCTTAAGTAATGTGGCTTTGGTGTTGAGTTCAAAGGTGTTACATCCAACTCCACTTCGGTCTTTCATCTTTCGGTTGAAGCAGACTAAACTTTTAAACTTGAGGTACATGACACTACTAACTTAAAAGACGTACTGCTTTCTCTAGTTAAGCTAGAAATGTCTAGGTGTTGTCTAGAAATTAAACCTGCAATCCTTTGCTCCAATTCCTTAACCAATGCACTTACCACTTGAGCCACGGCACTCACCACATTTTGAAATAACATCTAATGTAGTCTGCATGGGGAGACGCTACAATAGGCGGTGAACTTAGGCCTGTGTAACTGCCCTCAGTTTCGGACTTGAACTTGGCTGAGTTCCTCTTCCACATGTGCACACCACCTATGGCGAGGTTTTCGTCTACTTCTAGTTGGAATCAAAGACTCTTCGGGCCGGAGCTTTGATGTCCATCCGCGGTACATGTCCTAGCTATCTTAGATGACTGATGCGGTACAGGGCGTGGGCTTGGCAGCTACATCTCCTCCTTCAAAACCCTACAACACAAACAAGACAGAAAATTTTCCAAAGAATTTTGAGTTCAGAACTGGTCTGGTGGACGGAAGTCTGGGTTTTCACCGTCAAGTATGAATAGTTCGCTCTGGAGAACCGGGATGATGAGAATCTTACATACATATGTGTATGGGGTCTCCTTGGTGTTCCTTGATATGGTCTTGGTACTCAATTGTCTTTAGTCAAGGAAACAGCGATTGGCAAATGTAGGTTAGATGGCTGCCTTAAGCGATGCGGCCAGCAACCTTGTTGGACCTAAGTTTGGATATCATCATTCCATTCTGGTCTGATGGACGAAAGTCTAAGATTTCACCGTCGAAATCTGAGTTTCGTCTTCGCTCTGCCTGTCAGTGGAGTTTGGTTCATCGTCGGAGTTTAACAGTCTACGAGGCATCTTGCTATCTTGGCACGATCCTTAATAGCATTTCCGGAATAGGATTTCTTTGTTGTCTCTATCAACCGCTTCTCCTGCTCTTTTTTTCTCTCCGGAGAGGCCGATGTCCTTTCTTTCTTTTTCGTAGAGCCTACAAGCTCCTGTCGTATTTCTATGTGCTTGCAGGCAGTCTTCACCAAACCAGGGGTTTCGTCAGAGTGGTCAGGCTAAGCCCAGCACATCCGTTGTTGCATTTCTAATGGTTTCTCGGCATTAATGCTACTGCTCTTCAGCGCTTGATGCTGGCTGCAAAGGACTTCTCGAAGAAAGAGATCTGGATTACCAGTGTCATCGGATAGTACGTTATCACTTGTGTCCGTCTGTCTCTTATTAACCACTGGCAGTTCTACATGTCGTCAATTAAATTCCAGTCATACGATTTTAAATTCCAATCAATCGAAGTTTTCCTTTAACTTTGTACCTGTCGACACACTTGTGATTTATCTTCAATTGGAAACGATGCGTCCTACGGTAGCTATCTTGAGTTTGATTTATGATAAAACTTTCGACTTCCTCGATATATATCATGTCTGTTACGTAGTGATAGTCTGCATCAATGTATTCCAATCGATAAAATGCTTCTACAGCTTCCTCCCGTCCAGACACTCTGGGGTATACTCCTCCGTTTAAACATGAACCAGAGCTAGAGTGGAGGAATAGAAAAGAGAAACACACTTTAATTCCATCAGCAAATGCAAATTTAATCCTTAACCTCTGTCCTCCGTCCTCTGTCTCGACTGGATCTGACCCTGAAAGTGTATTTTGTTCACTTAAGCTTCATGCATGCTTAAGTTTGCACTATATAGGTCATAAAAAGTCGCTCAAGCAATTTATCGTGCGGTTATATTGCTCCTCAGCTGTGCTGACGGTCAAAAGCCAGATAAAACCATTCTTTTTTTTTTGTTTTGTTTCTTTTACGATGCCGTTATATAATATTCACAGCGTGAGTCCTGTATAAACCCTCAAAAAAAAAAAAAAAAATCTATTTAACGAAAACACCGTCAGAGAATAATCCATCCTGCGAAGCGCCCGGCCAAACACACAAGCGCGTCGAAAAAGTGGCCCCATTAATGCTTTTGTGTGCAATTTGAAGTTTTATTACGAGACGCGTTTTACATGGCACATTCTTGTCCCACACACTTCGTCCTTGAGAATTAACAATTCCCCAAACCCCAAGGCGTCCCATTCATCCCTTTATTTTGTCATATTTCGCTGATGTAATGGTTGCTTGTTGTCATCCTTCGGTGTGTGTTGCTGTTTTTTTTTTTTTGGGTAACGCTTTTGCATAGACATTCCCCAAGAACTGTCATAAAAATCCTCGTTCTCGGTATAAACACGAAAGGACGTAAGGCGGGAGGGGGTGGAAAAAAAGGACTCGAACACTCCATCCTGGTAATGAATTTCCATTCATTGTCGGAACACTTTAACCAAAGTGAGATGGTTTTTGTGTTTTTCTTTTTCTGTGTTGCTATGTTGCTATGTTGTTGGCTATGGTTGATCCTGAGTCAGAAAGGACTATCTCTCGGTGTATGGGTTGTGTTTAGATATCACACGCCCCCATCTCGTGTTTACTGACGGATGACTGCGCTGTGTGATGTTTAAAATGCGGTCGGGGTACGCGGCTCTAAATGCCAAAAGGCAGTGAACAGCCAGCCAGGCCACCCGCATTCCTGCCATCGTTCGTTGTGCCGGTTGGTAAGGGCGAATGTCAGCAGCTGGTGCCATGCGAAAACCTCTGGCATTTGGGCAAACAGAAAACTTTTTGCAGCGCACGACTTTGGCAAAAATATTCCAAAAAGGTTATCTACTTGTTGATATTGTATGATGGTGTGCCCACCTCCCGTGGAAGGATTCTAGGGCACTGGCGCGTGATTACAAAAATCATAGAAACATTACCGGAAGGGTGACTGGGTTGGTTGCGGTTGTGAAAAGTTGGAAGGATATCTCCAGATTTGGAGCCGCCACTGCTAAATTGAATGTAATTGTGTTGACTGTGTGTATATGTTTCATTTAGCTAATTAGGGTAATATTTATCTCACTTGTTGTTGTGTGATGTGGAGGAGGTGGTCCTTCACTTTGGGTGTTGAAGTTCTGTAATTAATGAACCAGACTTTAATCATAGATAGTTGGCTCCTTGTGGATCATTGAATTCGGCCTACTCATTGGAAGTAATTACAATGAGTCTGCTAATAATGGTGATGGAGGACGGATGTTTAATTGCGTGTTGTGCAGGTGGACTCGTTGACACGGATTCGCACAATATGGTTTAAATCTGATCTTTGTTGCTGGTTGTGGTTATGGTGGTGACAGGACACTTTTTCATGTTTCAATTTGAAGTGGGAATGGGCTAAGGAAGTGAGTTCATCTTCAGTGAGAGTTTTTTTTATGGCAGACGCATAAAATACTGAGTTCGATTCGAATACTGTGGAGGACAGACATTTCATTTCTTTCTTTTAATGAGTGATGGAGGGATTATGGATTCATGTGGACATAAAATTTCCACTCGGACTGACATCATTGATCTGGGTTTATTAGTATCCGTCCGCAATAAATCATCCTTCAGTTGGAAAAGTCGTTGAAACACTAAGAAGTGTATAACAATGTAGAAATCGTAAATAGTTGCGGATATCAGGAGACAACTCAACTGAAGGACTTCGATGGTTACCTCTTGTAGTCCATAAAGTTGTGTGTACTACCTTGAATATTGAATACATTTTAGAACTTTATATGAAGCAAAGTCTTCTTGGAAAGCCCCATACTTTTATCCCAATCTAGTTTGGGTGTATACGTTAGCTCCCTTGAACTCCTCTTAATGTGAAGGTCATCTTTACAGAGAGTTGATTAGGATATTGCTTAAGTTGTTTCTTATCCAAATAAACAGGGTGTAGTCTGAGTCTATCACCATATGTATGCATGTTGATTCGAGTTGTGCTTTTGTGGTCAAGGTGTTGTTACTGCCACAACATTTGAACTCAATCATATTCCTTCCTTCCATCATCACACGTCTATGGAATTGCATTCAGGTATTTTCAATAAGCTACAAGTGATGTCTTTCCTCAGCTCTACCCTAAAGCTTAGTATCTCCAGGAGCAAATCCATTTCACTCCTTACTAAGAGCAAACAGTTTATATATGCTTTGGCATATTTGCCAGAAGTTCCCAAACGATTGGTATCCCCATGGGATATTCAAAATGTTGTGTTTATTTTCAGTTCCGGAACGAATACAGGTAGCATTTCTCTATATCAAAGGAGCTTATAACAACATTGAACCTAGAGCTATTACGCTCGCATTGCCAAGCCTTGGAGCTACTAATTAATCAGCTGTAAATAAACAGGACTATCAACTCAAACTTGAAGGTTTGTTAAGGGGATTTACCAGGCGGGATGCTCTCTCCTCTTTTTTGGGACCTATCTTCCAATGAGCTCCTTTAAATCCTAGAATATTAAGGTTGTAACACAATTGTTTATGCGGACGACCGGCATAAATGAACCTTGCCCTCTTCACTGGAAAATATTATAAAAAATTTCGCAGTTTGGCCCTTCAAAACTAAACCACATTAGTCAACAAAACTGAATATTTGGGTCTCATATTTCATAAAAAACTTCACTGGAAACCCAATATTTTTAAGTCCTCTACAGTCTTGCACTGCTGTAAGAATCCAATAGGAAATAAATAGAGTTTATGTATCCGTTTTCAGACTTATACTGATGTATGTCGTGACTCGTTTGAAGGCTATATTTCAGGACAGGGCACTCCTAACAATCTTAAATTCCTTCCCGAAGACATCGACTCGACTCGACTTCTGTTCGATAAGAACTTTAATTCACCCATCATCTCAAGCCTCGATTGGAGGCTTGTTATACATATCTTTCCTCATGATCTAAGCAAACATGCCCAATCATTTTAGCGTCTTACAACCGGAGATCATGGCGATGAAGAAGATCTTGTCGTAGCTGAAGTATAATTTGGAATAACAACATCTATGCGGATAGTTAAGTCGCGATCAGATCCATTCGCATTCTACTCAAAAAATGCCCTAAATTATCACCTGTCTCCTAATGAGAGAAATTCACCTCATTTGGGTGCCAGGAGACAGTGATATTTCAGGAAATTGTATGGCCAATGAGGCAGGCAGGATACAACCTAATTGATCTTTTCTGAAAAAGGAAACATTGGCTTCTCGATACGGTTAATCTTTAGGTATGTACCTCATCTGCATCTCCAGACAGATCTGAACCAAGCTGGATCAAAAACGCTCCAACTGTTAAAGTAGACGGAGAAGGAAGCTCATAGCAATCATATACTGTCTTTTACGTGACATTGCGTCATTAGTAGGCCATCCATTCGACTGGGCCTCCTCACTAAGGACTTCTGTAGAAGCTGCATGGATGAAGAAATGGCATATGTCAAATAACATCAATGGCAGTCAAATAAACGCAATGGCAGCGAATATTTTACAAAGAATTTTTCTCTCGAAACGACCAACGATAGCTTAATCCTCTATCGATAGAGTGTGTTCTACTGCGTTTTATAGAATTTTCTTAGACATGATCTTGCTATTAAATTGCTTTCTTAGCCCAACTAAACAGTGATTAGGAAGAGGTAGATGATTTTTTCACTTTCTACACCAAAAGTCGTAGATTGTGAGATTTCCAGGAGAGGGGATTAACTTCTCTCAGATTGTGATAAAATCACAAAAAGTAAACGAACTCGAAAGCTACGAAATTGGCTCACTTTTTAGACGTCAAAAGCAAATGTATGCAAATACATCAAGAACAAAAAACTGCATACAGGGATCTGACAGATTTAACAGCTTTCGTATGTAAATCAGTGCAAAGAAATATCCTGCTCTAAAATTCGTTACATGGGGACAATTTTTACTCTCTCGTGAGCACTCTCTTCTACGAAAAATTACGAAACTTTTGCGTATTCGAACAGAATTTAATGACTTTTCGTAGATTTTCGTGAAAATTCGTTGTTTTGTGAGAGTACGCGAACAGACTTTTTATTTTTTTGAGCTGTTGTTGTCAAAATTAAGTCACACTAGACGAGCTTCATCACATTTCTTGAAAATTTATTAAAAATTCAATACTGTGTTCTAAAATTAAGTAAAAGAAAAACGATTACAATCGATGTTTAATACCAAAGTATCTTACGTTGACATTTGGAGAAGTGTGTTCAGTCCAGAAAGGATTTACTGTGAAATTGACTAAAAAAGTAGGTGACATTTCGTATGTCATAACCTCACATCTGCTTCCAGTTTTATAAACTCTACTTATATCGTTCATATGATAATCCATTAAATTTATAAAGCCGAACAATAAATAACCCATCAGCTGATTCTTTACATATCGGAAACTGACTTACATTCAAATCCAGTCCAGTACCTGAAAAAATGTCTTACTTTTCTGTCAAATTTGGATCTCTCCGCCATCCAACGGACGTGTCCATGACCCTGTTTACACAAAATAGGATTTGCCTGTGCATATTGATAGTTCTGTCTGAACACTACCTCAGACTTTGTGCCGATGAAATTGGTTTGCTTTTCAACAAAAAAAAAAACTCTTTTTACGACAAAACTAATACTTTTCACATTTAATTGGTTTCCTTTCGTATTTCTTTTGTTTGTTTCGTGCATTTCTCAGTTTATACCAAATTGCTGTAATATGTCACCTTTCCTCGTCTGTCAACGTCAAAATCGAGTCTGTCAGTTCAGTATGAACATTGAATTGTGGTTCGCGCATTAGCTGGATTGCTGCCATTGTTATTGTTTAAAGGGATTGCATGGGCCAGAAGAAAGATGCACATTCTTGACTTAGGGTTTAACAGAATATTACAAAAATCAAATGCACGGGATTTGTGGGATAATCTTCTAACAAATAATGACACGAATCAATGTATAATCGGCTTTAATGTCTAAGTTGACTTGTCGCGCCACCCGAAATGATTCATTTCGAACTAATTGAAACGTACAGCCATCTGGTAAGTGGTTTCCGGCCGGCTGAAGCCAGGTATTATTCATAATTTGAATCAATTAAAACAAAGGAACCAGAAATAAATCGGTCCATTTGCATAAAACACATTTCAATTAAAAAGCAGCGCATCCATCCGCTATCCGCTGTATCTGTTTATTTGCACTTTATTTTATTATTTGCACATTTTCTCTGTTTCTGTTTTCATTCATTTATTATGCACGATATTTATTTAATTGTTGTGCACAAAATAAATTCCTTTTTTAAATTTGTTTCAACATTAATGGAACCATGGCCGTGGACAGCAGAGGAGCAGCTACTCTCTCTCTGCGCCTGGGTGATGATAAAATCGCGTACACTGTAGAGGTGTACAGAAACAAAACAAAAAAAAAGTTCTTACAAATTGGTCATTTCAATTATAATTGGTAACCACACCTGGTTTTCACGCGCGTACCCTGGTGGCAGATAGTCTAACTGGGTGTTGGCGATTGGCTGAAATTCCAAAAATGCAATTAATGAAATGTCAACTTTATTCAGAACACACATATGCATACATGTATGGCTAGATTGAGGTGTAATTTTAATTTAATTATTATTTCCTCTTTTTTTTTTTCTGTACTTTGTGTCCATTTGGCCAATGTATGTGCGGGGGGAGGGGATGGCTTGTCAGGTGTGTTGGCTCGAAAGTGAATTGGAATATTTTTTTTCGTCAGTACACGAAATTAAATGTCACAACTTCGGGCGATATGGCATGGTGTTGACAAAAATATGCGCACATGTTGCGTACCCTGTTCCCGGCTCAAAAGTTAGAGTATCTATTATTCAAAACGTTACGATGGCAGATGAAATTCGGCGATGACATGGTTTCAGGGAGTGTATTACTTGATTGGATGGCCTTAAACAGTCAGACTCATTTGGGTAATTGCACGTTGGGGGGATCAAAAGTATTTTTTTTTTTCTTTATTTATTTTTATTTATTTTTTTTGAAATGAAGAAAGGCACTTAATATGCTCGAGGTGGAAGGAATTTTTCGGGGAGAGTACTTTCCAAAAGACTTTTGATTGCTTTTTTGGAAGGATCTGAGAAAAGGAATGAATAACTTTGGCAAAGGTACTTTTTTACGAGTATGGAGGCATCAAATTTATTTAAAAAGGCAAAGCAATCCATCAAGATGTATGAAATAAGTCACAAAGTATCTCATAAACGTATATTTTTTATTCGTATATTGTTGACGCATATCAGGGAGCGTTATTCGAAATTGTTTATCAATTTTCGAAAGGTTACTAGAAAATAAGGAAATGAATAAGAAAATTGTTTATTTCATACTGTCAAAGTGCACTCTCAATCCAAGTGAGTGGCTATTATCTGTACAAAGGCAGGGTAACTTTTGTAAGGAACCTTCATGTAGGGGAAGTCTTAAAAATGAGTCCACATCGGCTTTTGCCTTCGTCTGAAAGCACGTTTACGATGATTTTTCAACACTTAGTGCGGTTTCGTTGCAAAAGGCACTTAAGGGACTGGTGTTACATTTCAGTGACAAACCTCTCGTGTTTCCAGTACTTCCGCATGGGAGAGACTACTTCGCACCTACTTCGCAATCCGTTCTTGAATGTCTCTGCAGATTGATGTGTCATATCTGTGACCTCACCTCTGAATTTACATAAGGTGTAGCTAAGGTCGTTACCAGATCCCTTGGTAATAGATCCAACATGTTGCAGATCCATCCTATATTTCTACATTTAACCGCACTATACTAACTAACTTTACATTGATGGAGCTAAAATCAGAACATTATTACTGCTAGGTTTATTACTGCTCCAGATTCATGGTTACCTATAGAGGTTGTAGCGGTTTCCTTTGACCTAGGATTCATGTTCACTGAGAAAAATTAATAGATTACCAAGCCGACTTCAAGTAGGCGAGATTAATCTGTTGAATGTCTTATTCTTCTGTGCCAGCTTGTCGATTTCGTCCAAGTCGTCATTCCGTTTCGAGAGTAGGAAACTTTAAATTTGGAAAGCCTTCGGCTAATTATTATTAGTTTAAGGTCTGTCTTCTTGAGAACTACCCGACACAATCTACTGATTAAAAGCAGCCATCACGAACTCTTTTTCTAAAGATGTCGTCAATGTTCAATTTCGTCCATTTGACGCAAAACGCTAAGGAAGAGGAGATATGAGACGATATTGCATATGAAGTTCAATATCGTCAGACATTTTTTCCACTCTGGACCTCTGTACACCCAACTTCTCCCCAAATGCTAAATAGCGGCCAACTGAGTACGCCAAAGCCTAAATCATCCTCTTTACGTTTTTTGGTTAAGTTTTTTGTTCAATTTCGTCTATTTGACGCAAAACGCTGAGGAAGAGGAGATATGAGACGATTTCCACTCTGGACCTCTTTATACCCAACTTCTCCCCAAACGCTAAATAGCGGCCAACTGAGTACGCCAAAGCCTAAATCATCCTCTTTACGTTTTTTGGTTAAGTTTTTTGTTCAATTTCGTCCATTTGACGCAAAACGCTAAGGAAGAGGAGATATGACACGATTTCCACTCTGGACCTCTCTATACCCAACTTCTCCCCAAACGCTAAATAGCGGCCAACTGAGTACGCCAAAGTCTAAATCATCCTCTTTACGTTTTTTGGTTAAGTTTTTTGTTCAATTTCGTCCATTTGACGCAAAACGCTGAGGAAGAGGAGATATGAGACGATATTGCATATGAAGTTCAATATCGTCGAGACATTTTTTCCACTCTGGACCTCTGTATACCCAACTTCTCCCCAAACGCTAAATAGCGGCCAACTGAGTACGCCAAAGTCTAAATCATCCTCCTTACGTTTTTTGGTTAAGTTTTTTGTTCAATTTCGTCCATTTGACGCAAAACGCTAAGGAAGAAGAGATATGAGACGATATTGCATATAAAGTTCAATATCGTCAGACATTTTCTCCACTCTGGTATACAGAGGTATACCCAACTTCTCCCCAAACGCTAAATAGCGGCCAACTGAGTACGCCAAAGTCCAGATCATCCTCTGTACGTTTTTTGGTTAAGTTTTTTGTTCAATTTCGTCCATTTGACGCAAAACGCTGAGGAAGAGGAGATATGAGACGATTTCCACTCTGGACCTCTTTATACCCAACTTCTCCCCAAACGCTAAATAGCGGCCAACTGAGTACGCCAAAGTCTAAATCATCCTCTTTACGTTTTTTGGTTAAGTTTTTTGTTCAATTTCGTCCATTTGACGCAAAACGCTGAGGAAGAGGAGATATGAGACGATATTGCATATGAAGTTCAATATCGTCGAGACATTTTTTCCACTCTGGACCTCTGTGTACCCAACTTCTCCCCAAACGCTAAATAGCGGCCAACTGAGTACGCCAAAGTCTAAATCATCCTCTTTACGTTTTTTGGTTAAGTTTTTTGTTCAATTTCGTCCATTTGACGCAAAACGCTAAGGAAGAGGAGATATGACACGATTTCCACTCTGGACCTCTCTATACCCAACTTCTCCCCAAACGCTAAATAGCGGCCGACTGAGTACGCCAAAGTCCAGATCATCCTCTGTACGTTTTTTGGTTAAGTTTTTTGTTCAATTTCGTCCATTTGACGCAAAACGCTAAGGAAGAGGAGATATGAGACGATATTGCCGTCCATTTTACCC
Source organism: Xylota segnis (assembly GCA_963583995.1). NCBI lineage: Eukaryota > Metazoa > Arthropoda > Insecta > Diptera > Syrphidae > Xylota > Xylota segnis. Next base: position 28,149,203 of record OY757237.1, read on the forward strand.
GAAACGCCAAGGGAGAGGAAATATGGGACGATATTGCATTTCAAGAGACTTTTCCATGCTCGACCCAGGTGCACCTGAAATCTTCCAAAATTCTAGATAGCGAGCAACTTAGGTCGCCAAAGTCTAAATCATCCTCTTTACGTTTTTTGGTTAAGTTTTTTGTTCAATTTCGTCCATTTGACACAAAACGCTAAGAATGAGGAGATATGACACGATTTTCACTCTGGACCTCTGTATACCCAACTTCTCATGACCAAATAGTCTTTCAGTGCAAAATTATGCCTTTTTTTGGTCTAATAAAGATTTCCTTAACCGAGATGAGTTTGACTCTCAAACCGTCCTAACATCGATAATCTTAGCAACATAGCTACAATTTGAAGATTTTCGTCGACGCGGCTTTTTCCATCCATATCTTGGTATAGCTCATAGAGTTCGCGGTTATGACTTCTTCTCTATTCGCCCTCCTCGCATATGGAACCGAAAATTTGATGAAGAATTTTTTTTCACAAAAACTCATTCAAATTCATTTCAACAAGGGAAAGTAGCAGCGATTTCCTAGGGCAAGTCTCTCCACTAAAGTGGAGTTGATATTTACTACGAGGTAGGTAAACTCCTTAACCACTTCGAAGCTACTGTTGCCAACAATAATAGGCGGTGGACCGATGCTTCCTTATTTGTTGATAACAGGTACTTGGTTTTGCCCTCATATTTCAAGGCGAATTCGTTGCAAATGTTCTTTAAATGCCGTAAAGGCTGCTATAAGGGCACGCTGGGAGCGACGGATGATGTCAATGTCATTTGCGTATCCCAGCTACTGAACTGAAGTCACACCTTTCTCCTTACACATTTTCTTGGTGAAATCTGATGCATGTTTGGAATAGTTCAAAGGAACTGCTCCCAAATTACACACCGTCACGCGGCACAGCTGGATCAATTTTGCCGGGATCTAAGAAAAGATGCTGAGTCTCGACTAGAAATGCTTTGGTCTTTTCCAGAATCTGTTTTGGTGTGAAAAATTGGTCAATTTCGAATCTGCCGGAAGTCACACTGGTACTTGCCGAATAGTGTACTGCAGAAAGATTCTAGACGATCACACGATACGTTGGATACGATCTATCAGGAATATGCCTCGATAGTTTTTACAAGTCGTAGGATCGACTTTCTTAAAGATGGAACTGATAGTCCAGTCATCGGGCATGGCAACATCCACCCATACTTGGTTGATGATTTGGTGGCTACACGCTAACAAAACATCAACACCATGTTTGAAAAGCTTTTCCGGTAGGCCATCAGTTTTTCAACCTCTTCAAAACTGGGAGGGGAGATGGCTTTTGCATTGGCTGGACACGGGATCTCTTCTTGCTCTATCGCTCTTTCTATTTGATGCCCAATAAGTAGAGGCTGGAAATGCTCCTTATATACATCTACTATTTCCTGTGATTTGGTGACTAGGTTTCCATCACTACTTCGAAGAGTCTGCGTTCCGGTCACCTACTTGGCTTTCCTAAAAAACACACGGGTGCTGTTCCTGGCGCGAGATTCTTCGATACCCTAGGCTGGACTGTGTGTGCCTTTTTTTTACGCAGGATCTTTTTCTCCTCCCTTCTTCTGACTCGATACTATTCCCTTGGGTGCTCTTGTTTTCCGCTGCAGCATTTGTAGTTGTGAATTTTCTGTCGCAGGCATTCGTCATCCCACCAAGGACTCCTTTTTTGAGGTTGTTTGGTTCCATATGGTGATCTCCGCTATCCCTGTGATGATACGGGTTCATATTGTTGGCGTTTATGGATGCTGACCGCACACTGCTGAGTCTCTTATTAAGGCTGTATTGACTCTGTACTACTAACTCTGGGTACTAGAGTCGTGCTAAGGGTCTGGCCAGTACGCAGCTTCTTCTCGTTGGATAGTAACGTTAAAATTATACTATGCCTCTCTAGGTATACTTATTCTAACACCATCACTGCAAGGGTCTCGAGAACAATACTTATGGTCTCCGGGATACAGAGGTGTTTCTGAAAACTAAAATCCAGTTCCGGCATGAATAGATATTCTAAACACTCGCAATAATGCTTCTTCTTAGGACAGCTCATCTAAAAGTAATGCAACGAGTCTAGGGAAGACTAAGATCCGAGCATACTGTACTATCTACTACTGAGAAACCTAACTCACAACCATAAAAATAAGCAACATTCGACTTTAGGGCAGTTACCGAACTTTTGTTCCCTTAAACCTATTAGGTTGAACCTCCATACAGAATGTCAGCATTTGTCCCGCAGAGTGCGACTTTCCGCAAAATATTGGATTGGTTTGGTCGTACTATCCTGATGTTTCCAATTTTCCCAGAAACACTCCAGGTATCAGAAAGTCTATAAGAAGAGACGACATAGTCTGTCCTCGACGGAAATTGCGGAAAAAAATATAACTAAGCCTCTAGGTAGCTTGCAATTTTTTTCAAATAAAGTATCTCTTTTCCTATCTAGGAATGCATCTGACACTCGATAGTTGATAAGCTTCATTTTTTTTTTGCCGAAGAATTTTCATTTATTGGTTAGTTGGGTCCAATTAATTTTCCGGCCAGTCCTGCTGTTTGTGGAGGAGCCAGCCAAAACATCCCGTCAGGCAATTTAATAAACGAAGCAAAAATCTCCTGCGTTTGTGGAATATTTGTGCTGCTGCGGTGATAAATTTCATTTTCATTTCTGCCTTGGAGAGAATTTTTAGTTGCATCCTAGCCCCTCTCTCTGCATCGAATATCGATTGCATTTGATTCGGTTATATTTATATGTGGCTGCGATAAAGAATCTATGTATCTATACGGTTGTGTACGTATGTAGATACTTTTTTAATTTGTTGACCTTGCTTGCAATTTATGGAATTTTTTCTACCATTCAGTGGTTTAGATGTTTGATGAATTGCAATTAAACATCTATTTACATGGAGGCATAGGCAGTACGGCCTCTTGACTTCAGATGAACGTGAAACCGCATAGAATTTCCCAGAACTACACACCAAGGGATGTTAGTAAATTTCAGTTCAAAGGAACACTCCTTAATCTTGATAAACCTCAACTGATTGTAAAGTTTAATTACACCCTACACAGCAGTTAGGTATCTAATTTAACGACCCTTAAGGAGAGAGAGACGAGAAAAATTACGCCCGTTTCCTGGTATATGAACTGTTCGTATCGGAAGTAATTTCGGGACCGAAAATCCCATTAAGAGCAATTAAGTGTGCCCAAGAAAAAAGGAATTTAATATTTAATGTGCATATTAATCAAGCATAATGACTGGAAGCGGAGCTAACTTAACCTTTGACATACACACGTTGCGTATTGATTTAATATATTCAAAGCGTACGAGTATATGGCGAACGGATATGCCAAGCTGTGGGGTGGAAGCTGGTAGACTAGGCACGAGGATGCATAGATTAAATCAATATACACAATGAAAGGCGAACGGAGTCTGTTCGATGGATTTCAGTGGTTCCGGAAGCATAAATGTTTTCCGTTTTCCAATTGATTAGTGCAACCAATGGGAAAGTACAGCTGTTCAATGCAAATAAGCGTTTTTGGGTTATGGCGTGTATCTTCAGTTCGATGACTCGAATGTGAGCGTGGAAAGGTCAGCGGTTGTTATGCAATTCCATGTTTTCGAAAATATTATGGCATTATCCATTCCATGCTGTTTAGGTGAACAAACAAAGCAGAGTAATGGAAGTAACACAAAACCATTTAAAAAGAGTGGGAGACAGAGCAGAACCTTGCAGAACACGAACCCTTTTGTTTCTGAGTTTGTAGCGATATCTTTCGAAAAAGACTTGTTTTATTCTGACAGAGTTTTTCTCCATTCTTGATCGACATATACCCGACTTACCTTCAGATACTCAATAGAGTGTAACTGAGCTTGCCAAAGTCTAAGTCATCCGAGTTGCGTTCTTTTGCTTCTAATCTTTTATTCACTTTTGCCGATTTGACCCAAAAGTCTGAGGAAGAGGAGATACGTAGCGACATTGCATTTTCATGGCAAACAGGGTTTTCTCGATTCTTGATCGAGATATACCCAGCTGAGTTTTTTAAACTCTAAATCATCCGATTTTCATATCCCAGGCGAGTATGTCTAAACTACAACTGGGATAAAAGTGAGAATCAAAGGAATTAATCTAGTTCGTCACTGAAGAAGTTCTTAGAAAGCAGAATTGCTAAAACGATTAATTTCTTAAAGATTTTGGAATACCGCATACCTAGTACGAAATGGACCTAAAATTCCAGCGAGATAAAGCACATAAAATGCAAGCTGCGACCTAAGTACCTACCTGAATATTTCCTGACTGACATCAAGCATTTTTTGCCAGAATACGTCAGAAAACTCTAGCCAACGGTTGACAAACATCGGAAAGTATAAAAGTTTTCTGAAAATAAAAATAATGCTTTTGAGTGAAGGCAGGAGTTGTATCCTACAAGGGGCCTGTTGTGTCAATTATACACTCTGCAAAAGAAGGGAATTTTATAAAGCAACGAAGTTCTTAAAACCGTCCCCGAACTCAATTCCAAAGACCAACGCGTTGTAATGTTCCACTTAATTGCTGGACTGACTAATTTACTAATTTACGAAGAACCATTCCACTTTGTCAGGAATAATTTCACGTAAGCTTGCACCATTATCCCCTGAAACCTGACCATCAACGTAGTCTTTCACATCCACAGTCAGGCGTGAAGTGTCTTTTTTCGTCTCGGCCCCCACTCGGCGGGCATAAAAGCTTTCATTTTCTGGTAATAATGTCTTCGCTTGAAGTGAAACGACCAATTAAAACCAAACTTTATAGAGTCGAACGTTGTGTTTCTTTAACGCACATGGGTACGGATATGAAAAAATAATGTAACACCCCGCCCTCTATAGGGGAATAATGAATGCCAATCCAGTGGCCCAAAAGAAAATGACGTCCTTCTCACTTGGCACCAATCTGACGACGACATTAGGTGGATATAACTGCCGCCACATAGCAACGATTACAGCACCATAAAGTCTCCTTAAAAACGAATTGCAGCATCAATTTTGTCCGAAAGCCAAAAAGGATATAAAGGACCGACCGCCAGCACTACAAGTGCAATATTTCCCAGAATCTCCGCTGCTAAATTGACTTGATGTTAATTTCAAAATTATTCAATTGAAACCCTTGGCACGGGAACCGTTCCCAAAAGCTTAATACACACAAAAAAAGGACTCCGAATGAAACATATGACAATGCTTAGCTTTTAAAAGGATTCCATTTGAGAATTCTTTTCCTTTGTTTGGGACCGGAGTGCATTATGCAATGCAATCCTTCCTGCAAGGCGGAGGAAGTTTTGGAAGTCCTCCAATTCTTAAGCAAAGGAATGGCGAGTCGCATAACCCCATTTGTTAACCTTGTGATTTGTTGTTATCTTTTCCTGTTCTTCAAGGCAAGCGGAGGCGGCTGGTCGATGTGGTGGCTTGCGCGCAACCCACCTGCACTCGATGTGGAGAGGTGATAGCTAAATTTATGGCAAATCAATAAAATGGAGGAGGCAGTTTCGGTTTCTCTGGCTTTCCACCGCTTGTATGGCTTGTTTTTTCTGTCTGTGGATGTGGCCCGTTGTGTCCCGTCTGAATGTCAATCATACTATCAAGGTTCTGTCATTTGTAGTTGTAGTGCAGTTGTGAATAGGGGGATGAATATGTGGGTGGCAGTTAGGCGAAGGCCACTCACTGCGCAATGATTATGTGGGCTTGTGGCACAGGCATAGAGAATGGAGGATACATCACTTCATTATGCAATTATCGTTGCTTGTGTCGACACAGAAAGACTCCGAACATTACTTGGTTTACGTATGAGTTCCGGCTAAGGATGTCACTTGGAATGAGTTCAATAAATTGTGGATTTTGGAGTGCTGCCACCTGTGCTAGTTGGGAATTAGTTTATGCAGTCTTTTTTTTATTTAACGGGGGAGTATGGTTTGCCAAAAAACTTACATCCTCGGGACTAAATTAGGCTGGCGACAAACTATGTGTGGGAGCTAGATTATGCAATTTAGGAGAATGGTTGGTCATTCTCGGACTCATAATGGGCAGAGTGGACGCCATTTGTTGGAAGTGATTGTGGTTTAAATTTTCTGTTGCTCAGATGCTTTTATGAGATTTTTTTTCATTGAAAGTCATTCGTCAGCTGTATGTTCTTCTTTGTCTCTTTGTGAAACCCTTGACTGTTATCGTAGTCTTACCCACCGCAGTCATGAAAGTTCCACATCATATCTACAGTGGATGTCGCTTATAACGACTTTGGAGGAAGCCAGGCAATAAGGTCGTTATATCAGGAAACATCATATTAGACGGAAGAACATTAAAAAATATAATGAAGCCAACAAAATGAAAGGAAAGTGGACGTTATAGGCGAATTGCTGTAGAAAGCAAAGTCGTTATAAGAGACTCGCACTGTATTTAAAAGTTCCAAGAGCAAGATCTGTTGCATCATTTTTCTGAAGATCTTAGACCTCTGTAGATACCTCTCCTGGCTGATGTGATCAGTGCGTGGGACCAAGAAGCTAACATTTCTTCAGAAAGTACAATCGTCCTGTGAAATGTTTAAAAAAAAGAATATGACAAATTGCCCTTCGGATATAATACGTACAACACGAATGGTTATAAGATGGTAGGCTTTGGGTTCCGTAGATATTTAGGTAGATTCTAAGGCAGTTCCTCCTTTTGTGGATCAATGTTCTACTACTATTCAGTGAAGTAAAGTTAGAAAAAATTCTCTTATTGGTCTTAGTGCATTTTTGGAGTCCTAACCTCGTCCGATCTAACGAGGACGGTTGGTATATTCTTCACTATCCATCCTGCAGGTAGCTTACTAATTGTGACTCCCTATCTTGGCACTGTCTGCATGATAGTATAGGGTGGCCCAAGAATACTCACCCGATGTTGTATTGCTCTATCTTTAAAATTAACATCGGCATCGTCATTGTTGATGAGCACTTGAGATCTTTCTACAACACTTTCAATCGTTTTAGTAATAACTTGGGGCGATAAGTTCTCGCACTCTTGTCGGATATATTTTAACAGTCTACGTGGTTGTTCTCATAGATATGTGATTCCAAAAAAATCCAAAGAAAGAAATCTGGAACACTCATTTCAGCCGATCTTGCTAGCTTGTGGAAGTCCCTAAAAAAAGACATTAGGAAACCGAAAAATGCATCTTCAAAATGTCTGTTGGAATCACATAACCTTCAGTACCAATCCTAGTTGATCATGGTTCTGAATTGGGTACCAGTCTTTGGTGACTCATCTGCGACATCTTGAGTCACATGTGATTGCAGTTTCTTTGAGGCGAGGGGCTACACACCATAGTGACTGACTGACTGATGAATTATTCCGTAAAAAATAGTCAGAGAGAGTATTTTGCGATCTTGAGGAGTATAGCTCTCCATGACTTATTGAGATATATTCTACATCAGTCAATAAAACTGACAGTTGACGCCATTTGCAAAATTATGGCGTTTTTCGATACATGTTGGGCCTGCTTGTACTAATGGTGTTCCAATTTTGTCTTACTTCACTTTTTTAATATAGGTTCCACCACTTTGGACTATGGAGCAAGGGGTTCGAAGTTCGAATCCTAGTCGGGGAACACCTAAAAGTTTTTCACGGCCCCACCTCTCGCGAGCGTCTGACAAACATCCGAGATTATAACTGTCTCGAGAAAGCTTCTAAAAAAACAAATTGCCCTTCGGACACGGCATTAAACAGTAGGCCCCATCCATTCGTGTAAAGAATATAACACGCACAACACGAATGGTTGTGAGAAGCTAGGCCTTGGGTCCCATCGACCTGTTGCGTCAAGTATTTTTTTTTTTTTTTTTTTTCACCAGAAACTCTAATCTTTTTCTTTTGTACACCCTTTTGTCGCATACTTTATTGTGTGAACATTTCCACAAATGACTGCCCTCAGTTTTGACAGAATTGTTTCTTTTTATTTTTGTTCGAATGGTAAGGGCAATTCTGATAAAACCAGGAGTTTATTACTGGAAAATGTCATTTAGATCTAAGAACATACATAAGTACATATGTAGGTAATCGTTTATTTGTTACTTCCGCAACACAATGGTGGACCTGCAGCAAAGCAGTACGAGTTGTCAGAAGTAGAATATACACTCAATGTTGCGAGCACAATGTGTCGCTGAAGCTGAAGTATGAAAAGTAGCTGCAGCACAAGTTAAGTCAACTTGTACTTTATAACGTGCTGCATTTCTTTTTGACATTTCAAATCAAAACAACAAAAAAAAGAAATGGCCGAGCAGTCGACGGAAATATTTATTGAAACACCAAACACCGTTGCTGCGCTGCTTCTTGTGGACTTGCAATACTACTTCAGTGAACGACTTTTTTGACAATTTGTACTACAGCGACTTTATCTGCTGCAGCGATTACCCATTGTGCTCAGGCAGTTAATGTCACTAGTCACTACGTTTGTGTCAAACATCAAATAGCGTTTTGTATCGCAGTGTGACCTTTGGAGTATGCCTGTCTCTGTGATAAGTTAGCAATCCATACGAATTATTACGAATTTTGTCAAAGTTGACGTTTGCTTTTTTTGTTGGTTGGCAATCTTTTCTAAATACATTCACGTACGTTTTTGTACATATGGCTCTCTTTGAGAGCTTTTGCAGAAAGTAGCTTAAAATGGTGAACTGTCATATAAAACGTCAACTTACTAAAATTGTACTAAATCACAGTAATCACAGCATCTTCTCATCATGTTCTGACCAAAATCTGGATCAGGAATAGATTTAAGTCGAGTTTTTGCGCATGAATCAAGTCTAGGGTAGAATTTGGAAGTCCAAGGGATTTATACGAAGCAAAAAAGGTGCCCAAAGCTGTTGCCACAGGAAAAGCAAGAAAAAATGTCTGTACGCTGTCAAAAACACAGATACAATTACTTCCCTGTCTTCAAGAGTATATTCTGTCAACGTATTCTGCTTTTGTTTGCTTCTCAAATGTCAAAGGCACGATGCCAAAAGGCGCCAATTGCAAACAAAAGAAGCCGCCAGCTTGTACAAGAGCCTTGTCGTTCCAGTTCTGCTTTACTGACTATGCCCTCAAGAAGAAATAGTTACGACATTTACAGTCGATCAATACCAAGTCAACCTTGGCTCCTTACCTTAGGTGACAGCCTAAGGTGGAGAGGAGTTTAATCCAAGTTAGTTGCGACTGCAGAACATGATTAATGGAGCAAACTGCCGAAAAATGTTGTTTGTTTTTAAAGGGCTCAGTATTTGTATAGCTCTGACTTCGTCTATTATAAATGCGAATACTCTCTCTATTTTGATTGGCACCATTCTTTCTACAGAGTACCAATCGACTTTGAGTGATCCTTACACAGAACTCACTTTCATTGTGTAATGGTGACGAAAATTTTAAATATTTAACCATGCCGGGGGCTATTGTTTCAAGGCATTCACACCACGACATGATATTCTAAGACAATACCCTCTCCACTACAACAAAGCAATTTCAAGTCCTTCACGTGTCCATATAAATACATACATATATTTGCGTCATCGTCCCTTTACGTCATTCACTGAAATGTCCATGCTTCCCACCCAATCCTTTGTTTTAAAAAATCCCCTCAAATTGTTTTGTTCTCTGCTTTCAATTATGATTTACGTACTCCACTATCATTCGGAGTCCATCGATTGTCGAATCGATATCATCGTTATTTACGACTTCCATTCAAGAACAATCGAAAAACATTTCATTTTTAATTAATCAAGGATAGCCCATATATTCCTTGTGATTTTGTAAATAATACCACAGGCTATGGGTGTGTTGCAATATTTATGTACAACTGCACATAGTTTGTGTACTCTTTTGTTTTATTATTGAAAAAAAAAAAAAAAAAAAAAACAAAGAACAGAAGGGTAACTCGTCCTTTTCCGAAACGGAAAGGCTCGGTGTAGTACAGTGCATCCTTGGCTTAAGTATTCGAATTGTAAATATTTACCAACGTTTGTCATTCGAGGTGAATGGAAGGCCTTATATGTTGGGGGGCGGGGGTGGTCTTCTATTTGGTTCTTCACTCGTGTTTTTGCGCCTTTCAATGGAATGAGGTCACGAAGCTTTTCCTTTGACAAAGGTTACACTAAAGGGAATGTGTTGGTTTGGTTAGTGAACGCAAAAGACGTCAGGCTCGTCAGGACTCGCACAAAAGAGTCCGTGTGATACTCGCACGCGATAATAAATTTAACTTAAAAGCTTAATCTCAGCAGAAGAAGGTTGCGGGCTAAGGGCTACCTCATCTGACAGCGTCATAACCTACAAAATATGTCATTTTTTTTGTTACAAAATTTTAAGCAGATACTAAATTATCTTCATTAAGACCATTATCCATCATGCTTAAATAATAAAAGTTAAGCACAAATGTTACAAGCCTCCCTCCCTTCCTTATAAGCACACACACAAACACGCAGAAGGGTTAAACTAAATATTTACTCTTAACCCTTAATTCCGAGCAATTATATAAATGCTGAGGAGATATAATTAACTTTCATGGAACGCTGTGTGCCTCGCTCTACATCGTGTTTATTGCGAAAACAGCAATGGTACTTGAAGTACTTCACGATTTCGCTATTATAATCCAATATGCTACATCTGGCGCCGCATACTGCGGTGCGGTACGTTGTCGTATCTAAATAAGATAACAAGATTGAAAATAACATCACGTAGGGCGCCGGGCCTGGGAGTGAGGATTGTTTGGAATTTTCGACGGAAGGGTGTGGGTTTTTTTTTTTATTTTTTTAAGTAATTCCGTGATGTAAGGATTATGCTGAGATTGGGCGGAGCATTAGTATCATCAATTTGTTTGTAGGTTGGTGATTTGCGAAACCTGGTAACCGGTTTTTAAACGGATTCAAGGCGACTTGGGAGACACTGGGAGGGCAGGACTTTAATATGAGTTTACTGGATGTTAAGGGAAAGTGTTATTGCATTGGTTAATACAAAAGCAGTTAAATTTTGTTTTAGCAATAAGGCGGTAACACCTCCATAAATGAGGCGAATATTCGTTCCTCACATACATACGTGGTTCAGATTAATGGATGCATTGTATCTTTATGTCTAAACGAAGTCAAATTAGATTCAAGTCGTTTAATTTATAAAAATAGTAAATAGTCTACAGTTTGTACCTTTCCTTCAAATTAAGACAAGTAGGTCATGCGTTTTCTTGTTCGAATAGAAAATACTGCAATGAGGCACGTCCCTGATTCATTATTTATTTCTTGTCGGACTAAGGAAGAAAGGTTAGAATGAATTGAGTAGACAGCATGTAAAGGACAGCTCATTCGAAAAGGCGATCTTAGTATATAGACAAGGGAGTTGATAACCTACATAAGAGAAAAAACGTGTCCTAAGAATGAGTCTGACCCCTCATCTGGGGCAGAAATCATTGAACAACGAGATATTAAACTTTCCCGGCACTTTCCAGTTGCCTACAAGCTATTTTCACGCATATTGTTACATTTTCACGCACATTTGTTTGACTTGGTGAATTCACCCCGACTTGGTGAATTCACCCCTAAAACACAACAACAAATCGGTCAATTTCACCTTAAATCACAACAACAACTAGGAATTTGACGGGCCATGACAACAGATTTTTGAATTTATGGAAGGAGCTGGAAAGTATTTTGGGGCCGTTCACTAGATATTACAAATATTTAAATTCGTATTCTTTAGTAAAAGACGAGAACAATTTGAATTTCGTCGGTTGACCGAAAATGTAAAAATCAAAATATATGTTTTCAGATAATTTATTCTTTAAAAAAATAATGTACACAAAAACAGAAAGATTACTACAATGCTATTCAGCCAATTGCGAATAGGTTGAAACAGTTGTTATGGCGAATTAAAATATAAAATTCTTAAATTTTTTTGAAAAACGTATAATTGCTTTAATATATAGAAATTTCGCAAACAACAATTGCCAAAGATTGTGGATGAATTATAATAATAGGCTCTTTAACTGGGTAAGAAGTATATCTATCTCCCTTTTAAAATTTGCATTGATGTTTAACTACATTTCCGAAAAACAAAGGCCATATATGTACATACCTTTTATCTGATTATAGAAACACAATAGTTGTTATATCTTGGCATATACATATGTACATTTCTCTGATGATAATTCTTTTTTATCGACTTTAAGTGTCTGCGTTTATATCGCCATTCAAGTAGTGTGTTTAAACAATTAATTTTTGTAATATGTATGTTACCACCTAAAGATAGTGCGATTATCAGAGCAGCATCCGGTATGGTTTAATCGACTAATGTATCAGCTGTTGAGTACATAGCTTAGTTTACCTTATATAAGATCTCTAATGTATGCGCAAATTAAATTACTTACACAAGAAAGTCATAAAAGGGAGAGAACAAAACGGGGTAGACGCTGCAGACGTTTTAGAAAAGTTGGCATTCGTTGTGTCAATGGTTCGTATTTTTACTTCTCTCTTTGAGAATTTACAATTTTTAGTACAGAACTTAAGGGAACAGACCAAATCAATGAACTCAGTACGTTATGTACCTACCTTACCAAAATTAGTGTCTAGAAAAGAACACAGGACTAGAATCAGGTCGAAAAAATAGACATGAAACATACGAGCTAAATTTTCGTACGTTTATTGAAATTCTCTACCTTTATCATGTTGCTTACTTAAAAAAAAAAAAACAAAAACTATCATTGAAATGCTGATATTTTTTTTTTCATTGATTATTTTCATTGATTTTCCAGAATTCTTTCCAATGAAAAATATTTCTAGTAAATTTAAGTTGAATGCTTCCGTTTTATGTGAGCACATCCGTAAACGTACTCGCTTCACCACTAACAAAGTGTTGTTGCCAAGCATTGACAGTAACAATTTTTGTCAAAAAGTTATCAAAATTTATTGTTTCACCATAGCTTATAAGGGGTTACATTCAGCCAAATTCATTTTTGAGTGCTGACATCTATTGAGAGTAGTTTAGACAAGCCCCAAAGGTTTTTGCCAATGCTCACACGTATTCACAGACGAGAAGCAAATTACAACAAAAACAATGTAAACAAAAGGGTTTTTGCAGGCAAGAGGGACGAAAGTTTAATATCTCTTTACTAAATGATTTCTGATCTGGGGCCTTACTTTGTATTCCTTTCGGATTCGGATTGCGATTCGAAACTGAATTCGTATTTTGTATGATTTTCGGATTGGATATTAGTGCTTCCAAGTCAAAACCAAACATTTTCGAAAGTCAGATTGTCAAAACAAATAGCAAACGTCATTAAAATTACTTGGTGGATCTGTTTTGATGGGCAGTGTGGCTATTTGGTTTGAGGATGACGAAGGATGATTGGAAAATATCATTCTAACATTATGGAACTGAGAATTGTCTTTAAATTCTTCTGAAAATCATACATCCGATAGAAAGAAACCTTTCGAATGAATATCCGCAAAAGGAAATGATTTTGACAACCGTTTTCGAAATACAAAATTCCAAATTTCCTAAAAAGAGGTGGTATTACTTTTATTTTCCGAATTCGGATTGAGGCCTTTTCAATAGAAATAGAAAATGCCAACCTCCGATTTTCAAATACATTTGCTACAGAAACGGAGTACGAAATAAGGCCCCTATAATGGAACAAGGAGTTAGACCTCAAAAGAAAGCAGATCAGGCATTTCTAGATCAGAACGAAAGTAGTAGGGGATGGCATTTAGTGAAATAAATACAAGAAGTTCTAGAGGGCAAGCAATTTTAAAGGAACTATGTGAATTGATTTATAATACTAGTGAAGTTTCTAAACTCTGCACAATGTTACCGAAAGTTGTGGCATTTCTCAACTTTACTAGAAAATCTGATGGAGGATAGTATCGAGAAAATTTCTATTGCCACCAGCTCAATGGCTCTACTATTCAAAGAGAACCTGGTCTTGAACGAATAAGTCTTTCCAATCAGCCCGGTCCTTGCGCAACCTCCTCTAGTTACGCATTATAAGACGATTGAAGTCTTTCTCTCTGTTAGATCCAAAGCGAAACGCTGGTGTCGATTCACTCCACATGTTCTCGTCATCTCAGAGTATTGTCGTGTAGTTTGTCATTTAATCTCCTCACCTAACGAAGACCGAAGATATCTTCATCCACTTTCCATAGAGTCCGTTCGGGATATGGCCTTACCGTACAATTGCTTTCTCAGCTCAAAAGAAACAGCTTTTAAGATGAGATATTCTTCGCTTTATTTCTGTAGACGTTTTGTTGTCAGAATTGATAGGAGTGTCCAGAGAGATGACCTTGTTTACCACGTCAAAGGTATGGCTGTAGACAGTAACGTTCTGTCCAATTGGTTGATGTTATGTGTCTTTTTTGGTTGACCACTTAAGCCATTTCGGTGCCAGCCCCCTGATTCAAATTTTCCCACAATTCTTTCAAGTATGTCGTTAAGTCTCAAGTTTTCTATCGAAGTTCTGGACAAGCGAACTAGTTTGATAGAAGAAATAAAACTGAACATAGATCACCATAATCCGTCTTTATAAAGACCGTAATATTTGGTATTAAAATCGATGAGAATCAATAAGTGGGAATCGCTTTGAATTTCTAAAATTTTCTCTTTGATCTGCTGGAGTGAGAAACCTTTCATCAATTGTAAACTTTACTGAGTTAGGCTGCTATGCTAAGACCATTGTTTCTAGAGTATAGTCTCTCAATATTTTCCATCGCGCGGTTCTTGTGGCCGATGGTGATGTCGATATTTTTCCAGCTTCTATATCACCCTTCTCCTTCCCTTCAGGGTCTGGCATAATGCTGATGGCAGTCTTATTCTGCTTTAAGGAGTCGTGTCGTTGAGAGATTTTGGGATAAGAGTTCAGCGAAGATGCTGGACGTCTCTTGCAATTGCAGCTTTTCAATGTTATATCTTCTTCCAGTACTTCTGCTGTATTGTGACGTACATATGTATGTGATATCAGCATTGGTAGCTGCAACAGGGAAGTGACCCGAATCGACGTTGGTAGCTCAAAAGGTTCGAACTTCGAGAATACCATTATAGCAGTCTACAGCTTCTGGTAATTGTTTGGGTGCAAGTGACGTGAGAAAGATCCACACAGTGCATGTACAAAACTGAAAGTCCTCGTTACATCGATGCCTTATTACATATCTAGAGGGCAAGTTTTTTTAGTAATAACTCTTAGGACACGATGTCGTATATGCTGATATTAGCACCTCACTTTGGAGATGCGGTTCTGCTCATCATGAGCTCCTTGGATACCATCTTCTTTGCAATACTCCACCTCAGTCTTGAGGTACTATGCTTTAAGTACGTCGAGGGAGCTCGAATTCCCCTGCTGAACGTTCTCTTTCTTGACATATGATACGCACGTTATTCACAATCAGTTCAATATTTTTTTCAGGTCTATAAAATCGCCCTCGTTGTTAATATCTAAAATAAATAAGCCATCCTTTGCTTCATTTCTCTTCTCTTGGCAATGTTTGAAGGTAGACCTCGAAAAGTTTGCAATTTTCCCTTTTCAATGAAGGATATGCTATGAACTGAGATGCAAAATGTGGTAACACTTTGTGTAGGTGAACTTCCTATTTCATTTGTGTGTAACACTATCTCATTATCCCGTGACGAGAGTTCCGCCATTACAACAGAGCATGGTATGTGTTCCGTAATTGCCTTGAAACTCTGCGAAACCGAAACGACACCGCCCAACATGACGACTAAAAGCAATATAATTTAATATCCTGGCCATCAAACGAATAGCGCTCGATTATTGCCCCACTAGACACATGGCCTCTTTGATGTGTTCCATACCCACTGATGCCCGCTCAACTGATTTCAAAGGGTTACGCCACTACCATCAGACATTTGCCAAAGCATCTACCACCAATGTTTCCAGTTGTCAAAGTCCTCGCAAACAGTGCGTGTCTACATCAGAAATTCCACAACCAAGACGATAAAAACAGCGCTCCGCAGTACGCCCAGCAAGCCCGTACACATATGATGAGGGGTGGTAACACCCACCTACCGATTGGAACATACATACATTTAACCCGGTACCACTTTTGAGCTCTTTGCCACACAGACACACTGATATAATTAACGTGCTCATTAAGGGTTTATTTATGGGAGCGCTGCTGCCACTGCCACACGAATGGGGTGGGAATAGTCATAGAACAGGGTCACGCGATTTTCCGCGTTTTTAATGTAATTACTACCATCGCGCGGTAGTACTGAGTGTTTGTTTTCACAAGAACGTCTTCAAGGAGACCAGACTGGTGAACCTAACCTCCCTCCGGGGTCAAGCGCTTAAGGTTAAAGTTCGCTAATTTGGTCATTAGGCTAAACTGTGTTTCCCTCCCCCCCCCCCGGTCGAACAACGACATCACGCGCACTTTAACAGACATTTGTGACCCTCCAGCAGCGCCGCAACAGCAAACCCGATTAAGTGCGGAACGTTGTTTTGGACGGGCATTCTATTATCCTCCGCAGGAAAATAGAAACATAAACGATTTACGGAGCTTGTTCTTATTCACTGCGTCACTCGAGTGGCCAGTCGACACGAATTTTGGACACCACACGGCACCACCACCCCAACAAGCAAGGACACACATAATAGCTATTATAAGCCGAACTTTTATTGGCTCAATTTACGCCGAACAAATTGGGGCCTATTAGCCTGGTTCTGAGCTCGAATGAACCGAATGCCTCCTAATCGATGCATGCAAGGAGGACAATGGGCTATTTAACAGATTTTGTGGCCATTTGAAGGATTTCACTGACAGCATGAATAATTCAAGTTCAAAGGAATCTAGTGGGCTGTATGTGTACATGGGCGGGGAAAACAAGGACGTACTGCTCCTGGGGTTGTCAAAGATGAGCACCGGCCGGAAAAAATAAACCAACTGTACAACGGTAGTGTGCAATTATTTATAGCGACGCGGCGATGTATGGCAAACAATTTTGTGTCGACTTGCGGCGAAATACATTTAAAAAACAATTTCAAAAGATTTTACCATGCCGCCGGTGATGGTTCCGGGAAAAGTATTTTTTTTTTAATTTTTGTTGCAGAAAATATCCGTTTTGTTTGATTGATGTCAAGGAGGGGCGGACGGGAGTAGGAGGAATCCCTCTTCAAAGAAATATAATTTTAAGTCGATCGATGTATGGTGGAAGGTTGTATGGTTCTCTGCGGCACACAGAATTCAAACGGGAGAGGATGGAAGCGAATATAGTTTTCCCGACTCAGAAACGCTGAGTTTGTGCGCCTATTTCGTTTGGGTTTTAAGTGGAAGTAGACTTCCTGGACTTTACTTGATTGGGGAACGTTCTTTGCCAAATGAATGAATAGGGAACAAAAGCTTGCGGCTAGCTTGCTTGCTAGTTCAATTGTTAAAGTCTTTAGAAATTCTTTTGATTCTTCAATTATTGCGTGTAACTTTTAATCTTGAAAGTATGTACAATAGAAAGGACTTTGTGGAGTTGAAGAAAAACAGAGAATTCTGGCTAGTTAAGACAATACATTTATGCGTTGTAGCAATGTCCCAATAGAGGTGTATTTCCATACTCTGACTCCTCGAACTAGCATTGAATGAGTTTCATAGAACAGAAGAACTTTAAAAAATTAAGAATGCTCGACTTTCTAGGGTTCTCTGGATTAGCTGGTCCATTCAGCCCCAATCATAGTAGACGCTTGGAGAATATTTCCGTAATTCCGTTTCGACTTATCGTTGAAACTTTTAACCAAACTGCACTATTCAAGGTGTCTTTCAAATTCGTCCGTACGTCCGAAATAACCCGTTCAGTGAATACCTGTTGAACGTTACATAGAATTTCGTTACTTTAATTGTAGGCCAGAGCTACAGCGTTACGGACTAGTGTAGAATTATATTCAAATCAAAAACTATACCAGTATTGGATCTCTTAAATACATCCTATTTCCTCTCCAAAATCTCGCCGGAAACTGTACCTCATTTGCGTGTCATTTGTCGTGCAGTAGATCAGTCAACATACCGCACATGACAGTTGCAAACGTGATGGTCGATTGACCATGATGATGGTGTCAGGCATTGGTGATCCCTTTCAAAAGCATATGACTTTTTTTGACGTTTCCGAAAATGCCCATTGATGGGAAAAAAAACTCTTAATTCAATTATCGTTACCATTTAAATCACAAAAGAAAAAGACCCAAAGGTTCTCCTTGAATTCAAACATAACAGTGATATTGTGTAAAACGTCTTCAAGGTAGATAGCCATGAATTCCTTTTAGAAATTTGAAAGGATATCTGTGAGTACACTCGAGCTAAAACTTTGCAAAAACGAAAACATTTTTAAATTCTTTCTTTGGTTTGGGTAAACAAATTCAATACTCTACTACCCATGTCCCTACTTATAGCTGAAGAGATGTAAAAAGGACATGTCGACGGGTCAAAGGTGAAATTCATTAACTGACAAAATAGGCAAAAGGGGATAATTTGATTTACAGACCATTTTGGGTCTCAAAATTCCAATTCTTACAAAATAAGTGAAGAAAATAAGTCACCTCTTACATAATTGTAAAATAAAATGAACTTGAACCTGTAGGGTGCTTTGATTGTTCAATCAAAATACTTTACGCTATGCACCTTTAGAAATGTGCTGTGGAAGACCACGGTATGTTTTTCTAGTACTTATATGCTCCTTTTAGCCAATCCGTCAAATTTTGTTTCGATACATATGACTGGCCCTGGTAGGTGGGTCTAAGAACAAAAGGATATCTCAAGCTCTAAATATCCTGGCATCCAGTCTAATAGTTCTAATAGAAGTACGCAACGAAAGGAGAAAAAAAAAATTCTCGGGCGTATACGTAACATTTTTCATAAAAATAGAGGGAAGAATGTATGTACAGACTACAGACTCAAAGCTAAAGTCATGGCTCTGCTTGACTATCTAATAAAATGCGTAGATATGACGTTTGACATTTTTGAACCATCCGTGTACCATGCACTCCATAAATTGGAGAATTCTCCCAATAACTGCAATTTCGTATGATAACGTTGAAGAGACGATAGAAATTGGTATTTAAGGCAGGAAGCTGGGAAGTACGTAGTGTTCGTGAATATAGTAACGAAATTTTTTCAAGGATCTGCATAAGTTGGAAGTTATGTTGCTGCTCAAGAGGTGAAACTTTAGGCCACAGAATGGTCTCAAAATGTGAAAGAAAGAAAGAATTTTTTAAATTTTATAATTCCTGTCCGAACGACAATTATGTTGGGATAACCAAGGACATTCAGTGAGTTGTACCATGGTATTCAACTATCGATATTTTCAATATCTCTCTTGAAGACATCATATGGTACATCATTTTTTTACGTACTAACACCAGAAGTAGAAAGTCTTCTAGAAGGCTAGTTTGGTCTGCACAAAAAAGAAAACATTTTTCTGATGAAAACTAGAGTTTTTTTGTATCGAAAACTCATCTCGAAAGCATTATATTACACTACGACAGGTTTTGGAACATCCCAGCTAATTTTAAGTAGATACCTACCACATTCTAGGAGTGTTCTTGAAATAACAACCCCAATGGTATACACAGATCCTTATTGCTTTTAAGAGAAAGTATTATAATTGTGCCTGCATCCGAATTATAGTACCTGATCGTTAAACACTTATTCGGTCGGTCTGCTCTAGCATATACGGTGTAAGACCAACTCTTTCCTTACAGACATCAACTTATTTCTGTTGGATGGATATTCCATTCCAATCAATGCTGTCATACCTCAGGACTCGGGCTTTAGTCCCATCCTGTTTCTACTCCGAAAACTAATTCAAATTTCCTCAAGAGAGATTAACATTTTTTCTCATTTCTGTAGAGTTTTTGTCTTCTATGTTTTCTATCATCGAGATTCCGCTCCTGCTGATACTCTACATCAAGTTCGGTGATATCTTTAGCCACTTACAGCCTGAGGAAGGTCAACTATTGTCAACTGTTTCTATTTCAAGTCCAGCAATGCGTTGGACGAAGAGCTTTTGTCTTGGTCGTATTTAATTTCAGTCGTCGGCTTAAAGTTCTTGAAGATAAGATGTCATGAGAAGAACATCCCTGATTCGAATACAAAATAACAGTAATGAAAGTATGTATTCTTACTGCACTCCACTTTAGATTACAAAGTCAGTACACTACTTAGCAATCCTCATAATAGCTTCCTCACATAGGGTTTACCAGATTATGTCTCTGTGTATATGATGTCATCAGGTCTTACCCCTTTTTTTCTGGAGAGTATGGATTGCACCTATAGTCTCTAAAGGATACTTGTTTGTCCAGAATCCACACATCAGTATCGTGTAAGTAGTTTACAAATCAATCCTTTTCAAACGTCAGTAAAACTTTTCGACTCTATAGACTGAACTAATAGTTTCTTTTGATTCTATAAACAGTTTCACTTTCCCCAATAATTGTTCTCTTTGACTTTTGAAGCGAGTCCATTTGTCATCCCTCATGCCTGTAAATTGAGTAAATTTCCCAGATCCTGGTCACCGTCAATCTTAAAAATTAATGTATTTATGACCCAGCTACACATCTACTGAATTGCACAACAATTCGATATTTATTCTCTCTCTACAATTGAGTGTAGGACCACGCCCAGTTTCGAAGGCGTTTTCCAAAAAAGATATGTTTTCATTTTTGATACTGTTTACACTGCCGTTCAAGAAAGAGAAAATTTTAAAGAGATCTCATAATTTTACAAAAAATTTTGGCTACACGTGGTAACAGCCACACCCACTTTCTTTTACAAAAACACGTAATAGTCGATTTTCTGATAAAGTGTCTTCAAAATCGAGCAAATGTTGTCTAAGTAGAAAACTCCCATTATATGCCATGGCAGCTAGACATAAGGCATGGAGGTTTGAAAGATCAAATGTCCAATTGAACCTAGCCTGCTATTTTTGCGAAAAAATGCTCAAGGATGACTGACAACTTTCTGATGGTATTACTTATATCTTAATCCTTGACGAATCATCGGTCTCTCACGCGTCAGAAATATCCTCTATCGATAGCTACACAACGTTTTTAAACAAGCTTAAGCTGGTCTTAAGGCAGCGAATTTAGAAACGGATAATTCGAAGGTGGTCCTTGGTTCAAATACTTCCGAAACTACTTAAGAGTCTAGAAACGGGTTCATATTTCCAAAAATCGCATAAGGAATAGTGAATAGCGAACTTGTTGCCTATGTCGCAAGAGATCCTAAAAAGTTATTGAACTTCTTGTAACAACAACCGAGAAACCTCAGTGTCAGAGTGGGTCAACAATAAAAGCAATAATTTCTACAGCATTTGCATAGTAATTGTTAAACTATTCGCTAATCTGTAAACGTTTTCAAAACAAACTTGTTCCCGTTTTCCAAATCCAAAAGTAATACCCCCAACTCTGAGGTCTTTACTTATAATAGTTTCCCGGATAAACTTTTAACTCGTTACTGCAATGTCCCATTCGAAAAAGTCAGCTCACAATCAGAAAACTTACGTCCGCCCCCTCAAATAAGGGTACTTAAGCAATAATAAACTTTTTTTTTTGTTAAAAACAAACTTATTACCCAGTTGCTAGAAATTCCAGCAAAATGTGCAACGACTGAGAAGAATAAGTACAGAGGGGAAAAAAGAACAAAAACCCAAGTAAATCTGTAACAACCAAAGCAATTACCAAAAGGAAAACATAAAACCCTTAGAAAAAATCTCAAAAAACAGAAAAAAAACAAAATAATATTGTCCATGACCATTATAACTTTTGCCTTCTGTACAACTTGGGTGTAATTACGGAGGCGATTGAAAATTCTACTCTCTAACCACTTGTGAGGCAAAACAGCCGCAACTACCACGACGAACCATCGAAGGATGAAAGGTGGCAAGTCCCTCTTCAACGAGGAATTCCTTTCCTTGCGCGCGGATGACGATTTCTCATCGACATCAACCGAATTTGGGTCATTCTCAGTGAGCCGCCACCCTTCTGCTTCCGAAATGGCTCAGAAAGTCAAGCATTAATCAGTCAATTAGATTGAATGGAAGACGCCCTTGATGGGAATCCAAATTCGATTTATGAATCTCATGTTCGACAAGTCGTGTACTACGTCCGCCAGAGTGCAGCGGCGGAAGAGGAATCGTAAAGAAATTGGCGCGAATACGAAGTGGCTGGAGCAAGGGTTTCGGTTAATAAATCACTGAACCTCCGGCAAACTAGCGAAGGAACGAAACAGCCAGCGAATTATTTCCTTGTAATGAGGTCGGTTGGGGAGGGAAGAAATTAAGAAAAAAAGGAGAAATTTCGCTCCTAATAGCAATTTGGAAAATGGAAACTTGGTTTTACTTGTGTAACTCGTGTTGCCATTAATAATTCCCGGGATATTCATTAGTTTCATAGATATTACAGGGGGGAGACCAGGTAATTGAATTTAAGTTGAGGTTTCAATTTTCAATTAGGGCCGCGCCGTGATGGGAAATTAACGAATCGCCCGGAGGTTTCAAAGCACAGATAGTGTAGGCATTGCTGAAAGCCGTTTAGCAGTTTCGCAACTGAATTGAGCATTCAGGCTGAAATTGAAAACTTTTCCTATAATGCGGATGGAATTATTAAAATGTTCGAATCGAGGAAGAGTGATGATAGTGGTATTCATTTCGTTGGCATAAAATGCAAACAACAAAAGGGAAGCACATTAGGGCCGCTGCAGTGTGCCGAATTGGATATTAAACTTCTAACACTCATGGAGGGGTAGAGGGTCTTCCTGAACCATTGCGAGATTGTTATAGCTTTTTTGGCTCTGCATCTGCAGAGGTCATCACTGTTTGGCCCTATTTTGCTTTGGAGAAGAGGCGAAAGGTTGTGGCTGGAAATAATCTGTGAAAAGTGGTAAATGCTTTCAGCACTAAGTTTTGACTGGGTCCAGTTTTGTCATATTTTATGCAGAGTTTCCCAAAAACAGTTCCAGACGAGACTTTACTTAATCTCCTTCCCACTTGTTTTAGATGGCTGCGCGTAATTTCGAGTTCAGAAAAGCACTCCTTCATTAGTTTTGGACCCGTCCATAAAAATTGAGATTTTAGTCGGGTTGGTGGTTGTTTTAACTTTTAGGCTGGAGTCAGAAAGTCAGTAGGTGGTATTAGATAGCCCATGTCGGTATCCAGGTGTGCTCATCTCGCAATAGTGTGGTGGGTCATGTCACCCTCATTCCAAAAGTAAGAATGTTTCAAGAGTTTTTACAAAAAGAAAAAAACCTTACTGCATGTAATAGTTGAATAGTTGGCAACCCATGAGTTTCGTAAAAAATTTCGGCAATCAATCTGTCGTCAACACCTAGTTCGAAGAGGGTGTTGCAAGAATACCTGGCAGACAAAGAACAGGCAATTTGGCCAAGAATAATGGACATAATTCAGATAGTGTCTACATATCTCTCAGCTTGTCTGGAATGCAGACTGCGTATCATAAACCTTTACCAAGAACGAACGATGTTCCTTTATGGCAATCAATAAAATTTTGACAGAGACGGTCGGATCTCTAGTATCAGGAATCTTTTCTTCAGTAATCAGTGCGATTATGGAAGGTGCTTTGGAGAGTATTGGTCTCGGTGTTAACCCAAGAAAGACTGAACTGACGGGGATCTTCTCTGATTTCCTTAACATTTCCATGTCTTACTGGTTTCCTGACTCGTGCATCGTCGTTCAGGCGGAAGTTCGCGCTATATGGGAAGCCTGGAATATACTTAAGCAAACCACCATATCCCTTAACACCATAGCCATCCTTATTGACAGCCAGGTAGCTATTAAGGTTATTGCCTCTGTTACTATATCCTTGAAACTAGTAAAAGAGTCCAAAGGAAAGTTTCCTTGAGTTTTCGGCTCAGAATCAGTGTCCTTTGGGTAGCAGATCATATTACTATGACCCGAGGGAATCGAGGGTGCGGATGAACTAGCAAGGCGGGGATCTGTCTTGAATGGCTTTCTTCCTGATGTGATGAACGTTCCGCTCAGGGTAAGGGTAGAATCTTTGCACGCTATCTTGTACAAGCTGATACTAGAGGGTAGGAGTGCCAGATATTACTAGATTGAGGTCCATGCGGCCAGAATAGGCACTCCACTCAATGTACATTATCTCTAACGAGAAAGAGACAATTCTACACTTCCTATAGAAAGATCCAGCCTAATGCAAAGCCAAACTACGTAAACCCTTATTTGACAACCAACAAAAGTTCAAAGCGATTAATATTGGGGGACATTATCAGTTTTCCTAATATCAGTCAACATCATTCTACATTCAATAGGTCACAGGAGTCTTGGCACTTAACCTGCTAATAATATTTTTAGCACCAGCTTGCTGATGCTATTTAGTAATTTCTATAGGCCCTGTCCTACTTGTCCTAGCCTTTCGGTTATGAGAAAGAAAATCTCATACTTCCAGCCAGACTCGAGAAGTTTGCTTGACAAATCGGAGTATTGATCTCTGAGGTCCCGTAGTTGGTCATCCGGTTCTTTCATTGGTGTAACCACAATGGACATTCCTTTTGATCTAAGAGTGCCCCTTGCTGAGTGGACATAACCACCGCCTCGGATATATCGATATTGTTGACATCTGGTCATAGAAAGTCGGTTAACATCGCTCTATAACTGAGACCATTGATGGTAACGTCAATTCAGCTTGTTGACATAGCCGCCGAGCGAAAAATGATTTTTTTTCCAAAATCCGGATCTCCGACCAACATTTCCAGCACCTAATTAACAAACTCACGTCGTTGTCAACGGACGTCCGGCTTCAATTCTTGGCGGCTTGACTCTCTGGCGATGCCCAATTCAGCTGATCGGCATCGAATCGACATTTCTCGATCTTTTTCGATAAAGGCAACCACGGTGGCTAAGTATTCTTCGTTTTGCAGTAATCTCTATCTGATTGGTAGCTTAAGGTCCAAAAAGGTGTACTCAAGCTCAAACTTTTCCACGGTGCGACGAACTGCCGGCATACTAAAGCCTTGATAACGATTTTCACACGTTCAGCAAGCGTGAAACGATTCATGATGGAAGGAATACTTTACTGAATATTTTGACAGATAGATGTCATTGGTAACTTTGACAGCTCCTGAAACATAATAATTGGAAAAGGTATCTGGTCACCCTTTATGAACAAAAATCAAAACTGGCTGATTTGAGCAGGTCCTAGGCTCAACTATAAGCAGGGGAGTTATAAGAGATTCCTTTCCTCTTGAGGTATGGGGTACCCATTGTATGGCCTCCAACTCAAGCCTCCGTCAAAAACATTTAGGAAATGGAAGTCGTTTTGTTAGTTAATGGAAGACGTGGCTACATGGCTACCACTTGTAATAGTTTTCAGATCCGTCTCGATCCTGTGCACATGTATCAGAGAACTACCCACATCCATGGAAAAAACAAACAAACGCCTCTTTGAGGAAAAACAAAGAGGCCAAGTGCTAAGTTTACCAATTCTACTGAACCGAATCGCCTTACTCTTACTACCCCCGGTTTCACAGAATCAGTCTAAAGAAGAATTGGTAGCGCACACACACGAATATCAATCAACCCCCCAAAGCACTCTTTATTTGATTAATTAACCAGTGTCAACAACTTTTGTGTGTTTGTTTACGAATTAATGCTACCGAAGCATAAACAAGAACATTTTCCTAAGCGCGCATGTGAGGCGGATAAAAGCAAAACGCCACTCGTTGCCATAAAAACTTTATTACCCACTGTTGTCAGTAATTTTAGAAGCAACTCTGAAGGTTAGTCAAGGTTCGCCATGGGCTTACCCCAGGACTAAACAACCTAAACAAGGATAAAGCAAATTTTTTAGTTCGTCTGTCTGCATATTTCCTCGCAACAGCCATAATATATTTCCACTCAGCACGAACCGACCGAATGTGGGAATAAGGATCATAAATCTTGAATCCCATCCCCCCACACACACAATCAGCAGAGTTTAACAAAAGGAGCCCGCCATCCGATTGAAAGAGTAAGCCAACTCCATTTAAACCCACTTAGTGTCTTGCAGGTCAGCAGTTTTCATATTTTTCCACCACGAAATTTCCCTGAACCATGAAGTGTCTTACATCGGGAGCTACTGTTGCAGAAAAATCAATACGTGTCCATTGTACACCCACACTCACACACAGGCAGGGCACTTGGTGCATCACTGCATGGCATAACTCACCGACTCAGCACTAATGCAGAGCGTCCTGCCAAAACGACGGAATGGAACGTGCCGTTCCGATGGAGCTCAATAGATAGAGACGCTATCCCCCGAAGGGGTGGGGTGGGTGATGCATTCAAAGAAGAGTCAACAAACGGGTTTCGAACGTACGAAGGTAGTTTCTTTTTCTCTCTATTGGTGGTGTGAAATCAGCATGGTAGTCACCTGTATGCGCTTCTTTCATAACCCACCTTACACCTTGGTGAGCTTTTTTAATCAGCAGTCCTCCTGCGTCCCCATGTGATCCCAAGTCACTGTTTGGCCTCCACTGTCGCACAAGGTAACGAATTTGAACCTTACTGTGTGTGTACACATGTCTGTGTCGAGGGGTTGTCGAGGGTTGTAGGCCATATTCACCGCCACGTAAGTACAAGGCCAAAGGACTTAATGACGTTCCAAATGTGCAGATGTGGGCGGAGTGTACAAGAATATGTCATTCCGTTGAAAAAAAAACCTGTGTGTGTGTATGTGTACGTTGTATAAGTACTTGAGATTACCCTTGTACGTGAATAACGACGAAGCAAGCCCCATGACATTGCACCCCCATGTCGCTGGAAGGTGTAATGAGCAAATGATTGTGTATGGACTACGGCGGTTGGGGATGTTGGGTGTACACACGTATATGGTGCACAGTGGAGGGAGCATTACAGTCCCAAATTATATGCAAAAAAAAAAAAACTGTTCCGTGTTTCTCAATGTGTGGAACAAGCAATGTTGCCATTCGGGACAATGTTCGCTTTTATGGGCTTGAATTGCCTTGATTATCTTTAAATTTCTACATAAATCGAACTGGAATCGATGATGACAGTAATTCACGTTTCGGGGGGGGAAGGCGTGACACTTGAAGTGCACAGCCAGCGGTTACATGAAATGAAAAATTGTGATTCCAATGTAATCGCTTGGAAGCACTGAACAAGGAAAACATATCAATCATGGTAGAGATTTCTTTTCGGGGTAAGGCAGGCGTGAAATGCTGACATTGTCTACATCAAGCGAGCTGGGAACAAGTATTTTTGTTTGGTATACACAAATGGAGATTCGAAATTGATACCGCAGGAGCGGGTATACTTTAAACGAGCGACAAGTGGGATGTCCTTCGTATGTGAGTCGAACAAAATTATAAAGATATTCTTACTGATGACTATCCGGTCATCACTTAGGGCATAAAATACGTGAAGGGGCGGACGGTTTAGGTAGGAATTTCACTCTAAAAATTCGTATAGACAGAGAAATCTATGAGTTTGCTTAGTGCAGACGGCTCAAGTGATTCGTACATTGGCCAAGGGGTGTCAGGTTCAACCCCTAGACAGCACCTGGAATTTTTTCCACGGCCCCACCTATCGCGAGCGTCTGACAAACATCCGAGAGTACAACTGTCATGAGAAGATTCTCAAACAACAATTTGCCCTTCGGATACGGCATTACACTGTAGGCCCCTTCCATTCGTGTAAAGAATAAAACAAGCACAACACGAATGGTTGGGCCTTGGGACCCATAGACCTGTTGCGCCAAGTATTTGTTTTATTTTTTTAGTGGCTTTTGTCAGGGTTGAAGGCCTGCGAGTTGTAATGGGAGTAATCAACTATCACCTCGATTATGAAAAAGTGTGTATTGCACCCCACCCGAAGCGACAGGTTCTACTCTTCATGATCCAATGAGTCTTCCTTCTTAAAATTGCCAACAGTGCCCGAATCGGACTTGTTGCTCATTTTGAATGATGCATCAAGTGGTTTTATAGGGCGATTCACTCAATTGTGGGCTGGTATCCAGTAAAAGATAACTCTGCTGATCTAGTCTGCCTTGACAAGCTAAGCTCGTGTGCCTAGGATGTACAGAAGCAGAATACCTGACTTGAATCATGCCACTGAAAGGTAGATTCAGGATGTCAGTATGTGGTTCGGTGGCGTATACGTAACCTTTTTTTTTTTACATTTTTTGGGTTCGAAAATTTTTCATTTTTCTCACATACATATAACAAGGCTAAGCTCGTGTGTGCCTAGGATGTAGTGTAATAGTGAAAAGTAATATTTCTGGAAACGAAGGATTACGCCTGTGATTGACAGAGCACAGGTCGGACAAGACATAAACCCCTGGGAAAGTATTTCTACGGTATGAACTTAGAGAGACTAAGGTTTGTAAACAAATGGAATTTTCTAAATCATTGATTTGGTTTCCAGATCCAACTTGCTCAAGTCAAGTGCATTGAAGAGATTGTTTACTTTTAGAATTGTTACCGTAATGGTTCTCTAGGGATTTTGGTGGGCTGATCATAGTGCCTAGTGCTATGATAATCGTATAGCCCTGTACTACGTGCCTATATTCCTAACTGATAGCAGGGCTTCTTGACACTAGAGCAAGAATGGAAAGAATAAGGTTACAAAGGCTTTCCTAATTAATTGCCATTCCAAGCCCGAGAAACACAGTTCGCCAAAGTGTCTGAGTCAACAGCGAACCCCTTGATAGGGGTGTTGTATGCCCTAATTTCTTGGCAATTTGGCATTTGTAAATCAACGATAATTACTTCTCATGATAGGCGTGCAAGTTAGTCCCTTCTTTCTGTTGTTACTGCTTAAACTGGAGGCCTGCTGCTGCCTAGGGTTCCTTTCATCGTCTACCTTTCCTTTTATTGCCTGTTCTAGCATATTCTTATATGTGTTTGTCTTCAGTTGGCAGCAATCTTGATCTTCTTACACATGAGGCCATGTAAAGTGGGCGTGGTATGGAAAGCGAGATTGACCATACATGATGCGTAAACGAATTATAAAGACTTTAGGTCTGTAAATTTTGCTACAACATTTTTTTTCTATTTTTTGTAAACTATTTGAACAAAATGAAATT
Source organism: Xylota segnis (assembly GCA_963583995.1). Classification (NCBI taxonomy): domain Eukaryota; kingdom Metazoa; phylum Arthropoda; class Insecta; order Diptera; family Syrphidae; genus Xylota; species Xylota segnis. Next base: position 28,178,294 of record OY757237.1, read on the forward strand.
TATTAAAGTGGGCGTGTCTGTCCCAAAACTTGTTTTCTTCTCAAAACCTTCGGAAATTAATTTTTACTAAAGTCAGCTCTAAATAAATGACCCTTAATCTTGGGGTTAAAATGAAAGTTCTGATTTCCCCTCGAATTGGGTCCCCACAAAGCCCAGATATAAAGATGGAAACAAATCCGTCCACCAAGCTACGCTGCACATTTTTTAGCTTCTCCACCAAGTTTGGTGAAAATCTCGAGTTCGAAACTTTTCAAGAAAGCAAAACTTTTCCTATTTGCACAGATTGGAGATTCATTACAGCCATACGTGTTAAGATACTCAGAAGCAGTCATGTTCATGTTTTAAATATGTGGTATGTCTTGATGGATGCACTTTCTCTTCGAAAACTGGTTCCATTTTGTATTCCATGTGTCACTGCCTTTCAACTTGATCTTTGACTGAAACTCGTAGGCCCGGAATTTTGGTGTCACTGATCCTCTAATGTTCGCCACCTATATTCTGGATAAAGCTGCACCCTGGCGCCAGCACACCTATAAGTATCTGATGATTGATTTTGATGTTACATATGTCATGCTTGTCTATCCCTTGCAGCTGTCCACTACTACTGCTTCAGTTTTATGGTCTGCGAGCTCTACTCCAGCTACTGCCTGACGTCGCTTTACTTTTGGTTAAATCAGGGCTTATCTAGCGAGAGCTGCAGTGGATACTGCTCTTAAATACGACGTGGATACTGCTCTACGAAGGTAAATGCATTTGGTACTGTGGAACACTTAAAAACATCCAACACAATCTACGTAGGTGGGATTGCTCATAGAGTTCATTGAAGCTTTTGCTATTGCATATAGGAATGCCTAGTTCCTGGTTCCAAAGCCTATTTTTGTATTGAAATTGTGGATGCTTGTTGAATTTGTTGAGTCCCTGAACGGATGAACTCATTTAGTCAGAAAGTTAATCTCTCGAAACTTTGTCACGAATATGATTCTCAGATGATTCTAAGATTTCAACACGGCTTGGACGTATCGCAATTACAAAGCAGGTTCTAGTGAAAACCTGTGGTAGTAAGAGAAGTCTATAATCCTCGTAAAAAACGTGTCACATCGAGGACAGGCTTTCGATTTTCATTGTAGCTGCAGGTCGTTAGAGCTCTAAAATTCAACCACTGTGTGAGGTCACTACTAAGTGTGTGTTTGCCCCTTGGCTCATAAATGGGACATACGTATGCACTAATGCGTGAAATTACAATTATCATTCCCCAATCCAACGAACGTGGTAAAATATTCGTTTTATTCACACCGACGGAGGACTAACTATAGTTAGCAATACCAATATTAATGGCGTGCGAGGCAGTTCGATATTAGAAATTTAAATTAAAATATTTGGATCACTTAGCCCAGAATTGGTTACATTCGACGCCGCCAACACCGGACCATCTGTGTGGCATGAATATTTCATATTAGCTTCCCCATTTAACTTTCCAGCCTCATCACTCAATGGACCCTGGTTTGGGGCAAAGCAAAAGTAAAAAAATTGACTAAAAACCCCATAAATATTGTGCCACCCTTATCGTCGACATGTCAACATGCGCTTACACCCTGTACGGGGCTGTGTGTGTCTGCTATGAAAGACGAGAGCTGTAATTACGGAAGCCATCAGCACTCCTGGGTTGGTGGCAAATGCCGCTGTCAACCCATGTAAGTCTCCATTGACATCTCTCAGGGCCCATTAAATGGTCTTTAATGGTTATGGAGTCATTAATAACATTCGAGGCGACTCTATGCGATTTGTCTTAGCACCGCTTATCAAAGTCATAGAGCCTGTCCTACCTACTGCGTACCGTAGAGTTATGTCATTTATAATTTCTCAATTTGATTTGATGCTGCACCCACCTCCCAACCCACCCTAACATGTGTATCTGCGTATATTAAAGTCACGATAAATGATTTTTCCGGTTGCCTCCCTTGATTAGAATCATCCTCCCTCCCATTCGGCCCATTCGGCCCACAAATGGATGTTGTCTTGTGCTGCAAGGACCAATAAAATAAAAAAAAAGCAGAACCATTCGCTGAAAGTTATTTTGACTTTTACTGACATTCCGGGCGCTCCGCCAGGAGAACCGATGTCTGTTGGTGACCCCACACCCAGTGAGGGGTCAGTGTCCCAGTAATTTCCTTACATTTCTTCGAATGTTTTATTGATTTCGTATTATATGTGTGTTGATACCAATTTCCGTTGCCAGTGCTGGGGCGGTCGATATTTGCTGGAGTTTATTGGAGAATACTCTCAGCGAATTGGTTATTTGTCCGAATATCGGGCGACGATGGGAAGGATAAAATCAATAAAGTCGCTTGTAGATTGTTGTGGTAACGTTGATAGTTTACTCAACTACACACCGCTCTGGGAGGAAAGGATATGCGAGCATAGGGCGTATGATGAATGAGTGTGTTAGGATTGGAGAATTGAATTACGATTCCTCCCATCATCATAATTTACGATTGTGATTCGCAGAATGAGTTATGAGGGAAACATGAATCTATGAATATCAACATCGTTCTCGGTTATGCAGTGAAAATGTGTACTTAAACCGTGAATAGCAAAAGATCTACATCAACCCTAGTAAGACTTTCTTGAGGGAGTGGATTTGGCAATTTCATTGTTTTATCTAGACTAGAGAGTCCCACAGAGATATTCTCGAATCATCCTTTCAGCGCTGAATAGAGTCATACATTGAAAGCGAATTCAATTTCGAACACAATAGGCAATATCTGGAAAGATGCTTAAATGCTAATTTTCAATCAGAGTCACTCTACGTAGAATGGTGTCAGTCTTTGACAGAAAAACTTAAATAAAAGGTTTTCAAAAGTCCCCCCTAGATGTCGGTAGTGAATATTTTCTGAACGCTGCCTTTTTTACGTCATCTTTGACATTGCTGACGTAGACACATGTACAATGTTGATCATGATCAACTTAAAACGTTCGTCCATTACTTGCTAGAACACGATGCTGGTTTTTTACGCAAAACCATGTTAAGTGATGAAACTCATTTCACATTGGATGGATTCATCAATAAACTAAACTGTGACATCTGGATAAAAGAAAATTCACGAATGAGTTAAGAAAAATCATTACATCCACTAAAATTCCCTGTTTGGTGTAGTTTTTGAGCTGGTGGGGCCATTTGTCCATGAATGCAATAACACAGGAAGGTAACACCTTTTCATCTACAGCCCGGTGGCAGAAAAATTAAATCTGCTGCTATTGAAATTAAATCCAAGCTTGTGAAGTGCTGTCATGAAGAGCTCAAGGCTCTTGGAACACAGCCCAGCTCGAACCTAACCTAAACTATTTGTCAATTTTTCGTAAAAGATGAAAATGAAAAAGCTGTTACTGTCCATGAAGAGCCCTAAAGACAAATGATTGAAGATTTTTTGTGACTTCAAATTGAAGAAATAGACATAGACGACCTTTATTTCCAACAGGATACGAGTCACACAATACTTGAAAACATTGAGCTATTGCTGTCTATAGGCCCGACTTTTGAAAGACCCTATACTTTGGTCTAATTTCTGAAGAGACACTTAGCTAGAAACATTTAGGTGTTATGGAGGGTATTTGTCTACTGCTCTTTGCTGACTTAAGTTCGATGAATTCACTCTTACTTTATGCCTTGTTTTGTATAGCAGCCTTATCCTGAGGCCTTTAATGTCTCGATGTCCTATTCGACTTTTACTTCATAAGTCCGTCACTTTTAAATAACTCAAATATACATAGTTTTCACAACAATTATACTCTCGAATGTTTGTCAGATGCTCGCAAAAGGTGGGTCGTAAGAAACTCTGAGTACACATCACTCACTAGTTACTTGACCCACGGCGCTCGATAATACCATTATCTGTGGTACTTTGTACAAGATAGCAAGTGCAATTCTATTGATCCATCAATCTACGGGCGCTTCCCGATTCTCACATTTCACTATGCTGTTCGGATCCTTCATGTGGTGAACTCCAGTCGCGGTGGATTAAAGTTCAATTTTAAAATCTATATAATATAATCTTTACATGTTAAAAAAAATCCTGTCCAAGCATAGGCCTGTTTAGCTTCCAGATTGAGAAAGATTCTGTTTAATGAACAGTCGAGCACGTCGTCCATTCAATGTCCGAATGGATTTTGTAAAAGAATTTTTAAAACTCTGATTTCCCTAATTATTCAGTGACTTTCCTCAATATCATGAGATAAAATTGAAATAGCTATCATAAAAGAAAATACCTCATGTTCAACTTCTATTCGTATAAATCATCTGGCCTTAAGGTCATACTACCACATCTTCATCAATCGAAAATTCAAAGAATCGTGGAGTTGAGATGCAAAACCTGGTACTGTCTACAATACATTAAACTGAGTTTCATGAAGATTCATCGCCTAAAGTTTCAGATCAACTTGGCTAAAAATTTCGTATGTCAACTGAACAAATTTCTGCTTCGCATGACAGCCAAGCAAACAATATAGGCTGTACAAGTCTACTTAGGTCAACCTCTCTCAGCTTTCTTTCAGGGTCCTATCTTACAGGGATTTTTCCAAAATCTTAAAGAACTCTTACACAATTCTCCTTCACAAAAAAGCCGTAAGGATGCAACCTTCACTTATTGACCTATTTCTAAGCTTTACTGCACACCTAAGCCCTTTGAGAGCATTATTTATGACTCAATTATTTACAACTGCAAATCCACTATCGTTTTTAAAAAGGTAGGGCCTTAAATAAGGTCAATGTGATCGCCACATATTTTAGCAAAGAATTTGACAAAATCTGTCGACAGACTTTATGATGTTCTGTTTAATTCCATGGTTTCCGTCTCAATAAAATCGTCCTCTGGACTACCTCAGGGCAATCGAATTGGTCTCTTATTCTTTATTGGACAACGACTGACTGACTGGAGGAAGACTTCGATAGGTTTTCTACTTTCATAAGCGTCATCTTCCTTGCATTTATCTGTGGTAGACAACTTTTTCTTTCAATTACCTTGCCGCGCTGAAGATGCCCAGTAAATCTTAGAGAATCAGAAGCAATTGGAGTTAGGACTACCCACACTGTAAGGAATAGAAGCTTAAGAGTGGAAATCCTAATTTCTGTGGTGGTATGAGCCGACGACGCTATGCTTCACACCCAAGTGGTCAGAGGAGCGGAGTGTGAGGAAAAACAAAGTCATAACGAGGCACGCTGAGACTGTTTCCTTACAGCTACCAGTAATGAAGGATTTCGAGTACTAGGAATAGTGTATATGAGACGTAAGTCTGCCCTTCACAGCCCCTTTGAAGAAAAAGGCAGGAGTAATTGTAACAATATCGACTCAAGAACACTGCAATGATCGTCAAAGGTAGTTAAGATGTGGAAGAGTTAATCCAAAAGGCGACTTTCTACTAGTAAGGAGTTGAGGAATGAATTCGATTTAAAGAGGTTCCGATCTCAGTACTATTCTTTACCCATTTTAAAGAAGACTAGGGGCACCGTTTTGCCAACCAAACCTTCTAATGAAGTGATGAAGAATGATAAATACAGGATTCCCCAAGAGCATTGGAGATTTTTGGAATGTTGGCTGAAGCTCAGTCTCCTCCCCTCTGTAGAAAATGGATCCTATTTCGTCATTAAGGGATTCTATATACACATTTTACAAGCTCTTATAAAGCTCTTATAAAGGCTAGATTATGTTTGAACAAATCTGATTTGGTAGAAATATTTTATGGGAATATCATCCTCTTCGTTAGGCTCACCCAGGATGCACGCAAATCCCATATAGGGTAAGTTCGAAAGGATGCTTTGAATTTAAGCCCTAAATTCGTTAAAAAATGATTGCGATTCACTGCATATGTTCCCTCTCCTGACCCATTACTCATTGTTTGACCTGGAAGACGTCGGCAAAGACATTTAAGTACGTATTCTCAAAGGTTTTCAATGTCCGATTGAATTACTACAGTCACATACTTTCTGAGCGGCTGTAACTTCCTTCGAATCACACCTTATTGACACACGTAGGCATTTTCAAAAAACGCTTAGAGAAAGGGAATTGAATAGGTTTACGGCAAACTTTTTAACTAAATTTGTTTCAAAGATATTGGCAATTTGGTACTTTCGAAGTTAAGCGAAACTTTCCAAAGGGTTTTGTCTTCGAATTTATTCAACAAGTCATCAAATGCACTTCAAAAAGTTTGTAATTCCCTAAGAACCACTTAGTTTGAGATCCTTATCAAAATTTCTATCTATTTCCTCCGAACTTAACTCAACACTTATGTACATCCATACGAACGTACTCCTCGTATCATATCGAAACTTTGTCTACCATATTCAGCAACGATTTTCCAGTTCAAATGTCAAGGGACATTCATTCTTCGTCATATCCCCATTAAAGTCAAAACTGAAATATCTAGATCGTACAGCGTGTAACACTTGACATTATATAATCAGCCCACTATATTCCATTTTATCGTTTCATAAAATATTTCAAACCCTGTCAGCTATTTGCGATACAAAACACTCTTGACCAACAGCGTACAGCGTACAGCACATTAATATTCGTCGCTTGTGCAATCCTCCGAAGAGAACATAAATCCAATGGAATATTGTTGCCTTCAAGATGATAAATTACACAACGAATGTACATACAAAACGCAGGACAACGAAATGAAAGTACTTTATTTCGAGGGAACCAACAAAAAACAAAATGAGTTGACTTTACAGAGAGCAGAAGTAAAAAAAAAGAAGGATTTCAAGGATTCCTTCTCGCTTTGTTGCTACAGCGAAAGATCTGAGATATAAACTTGGATGCGTAGCTTTTGATAAACAAAAACAAATCTAGTTCTGTGCATGTCCTTGATTGTAAGTTCATTAAAAACTCAGTTTGCAAGCGTTGGCGGAGCCAGATAAGTATCCTTCAAAGTGGGTTTTGTAATAAGTTTTCCATACTCTGACACTCACGAAGGCAAGGAGGTGAATGTGGCTTAGAAATTAAGGTATTTATGTGAATAGGTAGTATCTTCGCAAACACGACATGTCATTCATGAAGATTCAGTCCAATTATTTCAGAAATCTACTAATAGAATGTCTAGTTTAGTCCTTGCTAATAAGCTCTTCTTTCCTTTCAGATCAACTGAACGTTAAAAATGTCACATCCTCAACCATTCCAGTCATAAGCAACAAGTATTCGAGCAGAAATCATCTTCCAACACAATACGCATAGATCGAGAATCGATGGTCTATGGCAACCAATCTAAAGCGCTTCACTCGAAACTACATAAGGTGTAGTGATTATGGCGACAAAATTAGTTATTTACCTGTTATTTTTCGGCTTATACACGGTCCAGATAGGCGGCCAAATGAACAGTGATCCAGCGCCAGGTCGATCACCGGGACCGCCCGGTGGTATAAGGACCATCGAAGACGATGTGCATGGCTCAAGTGGAAGTATAAAAAGCACAACTCTCTTATTGACCAAAGATCCAACTGAGGTCGATGACGACGTGGAAGATGACGATAGTGATGCCGGTGAATACTCCAATGATTCGGAATTGAGTAAATTAAATGAAATCAAACCAAGTGAGGAGGAGTTCCCTCATCCCAGTCGAGGGAATGAGGCAAGGATGCCGCATATGGAAACAATAAATCTACACAGGGACAGTGGATCGACAGCAGGTAGTAAGCCTTGTACGAGTGAATTTAGTGATTTTTTGAATGACGTCATTGTCATTGATGAGGACGAAGTGGTGGAGGGAAAAAATCTCACCAGTGAGGCGATAGCTGCAGACGTGAGGAATGTTCACATTGAACTCGAGGTCATGCACGATATATTCGATACAAAGGAGGGACTAAATTGCGGATTGCTTTATCGAGGTGAGTGCGATTTACTTTATATTTTACTTATATTTAGCGATGGCTAAATTTGTCCTATATATGGTGTATGGTGGCGTATACGTAACTTTTTTTGAAAAAAATCTGAAGAAGTGCGTAGGGACTTATAGCGTTTTTGTTAAACTATCATGAAGATGGATTATTTTGTCCTTAATTTAAAAAAAGTGGTAGATGATAGGTAACATATGCCGAAAAGCTAGTGATTTGGGTGTCGTTTTGTGTAGAAGTTGATCAAGTTTATGTGATGTGTACTAATGGGAACATACACCCATGAATCCTGTGAACTAAAACACTTCGTTACGCAGGGTAAATACCATGCTCACAGTGCTCCATTAAAGAGAACTTAGAAAATAGCTGAGGGAGCCTTAACTCAGTTCTTACTGATTAATGAAATTAGCTTCAGTGAGTTCTGACTGCAGTTCACCGGAAAGGTTAAGGGCAACATAGAACAAGCGAGGAACTGTCAACAACTATGGCCTGCTAAGACCTATTACGTACCCTTGCCGAAGGTTGTGTGCATCATGCTTTGTTTATACAGGTTTGATGTACAGTATGTACAGTCTTGGTCTATCGCATTCATAGGGATTGACCCGCTGAAAAAAAAAAATCCCTGCACTTAACACAACAGTGGTTGATCCTAACTTTAGGAATCAATGGAAGGCCTGGTGCATGAATCATGTCATTAGTAATGTCTAACCGCATCCATATTTTAGAAGACTTCTCTATGGTATCCTTTTTTTTATTACTCTTCCTGAAGCCAATATTCGATGAAGTGTTTCATAACATATGATGGTACATCTGTGAATATAATAGCTCTCGTGGCTCTCGTGGTTAGTGCGTTGAAAGTAGGAGCAAGTCGTTCGTAGTTCGTGGTTCGAATTCCAGGCAAAACACGGCCCCACGTCTCCCGAGCATCTGACATACATTCAAGAGTGTAACTGTCATGAAAAAGTTTCTCAAAATAACAAAGTGCCCTTCGGACAACTCATTAAACAGTATGTCCCTTCGTAGGCCCGTGTAAAGAATATAACACGCACAACACGAGTGATTGCGAGAAACTAGGTCCTGGGTTCAATAGGTCGGTTGCGCTAAAAATTTGTATAAGGTCATTCATTATACATATACAAATACACACAGCGATACATTTTTGATAAAAATTTTAATTCTTCGGGGAGATTTGCAACATGCGATTCTTTTGAGGTAGTTTTGAACTACTTTGTCGCACATTTCGGGCGGTATCTCAGCCATAACTTAAGTAATGTTGGTTTTTAATGCGACTAGAGTTCGAAGATCTCGAAAAAAATCTAACGATGTCAAACCACATGATCTTGGTGGCCAATTGACGTCTCCAAAAAGGGAAATTACGCGACCAGAAGACTTCTAACGCCATAGTGAGGTTCAACTGCTGCGAAAGCTTTGAAATTAATAAATTCTGATCATCAGCAACAGTTGCACTTATAGCAGCAATATTTTCGACTGAGAGTGCATTACCATGACACGCGTAACGCTTCCATTCTCTTTAAATTTCTTCACAATTTCACCGATTGATTGCGTAGTCGGTCGGTTATGACGACCATAATCATCGCCAAAAGTGGCTGCGTTTGAATCACCACTTTTGTAGTAAGTTCTTATAATTTCAACACATTGCTCGATTGTTAAGCGATCCATTATCGTAAAGGGCAAACACACAACCAATAATATGACATTTCAAATGACAGCTGAGTTTGGCAGGTGTTAAATGCCAGCGCTACCAACTTGAAACCACGAAATGAATAACCCTTGTGACACCTTCTCTGATTCCCCCATAATTTTAAGGTGTTAGAAGCTGTCTACTATTTCAATCGGTTACCCAACAAAGTCCTTTTAAGTGAGAGACATATTTCCCCTATGATGTCAGCCTCCTCTCGGTACAAGGGCACAATCAATATTAAATTTCCTCTCAAATAACAATTTTGCACGCTGTTAGCGAATAATCAATACAAAACCTCAAATGATCGCCGATACTGGGTTCACTTAGACAAATCCCAGACAACAAAAGAGGAAGGACATTACTTGTGAGTCGTGAAACCCATAAAAATCACCTAAAACTGCAAAGAAAGTCCTTTATTTCGGGCAATTTTCTACTCAAAGTTTAACATCCATTTAATTGATTTTATTAATGACGGGATCTATGAAAGTATCCACACAACTAAGAGTAAAAGATACTCAAATATCGCATAAAAGCACGAATGTTTTTTGCACTAAAAAACTCTCCACTTTTACGATTTTTTCTTACAAACACATCCCTAAGTGACGGGTTTTTCCAACGCGCAAGCAGACTGTCAGTTTTAAATTTAACCAACCAACACGGCATTTACATTCCTCCTTATAGCTAGATTACCCATGTGTCACTCTAAGCGAGCTCTGCCATTTAGCCCGATGGCATTTATGACCTTTTTATTGGAACCATGAAGAAGTATTATCGTCAATACAAGTTTTATAGCCCGACATGCAAACAAAAACTATATAGCCAGGCTTACAAATAAAACCACTGTCGTAACTACAGTAAATGGTTTTTTTTTACAAACTAATAAAATGTATTTTGGAAGCAATTTACCATTCCTTGTGGAAAATAAATCACAAAATATGTTCTTAATTTCTCTCGGACGCAATCCTTTGCCGGGAGTATGCGGTCCTATTGTGTAATTTGTTCGTTGCTGCAAGATGGAGGGTGAAGATCCGATGGGCCGGCCGCCCATGTCTTCACGAGGAAGTCAATTCAATTTATCTTTTCAACTGCAAAGGGAAATAAATTTCAGGAAGGGTTCCAGAGGAGAATAAGACGATGCAGCCGCTGTAACAGGATGCAACCGATGTGCAGAAGGAAGCTATAAATTAATTTTTCTGCACAAAGAAATGTGAATTTCGAGAAAGATTTTTTCACTTTTTATTGAATTTTTCCATCATCGGTTCTGAGAGTACGTGCACGTATTGATTGGTTACTTCCAAATGGATCCTTGCACTGGGTGAGGCTTTGTATAATTAAAAATACCTCGGAGATGACTGTCATTGGTTGTAGTCTGTTTCGGTTAGGGTTAGGGATTATGTAAATTGTTTGTGCGATAAGGTTGATGTCACTATTGGAAGTGAGTTTCCGGCACAAATTGCATTTCCCTGGAAGCGGAAGAATGGCAAGGTACACGAAGGTGGGTGGCTTATGCTTTTTACATTACCGGCAATGGTTAATGGGAATTAGAAGCGGATTAAGTAAATTGCAAAAGGGATCTGAATTGTAACCCGATACTCGGTGGCATTGGAATGCATACGGTCATGAGTAGTCTTGGTGGTGTCCAGGTCATGAAGACAGTGACACTGACTAGACCGACAATGTATCCAGCAGTAGCCTTTGTATATTGTACGTGTCTCAGAGGCGACACCCTCTGCAGAATTGGATGTTTTGTTTTACCTGACACCATGTATGTAGCTGTTGATCTCACAGCTACATTTACATCTTGAGAGGAGATGTGGGATGATATTGCATTTCAAGAGACTTTTCCATGCTCCTGAATTCTTCCAAAATTCTAGATAGCGAGCAACTGAGGTCGCCAAAGTCTAAATCATCCTCTTTACGTTTTTTGGTTAAGTTTTTTGTTCAATTTCGTCCATTTTACCCGAAACGCCAAGGGAGAGGAGATGTGGGACGGCATTGCATTTCAAGAGACTTTTCCATGCTCGACCCAGGTGCACCTGAATTCTTCCAAAATTCTAGATAGCGAGCAACTGAGGTCGCCAAAGTCTAAATCATCCTCTTTACGTTTTTTGGTTAAGTTTTTTGTTCCATTTCGTCCATTTTACCCGAAACGCCAAGGGAGAGGAGATGTGGGACGATATTGCATTTCAAGAGACTTTTCCATGCTCGACCCAGGTGCACCTGAATTCTTCCAAAATTCTAGATAGGGAGCAACTGAGGTCGTCAAAGTCTAAATCATCCTCTTTACGTTTTTTGGTTAAGTTTTTTGTTCAATTTCGTCCATTTTACCCGAAACGCCAAGGGAGAGGAGATATGGGACGATATTGCATTTCAAGAGACTTTTCCATGCTCGACCCAGGTGCACCTGAATTCTTCCAAAATTCTAGATAGCGAGCAACTAGGTCGCCAAAGTCTAAATCATCCTCTTTACGTTTTTTGGTTAAGTTTTTTGTTCAATTTCGTCCATTTTACCCGAAACGCCAAGGGAGAGGAAATATGGGACGATATTGCATTTCAAGAGACTTTTCCATGCTCGACCCAGGTGCACCTGAATTCTTCCAAAAATTCTAGATAGGGAGCAACTGAGGTCGTCAAAGTCTAAATCATCCTCTTTACGTTTTTTGGTTAAGTTTTTTGTTCAATTTCGTCCATTTTACCCGAAACGCCAAGGGAGAGGAGATATGGGACGATATTGCATTTCAAGAGCCTTTTCTATGCTCGACCCAGGTGCACCTGAATTCTTCCAAAATTCTAGATAGCGAGCAACTGAGGTCGCCAAATTCTAAATCATCCTCTTTACGTTTTTTGGTTAAGTTTTTTGTTCAATTTCGTCCATTTTACCCGAAACGCCAAGGGAGAGGAGATTTCGGACGATATTGCATTTCAAGAGACTTTTCCATGCTCGACCCAGGTGCATCCCATTTCTTCCCAAATTCTAGATAGCGAGCAACTAGGTCGCCAAAGTCTAAATCATCCTCTTTACGTTTTTTGGTTAAGGTTTTTGTTCAATTTCGTCCATTTTACCCGAAACGCCAAGGGAGAGGAAATATGGGACGATATTGCATTTCAAGAGACTTTTCCATGCTCGACCCAGGTGTACCTGAATTCTTCCAAAATTCTAGATAGGGAGCAACTGAGGTCGTCAAAGTCTAAATCATCCTCTTTACGTTTTTTGGTTAAGTTTTTTGTTCAATTTCGTCCATTTTACCCGAAACGCCAAGGGAGAGGAGATTTCGGACGATATTGCATTTCAAGAGACTTTTCCATGCTCGACCCAGGTGCACCTGAATTCTTCCAAAATTCTAGATAGCGAGCAACTAGGTCGCCAAAGTCTAAATCATCCTCTTTACGTTTTTTGGTTAAGTTTTTTGTTCAATTTCGTCCATTTTACCCGAAACGCCAAGGGAGAGGAAATATGGGACGATATTGCATTTCAAGAGACTTTTCCATACTCGACCCAGGTGCACCTGAATTCTTCCAAAATTCTAGATAGGGAGCAACTGAGGTCGTCAAAGTCTAAATCATCCTCTTTACGTTTTTTGGTTAAGTTTTTTGTTCAATTTCGTCCATTTTACCCGAAACGCCAAGGGAGAGGAGATATGGGACGATATTGCATTTCAAGAGCCTTTTCTATGCTCGACCCAGGTGCACCTGAATTCTTCCAAAATTCTAGATAGCGAGCAACTGAGGTCGCCAAAGTCTAAATCATCCTCTTTACGTTTTTTGGTTAAGTTTTTTGTTCAATTTCGTCCATTTTACCCGAAACGCCAAGGGAGAGGAGATTTCGGACGATATTGCATTTCAAGAGACTTTTCCATGCTCGACCCAGGTGCATCCCATTTCTTCCCAAATTCTAGATAGCGAGCAACTGAGGTCGCCAAAGTCTAAATCATCCTCTTTACGTTTTTTGTTTAAGTTTTTTGTTCAATTTCTTCCATTTTACCCGAAACGCCAAGGGAGAGGAGATGTGGGACGATATTGCATTTCAAGAGACTTTTCCATTCTCGACCCAGGTGCACCTGAATTCTTCCAAAATTCTAGATAGCAAGCAACTGAGGTCGCCAAAGTCTAAATCATCCTCTTTACGTTTTTTAATTAAGTTTTTTGTTCAATTTCGTCCATTTTACCCGAAACGCCAAGGGAGAGGAGATTTCGGACGATATTGCATTTCAAGTGACTTTTCCATGCTCGACCCAGGTGCATCTGAATTCTTCCAAAATTCTAGATAGGGAGCAACTGAAGTCGCCAAAGTCTAAATCATCCTCTTTACGTTTTTTGGTTAAGTTTTTTGTTCAATTTCTTCCATTTTACCCGAAACGCCAAGGGAGAGGAGATTTCGGACGATATTGCATTTCAAGAGACTTTTCCATGCTCGACCCAGGTGCACCTGAATTCTTCCAAAATTCTAGATAGCGAGCAACTAGGTCGCCAAAGTCTAAATCATCCTCTTTACGTTTTTTGGTTAAGTTTTTTGTTCAATTTCGTCCATTTTACCCGAAACGCCAAGGGAGAGGAAATATGGGACGATATTGCATTTCAAGAGACTTTTCCATACTCGACCCAGGTGCACCTGAATTCTTCCAAAATTCTAGATAGGGAGCAACTGAGGTCGTCAAAGTCTAAATCATCCTCTTTACGTTTTTTGGTTAAGTTTTTTGTTCAATTTCGTCCATTTTACCCGAAACGCCAAGGGAGAGGAGATATGGGACGATATTGCATTTCAAGAGCCTTTTCTATGCTCGACCCAGGTGCACCTGAATTCTTCCAAAATTCTAGATAGCGAGCAACTGAGGTCGCCAAAGTCTAAATCATCCTCTTTACGTTTTTTGGTTAAGTTTTTTGTTCAATTTCGTCCATTTTACCCGAAACGCCAAGGGAGAGGAGATTTCGGACGATATTGCATTTCAAGAGACTTTTCCATGCTCGACCCAGGTGCATCCCATTTCTTCCCAAATTCTAGATAGCGAGCAACTGAGGTCGCCAAAGTCTAAATCATCCTCTTTACGTTTTTTGTTTAAGTTTTTTGTTCAATTTCTTCCATTTTACCCGAAACGCCAAGGGAGAGGAGATGTGGGACGATATTGCATTTCAAGAGACTTTTCCATTCTCGACCCAGGTGCACCTGAATTCTTCCAAAATTCTACATAGCAAGCAACTGAGGTCGCCAAAGTCTAAATCATCCTTTTTATGTTTTTTGGTTAAGTTTTTTGTTCAATTTCGTCCATTTTACCCGAAACGCCAAGGGAGAGGAGATTTCGGACGATATTGCATTTCAAGTGACTTTTCCATGCTCGACCCAGGTGCATCTGAATTCTTCCAAAATTCTAGATAGGGAGCAACTGAAGTCGCCAAAGTCTAAATCATCCTCTTTACGTTTTTTGGTTAAGTTTTTTGTTCAATTTCTTCCATTTTACCCGAAACGCCAAGGGAGAGGAGATTTCGGACGATATTGCATTTCAAGAGACTTTTCCATGCTCGACCCAGGTGCACCTGAATTCTTCCAAAATTCTAGATAGCAAGCAACTGAGGTCACCAAAGTCTAAATCATCCTTTTTACGTTTTTTGGTTAAGTTTTTTGTTCAATTTCGTCCAGTTTACCCGAAACGCCAAGGGAGAGGAAATATGGGACGATATTGCATTTCAAGAGACTTTTCCATGCTCGACCCAGGTGCACCTGAATTCTTCCAAAATTCTAGATAGCAAGCAACTGAGGTCGCCAAAGTCTAAATCATCCTCTTTACGTTTTTTGGTTAAGTTTTTTGTTCAATTTCGTCCATTTTACCCGAAACGCCAAGGGAGAGGAAATATGGGACGATATTGCATTTCAAGAGACTTTTCCATGCTCGACCCAGGTGCATCTGAATTCTTCCAAAATTCTAGATAGCAAGCAACTGAGGTCGCCAAAGTCTAAATCATCCTTTTTACGTTTTTTGGTTAAGTTTTTTGTT
Source organism: Xylota segnis (assembly GCA_963583995.1). Classification (NCBI taxonomy): domain Eukaryota; kingdom Metazoa; phylum Arthropoda; class Insecta; order Diptera; family Syrphidae; genus Xylota; species Xylota segnis. The sequence continues at coordinate 28,193,865 of OY757237.1, forward strand.
CAATTTCTTCCATTTTACCCGAAACGCCAAGGGAGAGGAGATGTGGGACGATATTGCATTTCAAGAGACTTTTCCATGCTCGACCCAGGTGCATCTGAATTCTTCCAAAATTCTAGATAGCGAGCAACTGAGGTCGCCTAAGTCTAAATCATCCTTTTTACGTTTTTTGGTTAAGTTTTTTGTTCAATTTCGTCCATTTTACCCGAAACGCCAAGGGAGAGGAAATATGGGACGATATTGCATTTCAAGAGACTTTTCCATGCTCGACCCAGGTGCATCTGAATTCTTCCAAAATTCTAGATAGCAAGCAACTGAGGTCGCCAAAGTCTAAATCATCCTTTTTACGTTTTTTGGTTAAGTTTTTTGTTCAATTTCTTCCATTTTACCCGAAACGCCAAGGGAGAGGAGATGTGGGACGATATTGCATTTCAAGAGACTTTTCCATGCTCGACCCAGGTGCATCTGAATTCTTCCAAAATTCTAGATAGCAAGCAACTGAGGTCGCCAAAGTCTAAATCATCCTCTTTATGTTTTTTGGTTAAGTTTTTTTTCAATTTCGTCCATTTTACCCGAAACGCCAAGGGAGAGGAGATTTCGGACGATATTGCATTTCAAGAGACATTTCCATGCTCGACCCAGGTGCATCTGAATTCTTCCAAAATTCTAGATAGCAAGCAACTGAGGTCGCCAAAGTCTAAATCATCCTCTTTACGTTTTTTGGTTAAGTTTTTTGTTCAATTTCTTCCATTTTACCCGAAACGCCAAGGGAGAGGAGATTTCGGACGATATTGCATTTCAAGAGACTTTTCCATGCTCGACCCAGGTGCACCTGAATTCTTCCAAAATTCTAGATAGCAAGCAACTGAGGTCGCCAAAGTCTAAATCATCCTCTTTACGTTTTTTGGTTAAGTTTTTTGTTCAATTTCGTCCATTTTACCCGAAACGCCAAGGGAGAGGAAATATGGGACGATATTGCATTTCAAGAGACTTTTCCATGCTCGACCCAGGTGCATCTGAATTCTTCCAAAATTCTAGATAGCAAGCAACTGAGGTCGCCAAAGTCTAAATCATCCTCTTTACGTTTTTTGGTTAAGTTTTTTGTTCAATTTCTTCCATTTTACCCGAAACGCCAAGGGAGAGGAGATTTCGGACGATATTGCATTTCAAGAGACTTTTCCATGCTCGACCCAGGTGCACCTGAATTCTTCCAAAATTCTAGATAGCAAGCAACTGAGGTCGCCAAAGTCTAAATCATCCTTTTTACGTTTTTTGGTTAAGTTTTTTGTTCAATTTCTTCCATTTTACCCGAAACGCCAAGGGAGAGGAGATGTGGGACGATATTGCATTTCAAGAGACTTTTCCATGCTCGACCCAGGTGCATCTGAATTCTTCCAAAATTCTAGATAGCAAGCAACTGAGGTCGCCAAAGTCTAAATCATCCTCTTTACGTTTTTTGGTTAAGTTTTTTGTTCAATTTCGTCCATTTTACCCGAAACGCCAAGGGAGAGGAGATTTCGGACGATATTGCATTTCAAGAGACTTTTCCATGCTCGACCCAGGTGCATCTGAATTCTTCCAAAATTCTAGATAGGGAGCAACTGAAGTCGCCAAAGTCTAAATCATCCTCTTTACGTTTTTTGGTTAAGTTTTTTGTTCAATTTCTTCCATTTTACCCGAAACACCAAGGGAGAGGAGATTTCGGACGATATTGCATTTCAAGAGACTTTTCCATGCTCGACCCAGGTGCACCTGAATTCTTCCAAAATTCTAGATAGCAAGCAACTGAGGTCGCCAAAGTCTAAATCATCCTTTTTACGTTTTTTGGTTAAGTTTTTTGTTCAATTTCGTCCATTTTACCCGAAACACCAAGGGAGAGGAGATTTCGGACGATATTGCATTTCAAGAGACTTTTCCATGCTCGACCCAGGTGCACCTGAATTCTTCCAAAATTCTACATAGCAAGCAACTGAGGTCGCCAAAGTCTAAATCATCCTTTTTATGTTTTTTGGTTAAGTTTTTTGTTCAATTTCGTCCATTTTACCCGAAACGCCAAGGGAGAGGAAATATGGGACGATATTGCATTTCAAGAGACTTTTCCATGCTCGACCCAGGTGCACCTGAGTTCTTCCAAAATTCTAGATAGCAAGCAACTGAGGTCGCCAAAGTCTAAATCATCCTCTTTACGTTTTTTGGTTAAGTTTTTTGTTCAATTTCGTCCATTTTACCCGAAACGCCAAGGGAGAGGAGATTTCGGACGATATTGCATTTCAAGAGACATTTCCATGCTCGACCCAGGTGCATCTGAATTCTTCCAAAATTCTAGATAGGGAGCAACTGAAGTCGCCAAAGTCTAAATCATCCTCTTTACGTTTTTTGGTTAAGTTTTTTGTTCAATTTCTTCCATTTTACCCGAAACGCCAAGGGAGAGGAGATTTCGGACGATATTGCATTTCAAGAGACTTTTCCATGCTCGACCCAGGTGCACCTGAATTCTTCCAAAATTCTAGATAGCAAGCAACTGAGGTCGCCAAAGTCTAAATCATCCTCTTTACGTTTTTTGGTTAAGTTTTTTGTTCAATTTCGTCCATTTTACCCGAAACGCCAAGGGAGAGGAAATATGGGACGATATTGCATTTCAAGAGACTTTTCCATGCTCGACCCAGGTGCACCTGAATTCTTCCAAAATTCTAGATAGCAAGCAACTGAGGTCGCCAAAGTCTAAATCATCCTCTTTACGTTTTTTGGTTAAGTTTTTTGTTCAATTTCGTCCATTTTACCCGAAACGCCAAGGGAGAGGAGATTTCGGACGATATTGCATTTCAAGAGACTTTTCCATGCTCGACCCAGGTGCATCTGAATTCTTCCAAAATTCTAGATAGGGAGCAACTGAAGTCGCCAAAGTCTAAATCATCCTCTTTACGTTTTTTGGTTAAGTTTTTTGTTCAATTTCGTCCATTTTACCCGAAACGCCAAGGGAGAGGAAATATGGGACGATATTGCATTTCAAGAGACTTTTCCATGCTCGACCCAGGTGCACCTGAATTCTTCCAAAATTCTAGATAGCAAGCAACTGAGGTCGCCAAAGTCTAAATCATCCTCTTTACGTTTTTTGGTTAAGTTTTTTGTTCAATTTCGTCCATTTTACCCGAAACGCCAAGGGAGAGGAGATTTCGGACGATATTGCATTTCAAGTGACTTTTCCATGCTCGACCCAGGTGCATCTGAATTCTTCCAAAATTCTAGATAGCAAGCAACTGAGGTCGTCAAAGTCTAAATCATCCTTTTTACGTTTTTTGGTTAAGTTTTTTGTTCAAATTCTTCCATTTTACCCGAAACGCCAAGGGAGAGGAGATGTGGGACGATATTGCATTTCAAGAGACTTTTCCATGCTCGACCCAGGTGCGTCTGAATTCTTCCAAAATTCTAGATAGCAAGCAACTGAAGTCGCCAAAGTCTAAATCATCCTCTTTACGTTTTTTGGTTAAGTTTTTTGTTCAATTTCGTCCATTTTACCCGAAACGCCAAGGGAGAGGAAATATGGGACGATATTGCATTTCAAGAGACTTTTCCATGCTCGACCCAGGTGCATCTGAATTCTTCCAAAATTCTCGATAGGGAGCAACTGAAGTCGCCAAAGCCTAAATCATCCTCTTTACGTTTTTTGGTTAAGTTTTTTGTTCAATTTCGTCCATTTTACCCGAAACGCCAAGGGAGAGGAGATATGGGACGATATTGCATTTCAAGAGACTTTTCCATGCTCGACCCAGGTGCACCTGAGTTCTTCCAAAATTCTAGATAGCGAGCAACTGAGGTCGGCAAAGTCTAAATCATCCTCCTTACGTTTTTTGGTTAAGTTTTTTGTTCAATTTCTTCCATTTTACCCGAAACGCCAAGGGAGAGGAGATGTGGGACGATATTGCACTTCAAGAGACTTTTCCATGCTCGACCCAGGTGCACCTGAAGTCTTCAAAAATTTTAGATAGCGAGCAACTCAGGTCGGCAAAGTCTAAATCATCCTCTTTACGTTTTTTGGTTAAGTTTTTTGTTCGATTTCGTCCATTTTACCCGAAACGCCAAGGGAGAGGAGATGTGGGACGGCATTGCATTTCAAGAGACTTTTCCATGCTCGACCCAGGTGCACCTGAATTCTTCTAAAATTCTAGATAGCGAGCAACTGAGGTCGCCAAAGTCTAAATCATCCTCTTTACGTTTTTTGGTTAAGTTTTTTGTTCAATTTCGTCCATTTTACCCGAAACGCCAAGGGAGAGGAGATATGGGACGATATTGCATTTCAAGAGACTTTTCCATGCTCGACCCAGGTGCACCTGAGTTCTTCCAAAATTCTAGATAGCGAGCAACTGAGGTCGCCAAAGTCTAAATCATCCTTTTTACGTTTTTTGGTTAAGTTTTTTGTTCGATTTCGTCCATTTTACCCGAAACGCCAAGGGAGAGGAGATATTGGACGATACTGCATTTCAAGAGACTTTTCCATTCTCGACCCAGGTGCACCTGAGTTCTTCCAAAATTCTAGATAGCGAGCAACTGAGGTCGGCAAAGTCTAAATCATCCTCTTTACGTTTTTTGGTTAAGTTTTTTGTTCAATTTCGTCCATTTTACCCGAAACGCCAAGGGAGAGGAGATATGGGACGATATTGCATTTCAAGAGACTTTTCCATGCTCGACCCAGGCGCACCTGAATTCTTCCAAAATTCTAGATAGCGAGCAACTGAGGTCGTCACAGTTTAAATCATCCTCTTTACGTTTTTTGGTTAAGTTTTTTGTTCAATTTCGTCCATTTTAACCGAAACGCCAAGGGAGAGGAGATATGGGACGGTATTGCATTTCAAGAGACTTTTCCATCCTCCACCCAGGTGCACCTGAATTCTTCCAAAATTCAAGATAGCGAGCAACTGAGGTCGCCAAAGTCTAAATCATCCTCTTTACATTTTTTGGTTAAGTTTTTTGTTCAATTTCGTCCATTTTACCCGAAACGCCTAGGGAGAGGAGATTTGGGACGATATTGCATTTCAAGAGACTTTTCCATCCTCGACCCAGGTGCACCTGAATTCTTCCAAAATTCTAGATAGCGAGCAACTGAGATCGCCAAAGTCTAAATCATCCTCTTTACATTTTTTGGTTAAGTTTTTTGTTCAATTTCGTCCATTTTACCCGAAACGCCAAGGGAGAGGAGATATGGGACGATATTGCATTTCAAGAGACTTTTCCATGCTCGACCCAGGTGCACCTGAATTCTTCCAAAATTCTAGATAGCGAGCAACTGAGGTCGTCACAGTTTAAATCATCCTCTTTACGTTTTTTGGTTAAGTTTTTTGTTCAATTTCGTCCATTTTAACCGAAACGCCAAGGGAGAGGAGATATGGGACGATATTGCATTTCAAGAGACTTTTCCATGCTCGACCCAGGTGCACCTGAATTCTTCCAAAATTCTAGATAGCGAGCAACTGAGGTCGCCAAAGTCTAAATCATCCTCTTTACGTTTTTCGGTTAAGTTTTTTGTTCAATTTCGTCCACTTTACCCGAAACGCCAAGGGAGAGGAAATATGTGACGATATTGCATTTCAAGAGACTTTTCCATGCTCGACCCAGGTGCATCCTATTTCTTCCAAAATTCTAGATAGCGAGCAACTGAGGTCGCCAAAGTCTAAATCATCCTCTTTACGTTTTTTAGTTAAGTTTTTTGTTCAATTTCGTCCACTTGACCCGAAACGCCAAGGGAGAGGATATATGGGACGATATTGCATTTCAAGAGACTTTTCCATGCTCGACCCAGGTGCACCTGAATTCTTCCAAAATTCTAGATAGCAAGCAACTGAGGTCGCCAAAGTCTAAATCATCCTCTTTACGTTTTTTGGTTAAGTTTTTTGTTCAATTTCGTCCACTTTACCCGAAACGCCAAGGGAGAGGAGATGTGGGACGATATTGCATTTCAAGAGACTTTTCCATGCTCGACCCAGGTGCACCTGAATTCTTCCAAAATTCTAGATAGCGAGCAACTGAGGTCGCCAAAGTCTAAATCATCCTCTTTACGTTTTTTGGTTAAGTTTTTTGTTCAATTTCGTCCACTTTACCCGAAACGCCAAGGGAGAGGAGATGTGGGACGATATTGCATTTCAAGAGACTTTTCCATGCTCGACCCAGGTGCACCTGAATTCTTCCAAAATTCTAGATAGCAAGCAACTGAGGTCGCCAAAGTCTAAATCATCCTCTTTACGTTTTTTGGTTAAGTTTTTTGTTCAATTTCGTCCACTTTACCCGAAACGCCAAGGGAGAGGAGATGTGGGACGATATTGCATTTCAAGAGACTTTTCCATGCTCGACCCAGGTGCACCTGAATTCTTCCAAAATTCTAGATAGCGAGCAACTGAGGTCGCCAAAGTCTAAATCATCCTCTTTACGTTTTTTGGTTAAGTTTTTTGTTCAATTTCGTCCACTTTACCCGAAACGCCAAGGGAGAGGAGATGTGGGACGATATTGCATTTCAAGAGACTTTTCCATGCTCGACCCAGGTGCACCTGAATTCTTCCAAAATTCTAGATAGCGAGCAACTGAGGTCGCCAAAGTCTAAATCATCCTCTTTACGTTTTTTGGTTAAGTTTTTTGTTCAATTTCGTCCACTTTACCCGAAACGCCAAGGGAGAGGAGATGTGGGACGATATTGCTTTTCAAGAGACTTTTCCATGCTCGACCCAGGTGCACCTGAATTCTTCCAAAATTCTAGATAGCAAGCAACTGAGGTCGCCAAAGTCTAAATCATCCTTTTTACGTTTTTTGGTTAAGTTTTTTGTTCAATTTCATACATTTTGCCCGAAACGCCAAGGGAGGTGAGATATGGGACGATATTGCATTTCAAGAGACTTTTCCATGCTCGACCCAGGTGCACCTGAATTCTTCCAAAATTCTAGATAGCGAGCAACTGAGGTCGCCAAAGTCTAAATCATCCTCTTTACGTTTTTTGGTTAAGTTTTTTGTTCAATTTCATACATTTTACCCGAAACGCCAAGGGAGGTGAGATATGGGACGATATTGCATTATCTCAAGTTAAGCCAAGTTAAGCTCTGACAAAAACGTCCAGCTAACCGTCCACTCTAAGACATTCTGGGAGAAAAGGGACAAGACAAGTCAATCCAATTTTATACTGAAGCATGAGCTAAGTGGAGTTCATTTTCTTTCGTCTTCCTAATCGTTGTAGTGTGTTTCAGGCGGAATTGAGGTCGGGTAAAGGAATCCTATCTTGGTTCAGGAAAAACGTGATATCCATTACGGATGCTCGCATCTTTTCAGATAACCAAAGAATTCTTCTCTAAGTTTGTCTCTATTAGAGATGCGCGAGCAGTTTAATACTCACCTCTATTCAGTGGCGGGGCATAGCTATATTACAGGAATTGTAAGGCCGATGAACTCGCCACACATGGAACTGCTGTACCTATCTTGCCAGATACCTTAGGTATTCCAATCACTACATGGAAACCTAAATGAAAGTTGGATCCTCTCGAGAGTTGATATCTCACATGGACAAGTGGCATAGCAGACAAGTGTGTAGTGAAAAAGCACATTTGGTCTAAAAGGTGGAACCACTGGACATTGTCTTTTAGGAAAGCAACTAGACTTAGTGTGCAATGAAAAGATTTTTGCAGGAGCTGCAGAGGTTACGAGGAAGAGGAATTTAGTTTCCATCTTCCCTGCTCTGCCTCGCAAAAAAAAAACTCCATTTCGAAGATTTCTTGTTCATCTGCTCTTGGTGATCTTATTAACATCGACATTAGGAGGTGGTGTCACAAGATAGACGTTGATTTGCATGTCAGTTATTTTAGCAGAATCCTATGGGTCTACCCAGTCTGCTTAGTTCGTCCTTAATATCTCTCTGGTCTGGTACCAATAATAGGTGAATGATCACAATAGGTCCTGACGCACAATTCAGTCAGGACAAGACCCCTTTAATCGCCAATATTTCCGCCTGAAAAACGCTACAGTACTCTGGGGAGCGGAAGGAAACAGAGAGTCTACAGATAAACTATCATGTCACTGGTCACGATTGGTACTCTTTATAAGGTGGAAATTACCTGATGTCTAGGATATAGTGGAAATCCAGATGATGGATTCGCTCCACTTCCTCCATACCCCTACACACATAAATCGATGACCTCTACCCTCCATTTACCGATCATAATACCAGTGGCCCAATGCAGGTCAGAGCCCAATGATAACTTCAGTTGAAATGTGAATTATCCCTTATTCCGCTCATAATGAAGAAGAGGTGGCATAGTCCAGGCCACAGTCTGTCAATTTTGGTTGACAATTTAACAATCGGTGGCAGTATGGATGGATTTGCTTTACTGATGTTCATTCCCGACCCCAATCTTATCAAAGGCTTCACCTTTTCGTTGGATGGTTGGTTGGTTTAGACCGTTCCTCGATGAGGATGCACTTAGATCAGAGAAGGTCCATTGTGCTGCCGTTAAGTTAGGTGGGAATCATCCGCTTCTTTTTATGAAAGAGCCAATGTTAGCCGTGCATGCGGTATTCAGTGTAGCCTTTCTAATGTTGGCAAATGCAGGGCATGTGCACAGGAGGTGACAGATGGTCTCCTATTCTTCCTCATCCCTACAGCTTCTGCAAAAGTCATTGTAGGACTTCTCGTGTGTGTTTTAGGAGTCCTGTGGTTCTATTTTCGTTGGCTAGAGCATTCTGTCAGTGTTGCAATGGTCAAGACGATGGCAACGATGGATGGCCATCCTTACTGCGTCGGCGTTGATCAGGTATTTAGCATATGCTATCTAGACTAGAGGAACCTCTTCTAGCCAATGCGTCAGCTTCGCAACTTCCCGATATGTCACAGTGACCCGGTACCCAGCAAAGGGTGAGGTTATACTGTCCAACTATCTCGCCAAGAGATGGATCTCGTAGTGCTGGATGCGAGAGATTTGATAGCTGCATGACCGTCGATGTACATATATGACAATAGCCAGTCAGCTGCTTGACGGATGGCGTAGATTTTGACTTGAAAGATGTTGCAATACTGTGGGAGGTTGAAGGAGAGGTGGATGCCTAAGTTCTCTGAAAAAACTACGGCTCGAACTCCGCCCTCAGTTTTGGATCCATCTTTTCGTATCAGCACTTGGCCATCACTGGTAATCAGAGTGACATGGTATTTCTAAACCTTGCTTGTTTTACATCGATTCAATCGCGTATAAGGCTGCTTGATTGTAAACGAAGACTTCTACAACTTTTTCTATGTCACATGCCCTGCTGTGGTCTCAGCCTTTCTACAGTTCTTTCAATGCAACTCTTTGTACCAGTTGCTGTCCATCAGACGAAAGACTTATACATAGGTCTGGTAAATGCTTTATACATCTAGTGAATCAAAAAATGAATAAAAAAGGTTTTCAAGAACAGCAACATGAATCGCTTACACTGTGTTCACCATACAACAAAAGAGAAACACGAAACCCCTCTGCGCTAAATCCATTAACACCCTACAAATGGTTAAACTGTATATTAAGACCTGCACAAGCAGAAGCTCTAATTACTCCAAGGATTTCGCCTCCTTACCTCCGTTTCGCACTGTAATTGAAAACCGACCTATACAACCTACCCACTTCAGATGAGCAGAAGTCCTTCGAACTTCCTATTTCGACAAAAACCCATTAAAAGCTCACACATACACTCGCCCGTACCAACTGCTTAAGTCCTCAATTACCTCACCTAAGCAAACTAGTCTCACATTGCACACCTAATTTACTAAATGGCATGGAAATCCGACATGAAAGACGAAGCGCCGTCGCCGTCGCCTCCACTTCCCCAAGACCATTTACGAACTGATAATTTGAAAAGAAGAAGAAACCTCTTGTGCTTTTAATTTACTTGTGTGGCGCTACAACAAAGGAAACCATAACCTAAACACAGGACGATGATGACGCCGCCGCCACTGCCGCCGGTTAGTGTACGACATATACTACGTTGAAGGTAACCTCCTTCATGCAGCTTAGCAACTGCTGCTGCTGCTGGTGGTGCTCTCCTGGAAATTAGCCTTCCTTTTGTACTCCATCCACAAACGTGGCGCAATTAAGCTTTTCGGACTTAATGAAAGGATGTAATGTTGTGCCATAATTACGGGCAAATAAATGTGCAGCAACATGGCATTCGTATCTGATTCTGTGTATGAGTGGCGCTTACAGGCTCTGCCTGCCTGCCTCCCAGTTTGCCCCTCCGGGTGTTACTGAATTTGTCATTTAGGATTCGGAAGAGGGAATAAATCTGTGCGAAAGTACTTAAACCGACTGGTTGCGTTGCCAGTGAAAAACGAGAATGAATTTTAAAATATGAGAAGGACCCACAAAGAAGGACCAAAAAAACTGACAAAACTCCATTTGGAACTTAATGCCAGGGAAGGAACCGGACGCAAAAATTCCATTAAAATATGTTAATGCCTTTTTTAATTAATATCTTCCGCTGGTTAGGCGAGAAGCACTGCTCTCGTTTCCATAATTATGACCATAGCGCCATCCTGATGATGTCTTTAATATAAAAAAAGAAATGTTGAAATGGGGAACGTTTTGTTTTTCATAAGTTTTGGTTGTTAAATCGTAAGGATAGCCGTGGATTTGAGTGATATTTGATATTTTCTTTAGCCACTTGCTAGTGGTCCGCTTGGGGAAGAGAATCCTTTGAGGGGCGGTTGTTCTTGGCCTCCGGAAAGGGGAAGTCTTTCTCTTCAATTCGGTTTCTGTGAATGGATTAAGAACCCTTTTAGAGCCTTTGTGGACTTTGTAAGCATAATACAGTCTTATTTGCTTTTAAATAGAAAGGAATTGAGGGGATTTAACGCCTCGTATCATCAGAAAGTATTTGGGTGGTCTTTCAGTTGCTAGGACCTCAGAGACACAAACAGTCTTTAAGCCTTTTATGCCGATCAAACGTATGTGAATCGAACGTTGAATATATGCAGATCCCTACTTATCCTCTATTTTATGAACTTCACGGTACCAAAAGGATAGTGTGTGCTATTCCTTGTGAAGGAAGGATAAACAAACAGCTTCTGTCAATAAGATTTCCTATAGACTGGAGGTACATTTGGATGTCGACTCTCTATTTTTTAGCATTGAAGTCAAAGAGAATCCTTCATGGGCAGCGTCTACTTGAAGATTTGACGAAAGGTATTGACCGACACGGGAAAATGTTCTTAATTTAGTGGACTTAACTACATCTACGCATTCTTGGGCTAAAAGCTAAGAAATTCGACAAATGTCACTAGAAATGAAACTCGCTTCGTCCTTTTTCACAATTTCGACGGACACTCGTGCAACATTTTTAAAAATTAGTTCACCATCAGCATATCTTTGGCGGATATGGGACTGCAAGTTGACTATCGCATTATATTTTATCTTTGGGTTAAGTGTGTATGCCTCTATATTTTTATAGCCAAATAGCCAAAGATTTAAACTGATTTTGGGAAAAATTTTGCCTTCCTTTAACAGACTTGACTCTTGTATAGATCTCCCTTGTGGGCTTAAAGCAAAAGAACGAATGTTCATTTCAATGTCTCGTCTAGTTGATGGAGATTGTCAACGGCTCCATTGTGCACCGTTCCCAATTATAAGACCCCTGAGAATCTAATTCTATAGTAGCCCACCTTGATCCGTGTATGAATCTCTGTAGTTTTTTTAGCTCAATATCTCCTAGAGCATTCAGTTCTCCAAAGAACTAGCTCCCGAGAATGTATTTCCTTTTGGTGACTAATATTAGACAATGATGCATGCGTTCATGCAGTTCCTGTTGAAGTTTTTGCAGGGTAATCCTAGCCGAGCTGCCTAATTATCACGCAGTGTCCTGTCGAATATCCCTGCGAAGGTAGGAAGTAAGAACGGGGTGACCACATGTCCAGCCAACACTCGGATCACTAGTGGATCCATTGTGAGCCCCTGTCGTGGGTTTAGAAGAAAAACAAATGGAAGGTTGCTTGTTAGTCTCCCTGAATCACGCCAAAGTTGTTATAATTTTCAGGACGGTTCATGGTGGCTTTCCTGACAGGTCGCCCAGGTCTCCGAATTGGTATCCACCGAGGGCCGCTTATTTTGAGGAAAAAGAAGTGAAAAGTAGATTCTATTGCATCCGTGTCGCCACAGAAATTATCTGTTTCTACTCGTTTTCGACTACGGTGGGCCGCCATGAGGTTGTGACCGGTAATGATTCTTGTGAAGAGTGCTAAGTTGGGTCTGTTAAACGCCAGAGTTTTCTAAAGAAACTACAAGATGGCAGTGATGTTCCATTTTTCGTTAACCATTCTCACACAGGTTTTCTCTATATTCTGTTTAACAAGAGCTAGGGTCTGCAGAACACAGGCGTCGACCATTGTGAGGTCCTGTTCGGAATCCTTTCTTGCTAATTCGTCCGGCAGTTCATTCCAGCAATCGCAATTGCCTACAGCTATATTACTTTAAAAGAGTTAAGGGCTTTGTTTTCTTCGGTTTCGATATTGGTGCAATGACAACAACGCTGCGAGCTAATAAAAACATTCAGGATCAATGACAACTGCATGTGTAAAGACATTTTGCATCCAGATTAGACGCTTACTGAAAAATATGAAACAAGCATGAGATACGATACGATTCGACTCGAAGCAATTGCTAACAGATCACAACCAATTGTAAGTGGCACACTGGAACTAACTGACTAAGAATCAACCTAGCTGCCGAGCTTTCTTGGATTAGGTTTAGTCCCACTCCGGACAGAGAACCTTTCCGGAATATACAGGAACAGAATTGTCTATAAAAAGAAACCATGGCTATGTATAGCTTGCCAAATGTTTTAGGGGATACACTAGTTGCCATTCCGCTTTCTAGCAAACTAGCTCCATATCTCGTCTCAAGTAATCTATTGAATGTTCACAGTACATGTCGCTGATTAACCTCCAGAACACTTTCGTTGGTCAAATCTAGTTAATTTAAAACTCATTAAAGGACAAAGTCTATACACTAAGACCAGCTTCATAGCACAGCACAAATAGAAGCATGCATCTACCCCAATCTCAAGAGTAATCCTTCCTCGTGTTTGGTCTGGTTGCCGCTGGTGTCATTCTGACGTTATCTTCAAAAGTTAGGGTCGAATTGCAACTGAATTACCAAGAATCTCCAAAGTAATCTGTGTGCTCCAATCCGCTCAGGTATTGAACCGGATCTTGAGAACGCCCTATGGCCCTTTCGAGTTCGAATTGTTCACATTACCCTTCGAAGGTGTCTCTTAGATTTCATGCATAGACACAGAACATAGTTTAAGTGTGTTTTTGGTAGACTTAACTATTATATCCAGTTTGATTCTGTCTCCGACTTCAAAAATGAATTGTCATTCTTCGACTGTCATGTGATTTGTCAGTGTAGTTCAGATGCTTGAAAGTAGATAGTTGGCAGCCTTGTCACATCCCAGTACGGGGATTCTTCCATTTCCATCGCCTTTGCTTTAATAAGTTAGAGTAAGTAGTTCTTAATTTAGCAGAACCTTAATTTTGCTGGAAGTTAGTATGAATTCGGAACTAAATGTATACAGTTGGGCACTCCAAGTTGGTCGAGGTCCTCTTCCACTTATGCGCACCACCTAAGTTTCCGGTGGATAGCTTCTTAAATCTTGAAGCTAGAGCTGTGTTAAGATCTAAGAGTTTCTGACTCAAATAGGTAAAAAAAGAAAAAGAAACCAATTTTTACAAATGAAAATCCTTCTTAAAATATTTAGTGATTCAAAGAAACGTACGTCAGATGTTGTTAACAGTTCTATCTTACGTGTCTGACATCCGAGAGTAAATCTGCCATGAAGAAGGTTCATGCCTGTCGAACAAATCATTCAAGAGCAGGTCCTTTACAGCACAAATGGTTGTGAGAAGCTAGATCCTAGCTGTCGCGTCAAGAATCTGAATTGCAAAGTATGAATGTGATTTGATTTCCAGAATCATAAATTCCCGCCCACAATCAAGGGAATAAATGTTACAAAATTAGCCGCGTCTCATGCTAAACACAATCCACCTTCCTTCAAACTAAACAATTTGCATCTACCACCTGTAATCAGACCACAAAGTGGCGCAGCATTTTAAAAAAGCTCCTTCAAAAGGACTGTGAAACGGCCTCTCATTTTTCCAGTTAAGACTCAGGATGCCTTGGAAATGAAAACAATGAACAAAAGAAAAGGAACAAAAAAAAAACGAAATAAGCATAAAACGCAAACACGTAGCAGGAATTCCAATGACCACACCACCTGAAGCTTACCTACACCCATTGTGCTGCTCGCAATTATTATTCCGAGAACCACCACATCCGAACGTTCTTTCATTATCATCATCACCATCATCATCATCATCGCCATCATCACGAAGCCAGGCAAATGAGCAGATTCAAGGACTTTCCTTGAGATTTTTTCCATGAAATCACTTCAACTTCATGAGTCCGCGTCGACTGACGTCATTGTGTAGTATGCAAGTGCCAGGGCGGATTGTGTGGGGAGGGACTCCAGGACCCCCTCTTTATTCTAATAATGCGAATTATTAGATGAAGTACCGATAGTTAGTGCATTATGCAGTCATGCTCGCCTTGCAGGGATCATAATACCCTGGCAATTGAAATTAGTTTCGCTATCAAGGAAAATTATTCCAAAGGATAACGTAAGGAGGGTTGGTCGGGTCGCTCGGAGTTGGGAGTCCTTTGTGTCCTTTTTTTTTTCTTTTTGTTTTGGGTTGGCGACAATTTTTTGCACGACATACTTCTGTCGTGATTCATAAATTCTGCAAGTGGCGACATTACGGGTGACAGGACATCACCGAGGGTCGACATTTTTATGGGTCTTTCGTTTCGCTTTAGGTGTTCATTCTTTATGCCCAACATGACCGCACCAAAAATGTTGATATGCAGCAATCATCGTGTTACATTGTGCTTGAGGAGCAGAACAGTTTTTCCAGCCACTTTGGGGGCGTTTTCATGGATAATTTTATTTTGAATGAGGAACAGAGGAATACATGAGAATTTTCCATGAAAAGCGAGAGAAACCATCAAGGCAAGGGGGAATCCTTTGACTAGTCTCCACAAAAGAGTTGGAAAACGAGCAAAAGGACAGAGGTAAACTGAACAAATAAAGACTAAGCAGGTGTTCCGAATGACGACAAAGACAATATAGGGAGTCCTCTCCCAAAGACTTAGCAGGTGTTTCGAATGACGACAAAGACAACATAGGGAGTCCTGTCGTAAAGGTAGATCAACAACGCAAAACAAACTCTTTTTGCCTTTTTTCAAAACATACGCGTTTTCTGAAAATCACATAGCTCTCGTCTGAGCAGAAAGTAGCAACAGATGCGAACTTCCTTTGCAGCACCAGGACTGAAATTAAGTATCCAATTACAAGGAAAAGAAGTCATGACCTCCCAATACAAACAACTGCAGTCAAATTAGGCTTACGCTGCTAAAGCACTTAAGAGGCTTATCCACAACACATTAACAGCCAGTAACGTCCAACATTAAGACTCCACTAATTTGGATAACAAAAACGAAAGAAAAAAACAAAATCTCCAATCCAACGTCATGACTACACCACATCGCCACGATGTAAAAGGATCCCTCACCCGAGTCACCTCACACCATCATGACCTCTCGCGGCCTCCGTTTACAGCCAAAGTCTTCGACCCAAAACAAGAATCAATGCAATTAGAGGAAAATAAATTTATGTACCACCATCCACCAAGCCCACCCTCCGGGGATGGTCTTCTTAATGGCAACTTAGCCTGGATTGTCTGGGATTAGACGATGTCGACGATGGTGCGCCACCTCCTCTGTGTTCAGAAAGCTAATTTCAAAGTTGACGTGCAATCAATTAATCATTCGGGGCGTCATTGATGCTGGAGTCGCACCCACTTTAAACTGCATCCACGTTCACGTATCATTTGTGCAGGTGCACTCTTAAGGGTGCAATCAATCTTCGTTTGTCGATTGGTCGACTTGGTCGGCTGGAGGAGCACTTGCACTTGTACTCCTCAACCTGTCGCTGATGGAGGAGCACTTCAAATTTCTCATCGCAAATGAACAGATAGAACGTACCGCATCGTTCAAATGGTGCTGTTTTCTAAAATTGCTTCACGGTTAACTGATTTATGCATATAATTTCTTTAATTTATTTTACCCTCTATTAGGGACTGGGATTTCAAAATTGAAGGAGAGAACTGTCCCCATTTTGCTTTTTTGGTTAACTTATGTGGAAAATAAATCATTTCCAGTCGACGTGCATTGCGAAAAGTTTATGTGGAGTTGGAGTTTTTGAAATAATTAAGGACTCTCTGGAGGAGTACATTTTAAGCAGACATTATATCCTCGGAGGTTTGTCAGATGTTACCGAGAAGTGGAAAAAAGAAGAAAACTTTGGTGAACAAAGTGATGGCATTTGCAAGTATAGAACTTCTCCAACTGCATCCTCGTATTCAATCGTTGTGAAGGAACTTGAAATTTTGAGTTTAGCAAAGTCGTTGCACATTACGTTGTACAGCAAAGGACCTAGAGTAGACCCTTTGGGAACCCCATCTATAACATGTAATGAGTTTGGCGGTCTTTCCCTTCGATGTTCATGTTCAGTCGATCGTACTCCCACTGGACGGGTCAGTAAATGTAGAGAGCGTTACACAACCAGTAGTACGAAGATCGTCGAGATTGGAACTCCTTCGGGCAGAGAGATCAAGTAATGCTTTACAGGGAGTCACAAAGGCTATGCGTGTAGTCGGAGCTAAGGTAGATGCACCATTCCTTTGCGTTATTCCTTTATTTTGGATAGCAACACTATAGACCATGTTGGTACTGCCAAATTCCAGTTGGCTTTACTTTTTTTCGAGCCCGTACCGGCCCTAGCATACACAGTATTGATCGGAGTACATTGTTCGCTTTTCAGAAAAAAATCTCTTAAAACCCAGTCATTCCCCGTCGCCCGTACTATAGGTACCTCAAATTTTTACCAGGTTCCATTTCAAGCCCGATCTCGAAGGATATATGTCGGAATCCTCAGTAGCTTTCTTAACATTTATTAAATCGATAAGCAACAACCTTTCGAACACTTCTATTGAAGGTTTCAAGAGTGGGACTCCGTAGGACTCCGTTTTGACACCGATTTTTTATTTTTCTTGCTATAATCCAATTCAATCTATTCTCTGGCTGATGATCGACCATTTCCAGACTCACAATATTGTAAAACTAGAGGCGCAGTATATGTAAAGCTCATAGAATTTCGATTTTGACAACATAGTAGGCAATGCAGACATGTATGGACAATCAAGGCTTCTTAGTGCCTTAGTGCAACTGTCCTTATCAACCAATTGCACTTTCATCTCCAAAACCGAAAAATCGCGATCCTTATGAATGCTATTGTCCTTAAAGTGTTGAAATACAGATGAAGCGACTACTCAAATCAGTAAGCATAACACGGCGTAAGTTAAGTGGAAAACGAAGAGAGATATATAAAAGATTTTTGTGGTGTAAAGGTTTGAGACTCTGAAGACGTTTGGTTTCAATATTTGCTAAATCGACATGTCCATGCTTTCGGTTCATAATTTGTAGTACTTTATTTGAGCATACACGCAGTGCACACGTAGTGGCTTAAGTGGTTAGTGGATTAGACTACGAAAGCAAGGGGACAACACCTCAAAGTTTTTCACGGTTCCATCTCTCCCAAACGTCTGACAAACATCCAAGAGTATGACTGTCATGAAAAAGTTTTTCAAAACTCATATTGCCACGGACACGCCACTAAACAGCAGGCCCCCTCCATTCGTGCCATGGGTCTCATGGACCTGTTACCCCAAATATACGTAGTTTCTACGTAGAACTGAGGGACATGATGTTAGTACTACAAATGTGAAGTATTTGGCTGGAATTTGAACCAAACAACCGAACGTAGTATCACTATTTCTTGGCCACCCATTATTGAAGTATTATGAACCTAAGGGGTTATCCAATTTTGAATTTTAATAAAACGCAGAATAATTGAGATATAGGACTGAAATTTATTCGAACTATTAAAGTATAGAATTCGATTTTGTTCTGTATCCACCACGAGTACGTGGAGCTAATTTTCCAGCATTCTTCCGAACATATTAGTTGCAAATTTCGCACTTGACCATTTCTCGAGATGATAGGTATAACGAAATTCTCCTTCAATAGCTCAATTATTTGAACAGCTGTGTGACATGTGGCACCACCTTCTTGAGACCACATATCCATATCAAGTTCATCCAAATCTGTCCAAAAAAATTGCAGGATAGCGAACTCCATGGCGATACTTTTCATCAACGAACAAGTATGGTCCTTAGAGGACATGGCCATTAAGCCCAAAAGTCGATAAGATTCAGGATTTTCTTCAAATTTTTGGAGAAACAAATCAGACACTAATCGTTTCAAATGATGAAAAGGCGTCAGTTTTTGATCTTTACGCAAAATTAGCCAGAATGAGGACTGACGGTTTCACAATTCCTCGAAAGACGTGGAGTCTCTGTTAGTTAGAATATTAGTCGTTGTTACGTTCCCAAAACTAGACATGTTGACGACTGACGATTGGCGCTATATATGCACCAGAAACTGTCTCGATTCAGATGCCTAAATTTCACCATTGCTGTCACTATTACTAATTTTAACAACCAAAATGCTCCACAAACTGAGTGCATCAACTCAACTCGGACAGACTCACACATTCTATGCAACAAGATTTGGTACTGATTTCTACCCTGAATAGCAGCTGCAATGATCTATCATCCTTGGTGTTATGATCTCGTGTCCCATAAGAACCCTCTGTACATCATCATGCAAAACGCTCCTTACACTTTCTATAGCATGGAAGCAATGTTCTTCTTCAATCTTCAGTTGACTTAAGTCACCCCTCACCAAATGAATACCACTTAAAGGAAAGAGGAGTACCCAGTGAAAGACTTTCCTTCTGCCGTTTCTCAGTGACGAGATCGTAGGAGTAGGCAATTCTTGTCAACACACATCGTTACCACTTGACGCCCTAATACTCCAGATAAAGAAACCTCATCATAATGAGTCAATGAAAACCATTTCAATACGCCTAACCTAACATCAACAGCTTGAAATTTATTACAAGAAACTTCCGTCCCAACTAATAAAAGCCTTCTTTTGCTACACAAGGCCGTTTAGCATTACCTTCCAGTCAACATAAATCAATCTCCGGACACAGACTTTAGAAGAAAAGAACACAAAAACAACCAAACAACACATAATCCATTGAGTTTAACAACTTTCCAAGGACTCGGGGCGTCGTCACCGTGCCTCCTCCCACAAAGTCACACTGCCTGGCCAAAGTTTGTTAGCCGGGTAATAACGAAATTAAAACGGCGACGTACAAAGGCATATTCCAGTGCTTATTACGTAGTACGCTTGCATTTAAAATTAAAATAATAATTAATGCATTGCATCCGGTGGTTAACATTTCCTTCGCCAGGTTTACCCTCCTTTAACGCTGCGCGGAAGCAATTTCCAAATAGAAACTTCCTTGGCAACGGCAACGGCAATGGCAACAACAGCAACGACGACGACAACAAGGGAACAAAATATACGCGCGGGAGTGATCCTTTTTGATGCCTTTGTCTCGATACGCTCCATTGTTGCGCAAAGACTTTGTGATGTTAATTTTATTAAAAGGAAATTCCATTTCAAACACCGCCAGAGGCAGCAGCTTCATTCCCTTCACTGGGCCGCATTAGCGAAATAGATTTTCAAAAAAAGGGGTTAATCCGCACTCGCACACTCGTACACAGTTCCACATTGTCTGGGTCCTGCGGTTGGCCTCGTTTTCGAGACTTTCTCGGGAATCCTAGTCAATGACCCACAACGATTTATTTTTGACATCTATTGACAGAACATACACATCCATACGTACAGGAAAGGATTTCGGAAATTGAGATGGCCCGAGGAGAATTTTTCGCAAGCTTATGAATAATTCAAGAGACGTTCGAAGACAATCACTGTGGGCGCTTTGCTGGAAGAAATCTTGATACAGGTCCTTGATGGAGGCTCCTTCTTGCCTGCCTCTCTGTGTGTGTGTGGGGGAGAGTGTGCTTTGGTTTCTTTCACCCAATAGACCTTTGAGCTGCGGGATGGCTGCGGGTCGTGGAAAAGGTGAGGATTCTCCAGTTCGTGTTGATAATCTTAAGTTTATTGAGCAAACGATACCTAGGTGCGGTACTCATCCGACGCACTGAGTGATTTAAAGGGATTTGGCTATCCTATTAGAATTTGGCCAAACGATTATGAGGTGAATAATGAACGAACAAAATGGGTTGATTCAGCACCGACTAATCCGAGGTGTTCGCATTACCAAGCAAATAGTTTTGAATAATCTGTCTGCATGTTGAAGCGCAGATACCATCAACAAGTGATAAATCTCGAATGGGTTCTGAGAATTATACTGATGGCGTTAACGTTGGTTTCGCGTGGATTTCTGTTTTATTGGAAACAATTGCAGGCGAAGCATGATTATGAGGTTATGCTTGTATCAGACCTTGCTGATGTAGACGGCTACATTGCACAATACAAATATTGTGTCCGAAGGAGAGGAGGTGACATAATGCATGTCTCCTTGTTTTAGATCAAAATTGGAGTCACTTTAGTTAAATATTCAAGATTCAACTATTCAATCGTCTTCAAAGCGCAAAGATATAGTGATCGGCGGGAGTACTTTTTCATTCGATGGTTGATCTCAAGGCTGATATCAAGGTCCAGAATGACGTTCTGTCCAAGATGTCAGTAATGTGGCAACCAGACTACGCCTAAAGAATCAATTTCCTGACTAAGTTCAATGCTTCTGGAAACAAACAAAGAGGCTGTAACTCTCAGTGGAAGAGACTTTTGACCAGTGTTCCCAAAAAATGTCTAAACACTTTCGCTGAATAAGCTCGTTTTGAATGCATTGTTAGCCCCTT
Organism: Xylota segnis; assembly: GCA_963583995.1. Lineage (NCBI taxonomy): Eukaryota > Metazoa > Arthropoda > Insecta > Diptera > Syrphidae > Xylota > Xylota segnis. Next base: position 28,214,827 of record OY757237.1, read on the forward strand.
CAACACACATCGTCCACTTAGTTGATTAGCTCATCCAATTGCTGAATAGCCTCTTACATCTCGTCGAACATCTTGTGCGATTTTGTGAAACACATGTGTTCTTCGAACTGATCAAATGGATCTTCAGGCTGGTTGCGCACAAAACACTGGACTTACACTAGACTCAATCATCGAAGCTTAGCAAGACGTCGAACAGATAATGTGCAACACATTCGTGGCTCAAAGCTTCAAGGCTCAAGAACTCAGCTCATATACTACCTTCACTATCTCAAACGCGTTGGTTGGGCGTAGTTGGGATTTGCAAATGTAAAAACTAAATACGTTGAACACATCATCCATTTCTGATTAATTTTAGTGGGCGTGGCAAATATTTTTTTATTTAATTACAAGAAGTTCATAGGCAGATATTCTTACAAAAAAAAAGAATGAAAAAAAGTAATAAGAATATCCCTAAAAGTAGGCGTGGCCGTAACCCTTTATCCTAACTTACTTACTTACTTAACTAGGACTACAGTTCGGGTCCATATCAATATGTCTCTCCAATTAGCCTGGTTCTTAGCTAACTGGTTGCAGTTATGCACTCCAAATCGGTTGAGGTCCCCTTCTACTCGTGCGCGCCACTTAAGGTGAGGTCTTCTGCGTTGTCCCTCCGAAGATAGATGTCGCTGTATAACTCGTACAGTTCGTTGAACCTCCTCCTCGAAAGCCCGTCAACGCAAACGGGACCGAAAATTTTACGAAGTATCTTTCTCGCAAAGCGACTGAGGATATCTATAAAACTTTACTGGAATCTCATTAGTTCTTCGAGCTCTGTTACTAAATTGCCTTCTCAGTGCAATTGAACAGAGTCCTTTAGTACATCAAAGTTATAGCTGTCGATTGCGGCGTTCTGCCCAATTCGTTGGTGTTGTGTGTCTCTTCATGATTTTACCCTCTTTTACAGCTAAACCCATTTGGTTCATCTCACAGCGCCAGTTCTGCTTACCAAGAGTGGCCCACTGGGCACAATATGTTGCACCCTAAACCTTCATATCAAGGAAGGCTAGGTTCTTTCCAATAATGTCAATGTCATCGGCGTACGCTAATAGTTGCATAAAAGTCTAAATGATTGTGTTCCTGGTGTTGGCTTGTGAGTTTCAGGAAATTCTTTCTGACAAAACTAGACATGACTCGGTATAACTCTTCCCTATACCTTGGGTATCCACTTGGACTCTTGCGTGTTCTCCAAAATCTGACTTAGGAAAAATGTTGTGAATTGTGGACATTCCTGCTCTGAAACCACACACAGGAGCCAATCTATTTGTTGACGCTCACACAGGATGGCAAATAAGATCTTATAGGCGATGTGGGTTGGACTGGAACCTCTGTAATTGACGCAGTTGAGTAGGTCTCCTTTCTGATGGATAGGGCAAACAGTGATGAGATTCCATTCATCTGGCATGCACTCATCTAATCAAATCTTAGAAATGAGTTGGTGTACGCTATCTATCAGGTCATTTCCAGCATTTGAATAACTCAACTGGTAAGCCATCAGATCCATCAGCCTTGTTAGCTTGGATAAGAGAGTTGGAAATAAGAGCTTGGAACAGAGTTGTTATACTTACCGCCTCTTCGTTGAAGCGTTTACTTCTGTTCCACAAACGTTTCAATCAAAGTTCTCCAGAAATATTTCGAGTTCGTTCCAAAGGCCAGAGAATGTTTACCTTAAATAAACAGTCAAGTAAAAAATGAAAATACTGAATAATCGATAGGTAGGTATGTTCTTGTACTCACACTTCAAGGGCTGTTCAGGAAGAAGTCGAAAAGATACATCTTTGGTAATAAAGTAGCTATTCTCTCCTATAGATATAATCTTGTGTGATATGGATGGCATTTCACCAAAGTTCCTTGCCTGCACTTTTCGGTGACAATCCAGACAAAAATAACAAAAAAAAAATGACTAACTTCGACATAAATAGTAAGGTTCGGCAAACAACGTAAAGAGATTTGTTTTGACTGAGTTAAAGCACTTAAAATTGAAGAAGGCTCATATATCTAAGAACTCACATGGACTCAGGGCCATGCCTATTTGCTTTAGTTCGAATTGCAAAGTCTGGGAAGTGACGTCAATATTTATGAGCATTTGTATGTACATGCTGTACAAAACGAAGGACATTCTCTTAGGTTTGTTATAACATTGTGTACTCTAAGCTTTTTTTTTAAACAACTTCTGGAGGTAAATAGTTGAATTTTTTAGTAAGTTCTTTTGAAAATTTGATGGAAGAAGACTTCTTTTATAAAATCAAAGTCAAGTATACCTATGTACGTATTTTTTAAAGTTTTGTCTTTCTGTAACAAAAAGAAATTAAAAATGCTCCAGCGGTTGCTCGGTTTGAAAAGTTCTACCTTTACTTGGTTGAATAGCCTGTGTTTGTAGCTTCGTGCAGAACTTTAGTTTTGTACTGGTGTTGGAGTTATTGCCACAGTGTCGCTAATCTCATCTCAACTAACCTGTATCCTCCTTATAGTTTAAGGATCAATGCGTACCCAGTTTTTGGATCTTCATCGCTAAGGAGTTCAAGTTTCTAAGTATTTATATAAAGGATGGGCCATCTAGTGGTTTCTTTTTAAATCATAGGTGGTTTTGACACTGACAGCTGTTTCCCGGTCGAAATCTTGACAGAAAGTCAGTATCATACCTCCGCGGAACGAAATGACTCGCATTACGCTTAAACAACGTTGGGATACCTATATTGAAAACTTATTTCCAAAGTGAGTGCTGTGTAGTCCAAGCAGTGCGTTATTTGAAAGGAGGTTTTAGCCGAAATGATGCACCCACCACGCCTGCTGTACGCAAGCTTCTGCAAAAAGTTCGTGAGACCGGTAGGCTAGTGGACAACACTCATGGTCCTCGTCGTCGTACAGACGAGAATATGGTTGCTGTAGCCGATAGTGTGAGACTCAATTCACGATCATCAACTCTCCATCGATATCAATAGGTCAACATTTCACGCACTAGCCTGAGGAGAATTCTGCACAAAGACCTCGGACTATTCGCTTAGGAGGTCCAATTGACTCAGCAATTGAAGGCGCACTACCATCCGCTTTGTTATCGCTTCTCAGTTTGGGCCTTAGAGCAGCTGGAATTGGACAACGATTTTGGGCGAAAAATCATCTTTTCGCATCTCGGCGGCTATGTAAACAAACAAGATTGCCGCTTTTGGGGCTCGGTCTAGAAACCGATGCATCATTGGACCATTTTTCTTCGAAAATGAGGCAGGGAACAACGTTTCGGTCAACGGTGGGCGTTACAGAGCCATGTTAACCGACTTTTTTTTTTACTGAAATTAAAGACATGAATTTGGACGACCTCTGGTTCATGTAGGATGGCGCACCAGCCACACACCACATGCCACAATCGATCTTTTGCGCATCAAATTCCCAAATCGTGTTATCAGCCATCTTGGCGATGTCAATTGGCCGCCTCGGAGCTACGTTTGATCCCTTGGACTCTTTTTTGTGGGGAACCGTGAAGGACCGATGTTATGCCAACAATCCGGAAACGATTCAATCACGTAAGGCCAATATCATGCAAGCAATCCGTGAGGTACAGCCCAAAACCACCAACTAGGTCTTGGAAAATTGGAGTGGCAGAATGCGCTACTACGAAGCCAGCCGAGGCAGCCACTTGAACGACGTTGTGTTCCATAATTAATTGGAATCTTTGCTCGTACTAACAAATGTAATTTTGTTCATTTGTTTATTGGAGAGCACTCCGTGATCCAATGGCTGGTGATAAACAGAACTCCTAACGCTGAGGAGCACAGCTTTTACTATTTTCTTCTACAAGTAGTAAACCCATGGATTTATGGCAGATATGGAAAGTTCCGACAATCTTTGGTAACTGGAGACGTTTCTGACATTTGATGTGCTTTTCCAAAGGTTCTGCTGAGACTTGGGCATTCACAGTGGAAGCTCGTTATGTTTTTCTTCACCTTAGTTTCGCGCCTGTGTGTGTGTGTGGCCTGTGAGGACACCGATGAGAAGGATCACCTGTGGTCTATTGAGAAGTGTGCACTCCACCTTGTGTCGGCCAAGTCCGTTGATATCTTGGAAGATAGGACACTAATGAGCGGTTGAACCGAGTGGTCCATAGGGATGTCGTGTGGTTCTGAGGCTATTCTAGCTAGCTCATCGACGCATACGTCTCGGAATCCAGCATAGCGTGATGCTGTTCCTAGAGCTTTGATGGCTGCCTGACTCTCGATGTAGATGTCAATATGATGGTTATTTTCCAGAGTGGATAAGCTTCTGCAAGCCTCATTGATACTATAAATCCCCGGCGATTTGTGATTCCTCTGAGAAAATTCCTTTATCCGTTTTTGATTCATCCGTGAAGATGAATATCCAGGTTGTTCCTATCATTTGGGCAGTTCTCGCTGGAGGGAAACTTTGAGATTAGGATGAGTTGAGAATTGGAATAAGGGGCGAAGTATTGAGGGGACGCGATCACGAAAAACCACCTTGTGATGGTGCTTTGTCCGATATGGTAGCCTCTTCAAATCTCGGTTTGTCGTCAGTAGAGGGCACCCTTTGCTACTTTTTCTTTTGTAAAGATGTCCAGTAAGCAGAGCTAGATCATGGTATCATCGGCAGAAGGGGGAGTAGTTCTGATTGTGCTAGTAGTTCCTATACACGTCATACGTTGGATTTCTGTGAGGAATGTACATCCAATAGATAATGGCGGGTTTGGGGCTCCATTTTCTACCGAAAATGCTACTAGGGACTACCGTGTCTTCTGGTTTAAAGTACGTACTAAGTAGTGATTGTTGGTTGGTTGGAAGGATATGTCTTCGCTGTCTAAGCCATCATTGAGTCTTATATACTTTTGCAAGCTGAGCGGACTATATTTTTATGATCACTTAAGCCATCAGCTTCCCTCTACTTACTTACGTAAGACTTGTCTGTATTCCGAATCATAAGCTAGCATCTAGTTGGTTGGCATTTTCATGCGATTTTTTTTCGATATTATTGGACTGAGACCGTCTTCGTTTCAACCTGTTTTTTGGCTCGATTCTCATACTTCAATACTCATGGATTTTGATGCTGTGATTCGTAAATGAGTCTCAAGGGATTGGCTTTAGATTTTCATTCGCGCTATGTTGCACATTATGAGGACATCCACAAGCTCTGGAGCAAGAATAGCAGTACCATGAAAGCACCAGGAGTGGTTTTACTTAGAAGTCTTTCTAAGACATTTAGTTTGCAGAAAAGCCTGAGATTTTTCAAAATGGATTACAGTCCTAAAATAGGAGAAAGTATGGGATACTCCTGCAGTGTAAGCAAAAGTGATGGAAGCGATTCTACTAGGAAACCATTGGCTGATAGGAAACCCCACCATACTATGTACGTATCTGCGTCATACATGAGGAGAATAAGTGTTTGAGTGTTTTAATATTTTTCCGATGGTCTGCTCCTCCCAGCGCTGTTCGCCGTAAAACTAATTTAGCAATATTTCATCTCGTTATCCACTTTCATTCTTATATCCTCTTTAGTCGAGGATGCACTCGCTGAAAGCCTCACATGATGGAAACTGCATTTAATTTTTTCTCAGTGCCACGAGTACGTTTACTCTGTTGGTTGGTGTGCCGAACTATATAGCTGAGTGAGCTTTCAGATCCAATTTCTTAACTTCTCGCAAGAAGTGCATTTGAAGTGGAAAAATCAACAAAGGACTTAAATGGAATTACGAAGTTCCTTCGAATGATGAGGAGATGTCAGTTTCTCCAAAGAAGCAAGTGAAACGTAAGATACCACAAAACTACGTGAGTGTCATCTCGGTGTTTTAAGGAATATCAATCTGCCCATAATCCTTCTAAGCACTGAAAAATCCTCCACAAATACAATGAATCCCGACGCCCACATTGTACCAGCAGCGAGCGCAAGGTACCATCTTTGTAACACATTCTGTGTATTTTCAGCATCAATTTGGCCCCAAAAATGCTAACCGATTCACATCCCCTTGAATGTCCTCTCACAAACATAGATACGATGAAATGTAAGCACAGACAAATCGCACTCGTAAAATGTTACGTATACGCCACCTGTTCCACACAGTAGTTACCTCTCGGAAAAGGGACACAAAACTTCAATTTGCCGAGCGTCTAGGTATTCCTTTTTTTTGTTTGGAATTTATTAGAATTCCTGTAACTAGGATGCAACAGAGTGTTATTCCCTGCACAATCCCCCGGAGAAATTTTATGTTCCACATTGCAGAGGAGTAATTACTCTGGGGCACCGTCTGGGAAATATGTTCTACAGGGTGTTAGCAATAAGTAAACATCCACACACACAGCCACGCCAAGGAGTGACTATGTTTTGTTGGGGCCAGGACATGTGTCTGTGTAGTAATAATTTTCATAAGTAAATATCCTGCATATGTGACATGCACACACAAAAAAGTTTATTAATGAAAAATCGTGAGCTCATAATACCAGGCGAAAGTTTTCTAAGCTTATTAGCGACGTGGCAGGAGAATCCATCCACCGATGGCTCAAAAAATAAAGGACGAAGGAGATGAAATTGCAACTTTTGTTTGTGTTCGAATGCATTGGGCGGGCGCTTGGATGGAGTAATACATCCGAGTCGAGTCATGGCTGTCAGAGTGCACTTTCCTGGCGAACGTGTCTAAAGAAACTTTTCGTGTTGGTAAATTTGCTAAACTTTGATTTTCTCTTGGTTTTTTTTTGTGAAATTTTTCAAAATATATCCTGCTAGTTCAACGTCCTGACAAATATGTGAAACGAACTGTTAATGGCTTCAGAAAAGTATGGAAATGGTTTCATTCTGCCACAGCTTGGTCGGATCTATAAAAAGTAAAGTTTTTGGTAGAAAACTTTTCGTCTTTTTATGAATATCCTTAAATTATTCGCATTTTTCGAATGAAAAGTACTTTGCAGCACGGAAGAATAGATAAAGTTTCTTAATAGTCTCGAGGGGATAATAGGACTCCAAAGGATTTCCGTAATAGTAAAGATAGTTTGGTTGTGTTAAATTTTGTTAGTTTTACTCATTATGCCGAGGCGTCGGGGTCAGATGAGGGAAGAAACTAAAGGGAATCCATAGCATCGAGCACTTGGCATAGTTCTCAGAAAATATTTAATGCTTAGTCTTCCCATTAAAATATCGGAAGAAGTAATTTTCAAACAGTGATTGTATTCAAATGTCGAACAAGGAAGAGATGTCGATTTCTTCAAGGCAACATAGTTGTGTCGTCACTCTTATGAATCCAAGTTGAGCAATATTTCGACTCAGGCTTGGACACTTTTGTAGGGCTATTGTAAACGATGAAGAAGTCTTGTTCCTATTCATGACTGCAAGCAACTATAGATGAATTGTTCTAAAGAAATCCTGCAGTTCCATTTATGCAAGTCAAATGGTGTCAACTCGAAGACTAAGGTCTTTAAGAATGGTATCAACTAAGCAAGAGATTTTGCCTAAAAATCTTTATGGAGTCGTTTCTAGCACAGCTTACCTGCTCCTTGTCTTTGCAGATCAATGTATCTCCACTAAGTAAAGTACTTCATAGCTTAGAAACTATGATGCAGAAGTCATGTGAAAAGCGAGGCAGTCTTTTCGCATGTTGGCCTATCAGACAGTGTCCAGTGAGAACACCGATAATGCAGCTAATTTCTGACCGCTTGAATAGAACCAAATCCACATACATTTCAGATCAAGACTAGGGCTAATCTGTCTTGAAATATTGCAGGGAGGGAGAGTTTCCCAACAACAGGTGGTACTACTAAAAGCGTCTAGTCTTAGCAAGGTAGGATTCTGTGGATCGCACCCAGTCTGACAAGGTCGTTAGCCTTGCAATTTCCTCGTTTCTGTCATCCGACACGCAGCATAGGTTACTGTTGAACTCCACAAATATCTTCAGGAGAGACAAAAGGCAGTTTAAGGTGACATTTGAAGTAGAAGGGATTTGATTGACTGTCGATGAAAATGCTAATATGCCTGGCAAATATTGCATTACATTTCACCCACGATTAGGCTGCCTTGATCGCCCAGATTTCCGCCTGAAAAATGCTAAGTAGAAGTACATTGAACTGTCCTCAGAAGAGGGAGAAGTGACCCATACCCTACGGTCAAGCATGGTCGTGCCGAACTTTTAATCAAATAACAGGGATGGAGAGGTAAAATGAATTAGATCAAGAAGTGACCTGCATGATAGCAAGACTACTGTGATCAGAGTTTGAGTCGAATAGCCGTGTTAATAGCAAATTGTTTGCCAAGAATGTCTAAGGAGAACAGGTAAAGCATTATGTCCAGCGCCGTTGAAGGAAAAGTGCTCAGTGCATCAAGATTGGGATGAGTAGCCTTATAGGCCTGATATCAGACATTTAAAACTATCGAAGGATGGTTCTTATATGATTCCAGCTCTTACTTATGGCTTTTTAATGAGAGTAAATAGCCATAGTTCCTTTCTTTAAGCGTTCAAGTTTATTGGCTTTCTAGTTTAGTTTCCTCTCTAGAATGAGAATCAAGTATTTTGCTACGAACGACTGGTACCATAAATCTTAGGGGAGTCGACAAGGGGAATCTCATACGTGTACGCTTATAGATGACCTCATAAGCGATGACCCTACCAAACGCATCATGAATAATAATATTTGATCCTGGTTGGGGTTGGATTGGGTTAAGTTGGCTGCCGTCGGTCTGACGGGTCCTTTGTGATCAACGCATTCGAAAAAAAACAGAACTTTTTGAAAATAGGTGTTTCTAGTGAGCCCATATTTAAATTTCACTGTCATTTATCAATTAAACGTGCGAAGATCTTATGGTTTTCTCACCAAATTGCATTTTAAATGAACAGGTTCATGTAAGAACCAATAAGGAACGTAACAACATCACCACCCGATGGGGGAATAAGGTACCACACAGCTGGAAGAACATTTAAAACAGTAGCCTACCTCTAGTCAATACCACGTAAAACATTGTTCTGAATGATTGTTCTAAATGTTCTTGTACCAGAAAGTATGTATATCGAGTACAGAGTAAGGTCCTGTCCAACGGATGCACTAGCTCAGATCTTACACCTGACCCCACTTGATCTTTTTGTAAAAGACTCCGCTACAAGCAGTGCTGTTCGATTCAGGGAATCCAAGTGGTCGACTGCTAAGTCGTATGGACACTGTAATCTTGGAAACGAATCGCCTTCAACTGATACCATGTAGACAACCTTTAGTTTTGCGAAATCCTTTTCAGTTGAACTAGTACCCAGAAAAGTATGAGACAGTGGAGGCATTATTAGCGACTATAATCAACTAAATATATCGCAGACTTTTCATCTTCCAGACTCTACATCTTCCACTCAACAATTACACCCATCTGGTTTCCGTGAACACAGTAATTATGAGGGTTCTGAGAGTGCTGACAAGCTGGCTAGGAGAGGGTCAACAGTTCACTAGCGGAAAGAATCGATATTCTGCATCTTCACTTCCTCCAGTTTGCCAATCATAGGTGGCACAGCCTGACTAGTTGTGTCATATCAAGAAAGCCATGGCCCAATTACAACAAACCTAAGCCAAATTAGGTACTTAGTAAATCGAGACCAGATATTCCCAGAGTTGTAACCATTATCACATTATCACAGACCAATACCCAATCGGGGACCATTCGCCTAACCTTTGTTTCGCACACCTTTTGCGAAAGCTCCAGAAGAACTAATGAGAAAGAGTCTCTACATTACTTTCTTTGCTGGTGTCCGGCCTTAACAAGAACCAGGCAGCAAACAGTAGGAAAACCCCGCTTCGTGGATCTCGGCAAGACAGCTTCATGGACTTGGTCTAATTTACGTCATTTATGAAGCACACCCTAGGGCTAATTGGGTTCTTTCTCCAAAGAATTCCCACTCTATCTGCCTACCTAAGGGACAGATTCTACCACGATATTTATCTGCGACGTAGTATTAACCATGTTCATGCCTAATACCGGTAACTTGACATGTAAAAAACAGCATTTGTCGGAAGTAAAAATGTCCAATGAATTTTTTTTGCACATTCTGTACGAGGTTTGCCTGTACTTTAGACCAAAAACCTGATGTGAGGATGATATAGAAAAAATCACATGATAGCGCATCACCTTGTCAGAATCCTTTTTTGACATCCAAGGTCTCGGTAAGATTGTTTCCGAACCTTATGGAGCAGCGAACGTTTTCCATCTGCGCAATCTGACGAGTTTGTGGTATAGTACTACTTTTTGATTCTCAACTTTAAATGTACTCAGTTAGAAGAGTTTCGTTAGTTGATTTGTGGAAGTAATTTATGGGAGTCTTGGGTATCTTGAGTGGTATCTAGAAAAACGTACGACACTATATGCATCATGACAAGCTCATCTATAACATTATTCATGCTTTCTATGGCATTGAATTGCATCAATCCGGATCTGTCCACAGTAAAGAATTCATGAAGCTACTCATCCTACTCCACTTGCGGTGATTGTAATAACTGATCTACGTAGGTAAGATACCCAAGCTATAGATTGGTTACCCGAGCATGTGGCTAACTTTTTTATGAGAGGATTGTAGGAAGACAAACTTTTTCTATTAAATCGAAAGTTTTGTATGTACAGGCAATGAAACCAAAACATATTATGTTCGCTCGACGTGGTACTATGACAGTGTAAGCCAAAGTAACACCAAAATTGTGTATGATCCACCCTGGGAGTGACATTTTAATAACTTCATACCCCCCTAGTACATCCAAATTGAACCACATTCACCAGAGAAAACTTTAAACTCCATTGGTCTGGTTATATCAGAGACAAGCACTTGCATACCGAAATCCTTTCCGTCTAAATTTTTGAATCAAAATCATGAATCTAATCCCATCGCCTGGTTGAGGGGTTTAAGTTCAATAAAAACTCGAATGGAATTCGTGTAAGACTCCTTTAATTCTCGGAACATTTGCACACAATCACATTACATGTTATAATGCGAAAGTCATGTGGCGGAAGCCCTCGAAATATACGTATACGGTCCTTGAACCATATTCCCCACTAACCAACAAAAGAGTGGGTTAATCGTGGTAAGTGTACACACAATCTCCCATGCTGTATGTGTCGTATATAAAAATATCAAGAAATCCATTGAAAAAGCTTAAAAGGAGTTGTCTGAAGGATAAGCAGCAAACTAGCAGCTTATGTTGTAGTTGGACGAAATCACTTTCCGAACATAATGGCTGCCGTAAGAGTAGTCATCCTACTTGAGTTGGTTTTTTTCTGGTCCTCGTCTATCCTTATTCCGCTCCGACACTGCATTTTCATGGATTTAACAATAGATAATTCCGTTATAGAAAGGATTTTTTTTAAAAGAATAAAATACCCTCCCATCCTCATGGTATACAAGCTTGAAACTGTAAGGGAATCGGATTCGGTCCAGGAAATATTGTTTCTGGTGGGGAATATGAAATAAAACTTTTGTCACATTTTCCACGGCAATTTACGGATTATGGCTTCGCACATTGAATCCTGATGGCACATGATGTCCTACAATTTTTTTTTTTTAAATGATTTTCTTTATTTCAATCATTTAAGCATTATTCTTTGTTTGTCTCTATTATAGTCCAATTGACGTCATCGCTGATGGATGGTTCACCAATGGCGGGAGATTTTTTCATGGAAACCGTCTCAGCAGGTGTCAATGGCAAGGAACGAGGACACTTTGTGGATCATTCCGCTGGCAACAAGTGGCCAATTTCATGGATGAAAACGCCACAAAATGTTGGTGGTGTAAATTGGGCCCAGGAGAATTCTAAGGCTGCAAACACATTTGCCAGAGGCCAAAGTACGACAGACACTTTTCAGCCATTCGCCAACCAGTGGACCGAAGATGAGAGGAATTTTTTAGAAGATAATAGCGAGCCAGCAGCGACGGGCACAAAGTGTGCTGGCGACAACACATGGCAGGGAAAGATAGCTGCGGCCACCACAACCACAGATGGGGGAAGTGAAACTGAATCCCAGAATCTGTGGATTCTTAATGAGTTTTGCGACCAAGATGACATTGTTGAGTTCAGGTAAGTGGAATCGTAAATGTCGGAGGATATGTGGTGGAAGGAATGTTGTTTTATGTAGGTTTGTTGTATGTGCAGCTGGTTTTACAGCATCCACTTCAATAACAATATCGTCTGCCAGTATCAATTGTATCTAGAAAGCATTTTGTGGGGTTAGACTGTTTTATGACAGCCATTGTGGCGAGTTTTATGTCCAGCCTCTTTGATTCAAATGTCCAGGAATGTCGGCGAATGACTTAAAGGCTTCAAATCGATTCGAAGAAAGCCAGACCGTACTCAGCTTTCGGTGTTTGTGGATGAGCAAGGCACTAAATCGAGAACATTTTTCGACGTCAATAAACCTATAAACCAAAAAAAAAAAACAATTGAAGACGATTTAAGGTAACGCAAATCGTGTTATTGCTTAGCCATGCATATTCTCGTAATTTCATGAAAAATTGTATACGACCCACGTAACCCATTGAGATACTTTACACGTCGTCATATTTCAAACATAATGGCATCGAATGTACTTTAAATATTCATAAAAATTAATGGGATACCTTTCACGCAATTTATTTTATCTATTTTTGTAGATTTATTGCCGTTTTTTTTAGAAAACCCTTTGCATTGCTTAATCCCATAAACATGTAGCCTTTTGCATAGTAAAGTGGAGGCCTACGTAAACCCATAGACAATGGTCCGTATAGCACCTAACTTATCGACCAAAGTTTATAGAGTATATAATGCGAGGCACGTCCTACATAATTAGATACAGATACCATGGCCCGTCGATACGTGTTGAAACAAATAATTAACAGAAATCAATTGAGATATTGATATTAATCGACTATTTCCGCCGAAAGGACTCTTATCTACATACGTATATGCATACATGTACATATGTATATAATAGTCCGGAGTCTATCAAAAGCACACATGTGTAGTTGTCAGACAGTGTAAACACCAAGGACACGGCATTTGAAAGCAAACGAAGGTGCTGTCGAAATTTTATTCTTTTTTCGTTGTGTTGTCTCAATCATAACCGCTCGAATCACCAACAGACTCGGAATGCCTACTATACTTATAATTAAGTCAAAAAATTCTCTGTCTAGTTCAGGTACCACGCAGGAAGTAATGAAATCCAAGAGCAATTCTGATTGACAGCCCCAGCTGGAACGTCAATCCGAATTGCTATTTTGTGTTCAGGGAAATACACCACAGCCCTGAGTTCCAAATCATTTTACTTCGTACTTGTCTATTTGCTAAAATTTGGATCAAAAAGCTCAGAGTCAGACATTGATGGTCTGGTTAAAATGAGAGAATTATGCGAATCAGATGACTAGGGGACTCAGAAGTAAATCAGCAAAGTTGTTGTTCTACAAAACGTGTATGCAACAGAGACCATTACTTACTACTTAACGGGGTCCCGATGCATGAAAATTCTCTGCCTGGTTCACGGCAGTTTCCTACTTCCTTCCATCCTGTCTGCTGCTTTCAGTTCTCCTTTGACCATCCGCTTGATCGTTGAAACAATCGGACTTCCTCGTCGTCTCGAGCCTGTCAGCTGTGATTCGAAGATCTGCTTTGCTGGAGCATAATTGTCCATTGGCTCTATATAGCCAAGCTAGTGTAGTCGACGTGTTTCGGCTTTTGGACTACATTCACATCTTGGTACCTCCATTCGCCTTCCTCGCATACAGGATCGAATATTCGATGAAGAAGTACTCAATTCCTGCTTTGCTTTTCTGCTTATCGTCCAGCCCTTGCCTTCATAGGTTTCGTCTTTCAAGTTAAGAGTTTCCCCGAATCAAAGTAGGTGCGGTTTTTTAGGGTAAGTCTTCGTCGAATCTCCTGTAAGACGTAATGAGAAAGAGACCCTGGGTGTAACAATGTCTTAGAGGGCAGCACCTTTGAAGGTGGGGAAAATCATGGGCACCGTGGCTCAAGTGGTTAATGTGTTGGACCACGGAGCAAGAGATTCGAGCAAGAAGGTCCCTTCTATTCGTGTACAGATTATAAAACGCACGGCACGAATGGTTGTGAAAAGCTAGCTCCAGGGTCTCATAGACCTGTTCCACCAAAATTTTATATTTTTTACAGAATCATGTCCTTTTCCAAATATCCCCTGCAGCATGTGAATCAATCAAATAGTGTTAAGTAAAAGTACTGAAAACGAAGTTGTTCTACGATCTAATTAGCAGATCTGTCTCATATCTTTGGTTGGTCGTGCATACAGAATGACAATATCCAGAGCAGATATAATCATACTTTGCTCAGTTCCACCGGTTACTATTTTCTTTCAAATCTCTATATCGCAGGAAGTCTTCCCCATACTTTGAAAGAGCTCTTCCATAATCACCTTTCCAATTACTGACCAATTATTGCTAGACTTTCCTGTAAATCGAAGCTCCTTTGAAAGATTAGAGGTTGGAAAAAAGTCGATGAAATTGTCACTGATTTTAATAATGCCTTTGATAAGTCTTCAGATGGAATCATTCTTTTTGAACTTAGAGCAATCGGATTTTAACCGAGTTTAATTCTATTGATCAAATCTTAGTTTTTGAAAAGGCAAGTCCAAGTCCTCTTTAGATGGTCGGTATCCAACTCCTTTAAAGCTATCCGGAGTGCCTCAAGACAACCATCTTGGACCTTTGATCTTCATTTTTTCTATCAATGATGCTGATTGTACACACATTGCATTACCTTCGCAGTTGGCATGTTCAGGCACATTAACTCATCCACTTCAAACTGATTTGAAGGACTTCTGAACCTGATGCCGAAAAACTTCTCTTGAGCTCAATGCCTACAAATGCTGAGCCATCTATCCCAAGATCCTCCCCTATTTGTGACCAAATCATAATTGTATTCCGTAATATGAGTACTATCTGTGAGAGATAACTACTTAAATTTTTCCTGACATTTTGACCACTGTACCAGCGGATTTAACTCTTGGTTTTGTGAAACCATGGTCTAAGGAATTCTCCCATCCTTTTCAAATTTGTTAGACCAATTCTTAAATATACATATTAGCCAAGTATGGACGTTCTCTCACGATACACCATTCTTCCGAATCGAGGTTGTCCAACGCTGATTTATCCGTTTGCTATACGCGAACTTCCTCGGGTCGACCGGCTTAACCTTCCCGAACGTACGATCACTCGTAAAACGCCGTGGTAACATCGATAGCTCCGCTCTGCTACTATGATATGTATCTCTTAACGCCAACCCACGAAGTCGAGGATCAGAAACCCTCTTCAGTCTATCACTGCACCAACTATGGCTATATTGAACCAATGACCAGAATGCTGGGCATGACTGACAGGAAAAGCTCGTACTCTGAGCATCAGTGTGCCACATGAATTTGTGTGAAACCCTTTTAACAATCATTTCTTTCTTTTTTATGTAACCCGAGTGAAGGCTTGTACCTTTTAAGACAGATTGAGACTAATACTCATCAAATCTAAGCTTTATTAGATCAAATTGTCGGTCCACGAAAAATACTACACGCGGCGAGTTTACAAAGTCGAAACCCACATACGTACATGTGGCAAATGTACATCTAGGGAAAAACACGCGTGAATCCTGTCATGACAAAGGACGAATTAAAGTAGGAGGCCTGTCTACAGCCTACCCTTTACGAGCAGGAAAGTACAAGTCTACAGACCTTGTTCCTGACTTTTTCTGGACAAAATTCCTATAGCTCAACCTAATGGTTTAAAGTCTGATATGTTCAACGACTTCTAGTCAGTCAATGACACTTTTAATTCAACCTCCTCACAACCAACCTGCAAGTAGCAGAGCTCGTTCCATCGCAAGTTTTCGAATATCATCTATTCTAGTTATTGCTGACCACATACCGAATGTCTTCTTAAACTTTTCCATTTACAAGGCTTCACTTCATTTTGTTTTTCTATTCAGAACTTTGCGCAATTCAAGAGCGAAAACTATTGAAGAAAGTGACTATTTCGGCTGTCTACTCAAGATAGTCAGGGGTCCTTTCATGATTTCTCCTAAGGAATCACAGATTATATCTGAACCATGATTAAGAATATTTCAAATAGACGATGACGCCTGTAATCACTCAAGAATACTAGACGCTGACTGATTGACCATGGATGGACGATATAAACAGTGATTTTTCTAGTACCCGTGGGAACCACTTATTGGACAATCCTTGCCGACCCTCCATGCTGTTTTATAGTAAAACACATTCAGTCCATTTATAAAAGGCTGCTGGTGTAATTAGCACCAGCCTTGGTGAGCTAAAAAATATCAGTCTACTACCAGTGGTCAGGTCAATCTCTTCTTTTTCTATGCTACATGCTGTGCAACCTCCAAACTGATTCTGACTTCCATCCTGATTTCTTTTCTCCACAGACTCAGTTGTTCTTTCTGTTTGAAGGAGTGCCAGCTCCCCGCTCTCTACTTGTCTAGATCTCATCTCCTTTTCGACTTGTATGACCGCAGTGCCAAGAACACTTTAAGTTCACTTTCACGGTAGCCCTGACTATATATGTAATTTAAAAATGAATCCAAGAAATAACCAAAAGCCAAGCAATTATTGGCAAACGAACTACGAACTATTAATTTAATTTTTTTTTCTCTCATTTCCTTTCGTTTCAGGATATTTTTTCGTCCCACCAAGGAGGCCAACATCAGCAACAACAGCACTCGAGGTGTTAGCCCACTGCATGTGGTCCACAAAAAAACCATTTCATTTAAGATTGCAAAAGGTAATTTCATTCATTATCCTTCCTTCATTTACCATGGCCAACTCCTCTCGACTACCCACCTGATTAACCACCTCATTCCAGACTGTCAACTAACCCTGAAGGCAACATCAGGTTCATTGGATTACACAACGCTACCACTCTACAGCACCGATTGTACGGTGCACTTTCCGTCCTTTCAGGTGGCCACTCTGGGCCAGCTACCACCGGGTATCCTCGTCGAATTGACACGTCTCAATGTGCCGTGCAACAGCGGTGGTTATTTAAAATTCACCGGTCGTTCACAGCTGTGCGGCAAGCTCGAGGAGCTCAGCCTCAACGAGCGGACATACCATTTCGACGTACTGCAAAATACTAGTGTTAAGATTTACAAAAACCCCATGTTTAGCCTAAATTATAAATTAGTTGACTTCTGTTACAACGTGTCGTCGAGCAACGAGAGCGGCCAATTCTACGTCCGCCCGACGAGACGTGACTCCCTCGAGTGTTATTTTCGCATTCATCTGCCATACGGCAATCGCATTCAGTTGCAATTAGTTACGAATAACGATAGCGATGTAGTGAATTCGAATCCTAGCCTAGAGAGCGCCTCAGCCGCCATAACCACCTCTTCCCCCACTTCAACTACAACGACGACGCAAACGTTTGCGAGCGACGCCACTACGATATACACGAGTCTAGGTTTAAGTATCGAAACCAATATTGTTAATCTATCTTTAAGTGCGAACGAGGATTTCGTTAATAGAACGATGCATCATCGGGTCGCGACTGCAGCGATGGGGTCGGGTGGTCCTTTGGATACAAGTACCCGCGATTATGCGTACGGCAGTAGCAGTGGCTTTGCCTCGGATGAGAGCCCTATTGGCAGTGGACGAGCCGAATGCCATGGTGTTGTGATAAAAATTTTCGAAAACGAGTTCGCCAAATGGTCACATTGTGTAAATAGTTCAAGTGAAGTGAACGGATTCTTTGTGGAATCCACCGGGAATACACTGAATATTCATCTTGTCCGGCCGGTGAGACTGAAAACGGGTGGGAGTGTAGTTACGCCTTTGGTTGTAACTGCCAGTGAACCAGAGGACGATTCGAGACCTAGTCAACTGCCGTCAATTTATTTGTCTTACGTGGCAAAACCTATTCCGGAAATTGTTGCGAATTGTGCCTTCGGTTGGATTGCTTTGCAGCAGTTTTGTGTGACAGCCATTGAGGAATCGCAATCGTGGTTGGAAGGAGAAAAACATTGTGTCGCGCTGGGCGGACACTTGGCATCGATACGAAGCGAACTGGAACAGAGCATCATCGATAGTTTGCTCTTTAATAGGTGAGTTTCTTTTAAACTTTTTTCCATGGAGATAAGTATATGTGAACGACTCATGAACTCTGGTACCATCAAAAATGCTGATTGCCACGCCCACAGGCTTCATAAGTAAACGGAAAAACACTTAAATTTGTGTTGTGTTGTGCATTCTATTTCAGTTCAGAGAACGCTTAGGTCAGTCAAATATGTTTGCTGAACCAGTTCTTTCTTCCAGTTCATTTAGTTCAGTATAGTCCGCTGCTCAGTAAATTCTGTATTGTGCGATTTGGGACATACATATCTGCCGTAAACTCTTATTAGACTGGCATTGAAAACGAATTCACTTAGTTCACTTATTAGAGTTCTTTTTTGAACTATGACGTCCGTGGTTGATTACAGCCAACACAGCCTTCAGTGAATCCTCCGTATAGTGAGATGATTCGAATGCGTTGGAGAACTGATTGGATCCTGGTAAAAGAAAACAAGTGGTAAGGGAGCTGCATCTATAGGATCACTTCAAACATATTCTCATTCATCATATCCTCGACTTCAGCGATGGCTGTCCAAGTACGACTTTAAGTGTATTTTTCATGGAGCAGATAAGTCACCTCAGCATGGAACTAACTCTACAATGAATTTTCATTTATTCCTTTTTTTTTCGTCGAAAATCAGGTTGTAATGCCCTCAAGCAACTAGTCGTAGTCTTAGTCATTCCTTCCTTGATCCTATCGAAACAGTAAAAGAACTGAAATGTTTTGATGAGTAAAGACTTCAGAGATCAGGTCCCTTTGACTTCCGATGGCGCTCTACGATATGATCTTACATTGTCGGAGGCTGAATCCCTCTTCGTGCTGGTAAACCGTTGTAATACCCTCAAGCAACTGGTCGTAGTCTTAGTCATTCCTTCCTTGATCCTATCGAAACAGTAAAAGAACTGAAATGTTTTGATGAGTAAAGACTTCAGAGATGGAACTCGGGAACTCTTCCTAAGAGACAGCTAGAAACACTTCCTCGGTAGTTTATTAAGGGCTGATGGAAGCCCTCATCTTCCATCTACTCCATCTCATGTTTGTAAGAACTTCAATAATAAAACACCGAACAAACGATGTACGAATAGCTGACATAATTTTGGACATATTTGTAAATGCTTTTTCAATAAGAACATAACAATTTTGTATTTAAATAAAACACCGAATAATTAGGATATTGGTCTGAAGTTTAGTCCAGATGAAGTACACATATTAAATTTAGGAATTCGATTTCAGTTATGTGAGCCACTTGCCGACAAATATCAGTCGGAACCGAATAAGCCAGAAATGAGCTACATCGCTCATTTGATGGTGATTTTTCGTTGAAAGAGTTCAATCGAAGAACTTTCCGTACTTCAAATGATTAATAAGCTTCAGTGCTTTAGTTAGTTTGACTTTATAAAGGTGTATGCCAACATCTTTACGCACGATTCGCAACAAGTTGGACTCAGAGAGTCCCAATTTCTGTGAACGGCTTAATCGATTGATTTTGATCATTTGGAACTGAAGCACTTACGGCTGCGATATTTTCGGTACTTCGATCGGTGCGTTGTCTCTCTGACAAAGAATCCTTCAATAAACAATATGTTGATTCAATCTATCCATCATAGCAAGCAACACCTATCAGGTGGGAGCATTATTATGATCGAAAATTATGGTAAGCGCTCTTAAAATTGTGACCACCGCCTCACGATTTCGGTAGAATTTTCTAATAATTTCCAAACATGGCTCGTTTGTGAACTTCACCATATTAAACAAGTAAACCTTGGCTGACGTTTTGACATTGACGGATCATAAACGAAGTTCAAGAGTGTATTTATATTATAAAACGAAATTGTTATGTCTTTACTGAAAACCATTAAATATTTGTGAATCCTTCAACGACTCAAAGAAAGTTGAAGTTGAGATGACGAAAGGACTAACTCTCCCTACTTGACTTGTTCCGAGTTTGGGAAATTTAAGTTAAAATTTAAGCAGGAATCCATTCCGTCTGAAACATTTTCTATGAAAATAGTTTTAAAATCAATAGTTAGAGTCAAATCTTTTTGGTTATGAGAATAAATTTGAAAACGGAATGCTTTCCAAATCAAAACTCCTTTCCATTGAGTTGTTAATATTTATACAACCGAAGGAGATGCTGCATTCTCTTAAAGGACATATTGTGTACCATCTTCCTTGCAAAAACATACGTATCTCATAAGCAAAGTAATTCTGGCTTTAGCTTGTACGTTGCTGTAATAAAATTCCTCTGCCCAAAGGTCACCACATCTAATCAAATTGAAAGCAATCCTGTTTCTATATGTATTACTTTGTAGTTCCATAATCTCCCGGATTTTACATCTCCACAAACTGAATTGCAACTCTTTCCACAAAAAGACAATTGCCTGAGTGTACGAGTATGTCTAGTACACAAAACTATGCCTAAAGTGTTCCACAAGAACAATCTCAAAACAACTACCATAACCCACTTACAATGACGCTCTTTTGAATTCTTCCCACAGCCCAGGATACCATGACCACTTTGCCTACTGGGTAGGAGGTTCAGATAAAAATTTCGAAGGCGATTTTCGATGGACTGATGGACTTCCATTTCAGTATACAAGTAAGTAATTAACTCACAAAAGCCCACTTAATCCAATCCATTTGGCCATGGCCTGACTTTGTTATTCTTGAATAGATTGGTTTCCAGGCTGGTCCCAGCACGGTCATTATAACAAGCAACCCAATGACGACGGCCTCAGCAGTCAGGATTGCATTGAACTGCGTCGATATTTTCGAACGCCCCCGGGAATTCAATCAACTCGCAGCCCTTTGACCAGCAATTTCATGTGGAACGATCGAGACTGCAACGCAAACAATTTTGTCATCTGCGAGAGACCAATGAGTGATGGTATGCGATGTCCTTTGTCTCTCATTGTTTACATAGAAAAATCTATATATATGTATTCCCTTTGTTCGACGAGCAGAAACCTTTCGCAAGAACTGGATAAATGACTGCAATAAAACCGTCTCACTGACCAAGGAGCATCCCAGGGCGGCGGTATGGAGTCCCTCCTTTCCTCGCCAGTATCCAGACAATGCAAATTGTTTTACAACAATAACAGCGCCAAGTGGCTATCGAATTGTATTGGAATTCGAAGAATTAGTCATCGAAAATGAACCAGGGTGGGTATCCCTTAGAAAAGTTCAAAAACAAAAAAAAAACATCACGTATACGCCAGAGTGTCTCTTATCCTTTTCAGTTGTACATACGATTACTTGGAAATAACCGAACCAACTGCCAGTGGTGGTGCCCAACATTTGGGAAATCTCAATATCGAGCCGAAATTTACGAAATCTTCCAGACACAATAAACTCAAAGCGACACCATTCGCCAGTGGCATCCTCAACACAAACACTAATCGAGACTTTCAAAAGCGGAGTTCTTATGACAACCCTAGCCTTAGTTATACCTCTAGTTATGTGAACGCAAATAGTTATAACAATTTTAATATCGCTCAAACTAACTATCAGAATTTGTTGAATATCTTTTCGAATCTGTACAAACCGCACGCGAATTTTTTAATACAAACTCCAGACTATCCGAAGGGGAATCCCTACTATCCGACGGCAAAGGGTGCCAAGAATGAGGCGCTGCCGAAACGTCTGTGTGGCGATTGGAGTTCGAAACTGAAAATCCTTCGGCACATATCGAGTGGATCGTATCTGGGCCTGCATTTTGTGTCCGACTATTCGCATCATTTCGGAGGCTACAAGGCGAAGGCGTTCATGGAGAACAGTAAGTTGCAAGAAAGTAGTTTTTTTTTTCAATTAGATTTCGTTCGATATACGCTCATGTGTACATAAGGACATTTTTAGTTTTTAGTTTTGCCAAACATTTTACTGCACTTTGTATTCATATCGTTCACTGCATGATTTCCATTTACGAGTATATCGTGTAAATATTAATTTTGTTTTCAACTTTTTCGTTTTCTAAATTCTATTTATCAACAACGGCTGTTGTTAAGACAATTTTCAAAAGGTTTCGTTGATAAATTTAGCTGAATTTTTTGGAAAAAGAAAAACGACTACGTATTGTCAATCTTAGAAGCAAACAGAAGGGTGACCAGATAAAAACAATAGGAAAAAAGATTTAAATAAAACAACAACGGTGTGAAATATTACATTGATTCTACATTTATTTTAAAGCTAGATTCATGCCATTTTGTGTGAAAAAGCTCATCATTCAAATGGCCGCCTCGGTTTCCCTGGCAGTGCTTCAAGCAGTTGGTCCAATTTTTGATGACTCGGTAAAGCAAATGTGCGGCGTTATTCCGGCGTTGACCTCGGATTCGTTCAAGGTAGTTGACTTGTTAGCGTTGACTTGACTGAACCTCAGAGAAAATAATCGAGTGGTGTCAAGTCGGATGATCGCAATGGCCAATTGACGAACGGTCGCCGTGAGATGACCCCGTAGCCAAATTTCTCCTTGACAACTCCGAAAATTGCGTCGCTTGTATGACATGTAGCTCCGTCTTGTTGGAGCAACAGCTCAGATATATCGATTTGGCCGAACTCTGGCCACAGAAAGTTGGTTAATATCGTTCTATACCTGTAACCATTGACGGCAAAGTGCCTCAATCCTCATTTCGAAAGAAATAAGGTCAGATGATGCCGACATGCCGTGAACCGCACCAAACTTGTGGATTGTGTTCGCTCCAATAATGGCAATTCTGGTTGTTGACACAGCCGCTGAGCCAAAAATGGACCTCGTGCGAAAAGATAATTTCAGATCTCCCTCAACATTTCCAGCGATACTGGCCCAAAAGCCCAAAAGCCCAAAAGAGTGTACTCATACTGAAGCCAGAAACAGCTGAAATTTCGATAATACTTTCTTAATTTTTACGTGTTTGGTAAGTTTGAAACGATGTATAAGGGAATGGCAAATCTTTGTAAATATTTTGACAGCTGGGTGTTATTGGTAACTTTGACAGCTGCTGAAACATAACAATTGGAAAAAGTATCACTACTGTGTGGTCAACCTATAGTTTTTCAAATAGTGAACGGGATAAGAACACACATTGCGAGAGACCTATCGAAGACTGAACAGTGCCTCGCCAGTTAAAGCAATAGCCCACTTCCTCCAAGTTCGAAGATCTGGTATTCCATGCTAAGGCTTTCAAGGCAGCCTGACTGTCAATAAGAACTACAATGTTTTGAATTGTCTTTCAAAATGCGGCAAGTTTCGAGTACTGCCAGTGCATCAGGCTGAAGGACACTGTATATCTGAAAGCCAGATTGACTCAGATATCTGGAGCAGGTTCGAGAAATTCTAGCAACTATCCCGCAGTTTATTTCTGTGCCCTCTGTGAAGATGGTTGTTTCATACTCCTTAGTAACACAATTTTCCCGATCCAGTCTGGATGGAAAGCTATGACCATTCGGTACTCATATAATGAGCAGTAAGAACATTCAAGGATATCATGGCACTTGTAGTGCCAGCAACAAAGAGGTCCTTTCTTATGGGAGGATGGGGTGTACGTACTAAGAGGAGGATAAGGAAAGTCGGCATTTAGGTTTTCGTGCCAAAAATCAGACTAGGAGAGATAAAAGGAAACTTTGTGTCTCCTTTAAAAGAGCGCAGCACTAGGCAGTCTATGGTAGTCAAAACTTGGCAACGTTAATGTAGAAAAATACTTCCAGTATGGAGATCATTTACAGAATAAGGTACATATATTAAAAAGATAGGCCTAAAGATAGGTCTACTAGTTTTCTTAAATCCAGCTTTAGTTAGATTTATTTTGACAAAAGACATGTACCTACTGATGGCTACAGTAGTGGCATTTTCAGGCTTCATTGTATACATAGAAACAATAGCCCTGCAATCTATTGAATTAATTGATAACGAGGTCGTGGTCTCTTGGACCCTGGTGATGCTTGTGTACGCCTATGTTCCAAAATAGGAATAAAGAACGATATAGTCATCAAAAGTCTTTGTCACTTCCTCTGAGTTCTTGGGCACTCTCCTCCCTGTTGTCCAAACTAAGCCTTCTGGCATCCACGATAGCTTGATCCTTAAATCGGAGATTTGGTCTACTTGTCGTCTTGCACTTGTGGATTGTGGCTCAAAAATTCCTTGCTGAAGGCTTATTGCCCAGGCCCTAGATCGGACCTTGACGTTATTTGGTTTTTCGACATCCGCACCTTGGTACAGGTCATAGAGTTTGCGGTTGTATCTTCTTCTACAATCGTCCTCTTCGCATACAGGGCCGAAAACTCGGCGAAGAACTTTTCTCTCGAAAGTGATCAAAATCTCCTCTACTTTCTTGCTTATCGTCCATTACTTGGCTCCATATAGTAGAACTGGTAAGATCTATGGTTTGTGAAGCAAATTTTATCATTCATTTGACGATTTGGCGTTGAAGACCTTAGTGTGGACCTGGAGCTTTCTTACATGAAAAGAAAGCAAACAAGGTTTTTCACAAAAATTTTCCGACCCTTAGTCGGTATCTGCTGCCTGTTTCAGAGCCATAACGAGTATCATGGCTTCTAGTGTCCGTACTTTCAGTTATATCTCTTTTCGTTTTGTATGCTCCTATGTAGCAGTTGTGATCAGTTCCATGTTAACCTTTCTTTAAAATAGAAATGACTTTATTACTGTCCTGCTAGTCTTTTTCACTAAATGACAATAGTTTACATTGATTCCACAGGAGAGGACTCAAAATAAAGCCTTGATGTTCTTGGCCTACAAGGCTTTCTTTTTTGAAAATCCTTTGCGAAAACCTATCCATTTTCGTAAGACCCCCATGTATTATCGAATGCAGTCTCTCCATAAAACCAGCTCACTATGATGGACTTTTCTCCAATTACAATGAATCCTGCCTTCGAAACTGAACTTCCAAACCATCCAATTGATCTGATTTAGTTCAAAATATCATTCGTCGCTCCATTGTGTAAGGCGCAATGTGGACTTGTTCTGATCTTGATTTCGAACCTCTTTTTTCCGATTATTCGATCTTTCCGTTACCCGGCATTTATTCATTTACTAAGCATAACATTGTGCAATGTTCCAAGAATCTTAAGCTCTTCTCTACACCACTTCATAAGCTTAAATTTCATATCGATAGCCTGACTGTCAATGAAAAGAGGTGATATAAAGGTGATAGGAACTTGAACTTTTTTGGATATCCCTAGCAAGTCAAAAAAGATACCCCTTTATCCATATCTGATCCATCTGTAAACACAGAGATGATACCAGGCACCCCAGGTATGTTATTCAGCCGCCATTTTGATTTTATTGATATTTGTCAGTCCGCATTGTTCCGTTTGGACTACCTGGCAAGTGTTAGGATGTTATCCGCGTGTATACTCCTTTATCCGCGTTTGTTCCATCTGTAAAGACAGACATGAATACACTCTACAATTTCCTTGGCTTGAGTTTTCTGATACAAGGCATCCCAGGTATGTTATTCAGTCGCCATTTTGATTTCGTTGACATATGTCAGTCCGCATATTTTTGTTTGGATTAACCTCGCAAGTGTGATGATGTTAGGAAATGCAACTGAATAGTTAACACTTTCGAAATCTACCAATTAATGCATTCAAGTGGAATAAACCCATTACACGCTGTCTAATTGACTTTGGAAAAACTAAAGGTACTGTGTTCTAAATTGGAATTTAGAAGTTTTCTTGTTACTGTTGGAAGACGTCAGTACCATAATTTGTCTTTACCCCCCTCGCGGCGAGAAGCAAACAGAAAGTCTGTGTAGTGTAGCTACGTCCTTATTTATAAACTTGGGTTACCAAGAAAATTAATCTGGTTCTGAATAAGTAATGTGAGTTTCACTGCACTGTGACCTTATCGCATATACGTACGTATACGACTACAGTGCGGCAAAAAAAGAAATAACAAACAATTTTATTAATTAAACTTTCATGGCGCATTCTTTATTGAGTCATTTTTCAGGACTTTACCATCTCAAGTGGCATAAAAGCACACAGAGACCATAACATTCTTACTTACCATCGCTTTTATCGCAGGACCAATTGCTTTATCGTACAGTTTACCATAAAAATGGCAACTCATTACTTGTCAGAGTGTCATTCCCCACCAACGATGCAATTGACTCATCTTTTCACATCATAAACTTTTTTTTTTTTTTTTGATTTTCTTTTTGATTTTTAAACCACAGCGCGCTATACATTTTCGTAAAATCACACACATTACCGATAAATCCGTAAATATTTTCATGCGAATAACTCCATTCAATTAATTTTGATTTACGATTGCGACGCCATTTGCCATTTGCCATTTGTTGCCCATATAGTACGTACTGCATAATTTTTGTAACACATTCCCACTAAAAGCAGAAAAAATAAAAATTCCGACATTAATTTCAATAAAAAAAACTTATTTTTTTCATATTTTGAGGGATGTATTCCTTTTTTGGGTTTTTTTGTTTTTGCAAATTGGATTTATATATCATTTGGTCCATAAAATCGGCAAACAATAAAAGAGAGAAAAAGAAAAATTAAAAAGCGCTCTTTGGCGCTAGCCCTGCCCTCTTGTGTTCTAACGTAGCCACACACCACCACAATTTATGTACATGTCATCGAAGTGACATTAAATAATATTTAATGTTGTGCTTTATATTATTATATGTATGAATATTGCGATAGGAAGTCACCTACGTGGTAAGTTCAGAAAAACTTTGTGTTTATGTCTCCTTTCGTTTATTGATGTTTTATTCTGTTTCTGTTTCTATTTCTGTTTTTGTTTTTCTGACTTTGTTTTTGATTCTTTTAAATGTTGTTGTTTGAATGTTTGTTATTTGTTAACGTATAAATGTTAGTTGATGTTTACTTATTGCCAATAAGTGCAATTTTTATTAGCATAAGATTCATGTCTTAAAATGTGCTGGCAATATCATAAGGCCCTACTTAATAGGTTCTATAGTGTAGGGTGAACCAAGTTCCCGATCTCTATACTCTTTGAGATTCTTTCGTCAACTTTTGTCGTCAATGCGAAGCATAAAATAGAAGGACTACTGTCAAATAATGCTAATGCTTTAAGTGCTTAGTTTGTCTTTTTCTCTCAAATCTGACAGACGGTCGACTTAGTTGACCTCGATGTTGATAGTTGATGATTGGTTGTCAACTTAATTCTAAGACCCTGTTCAATGAGGATTCACAGACTGGTTTTTTTTTACTTTCGCGTATTCAGATTAATAGTCCTTTTCGAACACCTCCACGGATTTTTTTTTTTTTAAGTTTGGTAGTCGGCGCCAAATGAAATTGGTTAGGTTTGATAAAAAAAAACTTTTTACAAGAAAGTTAATGCTTTTCGAAGCAAGTTGGTCAACTCTAGTATTTCTATTGTTAACTTCGTGACTTTCTCAGTTTTTTATTGATATTTTCATCCTTCTTTCGAGTGACAGTGACTAAAATTTCCAAACGTCACAAAAATCCACGAAATTTCAAAAAAATTGAAAATCCCGATTGCCGTAACTTGTCAGTTTCTCGCTTTCCCCCTCGCTTTTGAACGTAAAAAAATCCAATCCGTCAATTGGGTGAACAGTCTCTAAAGTTATGTTCAAATGATTGTCAGATCTGACATATTGTTATCGTCTAAACGATAGAAACGAAAGCTGTCGTCTGTGGTTTGTTCCATCGATAGTGCTTGATAGTTTTTGGCGTTACTTGAAGCAAATTTTCATCGCCTAAACGGCAGTGAGTTTGAATGTTACATGAAGCAAAACTAGTCGTAGTTCGTGATGAAGACCCAGGTCTACAAACGAAAAATTCCCAACATTCGCCTGAACTACCAATTTTTGTTTAACAACGTTGTAAGCCAAGTTTTGTCAGACAATTACGAGGCCGGTATTTAACAATAATTTACAGGTATCTACAAATCGGGTGAACAGTCTTTTGTAACATTGTCAAACATTTAGAACTTTTGGAAATTGGAAGATGTCCGAAGCCTATGGCATATTTTGGACGAGAGGTACATATTTTGACTCCTGCATGTTGCCACTAATTAATAAGGATAGGAAAGTGAGTGAGGAAGTTTATGCCAGTGGATTAGCAATTCCTTCGTCCACACAGCACAGTATTTCATCCTCGATGCTACCTACCAGGCCAAGATCTTCGCAAGTGCCTCATTTTGTTTCATGTCGATTTAAGTTTTGCATTTTTTCATTCTTTTCCATTTAATGAGGCACGAAAAGAAAAAAAGTTCTGGGAAATGCTAGGATTCTGACAACTTCTGACAATGGATATGCAGATATCTGATATCTGCTATGAAGAGGTGGAAGGTCTTATAAGACCTACACTGCAGCATTTAGACAAGAACGCATTCCATCCGTGAAGATGGAAGACAGGCCAGTCTTACTCCTTTTGCAAGGTAGAACGAGAGATGGGTTTATTGGCCTTTTTCCACCATAGGATGCTGGTAAGATAGGTCCATTGAATCACCTTTAACTTCATTTCCCATTTTTACCAAAAGACCCGGAGGGCTTTAGTCACTTTTTCAGTAATTCTGTCTCGACGAGGTTTCCATTTAAGTTTATGGTATGCAGTTACCCCAAGGCACTTTGTTTCTTTAGAGAAATCCAGATGTGCATCATTTAGAGTTAATGCTTGGAGTTGTAAAGTTCTCCTCTTGATAAATGTTATGATAACTTTTTTGTTGAGTTAAATGTTAGCACTTCCGAATAGTACCAGCTATTACTTATGTTTCGGACATTTTGCATTTGTCTTGCTGGCATACTTGACAGACTCATTGGTCCATATTGTCATTGTACTCAGTTGTGTGGCATCAGAAGTACCACTTCGATGATTTGTAAACTGTCTTTGATATCGAAGTACAAACAGATATACTTGTTTCTAACCCATCCTTTGCAGTTCATCAAACTAATAAGCTCAAACGTGATAAGTCAAGAACCTTCTTTACTGTGACGTTGCGTCTAACCTATTGCTCTTGGATCTAGCCAGCGCATGTTAGGTGATTAATAGTCACATCATCAGGTCAAGGATACAGAAAGCATAGTCTGTATACTGGGACTTCAGCCTCACTTTCTGCCTCATAGAGCTTCATAGCCCATTCAAATTCGGTTGAGGTTACCCTTCGTCCTTTTTCGCTAGATGTCTCAGTTTTAATGGATAAGTCATCATCATAGTCATCGTTTCCCCCACTCACCAAGAGAACTTGAAGGCCTACCATTTACTTTTGTGGCAAATCAGGAAATTAAACTCTTTCGAAAGTTTGAATCCGAAAACCACAACATTCAACAAATCCTCTTCCGTACCTCTTCCACCGGTGGTGTCACTAAAACTCCACTTGAAACTATTAAAGTATTCGAAAACGATCAACCGCGATTACACCAGAAGGACGTAAAAGGTCACAAGTACGCTAAAATCCAATTCGGTCAATTAAATGCCAAACCAGACTGTATTCCAGAGGGGGTGCCTATAAATCCGCCTTCGTGCGGTATTCAAATCCCTTTGAAAACAAATCAAATTCCAACGACACGTTTCTCAGGAAATCCTTTTAAATGGCAACTCGTTTCCGTAGGGCTATGCTTCTATTTATTGATTTATTTCTTTTCCTATCCCTGGTTATCCTTCATTTGAGTTAATTTATATTTCATACCCGTGTGCACGGAGACTTTTAGCAGCTCTCAAGGATATATCTACTCTCATTGGCCATCAATTGAAATTGGCGATCTAGAAGTTCAAACCCAGAGACACTATACATTTCAATTTGTGTTCGAGGTGGGTGGGTGCTGGGAGATACTGTAATAACCACAAGTGCTACATTATCCTTGTATACATGCAAATTACGTTCGTTACCCATGCAAGGAGCACATTCATTTCAATTATCCCTTTATTAGGCTGGTGCTGGAGACTTTGCTGGGAAATGATTGGTGAGGTAGGGTGTCGCAGACTAAACTCCTGTGTTCAACAGTTTTGAAATAGGTACAGTGAGAGCTACTACTTCGGGTGCTGATGTAACGTGCGCATAATTATTTATATTCCCAGCAGATGAGTCGCCCGTTCTATGGGGGAAATTTCGCAGGCTGCCTCGGCACATTTGTTGGCACACACATTCCGGGAGTGGGGTGTGATATTGAGGGGGACCTTCGGAAATTTAGCCAACACTGGATGGATTTTTCGTTCTCTAAAATGCAACGAATAAATCATTGAATATTTTGGAATGTAGAGCAGGAGTAATGGGATTAATTTTATTATGGAACAGTTGGTAGCTAGGAAGGGCTAATTTTATTATGACGGGTTCTTACATCAGTTGGGAGCTTAGAAATATTCGCATGGAAAACCTGAAGGGATTATCCTTTCCACTGTTTTGAGGTAAGGATACATGTATACTCTCTGTCTCGATTATTTACCTGGAAGGGAAAATAAAACTAAAAAATATATGAGAACTGAAATGGTGATGAGCCCGAGTGTGTCTTGTGGTGAGCTGATACATGGTGACCAGATAACAACAATAGAAAAAAAACTTTAAATAAAAGAACAACGGTTTGGGTTTTGAAATCGATTCTGACTTTATTTTAAAGCTATTCTCGTGCCATTCATGTCTAATAGCACATTATTCAAATAGCCACCCCGGCTTCGCTGGCAGTGCTTCAAGCGGTCGGTCCAAGTTAGCTGCTGAGCCAATAATGGACCTCGTCGGAGAAGATCTCGTATCTCGCACCAAAACATTTCCAAGGCCCCATTAATCAACTCACGGGTTGGGTATGATCGTCCGGGTTCAATTCTTTCGTTAGCACAATCTTATACGGATGTCGGCTCAAATCCAATCGCAAAACAAGCCGGGTTGACACTCTGGCGATGCCCAATTCAGCTGATCGGCGTCGAATCGATATTTCGGGGTCTTCTTTGAGAGTTGCCGTTATGGTGGCTATGTTTTCTTCATTTCGTACCAATCTTTGTCTGGTTGGTGACTTAAGGTTTTAAAGAGTGTACTCACGCTCAAACTTTTACACGGTATGACGAATTGCCTGCACTCTTAAAGCTTGATAAAGACCGACCTCCCGACGAAATTCACGTTTTGTTTTTACAACTGAGCCGGAATTTCGATAATTTTTTTTTTAATAGTTTTCGCACATTCGCACGGCAAACCTCACTAAAAATTTTGACACTTGGATCTCATTGATAACTTTGACAACTGCTAAAACATAAAAATTGGAAAAACTATCATTGCTATCTGGTCAGGCTTTAGTACAACTGACAGGATCAATCTTTTGGAGAGCACAAGCTTAAGGGTTGTGTTGGCCATTTTTAGGGCTGTTAGGGCTCCAGTCTTTTGAACCAATGACCTTTGTTTTCCGTTGTCATAATTCTTTTGTATTTTTCCGTGCGTCACGGACTTTTGTGGGAGCTGATGCCATGGCAGAGAGTTTGAAGCTCAATCCCTCTCTGTAGTGGAAAGGTAGGTAGTGCATCCATACTGAATCCCTGTCGTTGGTCACCAAAAAATGAAGTCGAAGATAAGTTTCTAGCTTTGGAATAGCTAAGCGATCGTCAAGCCCCGATATTATTGTGCATTTCAGGATGGTTAAGGGTGCGTTTCCTGCCAAGTCGCCCAAGTCTTCGAAGTGGTATCTTCGGGGACTGTTTTTCCACTTCAGCATCGACTTCAACACTCGCATAGGAGGTGATATGCGTTTCTTTTATATCCGTGTCGCCACAACCTCGGCAGAGGAGGTTGTGTAAAATGCTAGGATTTGCTTAGCTTTGACATTACCATGTTTTGTCCAGAGCTTTCTGGCGACACGACAAGATGAGAGTGCGTTTCGTCGATATTTTTAGCTAGTCTCACAAAGGCTTGCTCTATAATGAATTTAACAAGAGTTGAGGTCAAGTCAAGAGACCTTTCTTGCTATATTGTCCACCGGGTTGTTTCCCTGAATGCCCCTGTATCCTAGAATCCAAAAAAGTGTAAGATTGTGGCTTGCTGTAAAAGCAGTGAGTTCTTCAGGGCATCGTTTCAAAAATCTAAATTTGACGACAGAGGATGAGATGGGCTTCAAGCTTGACTCACAATGTATATATCGATCATCTTTCTTGAGTGCATTTTCGTGGATAGCTCTCGTGCCGACTGTCTGATTGCTTGCAATTCGAATTGAAGCACACTGTCATGGTTTAGAAGTCTAAGTCAGCGATGAGTATATGTCAGAGCCCACTCCTTCGTCAGGTTTTGATGCATTTGTGAAAATCGAGATACTATTCGGGCTGATGGTCCTGCCGTTTACCCACTCCTCTGTTGAGGGGGAAGATTGCTCGTGGAATGGTAATATATATTCCATTTCTTAAGTCTCCCCATCTCGCTATACTGCGTCAGCCAGCTTCACACTATTTCCAAAGGCTGGATTGTTTAAAGCGTAGGGCCCTCCTTGCAGCTGTTTCCCAGGTGCACGTACAATAGGATCAGTGTTAGTATGGTTTCAAGAGCTACAGCTAGTATAGTTCTGATAGCACCTGTAGTTCCTACACACCCAGCTGCACGTAAAGAACACCATGAATACGTTTCTTATCCTTTTTAATGTGTTTTTTCCATTAGTGAAAACTACCACCTCTGTTTTTGAGGGTGTTACGGGCTTTATAGTTTGGTGATCCTATTCATCCGATCAACTTTGACCCCACTTCGTTCTAAATTCTTTAAAATTCCCTTCGCAATCAGTATCGACAGCAAAGGGATAGGACTCCACCTTATGTGGTGCGCGCCTCGAGAAGCTACCAAATGTACCTCGCAGTCACGCAGTTCTGAGTTGATGTGTCTCGTCCTAAGTATGCCTATGTTTTGTTAGTCCTCTGCTAGTCTTGCTATCTTGTCATGAAGTTTTACGTCTCTCTGGAACGATGTGCACTTTAACAGCAAATGTGTGTAACACCTTTCGCACTCTTGCTGCGATAGCCTATATTTTGCTTCGAATACATCTAGTCATCATGTTGCTTCAAAAATATTCCATTCAACTCCCTCGATCCTTTGGGCTGTTAATTCAGAAATTTCTATTTTGTGTGATAAGTTATCCGGTGTATCTGTCCGAGGTTTGTATAAAAGAAACTAATGTTAGCAGCCCCTGGTAAACGCTGAATGCGGAGCAGGACATTCAAGAAAAGGAAGGATCTCGACTCCATGATACTATGTCGCATGCTCTGCTATATTTCCTACAGCAGTACAAAAGATTTAATGCAGATAACCACGGTGTAGTAGAAATGACACAACCGGAGCCTATTGGGTAATATTGGCAACAGGTTCTTCCCACCTAGCACGCACCCCACCCAAGAAGTTCGTACAGAAACCCAGCGACACCTAGGTCTCAAACCATTATATTGTATGTAATCACATAGGCTCTTAACCCATTCCGTCAAGATTGCCTACGTAGCTTATGTATCTCCGGAGGCTAGAGGTATGTTGGCCCGGTTTTCACCTATAAGGCTTTTCTCCACCTCGCTGTCCATTGTCCCGCATTGCAAGTAATTAGAATGAGCACCGAAAATAACCTGCAGACACCTCTTATGTATGTAAGCTAAGTGTTGCTTGTACAAGCTTAGTACCCCTAAACGCAGAAAAAAAGCTTGACAGCACTCTAGGCGACCTTAACATGCTTTCCCTTATGTTTAGAGCTACTTTGAACAGCAGTAGTATAGACTGTAGTCATAGTGTTACCAGCACAAGGAATACAAAACCAGATCGCGGCCTTAGGCCTTAGAATATATATGTATAGCGCACTTAAAAGTAGCAACAGCATGGGTACAAAGTAGTGTCAATAGGATAAATGAATATTTATTTACCTGCCAGGACAGGATCCACATCCTCAACACTCTACACTGCGCTTTCGATCTTGATGACTATGTGGACAAGCATACCCTTGACCTTAAGATCGAAAGCTCGCTGAGACACAGTAAGCATTTTGAACTGTATCCTTGTAATACCATTTCAGGTGCTTCGGAGTGCACCAATGAAAGACTTCGACCGTACAATGGCTCCTGTTACCTATTTGTTTCATATCCAGAAGCCGACTGGTGGACGGCACAGCAGGTCTGCCGTGGAATGGGTGCTAAGCTATCATCGGTCTCATCCTCCGATGAGCATAGGTAGGTGTTCTCCCCTCTAACAAGGACCACATAAAGTTCTTGTATTCCGTAGATTCATCACCGCCAACATTCGAAATCACATCGATTACTCTCCACAACTTATCTACTGGCTGGGAGCTGAGCTGGAGAAAAGCGGTCAATTCGAATGGACCGACGACACGAAAATGAATTTTCAAGTAAGTCCCAAACCCGGTTGTTCTTTTCCTCACAATTCTCAGCAATTTTGTTGGTTTTTAGGGCTGGCTTCCGGGTCAGGGGCAGTTCGACGAAATCCCCCGAGATGCCACTTGCTTGGGACTGCAGTGGAAAATGTCACCAACGCCGATGCTGCCATCTGGCCTCTATTGGCAGTCACAAAAGTGCAACAAAGTCGGTGGCTACGTCTGCAAGAAGCCCAAAGAGTCCTTCGGTCAATATGCCTTAAATAACTCGACTGTGACCGGTAAGGAGGGACGCCTTGTGTCACCTGGTAAGCGACAATCACCCACTAAGTACCTCAATCTCATTCAACTCCTCTGATTGATTTTATAGCCTACCCTAATACCTATCCACACAACATCGACTATTGGATTCACATTAGGGCTCCCGAACGAACTCGCATCATAGTGCAGTTTCAGAAGATCGACCTGGAAGCCCAGGATGAGTGTCTCTACGACTTCATTAGCATTCAGAATTACGAGCTCGTATCGAAAATATCACTCGAACCGGGAACAAATCCCATACCGATGGCCATGTTCGCCAGCGAAAGCGAATTCAATGAAGTTCAATACGAAAGCAATCACCCGCCCTATACCAGGCGAACGCGGCGGAGCTTACGCCAACAATCCAAGGACACTGCAGGGGATGGGAACTTAATGCATCCTCCTGAAATGCAAATGAGCGCCGGCCCGAGTTCGGTGGCGTCAGCAGCGGATATTCGCTACAATCGATTGCAAGAAGATGACAGTGAAACCTTCAACGACAACGGTAGCAGCAAAACAAAATCCCCGCCACC
Source organism: Xylota segnis (assembly GCA_963583995.1). Lineage (NCBI taxonomy): Eukaryota > Metazoa > Arthropoda > Insecta > Diptera > Syrphidae > Xylota > Xylota segnis. The sequence goes on from OY757237.1 coordinate 28,250,013, forward strand.
ATCGTTGTCGCTGCTGAACGGAAACCACACAAATAAAGTGCAGCTAAATCCGAAACGACATCGTCGAAAAAATCGCCCGGAAATTGAAAATAAATTACCACAACAGCACCATCACCAGCGACAAGAGTTCCAGCAGCAGGAACACCATCATCGTTTAAGCAAACGTAGCACCATTCTGCGGTCCATTCCGCCCGCTGACAATGCACAATCGTTCCTCCCGTACGTCCGGTGGTGCGGGTCACACGACTCGAATATGTCGAAATTCGATTTCGTATCCAGTTCCAATCAGGTTGTCCTTAATTTCCACAGCGACTACTCAGTGACGGGGTTGGGGTTTGCGGCCGTATGGAAGGCCATCGATATGTCGGGCTGTCCGATGCAAACTCTAACATCGCGCGAGGGCAGCGTCGTTAGCCCAAATTATCCGCACTTTTTGCTGAACAATCTGAATTGCGCGTATGTCATCCAGGCGCCGATGGGTCGCCGCGTCTGGCTGGAGTTCGTCGAATACGATTTGATTAGCGATAGTTTGCTGGAGGTGGACATCGGCAGTGGATACTTTCGGCCCTTTCGCATGCAGAATCATGTTAACGAGGGGATATTCGTGAGTATGAGGGAACAGATTCGAGTGCAATTGCGAACGGGACAACGGCCCCGTGGACGGGGATTTCAGGCAGTTTTTCATACAGGTGGGTACTTCCTGCCGGCATGTGTGCGGGAGAGGGTGGTTGAGATGAATTGGGTGATTAGATTCGTTAGGCGGGAACTTTAACCTTTTGTTTCCAGCTGATGAATATCCAATTAGGAAGGAATTGATTGGGGTAACAGGACGATGAATTTTGTTTGTGAACTAAGCTTTGTTGTGTTGCCTATGACATGACGTGACCTTTGCCTTTGTTTCATGTTTGTAAGTTCCTGTGACGAGTTAAATTGAAATAGTTTGGTAGTAGAATGGAATTTCCTTCTGGATTATCCTTTTATAGGTAAAATGTGAACTTCTAGGACTACTGCATCCTGCGAACTACAAATCGTGATTATCATAATTCCTATCGGAACGGTAACTTCCTTTCAAACTTAAGTCAGGCATGACAGAGACATTGGGTCAGTAGTAGCCACACTTTTTAGAACAAAGGACTCATAGGACTCAAAGGACTAGAGGCAAGAAGTAAGAGTAGATACTCATAAGGAGAGACAACGTCACCGCTGAGAATACATGTTTTAAAATAATCTCAAAGATCCAAGTATTTTTCAAATGCAGGCAAAGCTTTATCGAATCTCCGCCGGTAATAATTTTTAAACTGTCTGCCCTCCGCTTCTGATAGTGCCCACCTTTAGGTTCATCCTCTCGGTTGCTTTTGTTAATACTTCCGGTGTCCCTCAGGGTACCCATCTTAGTCCTCTTCTGTTCATTCTAGCTATTAACGAGTCATCAAACACTCCCACATCTCCCTGATGGGACCAAGTTTTTCTTTCGATTTGATGACTTAAAAATAACTTACCTCGTCGTCTTTAGCTTCTCCATGGCCAACGTAAATCTGCAGTTTACTATCTTGGCGACCTTTCTTTTTTGTGAGACAAGGACCTTGTTCACATATTGATGATGGTTTTGTCAAATCATATGGTAACCAAATCACTCTATACTGCCTTCGTTCACTCAATCCTTGAGTACACTATCCAAGTCTGTCCGCCTTACAGAATTGAGAACGTTTAATGATGTTTTTTTTCGTTTTGCCTTTCAAAGTCTACTCTGGAACGATCATCTCAACATGTCTCCCCAAGGCTCATGAATCTCATTAACTCAACAACACTTGAGGATTGTAGAACCATATGCAGCTGACATTCTCTTCATCCATCACCTACTCTAAGTTTCCATAGGTTGTGTGTCGCTATTCTTCCATACTAACCCTCGTACTTTCAGATGCCCTCGACTTTTCTATCTACCGACCCACCGCACCTCTTTCGGTTCTAACGAACCACCTTCCCGTAGCTTAAGGATATTCTTTTCAATAGAAGCCCGCATCGTTCAGGGAGATTCAATTTTCTGAAGGTGTCTAGGAACTCCGTGGACATTGCTGGCAGATTCATTGTCATATGGAATTTGTATGGTTACACCACGGTTTCCTCTTTGTGGAACGTGGTGATGCACTTACTCTTCTTCCCGTTGCTGCCACACCATAGTTTTCTGGATTCAAGTCATTGGATAGATACGAGTTCCAGTACATTTTTGAATAATCAAACTCAAAGGTTTTGTCCGTTTTCCTTCACGTGAACTCAAAAGTCATAGTTGTCACAATTCGTGTAAATTTTTTCGATGATAGAGAACTTGTCTTTCACTACATTACCAATGAAAACTTTTAATGACTGCAGACGGTCGCGTAGATTGACGTGTACGACGCGTGAGTACAGTTCTATAATAGCCAGTGGTTGGACTGACTTGAGCAGCAATTTCTGCAGTAACGGCAGGACCCTGTGGGACTTTTGTTCAAACACCTTGATAATGTGTTTTTTGAGTCAGCTCTACGGTGCTTACTAGGCCATCATACTGGCCTCCATGGCTCTGTGGTTAGTGTATTGGACTACTCAGCTAGATGCTCGTGATTCGAGTCCAAGACAGCATTAATTTTTTTCACGGCTCTACATCCTACGAGCTTTTGACCAACATCCGAGTAAGGAAAATAAAACGTGCAACTCAAAAGGACTAGTTTGCCTTGGTCCCAAGCATTCTCATTCGTAATTGTATCATATCCGGTCAAGCTGACAAATTAATGTACTATCCTGACTTGGCATTGCGTCTTCATGCCAGTAATTGACTGTGACCCACGCACCTTACTTAACGGCAGCACAATGGACCTTCTCTGGTCTAAGTGCATCGTCTTTGAGGACCGGTCTAAACCAACCAACCAATTGACTGTAATCCAACTATTTATGATTGATTTCTGGTTAAATTTTGGAAAAGTGTCCGAAGTGTCCCATTAAGTTGATTTTCAAAAAGTTGCTGAAAAGTGTCCAAGGGAGAGACTCTATGAAGTCAACCTGGAATACAAATCAAGTACGTTGGCGAAGGGTTATTGTATTCATGCTAAATCCTAGATATCCAGATCTATCAGCAGTTCCGGGACCTTTTTTTCCGAAATACTCTATTCCCGAGAAATGATTCCTGGTATTGTACCTTTCTGTTAGAATGCATTTTACTCGAAATATAAAAGATTTTATGAACCAGAGTAACTAAAAAGGATCCAGCACATGTAGCATTCATATTTTTCAATAGTTTGTTCCCACAATACCTCTTTAACAGCCCTGATTCAATGGCCAGATGCTGTCCCAAAGTTTAGACCATTTACTCTCCTCATTCAATCTTTTCTTCCATTCTGTGCGGTTCTCACTAGTAATACGTTTCAGTCCCAAGACTCCCACTACTTGGTAGTTTGTAAGCTGTTTTATTTCTTTTTTGTCCTATATGTCCTGGTACCCCGTATTTTATTTATATTCTTTCATTGTCTGTTTGTTCCTGGTCTTTTGTGAACATGGAAACCTCACCTTTTTCTAATTCTTCTCTGTCCAGCTCCCAAGAGGCCTTTCTTAATACTCTATCGTTTCAGAGTTCCTCGAACTCATAATTTAAATCGATTTGTCACTTAAGACCGCCATTGTCTGTTAAATTTATTGACGTCCTCCATGGCATGGACGAACGACAACATAAACTGGCGCCCAACGTGAGGATTTTCCGAATAATTTCCAATCCGGCAACTAGTATTGATGGCACAAAAGCTATAAAAGCTTTCCTTATTTAGCTACATTCACTCATGGCACTGATGAAATTCAATTGGGCTTATCGAATCCAGTCTGTTTAGACCCTTTTCTAACGAAACGACTGCATCTGCTACTACAACCCAAACTACCAACGAAATGTTTCCTCTGAATTCTGTTCCAACGATTGCTAGTTGGAAGTGGTCGCTCCTTTATTTTATAATTACTGTTCGTGTGAATCGAAGGTATCCTGCTCAAATTCCTGGAAAAATAAATCCCATTTTTCATTTAAATTCAGCTCCACTCCAAACCAATTTGAAAACAATTTCCATGAATTCGTCCATCAATGCATCTGAACTGAAACATGGAAATCCGCAGCTCTATTTTTATTTCAGCTCCATTACCACTTACAATAAAAAAAAAAGAAAGAAAGAAAAACCTCAGCAAATTATTATAAAACAAACATTGACCCCATTTCAGTTGGCCAAATGGAACAAGACCGTGTGATAAACCTAACCAATAACTTTACTGGCTATTTATACCAGCTGAACTACCCACACAGTTCGCCGGAAAATGTTGATTTTACCCAGCACCTGGTGGCACCATTCGGTGACAATATACTCCTGGAATTGCATGGTGTTGAGTTCGGTGACAACGGTTGCCCGGACAATAATGTAATTGAGGTATGAACTGCAATTTCAAAGCAAACCATTACCCGGTGGTTTTCAACTGAAACTATTTCCATCCTCTCCATCCATCTATATGTGTAGATATACGACAACTATGCCGACAATAATGGGACAAAATGGCAGCTATGCAAGTACCAAAATCTAACACGACTTAGCGATGAACAATTTGGCAATAACCAGCTGCAGCAACAGGATTACCCAATGGAGCCACAATTGGCTCCGGTCTACATCACATCATACCTAAACACGTTACACATTCGGCAGAGGACCACCTCCAAATCAGATATCAATTTGAATGGAACAGTAAGGATTCAACAAGGTAATGAATTAATTAAGTCCTTTTTAACACAGAGGATGGATCATCCTTTTTGAGTAGATAGTTGTTGTGTGCCTTGAAATATGTACAAGCATACCGCATAAGATTGTCTTGTGATTAAACCCTCTTTATCGAGGATTGATGTGTGTCCATGTCCAATGTGTGTGCATGTGTATGGCTGTCCGCAAGGACTGTGATACATTATTTTTCGGGCATTATTCATGGTTGATGTGATGTGTATAATATTGCAGATAATAACTACAAGTTGAAATTAGCATCTGGGGATAGCTCGGTGGAGTCCTGTCGTCTAAATCCCTGCCAATTCAGTGGAAAATGTATTGTCAACAATGGGACAAGTCACTGTCAGTGCCAAGGACACTATACGGGACGGTAAGTAGATCTGTGTTTGTGTGTTTTGTTTATTGTGAGGGATGAGGTGTTGGCAACCGTTGCGAATGAGTGAAATCCAGAATATTTAATGCCGACTTCTTGGTATGGCTTTGGGTGTAAGAGGATAACAAAAACAAATATACTGCTGCACTGGAATTAGAAGTTCATAGTGGAGTAGCACTGGATCCGAGATTAATTCTAGAATTTTTGAATAATCGTGCGGGAATGTTTAGTTTTTCAACGAGGAGCTGTAAGCTCGAAAGTGAAACGACTCCTGGTCTGGTTTAAGACGCATTCGTTGAAGTTTTGACAACATTCAGCGCATTTTGGTCTCATTACACCGAATCTCATATCCATAAGCCCAGATACGTAGAAAAAGTTATGAGATAACCTACGGTCCTTCCCTCCCGTCAGGACATAGAGACATACTTAAATCAACAGAGAAGGGTTATGGATTTGTAGTACGTCCAGCTTGGATTAGCCATTTCCCCGAAACAACAAGTGTAGCATCATGCCCAGTTTCTAGAAATATGTTAGTCCGTAAGAAAGCTTATAGAATGGAGACTTTTGCAAAATCCCAATTGGCTCCAACTAGTAGTACTACATAATAGCTCCTACGACACAGCGATTAGCATTGTAGAAACTCACAAATCATTAGCCCTTGTCATCCGCTCAATGGCCTTTTACAAGTTCAATCGGAAGATTTGTTAGACGTAGCACTATCCTTACTCTATTCCGGAATCGGAATAAAAGACTTCTTTCGACATAATGCTGCCAAGATACTAGACTTTCCTTGGGCCTTTCTTGAACAGCACCCTCAAGCGCTATATTGTTCTATAGTCCATCTAAACTTTCCATTTTGGCCTACGTACACTCGGTTGTTGCTGTACTGGCTTAGGTTTCAAAAATCCAGTAACTACCCGATGCCTATCCTAGGTGTTCTTCTTCAGAAAAAAACTGCTCCTATTAACACTTTTTGCTTTCTCAGCTTTAAACTCTTTCAATGGCTCTTCATCAGAAGCCTGCCAGATCCAGTAGCGCCACTTCTTGAGTCAATTAATGAACGCTGTTTAGGGCCACTAGAATTAGGCTTACATTTAAGTTCATTTCAGTGAGCGCTCAGTACAAATCTGTTTGCTGAACTAGTTCAGTTTTCTAGTTCATTGTTGGCCTGTCCAGATCAAGCGCTCAGTTTAGTTTAGTTCTTCTAATTGAAATGCAAGTATCCTGAGTGCTCAATTTAGTTCAGTTCTTCTTATTGAACTGCATGTATTGGGAGTTCTTGTTGAACTACTGAACTTCTAGATAAAATTAACTAAATTAAATGACATTAGGAACTAGTTCACTTCCTAGAGTTCTTTTTTTTGAACTGGTTCCTTCGTGAACTACATCTCCACTTCCATTTTGCAGATTTTGCGGACTCAACTCCTGTGAATTGGAGCCCTGTGTCTTTGGAAAATGCGAGTTAACCACTACTAGTTTCAAGGTAAGGCAAAAAGCTATCAAAAAAACCATTCACTATCATACACTTCGCTTTGTAGTGTCACTGCCAACCGGGTTATCAGGGAAAAACCTGCGAACAAAAACAACGGCCCTGTGCCGACAATCCCTGCGAAGGACGCGGAACCTGCTTCGAGAAGAACGGTGGTTACTTTTGTCGGTAAGTAGTCTCGTCTTCTGCCAAAAGAGTACCAAGTGCAAAATCTATGATTGACAGCTGCCATGCATGGTGGGAAGGACATCGCTGTGAACGTCGAATGATGCACATCCCCTACAAGCCACTATCTGAGCGAATGCTTCAAGAACCATTCTGGCTGGGACTGATCACCGTATTCGTTGTCCTCGCTGTCATCGGCTTGGTGTGGTGCGCCAAACGTCACTTCCCCGAAAAGATCGAGAAACTACTGGCCGAAGAAGCCGACCGAAATAGACGTATGCTTATCAAAACAAAGACTATTCTATGTCAAGTTTTATTTCATTTATTTTTTTTATCAAACTAATTTTAAATAATTCTTTTACACTAATATTTTTATTCGGTTTTTGTTTCTTCTTTTCTTTCAAATATCATTTTTTTTTTCTTTCTTTCTCTCTCTCTCTTATTACTCTCGTTTCTTTCTCTTTCTCGAACAATGATCCATCTTACCTTTTTTGTAACTACTACTATGTCTATATATCTCTAGCACCTGGTTCAGTACATGGACATCACCATCACACATCACTTCGTGAGCAATTGCAATTTACAACAGCCATACCTCAGACAACAACCAATATCGCACCGGGGGCGCCACGTTCCATATTCAACAGATTGGGTATAAGAAAACCGTCTCTTTTGAGCCTCAGCAGCCCCAATCCGACCGGAGGGGCGACAGCCCGTACTTTTTCGCTAGATGATTTATTACGACCGCCTCCCCGACGTAAGACTAGGCTAAATTGAATTTCAAAAAAAAAAACAAAAAAAATTACACAAAAAAAGAAAAAAACTTTTGATTTTGAATTTTGAAAAAAGAAAAAAAATTGTTTGCAATTGGAATACAAAAAAAATATAAATACTTACTCGTACATCTCCCTCTCTCTTTCTATGTTATTCTCTCTCTAAACCTATAAATGTGCATTTCACTCTCTCTCTCTCTCGTTCTAAACGTTGTGACATTTCCTTGAATCCCTTTTTTGATACACAAAGATACCTTGTAGATACTTTGATACATTTTTAATGCAATCTATCCCCCCCACCATCTCTCTATCACTATTGTGTGGTTTTTTTTTTTTTGAAAACAGATATCCCTTAAGTTTTGCTAACGTTTTTTTTAAATCGGTGGTCAGCACACGTAGTTTGTTGCTTGGCAAAGGTTTCACAACAACAAAAAACCAATCCTCACACAGAAATTTAACAAAAAAAATTAAAATAATTTTGAAAAAATTTTGTTTTGATGAAAAAAAATTGTAGATACTTCTTTTGTTTTTATTTTTTTATTCCACAAATTAACAACAATCTCTGTAGATACTTCTACTAAAGTGTAAATAAAAACAAACAAAAACAAATTTCTTCAAAATATTCATCCAATAGAAATACTTGCAACGGCTATCTTGGACCTATCGCCAATAAGTAAAAGAAAATAATTGTTCAGTACCCTAGACGTAGCTAGATACTTTCCACTGAGCTTTTCCTGTTGTTTTTTTCATTCTTGTTTTCGTTTTGCTTTGCTTTGAGGCTTTTTTGTTTTTTATTTTTATTTTTTTTTTTTTTTGGTACAAAGGAGTGGAATACCTCTGTGAATCGTAGAAGCTTGCAGTTGAAGTTCTTTCTTTTTTTTTTTTTTGAAGTAGATTGATGAATTTTGTATAAACAAATAAAAAAAGAAAAACAACAAAAAGAGAAGAAACAAAGTGACATCCAAATTAGGTGGAACACTTTATTTGTAAATAAATTGATTGTTAGATAGGTCGGTACACTCAGTGGGAGTGTAAGGTTCTGATGATATGGATAGAACCAGTTACGGAAAGTGTTTTCATGATTTATTCACGAGGTAGACGTCACGCGAGACAGCAATTAGTATTCATTGGATTGCTTTGTGTCTAGGTGGTACATTGTTTCTTACCCCCTATCATTATAAAAGGTATTGTTGATCACAGTATGGAAGTAGATTAGTGGGTTATGCAACGTTTTTAATTAAATAGACCTTCAGTGGATATCTTTGGAGATTTTCGATAGATTTGAACAACTTTTAGATAGCTCTGCAAGTACTTACTACTTACTTCCTTCAGTGTTACTTTAATTGCGAAAACTAAACTATTATCTTGATTCTCCTTTTGTCAGATATAAGCTCTGTTTAGCTGAGAGTGACTTCAGGCTTTGGTTAGGTTAGGTTCGTGGGTAGGCGAGTAGAAAATACCACATCGACACAATCAGGTCAGTATAGACCCATTGTGGTAACCACAGCGGAGAGATGTCCCTTGTCCATTGGTATACCCTAGTCCTACGAATTTGTTTCATGTATTCACCATGTCGCCCGAGAAATTTAAATCTAAGATGAATAAACCCAGGGCAGTGATAGAGAAAGTGGGTTGCATCCTCATTGGCTTCCTCATCCCCTCATCGCCGACATATGTCTTCGTCCGCAAGTCTTAGTTTTTTTTCAAATGGTTATGCTCCGTGATTACATTTTATCAGAGTAGAAAGGGATTTCCTATCCTTTTGCAAATTTGGTCGCTCCTTTTATTATAAGAGGAAGGCCATAAGCTTCTTGTAATCATACAGGTATCTAGGTAGGACCATCTACTATTGGCCTTAATCCATGCCTCTTGCTCCAATACGCAAGGTTGGATGAACACCGAAGTGTCTACCTGCTGTGATATTGATTCTGAACTTCTTGCCAGTTCGTCTGCCTTCTGGTTTTCCTGGATCTCCTTCGTGTTTAGGCCTTGTGCTGTAGTCCAAGAACGTTGAATTCTTCACAACAGCACTCTACAAATTTGAATTTTGTTTCTATAGCAGTAATCGCTTTGAAGGTGATACCTTCTTGTGGTGTTGCCTTCAACGTAGTCTCACGGGCAGCTATTGTCACTTGTAGGACCTCCGTTTAGAGGTTCATTCATCGCGCGAATGAACGACACCTAAAATAAATGCCGCATCTATGGGACGAAGTACTAAACATAAAATCCACTCCCTGTTCTTTAGGCGGAACTGCCAAAATAATGACAGATATCCGAGCAGAGTCCGAACTGTCAAAAAGAAATGTCAGTGTTTATTTTTTCGTTCAAAGCGCGTTCAACTTGAATTGACTGAACAGGATGCAAAACCCGAATATGATGAATTTGACGTTTGATAGGAAGTGAAGCAGTGGGAAAAAAATAGAGAGCAATTGCAGGGCAGTCAGGGAGTTGAACAAAAGAATGAATCTTCGATTTATTTGGCTATTATAAGATTTATAGGAGTTTACATGGCGCGCTCTATGCATGCTTTGTTCAGAATGGGTTCGATGGGTTCCGGGTTTCTTCAGATTCAAAAATATACTCTGAACTACAAAACGAAATCGCCATTTCACGTTCCATTTCTGTCATTAATGGCGGATAGGACAGTGACTTGGAAATACTTAGAATCGATAGTTTCTGACCTATACGTTCTCTTTAGATTTGTTTTCCAGAAAGCCAGTGAATTAGGTCTTTTAGGTAACTCGAGTATGAATTTCTAGTTAGGCCTAAAAGTTGTTTCGTTCTTATGAGAGAGATGTTTGGTTACTTTTTGTATTCATCCTGGAATGGTGAGTGTTGGTTTTTAACCAGTTTTTAATGTAGTAGTCCACAGAATGGTCTTATCATCATAAATGTCTAATAACGATTCTAAGGAATGCTCAGTATCTCTTTTTTCGATCTCACTCGATTCAGGATCGAATGAGGAGCTCACTAGAGCCTATTGGAATATGTCAAAATTGTACACTTGTCAAGTGAACAGCTAAGCCTAAAGCCTAAAATAGTAACAGCATTTGTTAGTTTTTTCGAATCGTACAGACAAATTCTACAGAATCTTGGGAATGGTATTTTCTTAATAAAAACTCAAGATTCTTGTCAGCCACTTTTGACATGCAGTTCCTTTGAAAAAATACTCCTAGATGCTCTAGGTTTCAGTATTGATTGTAGGAAGGGCCTATTTCAACAACAGTCTCCTTTCACTATTTCAGTATCACTTTCACTTATTTTTCTGTTGACTCTGTTAACATTCACTCCTTCCATACTATGCACTGTAGATAGTCTATCGTAGCATAATTTCTGTCATAAAAGTGGATGTGCATGACTTTCAAACTTTTATGCTTCCCCTTGTAACTTACTCCAGGTTTCATCAATTCATTGTGGTTGATACTTTAGCCAGTACTTCCACAGATTGGCTGTATAAAACTGGTAGTCCTATTCTCTCCTTTTTCTAACTTTTAGTCCTATTCTCTTGATAGAGCATATGCCAGCAGCAATCCTCCTAAGACTTTTTTTTCGTGGCAACGCTATTTGAACTGCCTTTGGGGCTCTAACGAAGATCTTTTCTAACCTTGAATACATCATCATGTAACGAATCTATGAATTCCAAGTTCAATGCAATGTGGATAGATACATATGTATGTACATCCACTGATGTGTTACCAAATTTTGCATTATTCAGTATAGCAATAGATTGTAGCGCATCATGTCACAATTTGACTGAAATCAAGTCCACTAAGTAGGAAGCCAATGTTACTCAATTTTCTGAGAAGATATACTTTCAAAGCTTTTCTAAGGCTTAACCTAGTGGCAGATCTCAATGGTGTTATATTTAAACCTGGAACACAATGGGATACGTTTTCATGGGTAATAAACCTTTGGTGTTAGGTACCAAGGTGCCAGATCCAACATTTGATCCGTCTGCCAACCAGTGACTACTAAAAAATTTTGTTGACATTGCCTTCTGAGAAAGAACGTCATAAGACTAAGATTATCAAATACCTAAACTTCGGGTATTGAAGGACATCACACAGTGACTCTGTGAAAAGAAAATAATTAAAAATTTGGGGCGACAGGTCACTTGCACCCAGGGCCTAGTTTCTAGCAACGCGTATGCTATATTTTTCTACACGAAAGTTATTTGAGAAGTCATTTCATGAAAGTTGTACTCTCGCATGTTTGTCATACGTTCGCGAGAGGTGGGGGCGTGAGAAAACGTTGTCTAGAAAATGGCCGGGGCATAACTCATAGTAGACTTAAACCCTTGGGAAAGTATTTGAGCAACACTTGGGAAAGTAAATTCAAGAAAGCTGGGTCTGCGAATCAAATCAGTAAAATAGTTAAGTTTTGTAGGAATAATCACTGCATGAAGGTGGTCGTTTAGAGTTAGGTTTGTTAATGTAATGGTTCTCTAGGGATTGCAATGGGACCACTATGGTGTCTAGTCCTTTATGATACCCTCATTATCTACTTTAAAAGTCAAGGCATCTTGTACCTATGTTTCCTAGATGTGGCATATTTAACTCTGCTTTATTCCTTCCTTCTCTTGAATATTGTACTACTCCGAATGTTTCTCAAAGGAGCTTTCAGGCGCATTCCTTTTTGATGGACATAAGGTTGAATTAGGTCGATGATGCGCCTGAAGTTTTAAAATTTATTCGACGGAGTTGCCTCTACCAACAGGACGCTTCCAAAAAAAAATGTAATTCTGTTCCCGAAGCTTTAAACTTAGTCTTTTCAAAGGTTAGACACGCGTATACGACTCGTTAGCTATGATTTTGTTTAGGATGTACTTTAGGATGTGTACAATTATGACTAAAGTGGAATCTGTTTCTTTAACTTTTAGGAACAAATACTACTTTTCTTGCCATTTCACAGAGAACCTTTAGAATGAATACAACCGGATTGAATATATTGAGCCCCCGATCAACCATAAACTAAGAAATTGTTTTTAAATAAAATTAACAAAATATAACAAAAAATAAATAAAAAAATACATTAAAACCCAAGCACTTGTGTACAGCAAATATAAATGTCAATGTCGTTAAAAAAATTATAAAAACCCTTTACCAAGCACAATCGCACTGTGTCAATGTTTTGCACCAAATCCAAGTAAAGTAGGTCACAAGCCCCTCCTCCAAAATTACAAAAAAAAATCCTTATTTTTTTAAAATTACAATTATACTCACTTGTACTTATTAATCAAAATGAATTGTTAAAACTATTTTATTTTAAGGACTTGAAAAATGAATTTCTTTGTGGCTGCTGGTGGGCAATTTCACTAAATGTTTTTTTCAATAAATGTTTCTTATCGTAAAAATTAGTTGTTTCCTTTGTTTTTATTTATTTTTTCGGTTGTAGTGTAATTTTGTTGCATAAATCGAAAATATATAATCTTTTCTTATTTCATTTCGAATTTTCATAATTTCTTATAGCATTTGTTGGTAAATGTTTTTTCTCTTTGTAGTTTCACGATAATTTCTTAGATTTCTTGACAAAAAAAAAATTGATTTACTTATAAAAAAAATTGTATAAACAAAAAAAAAAGTGGAAAAATGTGCTTAGTAGTTTAAATTGTTTAATTTAATGTTAACATTTGTTGATGGTATGTTCGAAGGAAGACTAAGGAATGTGGTTTGGTTTTGTCTTTCTTTTTATTGGTTTTGTGTTTAGGCTCGCCCTCGCCACGGAAGAAACGGAACAACTCAACACCGGTGAAGAAGAACGCAGCCGAGAAGAAGCAAATTCTACAGCAACTTGTGTCACCGGCGGCGAATCCTCCCAAACCTAAGGTCAGCCTGGGCGAGCTGATCCAGATGTCGGAGAATCGATTGCGTGCGGCTAGTGCATTGGACTCGGAAAGTGGGGACAAGGAGACAACGTTTTCGGAGAACTCGGGCTCTGTGGCTTCGTCATCGGCAGCAGCGGCAGTGGCGAGAGCTATTAATGATCCCAAGCTGGAGAAGAAAGTCACCTTTGCGAGGCTGTTGAATAAAGTATCAGCTGAGATGAGTTCGGGCTCGGAAATGGATGTGGGACATGTAAGTTGATTTTATTGTTTTTTTTTCCAGAATTAAGAGCACTAAACGGGGCTTGGTTTGAAACAATTTTGAATTTGAAAATTAAATGAAGCTCAAACTGGAATACCCTTGGGTCACTGATGGTATCTTTTTGAGGATACTACGGAATCTTTTTTAAGTTGTTTGATCGGATAGGGTATCTAAAAAATGTTCGCCCTTTGGCAATCAGAACAGAACTCGTAATATGAGTTCCAAAACTGAGCCGAAGTTCCATTAAAGTACGAACGGCGAGCATTATATGCTGATTCACGAACTCAAACGTTTGTACAGAAAGGCAAGCCTAAAAAACAGTTCACGGTATGGTTCTCAATGGTTTTCGAAATCGCTATATCGTTTTGAAATTTTTTAAACGTATCCTTATTTGGAGAGTCCTGGGAAAGTTTGGGCTTGGGAATAGACGAAATCACTAGCAATTAATGGTGATAGTGTCAAACTATCGTCTAGACAGAAATAGAGCAAACAATTTCCCAAGTTTGAAGGTCTGGTTGTTGACGTTAAGTTGCGCTATTTGGTCTTTTGATTACGTCCACCTATGTATGAAAACTTTCATAGAAACAAATGGACGATGAAGATATTAGGTTGGCATATCCCTTCTCAGTAAAATGTCATTTCCAAAATATTGATTCAAACTATGTTAGTAAGCTGTTAAACAATTGAAAGTGTTACTTTTTCTGCATCGAATAACCTAGTTGTTCTCTTACCATAAAGTCTGGAATTGACTGGATGAAACAGTCTAGGAAAAGTATGTTTAGCAGCATTTTTAAAGATTGTATCGGGGTTCCAACCGATGGACCTTTTTGACGCGTACACCTTTACTGTTTCAATACAAAAAAGTTTAATAGTTTTAATATTCTGTTGGTTTTTTTGATAAAGGTACTTATCCATCGATTTCTTCTTTGGTGTAGATCTGGATCCAAACCTTCCAGTTAGATGAATCAGGTCATGTAGATGTCTAGAACTTCCTGTTCTTATTCGTACGAAGTGAATAACATGGTGAAGATCAATGTATCTTTGTCCCATTGGATCCATGTTCTGTAAATGGAACTTACAGTCGATTTATGCAAGAACTGCAGAGATGGTGAAGAGGTGAAAGTGACAGATAATTAGATGTCACATTTTCGCCACTTCATTGCAAATGTCAAGCAGTTTTCAAGTCGGCGAGTTGCAAGATATGTTTGCTTCTCGTCATGTTTAATTCTTTCCTATACTTTAAAAAAGGGGTAAGCGTGATGTGCCTTAGCCATCACACATTCTTGTATAACCTAACAACAAGTTATTCCCTCTTAAATCTTGAGATCACTAACCTAACAGTATACTTGGCTTTTGTTGGCTTGCACCTCTGTGTGCCAGAGCTTCCAGTTATACTCCTTGATACCTTTTTGTAGGAATCTGTGATTTCATTTTCAAATTTGGAACCAAATTGGGGACTTATGCCATTTTAGAGAGAGACTCTGTCTACAACAATTTGAAAGCTTCTGGAGAATGAAAATCTTGAGCAAGGTATCGTGAATCTTGAGAATTGGATCAGGATGCATTTTCAGATAACCTGTTAGGTCACCAATCTCAGACTTCACCCTGAGAGTACTAAGCATATTTGAATCTTGCCATTATGAATACCCTATGAGCGGGAGGTCTTGCAGACTTTGATTCTGGAATCGTAGTCATTTTCCATGACTTTTCGACACCATATGGGGCAACAACTCGAACATAACTTGGTGAATATTTGTTTTCAAAGCGTCAAGAGTTTGCGGATTGCGAAGAAATCAAAATGCGGCAAATCACATTTTTCGTGTCTACTTGACATCACCAAAATTCTAAATAAGTTGTCCAAGAAATTTCGCTTGCAATAAAGTCAAAACGGATCGTGTTGTGTGAGATGTAGCACTGTCTTGTTGAAACCACATGTCTTTTACATCCATATCTTCGCTTTGAAGTGCCAAATTGTTAACGTATCCATGAAAGAAAAAGTAGTCTCATAGCTGAAGAAAATATTATGAGCAAATTGATTATCCAAACGCTGATGTTCCAGCAGCCAATCGGAACATGTTCCTACGCATTCCGTGGTCAGCTGGGTTCAATTCTTCAGTGAGTTGAAGATAAGATATAAGAGTGTGGATGCAAACCCAACTGCAGAATACGCCCTAATGTGCGCAAATGCTTTCCACGACTTGGAATCGATGAATTTGGATCTTCTTTTACTAACGTCAGCCATATTTTCTGTAGAGCATGCATTTCTATGATGGATAGGCATTAAGACATCTGTGAACCAGTTTCTTCAATTTTCTCTACATTTTTGCCTTTAGTACGCTCAGATGGAAGATTATGTCGATCTTCTATGTAACTTCTACAGAATTCCGATTTTTGTTGGAAGCTTTCACCATTTTAGCACGTTCAGCGGTTGTTAAAAGAGTACTGTCGCTGATGACAGTTCGGTTTGACATATGTGATTGAAACAGGGATGTCAAATCCGAACCATGAATTGGATGACTCTGTATTATACCAACTTTTGAGTACTTTTTCCTGCATTTTACTTTGGAGAGTTTTGGCCACCATGCTTGCATATGACGTTCAGGAGATCTGTTTGATTGTGCCTTTGTGCTATGTCCACATATTTTTGGTGTGGCAATCCACAGGCGCGACTTTTAGGCATGCCGTTTGTTAGAGATTCCTTCAAGGTACTTTATCTTTAACCAGCTTTTCTCAGTGAAAATTTGTCAATGGGCAGAGCATAGGAGCACGAGATCTATTTTGAACAAGTTACTTACTTCGATTGCAACTGCCTGAAGCCTCCTGTCACTGGAGTTAGGATGTACGCAAGACTTCAAAGGTAACTTCAAAGATATACTGGAACCCCAATTACTTTAGTAAAGTCACCAGAAATACGTAAAGACTCGGTGTAGGTTCTGGTCCTGAAAAATCAGTCTCTGTGCCTTGTTTTGCAATTTTATCGGAGATTTTGCCCAGTGGAATAGGCAATCAAATTTGAGACCTGTCCTAGTTTCACAAGGTATCTACATAGCCTTTCAGATCCATGCCCAGTTATAGGTCCTAGGCCCTCAAAACGAAGTCTTTCATTGGTAAAATATAGTTATAAACTTCCTCCTATACTTTTACCTTTAAGTCTCTTAGAATGTCACTTGAAATCAGCTACACACATACACCACGTATTGTAGTAAACTAATTTAATTCAGAATTTTCCTCATTTTTGTGAATTTGTGTGTAATTTTCATACATTTTCAACATTTCTCTGTTTTTCTTTCATATCTGCTGCACTTGCTCATTTGTCCTGCGTCTGTGTCGTCCTTAAAAAAACAAAAAAAAAAAAACCCCCATTAAAGGGAACACGGAACTCAAGCGCTCTAAGCCTTCCAACGGAGATCCAATTCCGAGCTAACTCCATGCCCCCATCACCATGCACAAATGACATTCGTTCACCGCACAGCACTTCATCGAATCAGGGAAGTGATTCATTGTCCAGTTCCGATCTAGCCCTAACCGATTTTGGTATGCGTTCGATACAAATTCAAAACAATCGAAGTCGAACGCGTCCCAAGGTCTCCAGTGCTGATTCAATACTGGCAATGTTTCGAAACTTCGCCTCAACAACGACAACTGCCTCAAACACAAACACCGCAACAATACCATCCAATTCATCGATGTTCGTATCACCATCAACTACTCCGACTGCTTCTAGTCCCCAAGATGATGTGGCCGCTGACGATGAATCGTCAACATCTTCAATGCACACCCCGGTTAGTTTCTCTAGCGGTGCACCAGATTCACCAGTATTCTATCGGCAAACCACTATCGAAGTACCTGTTCTCGATGCACTAAATGCACACAAGAGTAATGCGACGAATTCGAATCTACTTCACCCACCGACAATTCTGCTGGAGATACCTAGCAATGGAATCAACAAGTGCCTATCGCCGATTCGTGAGATGCCAACACCGATACCATCGCCGGCCTTAACGCCCATAATGCCGAGGCCGCAGCGATCGAATAGTCCAATATTCCAGGATGATCAGCTGTCGGTTAGTTTCAGTGACGACGACGATCGGAGCAGTGATAATCAAATTTCGGTAACTATCATCCGTATGAGTGTGTTTCTTTCTTTTGTTTTTCGTTTTCTTTTATCAGTAAGCTTGACAAAGTATCTATAAACTATTAATTCATTATTGTATGTAACGGTAATTGTTATTGTAAGCTGCTAACAATTTGTTTTTATTTTTTATTTTTCAAACTTTATATTCGCTTCAATTGGCTAAAGTAAAAGAAATATAAATTTTATCGAACAATATGGCTTGGACAACCATTTTGAATGGTTTTTTAAGCTCAAATTTAAGTTGTTAACAAATGATTTAAACACCTGAAGACTATTTGTTAAGGACTACACACTGACTTTGGGTTATTTGGTTATATATAAGGATCAGCGGCTAGCTAGGACGTCAGGATAACATTCTTAGCTTCTCAACTCTTAACCGTACAGCGGGCACTAGTAATCTAAACATGACTCGAAGTGTCCTTTAGGATAATCATGAAACAAAGGACGACTAAGTTTATTGTTTGTATTTTTAGTTTTAAGAAATAATTTAGGTAGGTAGGTAAGTGGAGAGAAGCGTAACACCTGCGCAGCTGCAGTCCACTCGGATCTCAGTGGATTCCTTGTGTTCTCCGGTGTGGGGTACCTGAAAATAGTGAACAAGTCGCTCCTGAACTAACCCCTTTTTCGTGACGAGTTTAAGTTGGCTTTAGGTGGATTATTTGCTGGTTCTCTGAGGTCGTTGAAGGATACTTTTCCAAGAGTTGGGTATTGTGTACTTCTCCACCTCTGTATCACCGCAGGCTTTGCATAGCTTTGTGGTGCTGACATCCATTCTTTTGTGCAGATGAAGTTCTTTAGTCCTTTGCATTGGACCCAAAGATTCTTGGAGACGCGCGATAAGCTCCATTTTGGTTTGGCCATGTTGTAGAAGCTCGAGGTAATTTTGGATATGAGGAAAGCAATAAACGTAAGGACCGAGGAGTCTGCTTATAACTCGTTAGATTCTAAGCCTTTCCTAGTCAGCTCATCTGCCATTGACTTGACGCATTTTTTATGCCATTTATTTACAAACGAAAGAAAGAAGAAAGAAAGACAATCAATAATAAATTGACCGCTGAGTTCGATGACCCCTTGCTGTCTTTTAGTGAGTTGTATGCTTCCTCGTTCATAGAACGACCTCTTTAGTTCGGCCAAAAACTGAAGAACGTCCTTTTATGCAGTCCCACCTGAACTGAATGTTTTTCCACGCAAGGAGTTTTCAGGAACATGAAACAGGTGAATATGGTGGGCGTGGCAACATATCCTATCCAAACTCGAATAACTTTTGGCGGGTGGTCAAACTTTTGTAATATTTCTGAATGTTTGATTCAATCAAACTGTGCAACTGCCGACAGTAAACGCCAGAAATCCAACCACTCTGACAGCCTTGTCTTTCTCTAATTTGAGGCTCTTTATCACGTTTAGACCAAGACCGTTTGCGTACCACATTTTCGTAAAAAATCCATTTTTTATCACCAATTATCAGTCGTTTCAAAAAAGGATCGTTTTCCTCACATTTTTTGAGCATATCGCAGTCGTAAACACTTGAATGATGGATGTTCAATATTTCTACAATCTCTTGTGTCGCGTAACAAGGGTTTGACTCTATCAGTGACAGGGACAGATTTGTAAATGTCGGACAGGGCTGCTTTTAGCAGCAAAACATGATTGTTTTGTGCACAGAAGTAAACCAAACCATTATTACTTCGCGAAAGCATTTCCAAAAATAGAAAAGATTCACAAGGACTTATATATGCTCTGGACTATAATAATGGCGCCCAATGTGAGGCTCTATTCAAATTCAAATTTTATTTGAGCTTACACTTATTTAACCAAAACTTAGTGGGCGCCGTGGCTCGAGTGGTTAGGGTATTGGACTACAGAGCAAATGGTTTCAGATACAATCCCGAGGTAACACCTAACATTTCTTTCACTGCCTCACCATCCGTGTAAAGAATATAACACCCACAACATAAATGGTTGTGAGAAGCTACGTTCCAGGTGCCATAGACCTGTCACGCCAAATATTTGTATGTTTTTTTAAATGAGTTGATGTGTATCCTCTACTAAGTATTATGTACCTCCGTCTTCCCCAGCACCGAGATCAGAATATCCCGTAGAATATAGAGTAGGTATCTCTCTGTATAGAAATCAGTCAAGCCTTCTTCTTGAGTTTTTGAAACTCACTGCCCTTTAGACCGAAATCAAAATGGTCCACGGCTTATTTCAACACTTTCTTGTGATAGACTTAGACTACTTTAGAGTTTCGTTAGTTCCGTTCGAAGCACACGCCCCTTTCAGCAATATTCTTCTTCTACTCGTAATACTGTCATTTCTCATTACCACAACTGAATAGAGTAGCCATGGTATGGGCTTGTAAAATATATAAAAGAATATCTATCTCACCTTTCTCTGTACGCCTCCCGATACGATAAAACTGGACAAGCTAGAATCCGATAAGTATAACATCTTCTTAGAACAGTTTGTGTACCTCATCCCTAGAAGTCGTTGTTCGAAAGTGCATCTACTCGCCTTGGAAACCACATCATACTTCAATTCAGTCAAAAAAATGGAGAGTTCATCCAACATCTCTAGTATTCTCAATATATTGTCCCATATGTGCTTTGTCTCCATCAACATCAAAATTTAGAACAATGAATACTCAAAGTTTGTTAATGCCAATAATTTAGGTTGACCTGGACTTTGGAATAATCGAACGCGGATATTGCACTGATTGACTACTTGGTGCACCAGTGTTATGGTCAGTGAAAGTCTGAATATTATCGAAATTACAAAATTCATTCAACTAGTCGTACTACTATTGGCTAAAATGTCCTCCCATTACCTGCGAATCAGGTAGCGTCTTTGCTTAGTACAAATAAAATCCCATCCTTGCTGACATCCTTGTAACATTTCTACGACCTAGAAGTAGACACAAGCATAATCTCTCAAAAAAAAAAAAAAAAACAAAAAGCTTTAAACGACAACAAACTGTCACCTGTCAAAAGTTGTTCATTAGCTAGCACACAAACCCCCCAGATTCACACACACACTCGCATACAAAAGAAAAACGGTTTTTGGTCACAAAATTCCATTATTATTTTCTAAAATTCTTTTACCCAAGGCAAGTATATTCTTGGACCTCGGCCAGAACGAGAGATTCATGAGCCGCATGAGTCGTGAGTCGGAAGCTGAGTCTACAACACCAACGGAAACCACAATAACTTCCACGGCGGATGTACACAATCAGATGTACATGTGTCGCCTGCCGCAATCGTCGATGTCGCCATCACCACCGCCACAGCAGCAGAAGTCTTCATCGTTCCTGATGCCCAACATAATCATCGACATAGAACCGCCAACGCCCGAGGAGAAGACACCTAGACCAAGGGATTTGGTTATCCCAACTCTAACCGTAGAACAGCCAAGTCCGACAAAAAACCGCTTCCCCATGATTATCTTTCCCGGTTCGCCGCCACCTCAGCGCGCAAGCATCGGCGAGACGAGCTTCATGTTTCCCAACAAACAGCAGCAGAAAAGGTACCCAAAGTAGAAAAGCAAAAAAGCAACAAAACTTCCTTCTCGAATACCCTCCTCCCGCCATTTTGTTTTCTAGACATTTTCAAACTTTCAAAATGTTTCTTTTTGGTTCTTCTTTAGTTTTTCTGTCAAAAACTGTGTTTCTGTAGTTACTGCTTTCGATGTGGCCTTAGGTGGTAGCCTGTAGTAGATAGTCTCTTAGTGCCGCCTTCAATGTTGCCTTAAATACATACTTACGTACTAGTAGTCCTTAGACGTTAGCCTGTTTTGTAGATTAGATCAAACGAAAGCTCTGAATTTTGTTCTAGATTGCTGAAACAATTCGAGAAGCCTACATCTCTTGACCTGCCATTTGTGCCGCCAATGATTACGGTGACCTCGAATATGAGTGAACTCGAATCTGACACTGAACCGCTTTCGCCAGCACCCAAGGTTAGTGGTTCAGGTTCACTTTTGGCGCCCGGCAATCCGGTGGGCATGTGCTACCTCAGCCCGTTTACCATGTGCGGTCGAGCCGATCGCACAATATCTGAGAGTAATCTTAGTTCGTCTGGGTACTCTAGTATGGCCAGCCCGGGACCAAGTCGTTGTGGATCTAGCAATCCTTTGTGTCCAAATGAAATGGATGAGCCTGGTAGTGGACATTCGGGCCAGAGTTTGTCGCTTCATGCCAGTCTGCTGAGTCGAAGAAAAAATGCCGCCTTAGCTAGTTGCAAGGAGAATATCACGAATGGAAAATCTGGAGCTGCTAACGATGAGAATATTGAAAGACTGCGAACTCGGTCCGATTCGGAGACACTCTCGGATGATGTTCTGCTTGAGTCCAATGACGAGGGTATCGGAACTGATCATGTCGATGAGAAAATGGACGATAGTCGGGCCATTGGCGGCCGAAATTGCCACGAACTGGGAGTGTTCATTGAAGAGCAGGTTCTTATTGAAGTCGAAGAACCACCTCCAGCTCCGGTGGCTCAAATGGCACAACTTCAACTGCCATCTATTGTTATACAGGTAGATGGGGCGGAGAAAGGCCTGTCTCCAGTTTCATCAAGATCGGAGAGTCCTCTAAGTGAGCGTGCCGGTATGGGAAGGTTTTCTCCGCATTTCTACGGTCGAAAGGATCAGTTACCATTCACCGATTCGGATGGTTTATACGATTTTCCATCATCCGATGGCAAGGCGAGTTCCTACACTCATCAGCGAAGGAGTAGTAGTAAGAAACGAGAACGAAAACTATCCAAGACAGGTGCAACCCAATCGCCTACGAAAAATCAACTTGATGTTCCCGCTAAGGATTCCAACACACCCACTACAAGTGGACATGTTTGCTCCAAACATTGTCGGTCACATCATCACTCGTGTCCCGCGAATGCGGTGACAACAAGAAAGAGTCCGAAAAGACGACCAATTAACAGGCATCCCGTAGCTAGTAGCAGTAGTTCCTCGGAGAGTTTGACATCCACTAAGGATCTTACTGTACGATCGATGCCTAGAAGTAAGTTAAACTTGTACCCCAGAAGATCCTTACACACAAATATGAAACTTTACAGGACTGAACTCACCAAATCGGGAGAAAAGAGTAAGAAAACAAGAAAGCAATAGCGAGGAGGAAGCAGCTGATGTAAGTTCCTCTCCTTGTCGTGTCTTTCAAATTCCCTTTCAATAACCATATTCCAGGCACTTCTCCGTCGAATATCCCCAAGCATTGTCGCCGAAGATCAATCGCGGCCTCGATGTAAAATAAATCGCCTGCGCGCAATAGGAAATCAAATTAGGTAAGTCCGGAGTAGTTCGCAAACATTTTGAATTCATTTGAAGTCCTTTGGCAGATTCTTAAGGCGCTTAGAGAAGTCAATCAAGACTCGGGAACGCCTCGTTTCACCATCAGACAGCTGTGCCGAGGAAAATACCGATGATCTAGATTCACCACAAGCTACATCTCCTCTGCTACAGCCACCATCACCAAGTCGGGCAAAGGTGGCACTTTGTCGACAGAAAAGACTTCCCAGTGGATCGTACAGCTTGTCAACTACTGCCGCACTCAATCCAGGCAACTGGAAGAGCAGAGAACGTGGTATCATTACTGCTGATGATGTCATTAGTGATTAAAGAAAAACTTGCTACAAGGCAATATGATAACTGGCGCCCAACGTAAGACTAAACAAATCATAAAAAAGACCTAATCTTCGGGACCTATGAGGAAAACAAAAAGGAAAAAAGTAGGGCCTTTCAAAAAACAATAACAAAAAACGTTGCTTGATATCGCATTGATTGATTGATTAAAACTTCTGCAATACATTATGATAAATACGAGTATTAACTTTAAGTGCACCTACCACTTAAGTCCATAGAAAATTCTGTTTAAGTCTTTAACAAGAAATCTCATATAGAACCCCGTGCACTTTTTAATAACTCCTCCTTGTGTAAATACTCAGCCCTTTAAGATACATATATAAACAATGAATAGCGCACCGCACGAAAAGTTAAGAAAAAAACATTTGTTAAATAAATTTCCCAACAATATACTTAAAACAGAAATAAAACTATAAGAGCTCTGTAAATACATGTAGAATAAGCAATAGAAACTTAAACATGATATGTGATAAGAACTCCTGCGCTTGTATAGTATATTTATTAAAAAAAAAAAACAAAAACATTAATTTCTAAATATTCTCGTAAAACTTTAATTTTGCCTAAGTATCGTCGAATAAAATATAAAAACAAACAAAAAAATAAAATAAAACTCTACTCGACATGTGTTCATCGCGTATTTTAGCAAATCACATTTTCAATATCTATTATTTCCACACAAAAAAGCAAAGAAACAAAACATAAAATTAAATTAAATATTTAAGTGTAAGTAGAAAACAAAAATATAAGAAAAAATAAAAAATCTTTATAAGGAAACTGTGGGAAAATGAGGACAATCGTTTAGTCACGTATATTTTCGCTTTTGCGTGCATAAATTGTTGTGTTGCAATATTTCTGTGTAAAAGTTTAGATACATAAGCAATTTCTAAACAAAATCATTATTGTAATAAAATTGAGGAAAAAAAACAAACAAACAAACCACTATACACTAAGATGCTTAATTTAAAAAGCAAAAAAAAACGGACACAATTGTAAATTTGAATTTTTAGTATTTTTAAGTGAACCTTTTTTTGTACCTCTTGTGCGGTGTCTAGCTCTGTCCACTTGAAGTTACATTTGCATTTGCTTACCCTACCTTGTCATATCAAAAACTGGTGCGTAAGAGGTGCGGATTTTTGCTACATTATTTCCGAAATCAGATTTAGCAATACTACGTTCTAGAAACAGCGATTAATTTGTCTGTTCTGAACTATCACTACATCTTAAAACAAGTCCTAGACTATCCTTACATTCTTATATCAGTGAACATCTATGGAAACACTTAGTACTGCATAAACTGTCCAAGGCAAGATGGATGGTCCATGTTCTTATCGACCACAGAGCAGATATCGGTTCAATGTCGATTCTTTTTGAAATAAAGTTCACAACTATGTTGTACTACTTGCTATAGATTTGCAGCCACATGAGGATTAAAATTCAAGTCTTGCTCTTCTTATACGAGAGGCTCAATAAAGTGGGCGTGGCACTCTTCATTTTTCATGGAACTATAATGATTGTACTGATGCTAACGAGGAGCTTTCACAATTGTGTGTTTTTTTTTATAAAAACACCTTTAAAAAGTAGGCGTGTGCAGATGTGGTCTTTAGGTGAACTATAGACAATTTCAAGGCATCTACATATACTTTTCGATTTCAAGTAAAAATTTTGAAAAAAGTTTAAGAGGATGTTTCCAAACTTGGTACGGCATTACTGGTTTCAACGCTCAGATATTGATTTTCAACACAATTCTGACGAAGTTTTTCAACTGAAACCAATACTTGAAATGGCTTAGAAGTATAGTTAGGTTAGAAGAAGCTGCCAGCTACCGCCAGCACACTTAGACCAATGATATCTCCGTTGTGATACCACTTGGATCATATAATCCTGCCTAAATACTGGTGAAACCAATTAGAGCTTCTAATGCAAAGTAGTAAGATCACCAATATTATTGAAGAAGAAGGCTCCTTAGTGAAGTTTTCTTTTGTAAGATAAAGGTGGGCAAGTCCAGAGAAGATGAGAAATAGATTCTTCTTCCTCTTCATCTCTGCAACTTATGCTAAAATCGTTTGAATGCACACCAATCTAGTTACGTGCTTCCCTATTAGACAATGTCCAGCGATTACGCCTTCTATGCTAATATGAGGTCTGCTAGGAGAGATCAGATTTTTAAAGCGATTCAGATCCAGCCCAGACCCCATCTATTTTGTCACTAGACACGTTTCGAGAGCATCCGATTTTAGTTTAAGGTATCTTTACATGATAAGATGGGTAGCGTAGTTCCGTATCTGGTGAGTTCGTCGGCTCTACAATTTCCTGGAATATCTCTATGCCCGGCACCCAACAAGGGTGAATATCAAATTGCTCTGCCATCTCCAATAAAGACGAGTGGCAGTCTAAACCACTTTCAAATTGTTAGAGAAAGATTCCAAGGATTTGATAGTTGCTTGGCTATCTGAAAAGCCAAGAGAGGACCTCTTTAATCGTCATTAATTCCGCCTGGAACACGCTACAATTATTAGGAAAACGGAAGGGGAGTCTTAAATTATGTCTATCAGAGACAACACCTCCATTTACACCGTCGTTAGTTTATGAGCCGTGGGTATAAATGTTTAGAAGCTTCCGCAACAAAATCTATTTTAGAAACGTTTTCAGAAATCAGAAAATATAGACAACCTTGTGCTTCGAAAGAAATGGGCAGGAATCGGTGTTTTAAGACTGAATTTTTCTAGTCAAAGCTGCTCTGGGGCTCTTCTTTACTTGTTTTGCTGCCGGAAGTAACGTTTCAAGCAGTGAAAATATGTATCTTTGTTCGGTGACTGCGGCTGAATTCCAAAATGTAAAACAATAGTTCGGTGCGGTATGCATTGTACTTTGTACAAGTTGAATGTTTCAAAACGTATTTTATGTAAAGCATTTGCCAAACAAAAAATTTCAATGAGAAGGTTGCATATCAAATGGTTTCGTCGAAAAAATTATCGATGAGTTGTTTGTTTAGTTAGTCCCCATCGAGAATATTTATGAATTGGCGACTTGGTCAACGTCTTCTGATTTGACTTTTGGAACTTATTACTTTGGGTCTAGAAATTCAGCCTCTACTCGTAGGTGTTTAGTTAAATTTTAACCAAGAACCCGAACGCTCCCATTTGATAGTTCCGTAGGGGAGCCATCAAGCAAAATAGAAACATGATCACATGAGTGAAAAGAAAACCTCACGAACATTGACATACCATGGATTGGTGACATCTATTGTAAGAAATGCGGCAACATTTAGTCATTTTTGGAAACGTCGAAAAAAAGTCATATATGTACTTCAGTAAATGACCGTCAATCCACGACTCAAATCAATTGGCCATCATGTTTGCAATTGTCATTTTGTCCAGCTGACAAATTTTGTTCTTTGCATCTACGGTTTGTTGGCTATTCTGCTACACGGCAAGTGACGTTTATGAACATCTGACTTAAAGTAAACTGCGTTATCGAACACTGTACTATTTTGATGACGATTTAGAACCCATGACTTTAGGAACTTGACTACATTTACTCAGTAAATCAACTTAAAGTCAGTAAGACCCTTTAGCATTCTAAAGACTCCATAAAGGATACCATAAATCGGACAGATATCGAAGTCCGTTCGACCAATCTCATCGTGTGTATCGTTGTCGAATGGTCTGTCTAGCAGTCGGATGGATAGTAAGCTATGTTTGATATTCGGTCGGACAGACAAATCGCATTTTGTATGGGTCTTGTTACATACGATCAATATTAGATAGTTTACCGTCTGTCACTTCATCTGTTCGCCTACTTTCTGCACAAACATTCGTAGATTGTGAAAATTCAAGAACAGGGGGTCAAATTTTCTCAGAGATAGGTTAAATCACGAAAAAGTAAACGAACGCGAATGTTACGAAATTTGACCACTTTTTAAACGTCAAATGCAAATGCATACAAGCTCAAACAACATAAGATTACGTGTAGACAGATTTGGCAGATTTCATAAATCAGTGCACTAAAATTCGTAGCATGTGGAAATTTTACTTTCTCGTGAGCGCTATGTTCTACAAGAAAATCTACGAAAGTTTTGCGTACTCAAACTGGATTTCGTGTGAATTTCGGTAGTGAAAATGCGTTGTTTCGAGAGCGTTTGCGAACAGTCCTAGTATTTCAATAAATTTATGGTGGGCATACCAAAAAGAAAATCAGAAGAAAATGGCAGTCCATAGAGCTAGAGCTTTATGCTATACGTTTACGAAGTACTCCAAATCATTCACAAATGTTTGAACAAAGTCACTGATGGATCAGAATCCATGCTCTTCTTCTGGTTTCGATTTTTAATGGCAAATCGCCGTACTTAGGAACTGGGCCTTAATCCTGTTTAAATAGGGTCTCACAAAACTGTCTAGAAAAGTGGACGTTGTTAGAGTGAATTATAGAACTTAAATGACTTTCCCACAAGTTCGATTTTTCTACATGTTTAGAAAAATCTGACATCGGGCACATTGCATTGCATTGGACGATTTCAAGTCTTTTTGGGTTTTAGAAATTAGCTCTTATTCAATTTCTCTCTCAATATTTTTTCGCATTTGTACCAAGTCACGTATGGTAAAATTTCGAAATTGACGTAATCATAAACCAAGCAGTCGAAAACGTTTTTCTCTTCCTCTCAACTGAACGCTCTTTGTACCAAGCTCTCAATGTACCAATCCCTGACATTGTGTCTCCACATGCCATCACTGATATAACATTCTACACTCTAGTAGCAATTCAAACTTCCTTTTCTTACGTTTAATATTTATTTGAGAAAAGTTTGTTATAGAACTTTCTCTCCGGCCCTATTCTAAGTTCTAAACCTAAATTTTATATTTACTACTGCCTTACATTAAGCTGTCCTCCTAACCTTTCCCAATTGAATTCGTAGAAAATAAGTGCATTCTTAAGTTTATTTCTTTTAATATAATAAAATAGCAATAACAATACATATTTCTAAATGCAAAACCATAAAAAAATATATTTATTATGTAATTTAATTAAAAAAACAAAACGCGAATACATACATTTAGGATAATGTACCATAGTATACACTAATAAGACATAACGGGTAGAATATCGATATTATGTATCTGTCAAAATTGCTAAGCAGTGCTTAGAGAAATATATAAATAGATTTGCATTCAAAAAGACGTTTAAAATAAACAAACTACTGTCCTACTTACTGGCTAATAAATTCATATCTATCAGTCATTGAAAATCATTATCAATGCCGGATACCAGCGCCGAATTCAACATAGGGCAGTTGAAACCATAAAACAAATCATCCTAACTTTCTACTGCTTACCCATCGAATCACGGAAAAAAACTACAAAAATAAAATAAAATAAAAAGGGACATTAAAAATTTAAAACAAAAAAAGTTTACTGACGTTAGGCAAAGACAGATTTAAATGGCTTGTATTGAGACTGATTTTGTATAAAAAAAAAACCAAAAACAAAAAAAAAATATTCAAAAACCATATAGTAGATGGTTTTTTTTTTATTAAATTAAACTTTTAAATTCATTATGCACAACATGTTAAATATTTTTCGACTATATATGTATTTGCAAACAAAAAAATTGTAAATTAAACTGCAAACAAAGTAGATAACGAAAATATTAATCATACCACCTACTTTACACTCATTTAATACAAAAAAAAAAATCAACTAAACCGCATTTGCACTTTTCAACTTCACATTTGAATCTTCGTACAACAGTAGCATTAGTTTTAGGATTCTGTGATAAAGAAAATTTAATGAAAATGTTAATAAAACAAAATAAAATAGTAGAAACATTTAAACAAATTAGTAAGCAAAACTAAAGTTTGTCACAGATTCTCAGATAAATTGCAAATAAGTTGACAGATGCCCTGCACCAGCTGATTCGCGCAATCTAACTGAGAATCCCTGACCATCTTTCCTACTTACCTACATAGATACTTTCATCAACAAACAGGACTTTCAAAAAATATAAAAAAAAACAAACATTACATATAGATATGCATACATAAATAATATTTACATACTAGGACTAGAACAATATTCCTATGGCGCACCTGACCTTACTTCTATATGTTTATAAGCAATATTATTAAATAAATTATTACAGCCGTAATAATGCAAATTTTAATAGATAAACAAAAGAAAAAAACAAAATATTATACTTGTAGATAATATACATACTTACATACCTACTTGCGTTGCATGTTTCAGTTTACATATTAGCTATAGATATTTCAAAAACAAAAAGACGACTAAATTCTAAATAATTCATTTATTTTATATGCACTCTTGCATTTTAGAACATGACAAAAACAAAAACAAAAACAAAACAAAAATATATTTGTATAAGTTGGATTAAGAAACTGAAATGTTACACACTGTATATTACAAAAGAAAAACAAAAACAAAATGAAAGCAAAACAAATAAAAACAACTAATATACTTAAGGAATAAATTTGCTAAAATAAAAATAAAATAACAGATAAATTTGGGGTTTTTTCTTCAGTCGCATCATGATATCCCATTCTCAGGCCTAATTTGTGGCCTATTTTCTGGTACCAAGAACTTCGTAGTCCCATTAAGAGAGGTTGTCAAGTACAGTAAAAAGATACGAAGATATGTACGAGCTCCATTACCAAGGAATTGAATATAGAAGCCGTCCGACCGTAAAAGACGTGGAGCCGACATCAGAATAGATACCATCCAATGGTATCTAAAATACTTCTTTGTACCGCATCTGTGACAAGCAACTTTGTGAACATGCTCACTATACCCATGTAAAGGGTGACCAGATAGCAATGATATTTTTTCCAATTGTTAGGTCTGTTCGAGTACCAAAATTTTTTCTAAACTGTCAAATTTCAAGGAGAAGGAAATTCTCGCAGAGAGGGGTACAACCACAAAGAAGTAAACGAACGCGAAAGCGACGAAATTTGTCTACTTTTTAAAACGTCAATTGCAAATATATACAATTACACAGGTTTCGTAGCTAGAGCTCGACAAATGAACGAGGCATTTGGCATTTGAATGATATGCTATTTCACACACAATGTTATAACTGTAGCTTCAAAATAAAGCCAAAATCAATTTTATATCTCACAATGTTGTTGTTTTATTTAAATTTTTTTCATAGCATTCTTATCTGGTCATCCTATAGCCATTTTTGACAAATTTTATGCATCTGCGCTGTAGAGCAAAACTTGGATGTTTGGGGTCTCTTCTCAGCCCAAAGAAGCATGGATAGGGAAGCATTAATCTATGCTTCCTCTCAGCGCTGGCTGATATAATTGTCTGAAGTTATACCGATTCCTAGCTAGACATTGGCTGCGTTCCGATTTCATCATCATCCGATTTATCATCAGCATTAGCAAGGAGTTGCACAGACTTTTGAAAGATTGTCCCTCTGATGTTGGTTCACAATTCCTTCAAGAACGATGCTAAAACAATCGCATGACAGCACGTCGTCTTGTCTGAACCCGTCTTTTGGCATCAAAGGTCGGTGGGATTTTTTTCGAACTTGATGAAGCACTGTGCATTCTCCATCGTCATCTTGCACAACCGGAAGTGGTTGGCATTAATGCCAAAACTAGACATATGTAGCTCCATATGCCTCGCTTATGTATGTAAATCCTGTCATAGACGGGCTTAAAATCAATAATAGGTGATGAGTTGATTCATGGCTGATGAGTATCGGTTTGATATTCCTTAGATCGGTTTTCCAAGTTCTGCCATACTGTGAGGATTGATCGATGGTGGAATTTTCTGGCCTAAAGTACGAAATACAGGATACAACCATCGCACCAACGGTTAGTGCAGATTTAGTGTTACACACTTAGTGTTAGTTTAGTGCACACAAAATACCATATTCTTTAAATGTTTTTATTAAGTTATGCGCCGTTGCTTTGAATGGCTCGCTTTCTTAACTTCATACAGGTCGGGTGGACGGAAATATTGGTTGTCGTCGTCCAAAGTAAATGGTTAGCTCTGCCTCAACATCGACTGCAATTCTTGTTTCCTAGGTTTCCTTGTTGCTCCTTCCTGGTTTCGGTTCGGAGTTTGTAGCCTTAAAATGTTATCTTTACCTTATGGTAAAGCTTTTGCAATAGCATCTCTGTAACACAGTGTGTATCCCTTAACTTTTGCTCGTATAGCTCGCTCGCGTTTCATACCTGCATAGCTCACATTTACTCGATCAGATCACTAGAATCTGGATCACTCAGTTTAGGCACTCATTGAACTCCTAAAATTCAACATTTCTTTGGCCTCCCAAGAGCCTCCCTCAAGAACTTTCCTATAAATGTTAGAAAACCTTACAAAGTTATTTTATAAAGCCATTTGGACTCGGTATGTTTCCAGGCAACCTAAAGAACTTACTTACTTAACAAGCTCCTAACCCGTAAAGAGTCTCTGCCTGAGACACGGCAGCCTTCCATTCTCTTCGATCCAGGGAACACTGCTTCCATTTGTCCAGACCAAGCGCTCTGGCATCCGCGATGCGGAGGTTCGGTCTTCCTTGTCGTCTCGAACCAGGGGGCTGTGATTAAAAGTTCTTTTTTGATGGAGCATTATTGTCCATTTGTTCGATATTCTGGTTTTTGGACTACATCCACACCCTGGTACAGCTTATAGAGTTTGCAGTTATATCTTCTTCTCCATTCGCCTTCCTCACATACGGGATCGAAAATTCTACGAACTTTGCACTCGGCTCCATATAGCAGAACTGGCAGGATCAATGCTTTGTAGAGCACGCAGTTCGTCTTCCGAGTTAGGAGTTTTAAACCCATTTGCTAAGCCAAACCGAAGTAGCAGCGGTTTAATAGGGTAAGTCTTCGCCGAATCTCCACTAGAGGGTCGTTCGTGGAATTGATATTTACTCCGAGGTAGGTGAACTCCTTGGCGTTATGTCCTAGGCGGTGGACCGATGCTTCTTTGTTTGTTGACAACACAGGTACTTGAGCTCAACCGGCCCCTCGTCCTAGGATTTTCAACAAAAGAAACTGGCACTCCAGGTTGAGGGTTGTGCCGTCGGGGTAAATTCCTAGAGAAATCCGAATGATGTCGAACGAAAAGTCTGGACACCAATCAACATTTCCGTTCTTAGAAACTACAGAAACTTTCAAGTTCTCCCCTAATGAACGCATTTTCTTCAGAAGGAATAAAAATATTTTTTCAAAAATTTGACCTGAAAAGTCTACCAATTCACTAATCTACTCCATTTTTTGATTCCCACCTCGCCGCTAGTACCTGAACCCTAGAGTGAGGTGAATTTCTAAAGTTCACGCACATTTTCCTCTTTCCTTTCTGCACATTGCACAGCCTTTCTCATTCTTTCCCTTATTCTCCCATTCCCTCATTTGCAACAATCAGAAAAGAAAAAAAACATAAAATAAATAAATAGAATAAAAACGAAAACAAAACACTTCTCTCTCCCTTCCTCCTTTCAATTCGTTTCAACTCGCTGTGGTAACCAATTCACTCGCCCGTTCACCATCGGCTCAGTACAAAAATTCATTTCGTTTAGGTCTGTTATTAAGTGCTGGAGTTGTTACCAAGAAAATTTCAGCGCGATTTTTTAACTGATCGACCATATATTATCCGATATTCAATAATTTGTGTAAATTAATAGAAAGAAAAAGAACTATTTTATTACATCAATCCCCCCAGACTTTGTGAGCATAATTTTGTGATTTTACTTTGCCAGTTTCTGACAAAAAAACCAACCGCAGTGCGGTGTATTATATTTTGATTTCGAAAATTCAGTGATATTACGCGAGTACCTGTTTCTAAATTGAAAAAAAAAAATAGAAAAATATAACCAAAATTAACTTAACACAGACTGCAAAATTGAATTCAGCGAAAAATCGATAAAAATAGAAATACCCCCCGCCGCACCACCCCAACAGAGTACCGATTCGTGTGTTGCGTGCGCGCTGTTCCAGGTCAGAGGATTAGGCGCCAATAAGACTTCGGTTGATTCATAGAGAATCAGCTGATCCAGTACAGGAATATACAGGATTTCTTGCGAAACAAACCTTGGGCCAGTGTGTGCGAAAAATCAATTTACGGACATACGGAACCTGCAACGACTGTGTCTGCAAAAATACAGAAATAGCATACACAGCGGCGGCGGCGTCGGCGTTACAACATTAATCAGGTTTCTTTCGAGTTTTCCTCTTTATTTGGTTTTTTTTTTTTTTTTTGTGAATTATGGGCACAGAAGGCTGTTCCAAGCACCAAACAGACAGTGCAGCAACATCGGAGTTGGTCGCGAACGGCAGCAACAGATGTTGCAGTGTAAATGGCAGTCGGCAGACAGACACGGAAGTCCCCTTCATACCTGTGACCATTGGCGAACACGATGTCATATCCGGTGCCAAAGAGATTTTAAAAGTGATCCGATCGCACTGGGAACTGACCGAAGTTGAATTTAAGGTTCGTACTTTTGTTATACTTAGTTATGTGTAAAATCACGGACTCGGTTGGGTGCGTGCTCAATTACTATCTCTATGCTAAGTGATGAGG
Organism: Xylota segnis; assembly: GCA_963583995.1. Classification (NCBI taxonomy): domain Eukaryota; kingdom Metazoa; phylum Arthropoda; class Insecta; order Diptera; family Syrphidae; genus Xylota; species Xylota segnis. The sequence continues at coordinate 28,284,005 of OY757237.1, forward strand.
AGTAGTTCTGAAGGTTATCGTCTCACTATCGGCTCATTGACGCTTGAAACAAGGCAAAATCTATAATTAGGAAGCGGGTATTGGTATCTGATTGAGGTTTCTTTCGAAATTTCCTAGTTTAATCGAGTTTATGACTAGCTTTTGCCGGCTGTGCGGTTGACATGGTATACATAATAGTCGATTGTTTTTAAAGTTCCCGGTAGTTATTTGAACGAAATGTTGTCCCTCAAATGTGTAATTAACTTAATTAGCTACCGTTGTAGCTTTACTTCAGAGCTAAACGTTGGGGAAAACATGAAAACACAATCAGTGCATTTGAGACTACTAAGTAAACAGGAAACGTACATAGTTTCACCAAGCAGTTGCCAAATTTAGTCTATAGCTCCGAAATTTTACCGATTTGAATAAAGATTTCGGTCATCGCTGAGCTAATTGTTTAACGATGTCACACCTAATGATTTATAGCGTAAGATGTAGACCCACTTCTACTCATCCTACTCTTCTTGGCGAATTACTCACTCTAAATTAATTCGAATGCTTCTCTGATTTAGGTTCTGTAAATATCTGCACGTCTGACCCATGTGATTTCTGAGAAAATTCTTTATTGCGTTTCGATTGTAAAAGCTTCCTTTTATTTGCAAAACACTTGGAGAAGGTTTTTTAAAGAAAATCGAACTCCCAGAGGAGCTCAGACTTGGATTGGTTGAAGAAACACATGATCTGATGCCAGTGTTTGCTGTTACCCGTTCTAATTCGAATCTGCTCTGGTCGGTCATCGTTTTTCATGCTCACAATCTAATAGGACTTGTTTCTGAGAATTTCAATACAATTTCATAGGATGACGAAGTGTATGACTCATTCCAGCCCTAACCCCAGAAGGGAAAATGTAGCCGCTTGGGATTTTTGGTAATAGGCTAGTCTGGTTGGTACCAGATGAGGAATAAGTTTAAGTTGGGCTTCAGAAAGCAAGAATCAGGGATCCAAGGTCGATTGCTGGAAAACTTGACATCATTTACATTCGAAACGAAGAACAGACGTACTAAAGGTACTCGTAAGGTAATGCAGACGCCCTAATGATTGTTATATTGGTGATCTTCTCACTAGAACCAAGTTCGTAAAATAAAGGGCTTGGTTTCAATGATGTTTATGACCTCGAGCTCCTTCTAACTCTTTGTGTCTAGACCTTTTCGCATGACCTACCACATAGTGGACGGGCAAATGCACACGACATGATTTAATTTGATTTGACGCCTGCTCTACCGGCACAAGCAGTTCTTAAGCAATCTAAACTTAAAAACTTAAGATACATTTAAGCCCACAAACTATCTTAAGACGGGTTAGAGGAGGGTAGAATGTGGGACAGTGGCTAGGCAGAATTGGACCGATACCGATGATTGGTCCGAAGTGTGCCCTTGCTGCAGTGAAAGTCAAACGAGTTTTCCATATTGTTAGCCAAACGAAGCATTCGAGACAAGGGTGCTGAGTCCTGAGACGGAAGAGGAAAATGGACGGAGATTGGTATTAAATGAGACCGACGCGAGAAGCGTTGGGTCAGCTACTTAAAAAATGTAGGAAGAGGAGGTCGACATTTTCGCGACATGTTCGAAAGACTGAAGGTGGACTAGTTTCAGGCGTTCAATGTAGAGAGGCAAATTGAGTCTATCAACAAGGAAGACCGCGGAATGAGGGAATGAGTTATACTTCGCTGGCGTATTCGAGGATGGGTCTGACGAAGTAGCACAACTACTACAAATCTTTGCAACATTTTCGAATTTACCCTAAATCGAAGGAATCCTAGATATTTTGCAGTGTTTGTAGTATTTTTGGTTATGGCACAGGGTTTGGATTTGGTTTAAGTAACAGAAGGCAGCATTTGGTTTTGGAGCAAATAATTTCACTATTATGCTGTCAAGATCGGAATTCAGAGAGCTCAACATGCGTTACCGCTTCAGATCCACTACCGAAAAGCACGGATGTGAGTCTGGGAACGAGTATAAAAAGCTGGGAGTACTGTCGTCCGCGAACGAATGTATTGATTTGAAATCAAAGACAGAATGTCTATTCATGAAAAAAAAGTTGGGAACCATTCGGAGCCTTGGGGCAAAAACATTAATATCGTGAATAGCAAACATGAATTGAATGAGAAGAAGAAGAGATTCAAGGATGCCAAATGCACGTATAACTCTGTCCAACGCCTTCGAATCATAAGAATGATAAAGAGACTAGACTGTTGTTTCTTTCATTGCATCATAAAATTTGAATTTCTTGGCAATATTTTCAAAATATTGTTGGATTGGCTACATAGTATGTACATATGTACGGAATTCTATAAGTTTAATGTCCCACAAGCGATGGAAAACGGGCTCGTCTTCTCGGATTGAATACGTAATCACTTCGCTATTCGTTTAATACACATGTACGTGTATTATTCTAGGAATAAACAAATAAACGACTCAAGTAAAAGTACAATCGAATACGTAATTTAAAATATAAATTCGCATTTGTCAAAACGCCAAGCACTCGTATGTACATACGTTGAAATGGTCAACAAAATGTGTGACCTATAGGTAGACTGTAAATATTTTTATAGATCTGAAAAGCCGTGCGACTAAAATGCTTAAATAAAGTTATTAGCGTTGCAGGACGTGCGGACCTAAAAATGCTCGCAAGTTTTAGGTACGTCACTACGTTCTAAATTTGAATGTGGAGATTGGAAAATCAAGACCTAGTAGCTGGATTATAATGCCGTACAGTCTTTCTGTTAAGGACTTGTTATTCTCTTTACGAGAAGTAGGATTGTATTCGATCTGACTCGGCTAGTTTGCGTCCAGGTTTTCAATTAAATGAAAAATCTAGAAGTGATCGTGAAGATCCTCTCAATATAAGCACTGAATAGTAGTAGGCTAAAGGTGCTTTTAGCAAGGTTGGGGACTTATAGCACAAGATGCAGATCGTCTGTACCAAGGTGTGCGAATAGAAAATGGACCTATTTTGTCTAAGTCGTCCCGTCGACAAGTAAAAGCATTGGTCGACAGTGAGGCATTACAATTCAAAATGCATTTATCTGAACCGAATATGATCCATATGTCGATGAGACTAGTGAGTATATTGTACCGTGTTTCCTGATACTAGGTTAGGGTCTCAGGCTATTTCGATTCCGGAATAACCAATAACCTGAATTAATTTTAATTCACTGTGAGCTGTTGGAAATTATTATTTCTCAATCGTGTTGCTGGCAGTTCCTGTTGATTACATTATTGTTATTGCGTATTAACTTGAAGTCTATTACGGTGATAATGGCATTCCTTTGAACAAGAGAATAATAAATTTCCAGTAATAGCGCTTGAAGACAGTTCTTATCTCATTGAAAAAAAAAATATACATGCTATGTGCCTATCGGCTATACGACATTCTTTCCAAGTTCGACACCCGAAGAGTGATATTAAACCAGTATCAACAAACGCTTTACTGTTTATGGATAATTAGAAATAACAACCTGACTCAATGCAAAACAAACGTGTAGTCACAGTGTGCATTTTGTATGTAAGACGTGCAATCGCTTTGATTGTACATAAGCATTCCAATGAATAACAAGAATTTATTGTACGAGTATGTAGATATTTATAAACTTTGAACCCTTGTGTCGATACTTTAGATTAAGGAATAAAAATAATAGGTCGAGTAGGTTCATTGATAAGAATTAGACTGATTTTCATTTGTTTTTGAATGGCGTCTTCTTATCAATTTGAATTACGACACTTCACTCCGTATTCCATATTCTTAATAGCAAAGTACTTGAAGCTGAGAGATTATTAAAAATTGAAATGCGTCATAATCGCGTGACAATCACTAGCTGTGGAGACTTAAAACACAGACCGTGATGGTGAATGCTCTGGTTTGTGTTATCTACACAATGAGGTCCCCTATGGAACGTTGTTTAGGAAACCGTACTGACGGCTATTTAGAATACAATGCTTTCCCTGAACTTAGAAAGTACTAAGTCGCTCGGTAGTTTAAAGGTAGAGGTTTTCTTAGGGATCTGCTGAACCTGCAGAATTGTAACTATTATGACTCAGGATACTGAACGGAACTGGGTTTGGTAATAGTGGTGATAGAGAAGTAGCAGGGCAGTCATGAGCATCAGTGATATTTTGATCGTTATGCCGAAGAGCTGGGATGGACGATGATTCTTTGATTCTTATAACTAAAAGCAAAAAGATGCATTGCCTCGTTGGGATTTCGCTCGCTTTGAAACTGATTGTAGCCCGTTTGTGGCGAAGCTTGGCTTTCTCTTTCTCAAAAAATGCTTGGCGCTATAACGCAAAAGCCTGTTCCTTCTTCCGGATGACAATAGTTGTTACTTCTTTGAAACTTTCGCGTCTCGATAAAGAAATCTTAATATTTCAGTATTTGTTTACTCCCATTATCCATTAAGAACATAAAAATGTTATATTTAAATAAAAATAACAGAATAATTGAGATATCGTGCTAAAATGTATTCCAGTTGCAGTACGTCGTTCTTATAACCACCACGAGCACGTTTCCACCGATCAATTTCAATGTTGCACCACTATTCCACACACATCGAGTTGGCAATTTCGCCTTCGATATTGTTCCTGAGCACCTCTAACGTTGTTGACTTATAAAAAGAAATCGAAATTTAAATCGCATGAGCGAGCTGGTCATTCGACAGACCATTCGATACTACACGATTACCGAACTTTTCCTTCAAAAGATCAATTGTTTGAATTGCTGTGTAATATGAGGCACCATCATGCTGAAACCACATTTCACTGATGTTAAGTCCACTCAATTCCAGCCTTAAATAGTCTTCTAAGATGGCATGATAGAGAACTCCATTGACCATCGATGAAAAAATATGATCCCATCACACCTCCTGCATGAAATCCGCTCAACACGATCACTTCTTGTGCATGCAAAGGAGTTTCTTAAAGCCCACGTGGGTCTGTCGCTGACCAATAATGCATATTTTGCTTGACAAAGCCGTTAAGCCAAAAATTAGCTTCATCGATGAAGATGGTTTTTTAATGAATGTCAGGATTTTCTTCAAGCTTCGACAGAGCCCAATCGGAAAAGTTTCGGGACTTCATTTCATGGTCAGATCTTGAGTTAATTTGATCTTGTAATGGTGTAGGCCATGGTTTTTATGCAAAATTCACCTCAATGTGAACTGAGAGATTACCAATTCATGTGACCGACGTGATATTGCCTAATTGGGCTCATTTTTAACTGAAAAACTTGCTGATAAGGATGCACTTAGACCAGAGAAGGTCATGTGGTTAAGTAATGTGGGTGGATCACTCTGGGAACCATTCGCGCCTTGTTATGAAGGAGCTAATATTAGCCCTGCCGCCTGTAGTTAGATCATTGAGATCATTGAAAAGGTATTTCTAGTGTAGCCTTTCTAATATTGGCAACTGCTGTACATGTGCATAGGAGGTGACTGATGGTCTGTCTTCTCTTTCTCTTTGTCCCTACAACTTCTGCAGAAGTCGTTGTAGGTTATGCCCAGTCTTTTAGCATGAAACTGAAGCACGCGCCGCCTGTCCAGTGGGTCAATTATAAGACTGGAAAGTAGAGTAAGCCCTCTTAAAGCTGCTGGTGAAGTTTACTATGATAGAAACGAAAGGTTTGACTGACGTTTTGACATTGACATCATACAAAATTTAAGTTTAATGATGCCTTGATTAAAAAAAAAAAAAAAAAAATGCCTTGATACACCTGTTATATTTCTACCCCACCTTTTGACATTGAATTACTACGATCTTGCCATTATACCTGAATGAATTCACACGTTTTTTGCTAAACAATGATGGCCTTCAACAATCCAATCTACTTATTATCTTATCAACTTTAAATGCAAACACAATGGATAATTGTTACTTTTCTATGAAGTAGATGGGTAAATATGTAATCGACTTTGCGTAAACAATGGCAACTAGGTGATGCTAATCTTTTTTTTTTTTGCAGTTTCACGAATATTTTTTCATTAAATCGAGTTGGAAGGCCTTAAACTTGTCTATACCCATGGGACCTGCACTTGTTTTGAGTCGCTAGTTCACTAACTTTGCAAAAAAACAAACAACTTGAGATTTATATTTATTCAATCGAATGGGTATTAGTCATCAAAAGATTGATGCGGAATATGTTCCATTCAATCGATTTTTTAAAAGCATTCCACCATGAATCATTTAGTTGCAGACAGATAATGATAAAAAGAAATTTCATACGCAATTGTAATTGGCCAACAATTGACAGAACCAATTTGTGTGCAACAAATTGATAGAACTGTCAAAACATAATTGTCATTTCGCATCAAAGTTCATCTATTTTTGGCACAAACCCGATTATGAGGTCTTCAAGTCAAGCGGCGGCGGCGGCGGCGGTTAGCAAAGCAGACACTTTGTGACTCATAATAAAAACAAACTGACGTGTTCCAATAGCCAACGTTTGCACAATTATACGTCACAAGATTAATATTTGCCGAACAGGTGACGGTTGTTTGACATTGTGCCAATACGGGTACATCGTATATGACAGACACAAAACCAAGATGTTACGTCTTGTGTTCTACTTAAAACATTTATCGTGCTCTGCAGTTTTGTTATCTCATTTCGAAACGTGGACTAGTCTTTAAAAATACATTTCGCCAAAAATGCGGTACAAACTGGCAGAAAGAAATAAATCACACTTAAGTACAAAAAATGATGAATTATTGCGCCAAGAGAGAGAGGCAGGCACGTTAAAGGAGTGGTTGAAGTACATACAATTTCTTTTTTACCTCTGCACCTGAGTATATTTTTTAAAATATGTTTGTTCAACGAAGAACAGAATAAGAGGAAAGGAGAAGCTCAAATATTTTATACAAATACATATTTATTTTCTTATTTTTGCGTGGTATTGAAATAATAAATCAATAAATCAGTTAATTAAGTGTTTGTCACGCTGTTCGACTTGCGATTGTGTCAGACTTATCGAAAATATATTTAAATAGCGGATGTTGAGTGGCACATTTTGGGAAATAATCAACTTTTTTGAGTTAATCTAGTTCAAGTAGCGTTAGTTCCTTATCATTTTGTCTGGAAGTACATATGTGGGTCACATGTTATTCACCTTTTCAGTTACATACCCACAAAGTATTGGCGAACACTTGTCGATATGTATTTTAAAAGTGCATACAGTGGTGGGCACAAATTTAGCACACTCGTTTTAGTAGAAAAAAATACATAAATTATTAGAAAATAATCTCATTTACTTGTTATCCAGCCCGCAGATGGTTCATAACTTGAGATGATGTTTGCGTGAAAATTGTCTCTCAATAACTGGATGGTTTCGTCCACTATATGGCACGTTGCACGGTCCTGTTGAAGTCAGAAGTCATCCATGTTTTGAGCTTTTGCCATGGCTTTCCTTCCGCATTTTTTAAAGAAATAAGGACCGCATGCTCATGGACCGCACCAAATAGTGCATTTCCCCAGATGCATTGAGAGCTCTTAGGTTACTTCTGACTCCTTGTCTGTCCAAATACGACAATTTTGTTTGTTAACGTATCCGGTAAGCCAGAAATGAACCTCTTCTGGTTTCCCTGAGCACTGGTTTTGGAAATAAATTCCCACAATTTGTAAACATTGTTCAGACCGAAGTCTGTTCATGATGAAAGGCCAATGAACAGAAATGCTACATGGACATGACATTTGTCACGGGTGCTATGCCCGAGAATCACTATTAAAAAATACACACATTTCGTAGTCTAGATCACCCTTTGTTGTGTTAGTCCTATGAAATACAAATTGTCGTCTGACTTGACGGGAAATATCTTATTCTTCGGGACGAAGACTACTAGCGAAGCCTAGCAGCGCTTGCATGGGACACCAAAGTTTTTTTTTTAATTTTCTGCCAAGGTTTTCGTTTTCTTGTTTCCAATATGATGTTCTGTATCTGGAGATTACGCAGGCCACTTCCAAGCAGCAACATTAAGCAATACTTAGCCACTTAGGTGTGGTTGTCATACAGGAAGCGCCAAGGAACCCGGATTGTTTTCGTCTGCTCATATGGCTTACAATGATCTTCCATTATTTTGTCTATCTTTATAATTCCACCGACGCCGTGCCACGAAAAGAAACACCAGACCATTATGCACCTACCATCAGGTTTCACTATCTTTATGGTATAACTTAGCTCATGCTGCAAGGTTTTTAAACGCCATACACACTTGTTTCTTCCATCTAAAGTGGCGAACTCTAGCCTGGCCATCAAGTTTTTCTTCGACGCTAATGGTTTCCGTTGGGCTATGCATCCACTGATTTTTTTTTTTTATTAGTATTACTATTACTTACTATTCTTCAAAGCTCATTCCTTATGTCACTGGAGCTTTTAAAAGGGTTTTTGATAGAGGATCAGTAAATGATTTGGTCATTTTTCGGGGTTGCTTTGCGTGGACGAGGGGCTTGTTCATGCTTTTCTGTATTGTTTAGTAGATTTGGCTAATCTGTAGGTCCCCGGCCCTGACTAGGGAAAGGCAGTCAAAAAGGAATAGGATTTTCCATTCACATGTATTCGTCCAACTGCAGAAGCATTTCCAATTGCCCAGCGGACTAAATATTTTAACACTTTAAGGCGCAAGTTTTGCTGGTCAGGTTAAGTGTTCGGTTTTTGTTGTGAGTGGTCAGCCTACATTTCTTTACTCTCCTACTGTTACCTTTACCCAGAGCAGAGTGATATGAAATCTGGTTACTGCTCTTCCTTTCCTATTTCACTTGTCTGGAGGATGTGTTTTTTAAGTGAAGGGCTTTATTTCCTCGCTGAAACGGCAGTATTTCTATTTTGAAAATAAATTTTAGCACCCGATTCTGCTCCGTATTCCATCTTGGAAACATCGTCGGTGAAGAACGATACTTGGACTTTTAAAATTAAAATGTTATTCTAATACGGCCAAAGGAATTAGGAGACTAATACCAAGATTAAAACATAATTTTACTTCAAGAGACAAAATGTGGGACAGGACGTAGTTCATATTCTAATCGACCATAAAATTAGGGAAGAACAGACCACCTTACTAGTGACTAATAGATAGTAATAGGACATGCTAAAGCAGTGTACATCTATAGTGCTTGTTGCTGAATGTCGTATTCTAAGGATACACGCTGCTTACTAAGTGATTTCAGTTTGAATTTAACACAACGCAACGCCTTGATAATTTAAATTGGTGAATGGGGATAGTAGCTGTGTGTTAAGCCGTAAAAGCACTTAATTTCCTCAGAGCCTGTTCTGAGATATCGTTAATAACAAGGAGTGTCCCACATAACGAAGTCGTGACATACGCCATCGTGACATACGTTTCGACTTTCATTCCGTCTTTATTTACTTTACTAGAATATTGTGATGTCGAGGGGCCATGGGAGAAGTGAGAAAACAGTTCTAGGCAATGATAATACAGCTTCCTAATTGTGACTACTCTGTCGAAACATGGTTTCAGTAGCTGCAGAATGGACTCTACCCTTCGTCTACTTTAGCGTCATACCAGAGGATTTTGGGAATTCCTACTCCTTTCTGAAAATTAAAAAAAAACTATATCACAGGCATACACTCCACCATTGACTCGTTTTGACATGTGCTTCACCTTATAAGTGCAACGACTGGGTTAACCACAATTTGTTTGACAAAACAAGTATAAGAAGGTTGTCTAGCATACATCTTAAGCGAGCTGTTTAACTATTCGTTCTTGCGATTCGTAGCTAGTTTAAACCTCCAACCTTCTTGGAGCCAAACAAACCAGTATCTCCTCCTTTTAACTTCCAGTTTGCATTTATACTGACTCAACTTTTAAATCGTTTATATTCAAATACATGACTAGAACGATTTCTCATGAATTATGCAATAATAGATACTTTCCACTATTCACCTCTAGGCTAAGCTAAAGCTAGTTCGAAGTCGACCACCAAAACATGCAATTATCACATCAAATCCACATTTAATGAGTCTCGTTCCGGCTGTTATCATGGCAGTTATAATTTATTTACCCCACCACCCTCTACCTAAACGATTTCCACTTTTCCACAATAATTCAAGGTCGGCGGGCACTATTTACTATCTCCGGTACACATTGAATGTGCCCACAGTTTGATCAATATTTTTATTTTTTTTATTTATTTTTAGAATTATCGCTAGACTACATATTTCAGTATTCGTTTCAGTCGTTCAAACATTCATAAGATTCTGCAACAAGTTGGAATGGGCGGGCCAAGAGAAAAACTAAGTAAACAAATAAAATCAATAAACAAAATTGTTGGCAATCAGCGAATTCCTATAGAAATTACGTTTAATTGCACGAAAATGCATTCGATTGTCAAATGGAAAACACATCAGACAATGGGAAACGTCATTTTCATATTTTAATGGCGTGTTGACAATAGAAAACTGTCATTGTGAAAATTGGATTCTTTGTTGGATGACATTTATTGCGACAAGTGGAAAGTCCCTTTGTAAATTTTCACAATATACCTCCCATACAGATGGCTAACAACTTGCACAGGAGACCTTGCTATTGCATTCAGTTGACAGATTATCTTTTATGACTGCAATAACATTTCAAATCGTGTCAATTGGATAAAAGCTAATAGAAAGAAAATCTCATTAATTTTGATTAAACTCGTATCAATAGCTAACCGGGTTAGCATGTTACTTGCACTCTACGCATTGCGTTGTTATAATCTATGTGCTAACAAGGTTAATCGAATTTGTAAGAGTTAACCCTGAAGAGGAATGGAATATCAACGCCATCTAGTTGTAAATTTGTGCATTTTAAGGAAGTGGCTCCATTGGACGTCATTGTCAAAAGGGTGACTGCCACTTTTGCGGGAATATATGACATGTTTTTTTCAAATGCAATGAGTATACATGCAAATGTATCTCATGGTGTATGGAGGTAGTAAAGTAGGAGAACGAAAGCAATGTAATGACAGATATAGGTAAAATTATTGATTTGTTTGTGATTTTCTGAAACGTGACCAGCGCTTTCAACAGTCTCAATCATGTTTACTTCCCTGGCGTGCATACAGAAGATTAAATAATAGTCTGCACTTGGCGTTTAGTCTTGGAGTTGTTCTGATTGGAAAAATGCACATGCTCTTCCAAAACAACGAATTTTTACGAAAATCTACAAAAATTCACGAAATACTGGTCGAGTACGAGTTTTTCGTAAAAATGAGCGTCCACGAGAGAGAGAGAGAGAGCGGCCCATGCTAGGAATTTTAGTCCACGAAATTTCTTCGCACTAATTCGTGAAATCTGTCAAAGCTGTTAGATACCCGTACGAAATTGTTTGTTTGTGTACTTGTATACATTTACATTTGACGTTTAAAAGAATTTTGGTGCAGAATGTACGCAAGCAGACCTACATTCAAAGGCGAACTTCAGCAAAAGCTTTAAGAAATAGCAGTTTGCAGGAGAGAACCACCGCTTACAGACCCGACCTTCCATCTCCTTCGAACCAAAACATGCCGATGCCATTCTGTCAGATGAAGTATCCTGTCACCTTGTCTTGCTCTACTTTGTCTTCTCAGATCTGTGAGCTGTGGAGAAGTCTGAAGAAATAACCACATAATGGAGTCCATAAACAAGATCTACACTTTTCTCCTACCCATTTTTTCTCAACTTTTTTGCGGTTACTTATAAGGACAGTTTCACTTACACATATAGTCCCCTAATTCCAGTCCTGTTGAGCGAAACCATATCGCCACGTCTTTGATGGTGTTGTTGCAGTTTTGCGTCACCTACTCTAGGGCTTAAGCTACTACCACCATCGCGATGTCATCGGCGTATCTAAATACGCAGCACTTGGTTACACATAATGCTCCAGGGGTCCCTGACCTAGAACTGATCCGTGTGGGAAGTCTCCTGTAATTTTATATATTTTTGGCCCTTCTTTCTGGTCATAGAGAAGGTTCCGTCTTCAAAATAATTTGTGATTATTCGTAGCAAGTAGTTCGGTACTCGAAATCAGTGTTCTGACTTGAACTGCACTGCTTTTTTCCTCCTGTCCATCTGGTTCCAGATATGGCTTCGCATGCAGTTTCGCATATTTCTTGCATCGCATGGGTAGTTCTTCGTTTCTTTCTGAAAAGAAATTGTCAGTTGGAAAGCCTATTGTCTCCTTAGGTGCACTGGTCAAGTCTAACGCGAATAATTCTTTAAAGTACCTTCCTTAACAGCAGTCTGTATGACGATGGTTCTTCTACAGACTTGTCACCTTTCGGTATTAACGCCAGCCGCTGTCGGTCGTTTCCATTGCAGAGGGAACTTTCCTTTTGTCAGGCATCTTGTGCAAAGGTTTGCAAACTCCTCTTGTTGCGTTTTAATAGCTTCCATCAATTCCTGGGGCTTTATTGCTTTTCATTGAGCCTGCTGCTTCCAGGATTTCTGCAGTTGTGATGGGTTCTATTTGTTCCGTAACTCCTGATACTATGGGGAAAGATAAACACTGGTAATCCTTGACAATAGCCCACTGACTGTAATATTCATCATGGTGCAGGGGCAGTGCCACTTCTTAATTTGTCCATAACTATCTTTTAGGCGCTTCCCCTCGGGTTATGTTGGAGGTCTTTAGTGTTTGGAAAGATTCGACTATTTTTAATCAGTTTCCGAAACTCCTTCCTTTTCCTTAAAAATTCTTCTCTTAGCTCATCGCAGTCTTTTCTCTGTCTTTATCTTGTTCGCTGCTGATGCTTTTTCCACTTCTCACCTTAGTCTTCTCTCACCTTAGCAATGCAATCCTCGGGTTTGGGTCGTTCTACAGCTATGCCCTTGGGAATTTCCATGTTACTCAGCCAGTAGTCGATTATCTCTTTGCTTTTACTTTTTACGAGATCTACATTGATTTGGTGCCATAGTGTAGATAGAGCAAATGGACACCATCCGCACTCCAGCTCGGAGAGTATACGAATTCTCATTGTTGATTGGTGCACAAAACTGGAGGCCGCTGGGAAATGCCTAATTGAAAAGGTGGAGAGATTTACTTTTTCGAGCATATTGTCACTTCTGGGCAGAGTTATTGGATGTTCTGGAGAATGTACACACTGCCTGTCCTATGCGGGATATTAGTCCAAATCCGTGATTCTTTCAAATCACCATCATGACGATTTCACTACCTATTTGTTTTAACGTGGTTTCGTACACAAGAGTTCAAATGTCCTCAAAACCTATCTTCAAATGCTATACCCACAACACACTGTAGCTTCTTTATCTTCTTAGCATTAGAGAGCACACTATTGGCTTGAGTCTATGAAATATGTACATGAATACATATCTGAACGTAAAAATACCAAAGAATCTGTTAGACATTATGCGAACAAAGCATTGACCAACCGAGTGCATCATCACAGAATCTGCTTAGTCCCTCAGATGACTTTGATTTTAGCACTTCCATACAAATTTCCATCGTAAATTGGTGGAAATATATAAGGCTTACAATACAATCCTAATGTAGTGGCAAAAACAAAATTTACAATGCATATATACACACATAGGTATGTTTACGACTGGTCTCACAAGATTAACTTAATTGCTGTGATCTTGTGTTTTTGTTTTCATCTTTGGGTTTCGCAGTCTCTAATGAACTTTAAGCCTGAAATTGCGACGAAGTTGTATGAGCTCACACAAATGCGACGTGCTTACACCGGTTTCCTTTAATATTTATCGCCTGCGCATCCTCCCCCTTTAAGCCGAGTCTCATTAAAGTAACAAGTAACACAAATGAGAAATTACGACTTAGAGTCGAATCGTGCACTGGAATAACTTATTAAATAAAATTATATTCCACACCTTCGTTGAATAATAACAAGTAGACGAGAAGGAATAATTAATTAGAGTTAGACTACTAAATAAGATATATTGCACTTTATAGTTTGAACTGTTAACTGCGCTAATTGGGTCAATAAGACTCCCAATGAACTTCCCATTGACTATTCGAAGAAGTTTTTTCTCCTTAGATACCACAAGTAATAGCCAACGTTTGACCTCCAAATTTGCATAATTTCTTCTCTTAAAGTCTATTCCTATTGGTTAACTAAAATTTCATTTAACCTCTAATCAAATACAGAAGATTCGTCCGTCAACACATTTGAACTTCCTCCTCATCTAGATTTTAACAGAATTCTATTACTAGTACTATCTTCATTAAAACCACGATTTTGTTCAATTAAAATCAGATATTCACAGATGGAATAACAAACAAACTAGTGGGCTGTTTCAACAAGTCCACGAACGATGTCAACACCTCCACGCAAAACGGCTCCACCGACTACACAAACAGTGTTGTTCTCGTTCGAGTTTATGGCAACAAAACGGATCTACTGATCGATCGGAAAGCAGAAACCCGAAACATCAAACTTCTGCACTCCTATGGATTTGCCCCGTCGCTGTTTGCGACATTTAAAAATGGACTCGCCTACGAATATGTACCTGGTGTAACTCTCACTCCAGACACTGTACTTCGACCAGAAATCTGGCAACTTGTAGCCTGTCGCATGGCCGAAATGCATAAAGTTCCACAAGAGAACGGTCTGACAATACCCTCAGCACGCGAGTCCATGCTATGGAAGAAGATGCAAAGTTTCTTTGACCTAGTGCCCGAGCGATTCTCTGATTCAGACAAACATAACAGGTAATTTGATACAAACATCCTATGACATTTCAACACAAATTGTTATATTCGCAGGACGTAAGAAGGACTAGATTTCGAAAATCGTCTTCTTCTTGGTAGTGATCTGGTTCTGTTGTTGCACTCAGTTGTGTATGAACTCCTGTAATTGTACAATTTCTTTCTAAAAAAAAACACACACAGTCTTGAACCGTCTTATGTACATGCTAAATTCTTTATCCATTCTAGGTTGCAAAAGACATTTCTGCCGATTTCTAAGATACGCACTGAGTTTGAGTATCTGTATAAGCGATTGAAGTCGTTGCGTAGTCCACTTGTGTTTGCCCACAACGACCTATTGCTGGGCAATGTAATCTATACAGAATCTCTGCAGCAGATAACATTCATTGATTACGAGTACGCAGACTATAATTTCCAGGCATTCGATATTGGCAATCATTTCGCCGAGTTCGCCGGGGTCGATGAAGTTGATTATACGCGTTACCCTTCAAAGGTATTCCAACTGCAGTGGCTGCGAGTTTACCTAGAGACATATTTGGATACCAGCGACATTTCTGAGGAACAAGTCGAGACACTCTACGTGCAGGTGAATCAGTTCGCTCTGGCAGCGCATTTCTTCTGGACGATATGGGCACTCATTCAGGCGGAATTTTCAACAATCGACTTTGATTTTGTCGAGTAAGTATTCTATTTCATTAAGTCAACACAATTACATAGCATTCCTTCTTTTTGTAGCTACGCCTACACCCGCTACAATGAATACTTGACCAAAAAGGAAGAGTTTCTATCTCTGGAAATCAACACACAAAACAGCAGCTGAGAGAAACTACTAAAACAAATCGTCTGACACGAGACCAGCAAGACATTTACAAAGTTACATGTGAAACTAAAAGGACAAATTCATGTCATTGTATAAACAAATAAAGTAAAAAAAAAATATAAACACTTAATAAAGGCAATTCTTTGTTACATCATTCCACAAGTCTACATGTTGCTAAGAAAATTCTTTTGCTGTATAAAAGATTAAACTATACAATATGTTCTTGTAACGAAAAAAAGGTGGTTTACTCGATATAACTTTAGTAATTACCAAAGCAATTCTGTCAAATGCGTTGTTATATGTTGTAATGGCTTTATTCTTAAATCTAACTGATATTTTACCCGGAAAATGGTTTTTTTTATTAGCTTGTTGTTTTGATTTTTCTTTTTCTGTTAAATATTCGTATGTATAAAAAACAAAAGACAAATAAAGCGAATTTATAAAATATAATAAAGATGGGCTTTCATTTTGTGAGGCGGAATTGTTTTCCGTTTACAAAAATACCAGGGGCTGTGGTTAGAGACCACCTACCGATGGGCTGGTAGGCACTGTGAGACGTTGTACATCATATCCTCCGACAGGTGTTGGAATGGATAACACGATATGAAATACAATGGTTTCGTACAAATCTATCTGCGAAGGACATTTCGATTGCTTACAGCTGCACCAGACTACATGCATATGATTGAAACAAGACTTGCACCTCTATACCTAGAAACAATCAAGCTGAACGAACATTGACTACATTCTCAGCACTCTTAGGTTGGGAGAAGAACGATTTTGAAGGATGGATCGTTACCAAGTATGCAGTAACTACGAGAAGTCTGCGGCATAAAAAGTTGCTAAGTTTTGCGGAGGGATATGAGTACGACTTGGAATTAGACTGGAATGCGCGAAATAGTTGGAAGGGTAGACTATATGACTTCGACATATTTTCGACAAAAATATATCGAGCAAGCGAGCACGTCAACCCATAGGAAGATCTATAAGACACTAAAGTTTAACCTTGGGTCGCTAAAATACATACTTTCAGAAGATTCGAATGTAATTTCTACAATTTTTGGCGCAAGGAGGGAGTTATTACCTTTAATTACCGTGCCTTAGAGAGAAGACTTCATAGGGATTTGTCCAATTTTTAGTGAAATCAGGAGTTATCTTGTCAACGGAAGAAATCCAGGAACTACTAAACGGGTCCAATTGGAAAGATCTTGATGGATTTCTAACTATTCTCATATCTCGGAGGTCGGGCAGATTTAGTAGCTCTATTTTTCAACCAAACTTTCTTCATTTTTCTTCAAGTTATCTTCAAAAATGTGACCAGCTGAGAGTTGTATGTACTCTTCATGGACCAATTTCAATGAGATTTTTTTTATGTGAAACCAAGAAATTCAAATCCATCAAGCCGTTTGTTGTTTCTTCTCTTGTATTTCAGCCACAACCGAAGGAAGACTTGAGAAACAGAGAAAGATCTCCATCGCGTTGGAGTGACGACATTAGAAATTAGAGAGTTGCAGCAGAAAACTGGATCCGGCAGCAAAAGATAAGTCAAGATTCAGTGAAAAGATTCAGAAGAAACCTACGTCTAACTTTAAACAAGACAGGCTACATAATGATGATGATGATGAGGTACAAAAAAATATTTGGCGCGACAGGTCTAGCTTCTTACAACCATTCGTGTTGTCCGGTTTATATTCGTTACACGAATGGAAGAGAGATGTTTTTTCATGACAATTGTACTCTCGGATGTTTTTCAGAAGCTCGCGAGAGGTGGGGCCGTCAAATTGTTCGTTTAGTCTAGGAATTGATGAGGTGCTACAACGAACTGAATTACAGAATTGGATGAAGTGTTTCCTGATGATAGATTTGAGGTTTCAATGACAATTGTAAAGGTATGTATCAGTAGTATATTTAAGAACTCTAGTTTTGAGATCATGGGCAGCAGGTGTGCACCAGAATTTCCAGCAGTGTTGACGGGTGAGCAAGGGGGAGCAGCGGGTAGAACTGTTCGTGTGTGATATACAATCACTTAATTTATTAAACTTGGTACTGTGCTTCTAGACCAGATCTTGTGAGTTCACATTTCTAATAAAACAGCAGTAGAAAACTTTCTGAATTGGTTACAGAACCATTGTATTACGTAATGCATCACCAATTATTCCAGATAACTCAGCACATTCAGAGTGAAATAATTTAGAGCGGTCATCATAGCAAATAAAATGGTCAAATGTGTCTCCCCCTCAGAATGGCCAATTTTATATTATTATTATTATAATTTATTAACATAAAAATGCAAAGATTATATGCTAAAAATTAAAGAGCACTAGCTGCAAAAGCTTTCCACTCAAAGTATAAATATATTGGCTTAGATAGCTAATTTGTTAATAGTAAGATATTTATGGATTTTTAAAATATTTTCGATATTGATAATGTTTAAAAATGAAAAAATATTTTGATTTGAAGGCAAGATGGTATTGATTTTTTTGGAGATACTGCATGTAGAGAGGCCAATTAAGTGTGAAATGGTCACCGCACTGTTACAGATTGGACACAATGGGGGATTCTCTTTCCTTAAAATGTGTTGGTGGGTTAAGGAAGTATGCCCCAGACGAAGTCGAATGAAGTTTGATACCGCAGCTCTGGATATACTCGGTGGGTAGATAGGAGTGCGTAGATCTGTGTTAATTTTTGAATAATGGTTTTGGTGGTCGCTCCATCTTAGAATTTTGTTCTTCTTGATGATTTCGTCAATGTGTCTTTGCAGGTCCTTTCTCGAAAATATGTCAAATGTGAAGACAGGTAATTTATTACAGGACTTTGCGGCTTTATCGGCATATTCGTTCCCTGATATACCAATGTGGCTTGGCACCCACATAAGTTTAAGTCTGTTGGGGTTTTTTATAAGAAGGTCCCGTATTTTGTTAATTAGCCTGCTATTGTGGTTTGAGTTGGAGACGGCTCGGAGAACTGAGAGGCTGTCGGTGCAAATAATTAATTTAGAGGTCAAATGCGGAGACATTTTAGCAGCTATCAGGATGGCTAGCGCTTCAGCAGTAAAAACTGATGAGAATTCCCATAATATGCCAGCTTTCAGTAAGGTGCCATTTTCTTCGGTTACAGCAAAGGAAGTGTTATAAGCGGATTTTGAACCATCTGTAAACAAAGGAGTCCAACCTTCAAGTTTAAAGGTTTCCATTATTTCTACAAAAGTAGAGTAGTAGGCTCTTCTGGGCGTGTTGTCTTTATTGTACACTGTAAGGTTAAGTACAAATGATTTTCTGCTTATGTTCCAAGGAGGGAGAGTTGTAGAGTGATCTTTAACACGTTTGAAGGGTAAGTCCATTTCTTTGGCTTTTAATAAAGCCTTGTTGATTGTGGATGGAAGACGCTTATTCATTTTTGACCTGCTAGTTAGGTCGATATCTTTGTCGATGATGGAGTCATTGGAAAAGATAAGTTTTGTGATGATTTTCAGAATACTTTCGGATTGCCGCTGTTCCAAAGTGGGAAGGCCAGCTTCCGCCATGATGTTGTCAATTCTGGTCGTGCGGTAGGCGTTGATACTTCTTCTTGCCGACTGGTGATATGGAGATTTCAGTACTCATAGTAAAGAAAATTCAGTAAAATAAAGAGACTTGTATCCATATTATGCCCTATTAAGCCACTAAACACTTCTTTTCAAAGTAGAATGGGGGTATTGTTATCATTCTTTTTAATCAGCATTTGCTGAATTTTTGAGGTAGTAATGGACTTCATCTATCTCGGCTCTGAAAACAACACCTCAGCAGAAATGGACCGAAGAATAACGCTTGCCAATCGCTGTTTCTTTGTGCTAAGAAGGCAATTGAGTAGCAGAGCCCGAAGACCCTGATCATCCCAGTCCTGCTTTATAGCGCTGAAGCACAGACTCTGTCTTAAGCGGATGAAGAGATCCTCAGTCGCTTCGAGACACAGATTCTCCGTCTAATTTTCGGTCCCGTTTGCGTTGACGGGGTTTAGAGGAGAAGATTAAACGACGAACTATACGAGCTGTGCAACGACATCGACCTGGTCAGAAAAATGCGCATCAGTCGTTTAAGATGTAGAGCAAATGGATACCAATGCCGTAGAGTCTTCGAATCAAACCCGGAGGGACAACGCAGTAGAGGAAGACCTCACCTTAGGTGGCGCGCACAAGTAGAAGGAGACGTCAACCGACTTGGAGTACGCAACTGGAGACAGTTAGCTAAAGATCGGGCCAACTGGAGAGGCTTGTTGGTTGAGGCCCAGGTTCACCCCGAACTGTAAGTATTTGCTGAATCATAATCAAATCAATAAACACGTTTTTTTTTTCATAAAATACATATTTTTTTTATTGAATATCATGCTAAAATATTTTGTTTTATAAACTCAGTATCGTGACAGTATATGTCGACTTTTTTAAATGACAATAAAACCATAAAAGAAAATTGTGAATTTCCAAATATCACAAAACACTCTATTGGTTACTTAATATTATTATTTTTCTTCACTTCTGGCTCACAATGTTAAGCATATACATATGTTAAAAGTGAATAAAGTAATACACAATATGTTATGTATGTATAGTATAGTGTATGTAAGTTTATTTGTTTGTTTATAATCTTAAATGTTAGTGGAAAATATCACAACAAATTGTGGTGGTAATAGGATTTACATATCTATTGTCGGGGATGGTCTGTATTGTTTTTGTTTCTTTTTTAAACTTTGTATTGTATTTAGTTTGCTTTTTGATGGAATGAAGGGGGTGGAGGAAACTATAGTTCTGTGAATAATAAAATGTTAGTATACAGTGTATTTGCTTTTAATTTCTACAAATGGTTATGAACTCGATGTTAAACTTTTATCAAAAGAGACAGTAGGATACAATGTTCATGGATCAACCTTGGTATCACTCGCATCTATTCCTGTGCTAGTTTGTCGAAAGAACGCGTTTGTAGTTTCTTAGACTAGATAGTGTACATTAGGCCTCTTTTTGTACCTCTACCTTAAACTCGAATAAAATAGACGATCTCTTCGACAATTCGACAGCAAATGTTGGTAATGCCACACATTGCACTCTGCACAAGGTTAGTAAATGTATCACCTTAGGATGTGAAGGGAAAGATTTTGTGCATGATGATCACCATGCGGTGAAGTGGCAGAGATCTAAATGAAATTATCTTTTAAATGAATGCTCAAACCAACTCAACAGAGATGGTTCTTTAAATATGTAATGAACACCACTCTACGAGGAGCTCATTGTTAAAGTCGATACACCTAGTCCGTCTCCAACACATTTTATTTGTATCAATTTATGAAGAAAATGCTTAAAAATTATTTAAAGGACATGAAATGTTGGTTGAATTAGGTATTTATCGCATCACTTAACTTTTAGTGGACACTGATCCAGGTTTACTTGAGAAAACTAAACGAAAACAAAATCAGAATCCGGATTTATCTTCCTTATTTGAGTGATACGACTTTGAGGAGACTTTGTATGTAAGAGTAATTTTAAATAAAACTTAGTACGCAAAAGGGCCTGCACAAGCTATGTTAACATAAAATATGAAACTATAAGCAAAACAATATGTACACTATTACCGAATACGATTTGAATGTCGCTTAGCAACGCAATGAGAAATGAAAAAACCGGAATATACGCTCAACTCTCCAAAAGTCGAGTTTAAATGGATGAATATACCTACATTACACAAAAAAATAATACTTTTTAAGTTATCTATTTGTTTTTTGTTTCAAAATGCTAATGTTTGACATGGAAAGAGAAATAGACATCGAGAGTTATCTGTACGACTGTAATGCTTCAAATCGTATTCGATAACAGCGACATCACCGCTAAAAACAGTCTAAATTCACTACCACTGGAACGTAATAATTGGTTAAGAACAAGTGCAAATATGTTAACAAAACAAAAAACATAAAATTGTTGGATTTATTCGTTGTTACGATATCGGCAATTAATATTAATTTATTACACTTATGTGTTAGCACATTAGAACCTTGTTTTTCTTGGGAGAATTTCATCATACAACACCAACTTTGCTTTTCTCCAAAAAGTATGGCAGGGTCATTTCTTAGTAACATCTACACTCGTACTTAAAATAAATAAAGGTAGAATGCAAACTGCTTACAACTTCAGGGTGGGTCAATACAACAACAGCATAGCATCTTTCTACTTTCACTTTCGTTTTTTTGTTTTCATTTTCTTTACTTTTTCTATTAACCCCGACCAAACTTCCAATCCACAACAAACGGAAACGGAATTGCATTCGACTACTCTTTTGTTTCTTCCACACTTGGAGCTGAAGGTGCTTCGGTTGTTGTGGCCGTATTTAGCGGTGCATCCGTATTGGAACTGGAAGTGGTTGCTACTGGTCGTTGATTAGTTAGCACCTGTAGGAAGTATTCCCCGAATACTGAGTGATTGTAGAGAATAACACGACGCAATGCGGTAGCAAATGCTTGTAATTCATCTTGGTAATCGGCATAGCCAGGTGGTGGTGGTGGCATACCAGATTTTGAGCCGAGGACGAGTCGGAAGTAGGCGTGAAGACGTTTCCCTAAAAACGATACATAACAGATTTATTTTTTCATGTGAAATCAATAGAAATGAAAGGATTAAACTTACACAATAAATTGCGAACTGGCGAGTCTATGTTCCCGATTTGAAGGATTTGGGTTTTAAGCGTATTTTCGGCAGTGGCATTGATTTCGTTTTGTTCCTCTTCTTTGAGTTTGGTGTTTATGAATGTCTTAATTTGGATCCAAATGTTTTCAATGGCCTCTGAGAGTTCTCTGTGAAATTCATTTAACAAGAAAAGTGATGTTAAACTTGAGAGTTTACGTTGCAGTTTAAGGATTTATTATTTCTAGTGGTACATGGTGACAAACTACCTTACGGTGAGCGTCTATTGAGTCCGACTTTTGCGGAACACTTCAGTATGCAAAGTAAGGTAAGTAAAGAATTATTATTTGTTTTATTAGTGACATGAAATGATCTAGAAACGAGTCTTATCTTTATCTCTTCGGAAGGAGAGTGTCCTATTACATTTGTCGAGTAAACCACGCAGACACGTATCTGTTTAGCGTCAGCTTTATATTCCTACCAAGAGCCTGTATTCCGTGAAATAAATCTACGAATCTGTTTCACGGATGTTTGAGCAAAATACTGGAAGGTATTGAATCGTATTAAATCGGGTCGACCTATAAGAACGACATAGATTTGACAGTAAACAGTTTTGGAGCTTAAATCTGTTTGTTACAGAACTGTGGTCAGATCGAACACAAAAACGATTTTAGCATTCACTATAATCTTTGGTATAGCCGCAATCTCCCGGGAAGGGTTTAACTGTTGAACATGGCCGGTAAGAGAGTTGTTAAGCCTTTCTTAATACAAAATTGAACGCGAACCCGCTGACTGAAAAACAAATCAACTCACTTTTCATTTGTAACATTCTGCAATAGTATTTCGAATTGCTTAGCCAATGTTGTGCGATTAGCTGTGCGTTGCGAGATAATTGGCACTGTTGAACAAATCGAGATCAATGATGCACATGCACATAGGCGCTTAGCACGTTGTCCTAATTTCAAAATCCTCTCCTTATCGACTGAGAGCACTTCTGGGAATTGCTCTGGGTCGGACCAATCCATCAACTCCATGTATGCATTGTAAATAGTTTGATCCGGAGTCAAGAGAGCACCAGTTTGCACCTGTGTTTGATTGCGACGCAACCAGCTGTCTGTGCAAGGAAAACCAACTGCAAATAGACAAATTTTCATAACTCTACTCCTTTCATCAAACCTACGCAACTTACACTTGTAATACTCCAAATACTCCTTAAACTTGGTCTTCTCATACTCCACCGAATTGGCTAGAATATCATTGCGAGCCATGTTCAACATATAATTAGTCATGTCCAACTTCATGACAGTCATTGTTTCGAGAATGCCCTTGAATGTCTCCACAACATCATCGATTTGAGTCAGTTTCTGCACTTGTTCATCTCTTGCCGGAGCACAAGACTTTGCCATAATGGTGATGACAAAGTTGGCATAGGATTTAAAATCCAGCACACCCTGCTCAGCCTGTTGACGAATCACAGTTGCGTCCAGCACCTCGTTAATGTGTTCCAAAGCACGCTTATTGTTGGAAGGAATGATCTGTGGGAAGCATTCCTTAATGTCGGCAAGCAACTGAATAGCATGGTCATAGTTTGGAGGAGTACAATTCAACTGCTCACGGAGTATGTCCCAAAATACTTTATGCATCACTTCCTTAATGCGACGTTCAAGGCTAAATTTATTTGCATGAGTTGGGTGGTTGCTTCAACTAAAATCTGGATTACCTGTTCTCTGGTGGTTCATAGGGTTCAAACTTGAACTCAGGATTAACAGCGATTTCATGGACCAGTGACATGTTTTCGATGTTATTCACTACATGCGTTAGTTCGTTAAGAGTCACAACTTTTGGTGGACTTCCATCTGTACTGGGCAACAAAAATCGAGCTTGTCTACACAAAGAAAACAGATGTTAGAAGAATGTTAATCAGAGAAGAGTATTAGACTTACTTATCAGATCCTTCACTATCGGTTCTTGATCGCAAGCTAGATGCACCAGGAGATGAGCTCAAAATATTCTCCATGGAATTCCCTTCGTTTCCAGATCCATTTGGATCCATTCTAAAATAATAATTAAAAACAGTGTTAAGAGAAGCATTTGAACAGTGAGTTACTAAGCTTTGACATTGAAAGCGAAGCTTCAGATCCTATCTATTTCGCATTACGTAGACAAGTTGCTTGTCGTTTCTCTTTATCGTTGTAATTGTCCGACAAAGGATTATAGATGCACTCAAGTTGTCAGCATTATAACAAAGATTGCATAAGTATCGATTACAGTCGCCTTATATGTACTTTTACGATGCTGTCTGTCGTTCAACTTACTTTCATTAACGTATTCATTTTATTCTGCTCACTTGGGTCAACAAGATGCAAACATATGAGCAATATCGAGGGAGAATAACCCGCTGCGTTAAGTGCACTTTACTTAATCTTTTCTGAAAATGATTTTCTTCAGCCAACAAAAGCAATGACTTCACTTTCGTCTTTGTTAGTCAGGCGCCTGCAGTCAACTGCAGGTCATTGTAGTTATGACTGTCGGTGGTTTTTATACGCTTCCCACACTGGATAGTAAGAATAATGACTATATCCTCGTCTGTAGTCATTGGCACTTTTAAATAACGTCTTCCTTGTCCTTTTAACGACGATTTACATACGCATATGTATAGAATGTACAAGGAGCAGCAGGTGGCATTCTTTAGAGGTTAATTTCAAAATTAATATTAATATTCCCAGAGAGAATTTTATCTAATAGGATGAAGCAATATCCTATGGGTAACTTTAGAGCGCATTTACTTCAAATAGGACAACGTTACCTTCACCCGGAGAAGATAAAACGAATATTCTGTTGGACAACTGAACCGTTTGATTCCCTCTCCTAGTCAGCAGTCATTTAAGAGAGCTCCACCAGACAATGCTGAGTTGAGGTGCTTAATAGAACAGCGCCTAGTACAACACATTAGAACATTAGACATTAGAACATTATCGGTGAAAGGATACGTTCCACACGCCGCTTTGCGGTTTGACTCCCTCTGGCAGCTTTCTTCTATGCAATATGCTTGTCTGGTAAACCTTTGCTAAGCCAAATACACTCCTTGTTGACACTATCGAACAAATTTTCAAAATCGCCAAAGAACAAGTGAAATAGTGATCGAAATTCGAAGCTCTTCTCGATGATGATACGCAGCACAAAAATCTCACTCTAGATCTTCCACACTTTCGCTATACTTACTTACTTAGGTGGTTCTATAGTTCATGCTGAACCTGGGCCTCAACCAACAAGCCACACGTCGGTTGATGTTCCTTTTACTTGTGCGCTTCACCTATGGCGTGGTGTTCATCTCATGCATTGACCCTCCTGGTTTGATTCGAAGACTCTGCGGTCCGGAGCATTGGAGCATTGGGATTGTTCGTTCTACATGTCCTAGCCATCTTAGGCAACTGAAAAGTGCTTGTCTTACCAGGTGGATGTCGCTGTACAGCTCGTAGGGTTTTCCTCCTCCAAAGTCTGTCAACGCAAAGGGTACCACCGAGAATCCACGTTTCAGCGTCATAAAGCAGGACTAGGAAGATCAAGGTCTTCGGGCTCTATTACACAATTGCCTGCTCAGCCCAAAAAACAGCGATTGGCAAGAGTTATTCTTCGTCTTATTTCTGTTGAAGTGTTGAGGGTTTTATCTCTGAGGACTTAGGGGAAAATTCTCAGCTTTCCAGGACCTCTCTACCAGTAAATGTGGGACTATCACCAAGTCTTCCTGCTGAGATTGGGGTGCAAGTACGGCATCGCCAGCAAATACATGGTTTAGAATAGTAGCACCATGATTTTTCCTCTCATAAGTTGGTTCTCAGCTAAAACGAGTCTAGAGCTCTGTCCACCTATCGGTAATTCTGTAACGTTTTTGCTATCACTTATTTGTTGTTGCTTCTTCTTCTGCGTTGTTCAAACTTATTTTACAATCTACACAGAACTTTTCTAAGTTTTATTCGATATTCTAATATTCGCTCATTCCTCTTGTAGAGCTTGCTGTTTCGCCCTCCCTACCTTCTTTCCGCTCTAGAGCTGCTTAATCTCGATTTCAGTTTTCTAACCATAACTAACGATACCAAAACAATTTGTATGTCTTTTCAGATTCCACGAATAAACGTCGGGAAAGTCACGTAATGAAGAACATGATATCTGTCTCAACTGCCACTACCATTTCATAACCTTTTTATGAAACAAATCTTTCGTTTTTTTCATCATAAGACCACCAAGCATCTTTCTTAATATTCAGTTTATCATGTTTAGCTCTCTAGAAACTCGAATAACCTCAGTTTTATGTCGAAGATGATGTCCTACGGCCTGTGTATTCGATTGCGAAGCTCTTTTATTAACTCTGTACTCAACCCCACTAAATATAGGACAATCACCCGACAATTAGTTCGGCTAGAGTAAACGAAAGTGGCGGAAGCTTTTGTGTGCATTGCAAAATGTAATCATAAACCTCGCTTCGTTTCACATAAAGTCGTAAAACAATCTCTACGAGGTATTAGGTAGAATACATACTATCCGCCTGGATGATGTAAACAAAGCCTAAACACGTAGAATATTAAAATCGATACTGAGTCATTGAAAAGTAATTTAGATGATAAAAATCGTGTTAAGGCAACCCAAGCAAACATAGAACATTCGACTTACGAGTAATGTGCTCTGTCCCTGTTTCTAATAAGCTTACAGACACCTTGACCACAAGTGGCTTTTAAGTGCAACTATACACTTGATACCCGCCGCCGCCCAATACCCCACCGAACAACATAAACAAACGATAAATTTCTTTGTTCTTCGACCTGTTTGCAGAATAGACACTCACAACCAGAAGTAGCTCTGTTGCAGTTCCTGCTTTGGTCTAATGACACCGAGCTCGCACACACTCCTTCCAAAAATGGTCAAAACCACACTCACCTTGAAACCGAATCAGCTGGCATTATTGCGTCGTTGACAAAGGAGACTCCAAATCCAGACAGCAATTGCGACTTTGGTAAAACAAAGAACCACTCAAACTAAAAGTGGCTGTTAAATCCGTGACAAGTCGATGGATGCGATGCGAAAACTTGGTCCACAATCCGTAGCCGTAAGCCCTGAAAAACTAAAAACAATATCCAAAGTAAATAAACGAGGGCAGAGCAATAATTGCGCAAGGAATTTCATTTTCTACGTTTAATTACGAAATATTTTTTGTGTTTTACTCTCTCTCTCGCTGTTGAGCGATTACGCAGTAGCTAAGCAATGGCAAGAGTTTGTGGCGTGGACTGATGGAGCAATGTTTAGTGAATGTTTCTAATATTTTTTTTTTTTTTTTTGTTTTATTTTAATAAACTTACATTCTATAGCAGCAGTACGTCCACTTGTATTTGGGTCAACACACAGATATAATTAGCAACGAACTAGATTTTCTATTTTTATTTACTTTTTTTCGTTTCGAGGGGTCACTGAATAATTTGTTAAACTTGAATTTAATTTGCAGGCACTGCGTCTCCACGATGACAGCCTGTCTGGGATGAGTTTGTTTTTATTTTTTTCGGCAGTATTTGTTGCGAAATTTGTAACTATGGAGTGAATTTTGGAAATTTTAATACGATGACCTGGGTAAAGCCAGGCGAACAAAGAAAGTTTGGGATAAATTAGAGACTAAAAGGCAAGTTTATTAATTCCACAACGTTCGAGAAGAAATGTTTTTGTTGAATGAATCGTCGATTGAATGTGGTAGGCGCAATGGGTTGAGGAAAACAAAAATTGATTGTTGAAGGCAGTTGAATGTGATTGAATAACATTTTAATGACATTTCGGGGGGAGAAGGTGACTTGTCTAGTTGCAAAAGATTTGTTCGTTTGAAAATAATAGCAAAGTGGGGCTGATAACTTGTTTGTTTTGAAAACTTGCCCAGACTCCGTGTCACTTGGACGATTTATGTGCGGTTACTTGCTGGTATCAGTTTAAAACTTGGTAACCAGAAGAAAGGTAGGTATGATTCTTTTTTTTTTTTTTAAATCCAAGTCCAGACTCGGATTTGGTCCATTGTACTTATTGACAGAATGCCTTTTTAGTCCAATGGTTCGAGAAACTTTGATTTAATTCTTGGAATAATAGTGAATCGTGGGAAAAAGTTTAGGCCTCGATAATTGGTGGGACATCGCGGACAGTCGGAGCCCCACACTTGTGTTTCAATTGCCTTTAGTAGCTTCGAGATTTTCACGTTCTTTTTAAAAACATGTAATGGTTGTTAGGGGCTACTTGACTGCTGCGCTACTATGGCCAAATCGGTCCAAGAGCATGTTTAAAATGTTTGTTAAGGACTAGTCCTGTTTAGTCGATCGTGACTTCATTGAACAATCGCGAGTTAAGAGTGTATTTTCCAGTCATTCTTCTACTCCTTGTCATGCCAATGCATGGTACTTAGTAGCTTAACCGTCCAGTTGCCCACGAGATCAAACATAGGAGTATACAACGAATAAGAGAACGAATAAGAGAACATTAAATTTAATTTTATGAACAAGAGTTGCAGAATCGGCTCAAGCAAACGAACTTCTACGTACGTAATTATACTGTGCGACCATCTACGAATCTTAGTTCCAAATCTTAAGGAATCTTATGATAACCAGATCATAGTTTGGGGTCGCTCGGTGCCAGGGCATATCAACAAAAGGGAAATAAGCGAAGCGGGGTTCATCCTTTCATTGCGAAGAAAGCTTAGCGTAAAAACTTTTATATTTTCGGCATCGACTAACGACAAACATAGTACTTTGTACATGTATTGGCGCGACAGATTGAAATGGAACCCAAGGCCTACCTTCTCATTACCATTCCTGTGATGCATGTTTTATTTTTATGAAAGGGTCTTACTGTTTAAACCCTTAGTGTTGTCTAAATAAAATTTTAGAAAACAAAAGTAGTGAAATGCTTGGTTTCTCAAAGACTGAATACTTACTGTTCCCTTCGTATAAACAAAATTAACACAAGAAGACAAGATACGTTGGTTATTTGAGATGTGATACTCTAAACCAGCTCTGCCTGGTTCTAAAAACTGGGAAACACGACATATGTAGGTAACTCAGGTGGCTTTAAGCTATATACACTGCCGATCATCTGTTTTCTTATATAAAAAGGTTATGGAAAAATTGTTAGCTATTGCATTTGCATAGATTGTCTAATTGTCTACCTACTTCCAAGAACAAAATTAACATAAGTTATTCATTACAGTTTTTTGTTAACGATTTATCAATTGCCTTGGAGAAAAGTAGATTTTTTCATTCGTTATTTCATTTCTTCCCGATTTAGTTTTGGTTCGCGTTCTTAATGATCTCTTGCAACGTTTTTTTATCACTTTAAAGTTCAAGCTATATAAATTAAATTTTTATAAAAATGGGACCCATAGTTCGGAAGGAAAGATTAAAATTGAGACGCATACCGAATAAAATCCTAATTTCGCATGAAAAAGGGAAAAAGATCACAGAAAAAATCTGAAAGCACGTGAATATACTACTATAACAGCTACAGAAAAGAGGTCAATTGTGCGGTTGGCCTCCAATTTTTCCACTCAGCTCCTAAAATCAGAGCAAAAGCTGGAGTTACTGCAAGCGTTTCGACTGTCCGACTATTAATAAAAAGTCTCCCAATCAGCCGGATGGTTTAAATCACGATATGAGAAAAGAGCCCCATCATAGCCGCGAGCGTTATGTTATAGTTTGTGGTGCTACATCGTACTATGGAACAATAGAGCTGAGGTATCCAACATTGAAAATGACGGCAAAATCACATAGGAATCCTCGAAAGGCTTTTTCTGAAATTTAATGAAATAAATATTTCGACCCGTCAAATGGACTATCCAACAGGATAATGCTCTGATCAATAACGCTAGAGCCGTGAAAATTTGGATTAAGCAGCAAAAAGGTGCTTTGTTGGAATGGCCCTATACTCGACCGACCTAAATATTATTGAAAATGGGCATGGCTGATTCGTGAGGTTTACAAGTCTGACCGACAATTTCCAGACAAAAAGGCCCTTACAACCCCAATCAAGGGGTCTTGAGAGAACATTTTATATGAATCTATGTATGCCTAATGGAATTGAAGTTGCAACAAATAAAGCAGGTTCCACTCACTGCTAATTAGTTAGAAAAGAGTTACTTAAAAAAAAAACAAAGTTTTCGTAATAAGTTTCACTTTATTTTCCCATCTAAAGCTATTGAACCTGTTCAAGTGATCGCAGTGAATTTTTTAGGGCCAAACTTAACGTTGACAACCGCTGCTGCTTTGTGAAAAAGTATTTTAATTTCATAACTTAATACTAAGGGGCGTGACTCTAGTGGTTAGTGCGTTGGACCACGGAGCAAGTGGTTCTTTTTAAACTAAAAAATAAAACAAATGAACCGAGAAAGAGATTAATAAGTAAAGAATTGGAATTTACTTGAAATCCGAAACGATTCTACGTGAAATTTAAATATGCAATATCAGTTCAATTAATTCCTTCATCCCATATGCACCTCCTCTTGTTTGTACAATGCATACGTTTACATCATAGGTATATCAATATAAACAAAATCACTCGCCAAATTATACAATTCAGATCTTCTTCATTGAGCAACGTACAGATGTAAGTATATGACGACAAAGATCGGTGTGCACGTTTAGCCACTGCCGTATGTACTATTTCGCGTGAAACTATTTAAAGTTTTCGACATATTCTCGTTCGCCCTTCCGCAGGATTGACACGAACACAAAAAGTTCATTTCTCGAACGAATTCCTTTTAATCTATTTTAGCACTCAACAAAATTGGCCGATGAAGCAGTGTGAATTTGTGAGATGCAATTAACCTATGAACTATAAGTTAAATTAAGGCTGCGACTCTGTGATAGCATTTCTTTGATTTATTATCATAAAGAATCAGGAAGCTTCAATTTTGTTCCAATACTTGAATTATGAGTAGTAAGGCAGGGATCCCTGCACATAATTATGTAAAAATGCTTGCTTTACTTATGTCCTGCATCCCCTTGTGGGTCCTAGGGCCTCAACAATGCCTACGCATGTGCTATTTCTGGAAATGTGCCCCAATTTTTGCCCCAATGTGCCCCAAATCCTGCCATCCTGAGTAAGCGGGTTCCATTGCATAGCGTGCTTCGGTATGGACCTGTCACCCTTTCGGAGAGTATGACCAATCCACAGGCACTTTCGTCATTGTATGGTTGTCCCTATAGGTTCATCGCCCGTTCTCTGATAAAGTTGTTCGTTAGAAATTTTTTTTCCTTCAGACCCTAGCCCATATGGCTGATACTGCGACCTAAAAAGATCTATTGTATCTTAGCGTGCGTTTTACTCTAAGAGTCGTACCACCTCCATAATGAAGGAAAGCACGGTGAGCATGCTACCTCGTGGAAAATGCGCTACCTCAACCAATGCAGAGCCGGGCATTCACAGAGAATGTGCTCAGATGATTCGTCATTTTCCGAGCACAACCTACGTTCTATGTCTGGGCATAGATTAAGTTTGTTGAGGTGGTATTTTAGGCTACAGTGACCTGTTAGACAGCTCACCAGCTTCATAATACTGTCTTTGTCTAAACTAAGAATTTCCTTGTAGGAATAAGCCTTGATTAATCTTTTGGATTGCCGTAACCCCAGGACATTTCCCCGATGGGTTAGACAAAGTTTATGTTCCCATGCGTTAAGCAGCGCTGTGGCGGCAGCCCAGTTGACACGCATATCCTGAGCCAGCCCTGGCTAGTTCCTCTGCAGATTCATTGCCTACAATCCCCTGATGACATGGAACCCATCCGAGTACCACACTACTGTGTCTAGCAAGAGATTGTAGTCCATCGTAATAGCATTTAACTGCTATGGAGTCCACTAAATTGGACGAGCTAAATAAGAGCTGCCTAACTATCTGAAAAGATATAGATTTCAGCGCCCTTGATACCCTTACTAAGGTTTCGTTAGAGATACGGTTTGGCCAGAAAAACCTTAAGATATAGCGTAGGTAACCTATTGACGAACGTTTGCAGCTTTCTCGTGATAGTGACGGTCACCCTCCAGGTACCACATCCATATAACCGCACGGATTCAACGTAGCAACGGAATAGTTGTAACTTGATCCTAAAAGCAGGTTTTGCTTTCCCTATTTGGCTGGCTATATCCAGTTCGGTGTGGGCGCCGTGGCTCAGTGGTTAGTGCGTTGGACTATGCAGCAAGGGGTTCAGGTTCGAATCCCAGTCGGGAAAAAAGTTTTTCACCTCTCGCAAGCTTCTCAAATAACAAATTGCCCTTCGGATACGGCATTAAACAGTAGGCCCCTTCCATTCGTGTAAAGAATATAACACGCACAACACGAATGGTTCTGAGAAACTAGGCCCTGGGTCCCATCGACCTGTTGCGCCAAGTATTTTTATATCCAGTTCGGTTCCGCCATCGCTTGACACTATACTCCCAAGGTATTACAAACTCTCTACTCGCTCAACCGTTTGTCCAGCAATGCATATATGAGTTGATGAGTTCGGTCCTAGGCTAAGCTTTGTAAAAATGCTAAAATAAAAAACTTTCCAAAATCTGTAGATAAAAATGGCTTTTATTGAAATGTACTTTATATTAAAATCTATACATATTTACATTTTATTTATTCTTGTAAAAGAAATTAAGTGCTTAAATTTAATCAGTTTTATTAGTAATTACACAGCTGTGTGTATTTTATAATCATAATTCGGTTAGTGCAAAATTTAAATATAAATACGATGAAATACGAATTTTATTTCTGTGATCAAAAGAATGAATAACAAAACTTGCTGACTCAAAGGATATGTTCGAAAAATGTTTAATTTTAATTTACGTGGATTACTTTTGAAAACACAAACTCGTATTGTATATTATGATTTGGATAAATAAGGCGATACTATAGTGTATATGTCTCTTAAAAAAAGTTTCTTATTATAATCGTTTTTAATTAGTTTTCGTCTAAGTACTTGGTGTTTTGAGATTTTTATTTATTTATTTATTTGTTTTTTTTTTTCATTCTAAAATCGAATTGAACGTATTTATTGCTTTTGGTTTTTTTTTTATTTCACTTTATTCTTAGAATGCAAATATAAAAGTTTGAAAAAAACAAAAGAGCACTTAAGGCACTCTGCTTGCTCGGGGCTCTTACTTGTTGGTTTTTTTTTTTTTGTGTAAAATTTATAAAATTCATCAATTAAATAGCTCTTCTGTTTTTGTTTTCTTGTATACAGGGGGTACAGTGTTCAGGAATGTTGTGAACTTAATTTTAGTTGAATATAGAAAATCCGGTTCTCGATTTTGCTATGCTTAAACTTTGTTTTTTTGTTAAAAGTTGTTTTATGTGTTTAAATATAAAATATTGCTGTGATCATTATCGTTTAGCTGCTCCAAATGCTCTGAAGGTATTGAGGACAACTTTAACTTTATGCTTTTTACTGTTTAG
The DNA here is from genome assembly GCA_963583995.1 of Xylota segnis. Classification (NCBI taxonomy): domain Eukaryota; kingdom Metazoa; phylum Arthropoda; class Insecta; order Diptera; family Syrphidae; genus Xylota; species Xylota segnis. The sequence continues at coordinate 28,317,593 of OY757237.1, forward strand.
CAGCACCCCGACTGAAAAAGTTCGGTTTATTAAATTGAAAAGGTTTGATTAAGGTGTATAGAGGGTATGGTATTTATAATAATAATATGTGTGTATGAGAATATATTTACATCGCAAGGTGTGGATTATGATGAGTTTTCGAAAAAAGAATTCAATTTTAAGTACAAATTTGAATGAGTATTGAGATGGCAGGTAAAAATGTATGTGCTAGTAGGTGTCTTTCGTTTACGAAGCATGTTTAGTTGTATATTTGCAAAGGCGGCTATCTTTAAGTCTTTTTATTTGAAGAACCTTCTCTCGTACAGTTCCCAAACTTATCCATATACACGTGCTTACCATGAAAAATTGGGACATCGCCTTATATTCATAAGGTAGATGAAAAATCTTAGCATGTACTCACTGGAATAAGTCTTATATCGAATTTAAAATATTTTCTCGTGTACATTTGTCTTAATACAAAGTTGATTTATTTATTCGTGCTTAATATATATGCCGGAGCTACTGTTTCTTTACATATATGTATACCTATACGTGTATGTAGTCCAAAAAAGAAAAAATTCCTAGATCTGGAATTTTACATAGAACCTACATCGGAGTTATGAACCGATAGAGGGAATACAGCATGACCTACTTATGTATAGTCTTGTAAGCGATAGAAGGAACGTGTTTTAAATAAATGATTTAATTAAAAAAAAATCAGAAGCCAAATTGGAGTACCTATAGCGAATTAGTCGAATCTGGACGATGTTTCCAAGATTGATTTAATCAGCAGTTAAAATAAACTAAAGAGACTCATGGGTTAGACTTGAATATTTTAACTAAGAGACCTTTTTGGGAAGAATTCAAATTTCGTTTGTGGAAGACCCGATGCAATAGCAATCTCATTTTTGGGGTCTTAATAGCATTAACTTGTTTCTTTAATTTTTGTTTTAGGTTTAAATACAACGATACTATGTACCAGAACCTTAGAAGAAGGTTTTTTACATCAAAGCTGTACACACCGATCTATTCCTCTACTGGTTTTGGCGGTCTCTGACGAAAAGTTATAAGAATGTCTAATCACCAAGACCCTGATTGAAAGGGGATTGTAAAATCTGTTACGTCAATAGTTTGTGGTAAGAAGAGTGAGGGGTAAAGACAGCGCATACTCATGAATTCAAAAATCAGGATGACAATCGCGTTCAAAGTGGGCGTCGTGGCTCAAGTGTTTAGTACGTTGGACTACGAAATAAGGAGTTCTAGGTTCAATCCCTAAACACGACCTAAAACCTCTCTCACGACTCCACACCTTTTTAGCGTGTGGCAAACATCTGAGAGTACAACTACCATGAAAAGGCTTCTTAAATAAAAAAAAGCCCCTTCCATTCGTGCAAAGAATATACCACTCATAACATGAGTGGTTGTGAGAAGCTAGGGCCTGGGTCCAACCGACCTGTCACGCCAAATATTTATTAAAATTCATATAAATCATATAAATCGGGTTCCACCCAAAATGTTCCGCTTAATATTCTCTCAAACCTCGAAGGGTCCACATAACTACAAGTAAGGTCTCATTTCCGAGTAGTTTCTGAATATTTTGCGTCTTAGCAAAGCAATACAGGAGTGCACACAAAATTGTGTATTCAGTATTGAACCATATTCGTCTAATCAGGGTCTGAGACATCTCTTTCTATTCCAAACTATAGAACAGAAACCTACAGAAGATGACATCAATGGTGACTTCGATAGTCCTATCAAAGAGGATACACGTATGTATGACTCCCTTGACATCTTCCTATGAATGCTGTTCGAGGTGGGATAGTCTCAAAAGCATTGATCATTGGCGTGCACCTTGCTCCCCACAACTATTGCTGCTGAAATGTACATATTTTATTTTCACACGAATTGTTCACTGTCGTGTCCAAAGGGAAGTTACACCCTCGGATTTTTGTCAGACATCCGTACCTTTCGCTTAGTAGTACGACGAACAAATTTCTAAGCCACAACGATAGGTATGCGTAGGTATGCTACATACAATGGTAGGAGTGCCCAGGGTCTCTCATCACGTAACTTTTAATATGAATGTCGTCTAAACGACAAGAACGAAACCTACTACTACTACTGCTACTACGAAACCTCTCAAATATTCTAAATTTTAAAACGCAGCCAATGTCAACGCATTCATTAGTCTTTTTCCTAAGTTTCTTATCAAGAATCTGTCTCGTATACATTTATTATTACATGAAATTAATTGTACGCCAATTTTTTATGAAGCCTCTTCGGATTTCACTGGTTGTAGCAAGTAGAAATATACAGTGGCGAGCGAAACTGGATATACAATTTCAAAATTTTCTAGTTTTTTGAGCATGAAATGAACGTCCGTCAATCGATTTTCATGAAATTTTGAGCATTAATTTGTTGCTTTATTACGTAATATACATATGAGACACCAACAAACGAAATCGCATAAGTACAACGTCTGAAACAGAAAGAAATGCACGATAACCTCCATGTAACCAGTTTTGCACGTTTGCAAAAAGCGTGTTGTTATAGATATTTTCAGTATTTTACCAACAACCACTTATTTTGGGTAAAACTGTTTATTATATTGGGTATACTTTCTACCAGGTTCTGAATGGTTTTACTTGGAATTCTTGACCATTCAGCCTATAGTCTTGGCTACAACTCATCTAAATTCGGCGATGCTCTTCCAAACTTAGCAATTACCCACAAGTTTTCAAGTTTGGCTTAGTGCAGGCCACGCCATCGTCCGAAGAGCCAATCGACTGATCTTAAGCCAATTTTTGACTATTTTGGTTGTATGTCGTCCTGGTGAAAAATTATTTCCTCCGTTTGATAAGCGCACTCCTCAACGAAATCGTCCCAATTGCTCTGGAGAATACTCGTATGCACATAATTTTTTCATTCCTACTCTTTACGGTTTGTTCGAGGTGTTGTCTTTGAAGAGTCTCGTTTGGTCGGTGCCAATAATATGCCTTACAGTTGGACCTATTGATGTTTCAACGGATCACCTGACCAAATGACTTGTTTCCAGTCATCCACCGTCCAATTCTTATGTTCTTTGCACAACTGAAGCCGAGCCTTTACATTTTTTCTGAAACTGTTGGTTTTTCTTTTTTACAGCAGACACCTGCCCAATTCTGCGAAGAACTCTTCTAACTGTCCCACTGCAACCGCTTACATTTTTTCAGCTGCTAAAGATGTTGTGGAGTCTTTTTCAATCATAAGATGCCTCATAAGGCCAGCATCTCGATCTTTTAGAAGTTTTGGGCTCCCAACTTTACTATAGATCCTCTCAATATTCCTCCTTTTTCATATCACACAGGATAGAGAGACTTTGTTCTGCATTTCTTTCTGTGCAAGACGTTGTACTTATGCGATTTTATTCTTTTATATCTCATTTTTTGTGTACATTTCATAAAAAATCGTTTCATCCTCTAAACTAAACATTATGTATCCAGTTTTATCTCGCCACTCTATACACATCCGTCACCACTAACTGTGGCGCAACCTAGACTATAGCCTACAATCTTTTTAAAACAAACAAAATTAATTACGACTATCCTTAGCATGCAAGAAATATTGGAGAGGAAAAAACCATCCATAGTGTTGGAAAAAATAATAGAAACAAAGGAGTTTCACAGTTCGCATCAGTTTAATGGTTCGGGTTATGTTTCAGTGCTGTACAAAAATGGGAAGAATTGAAATTGGATTAATTCTGAACATTTATTAATAAAAAAAACTTAAGAAAGACGGTTAAACAATGGATGAAATAGTTCAGGTATTAAAGTTTCAAAGAAAAAAGTGTTCACAAGTCCCAAACGGGAAACTAAATACAGAAATCGGAGAACTTCTTCTCAATTTGACAAACGGCCAGTTCGACTATGCAAGAATAAAACGAGTCACACGCAGTTGTAAAAAGTCACACAATAAGAAATCAACCAAAGGAAGTAAGATTTCTTGAAAGGATTCCAGAAAAGTTCAATAATTGAGTAGAAAACAGGTACAACAAAGACTTACTTTCACAAATGAATGACTTTTAACGTGCAAATTTCAATAACGACCGTTGATCGGATGAAACCAAGGTCAAATGTTTTCTTTCGATGGGAAAATATACCAGAAGCCACCAAAGAGCTCAAAAGGTGATCTCAAATGCACAAAGAAGACAATTAAATATGGTGGAAGCAGTCCATTTATTTGGGTGCTTTTAACCATCTGGCGTTTGAACACAAACTGTGTGCTATTCACTTCGCCCAGATCTTAAACTACGTTATACTATTGTTTGCTGAAGATATCATTCCGATTAAATTGGCGTTTATGTAGGTTAATATCCACAAACTTAACTCAAAGTTAGCCAAAGAATGGTTGCTTCAAGATAAAATCCATGTTATGGAATGACTACCATAGTCTCCCAATCTTAAGTGCAAAATCGGGAAATGTTGACCTAAGAACAAGGAAACACTATGGTAAGGCAAGGTACTGTATACCTGCCGACAGCAATGCCGAGCCAGCTTATTACATGGGACGAAGATACGAAGCATTCAAACGGCCTACAATAAGTTTGTTTCTATTATTTTTCCCAACACTGTATATGAAAACAAAATGTGCAATGAAATTCGTTAGTCGACTTAGGCTGCGGTTCCGGTGCGAGCGAATGTAAGCCAAATTCCATCGCGCGAATTCGCAAAGTTCGCTAAAATAATTCAAAAGTATGCATTTCCTATGTTTTTTTTTATAATTTGCGAGCGCCAAATGGGATATAAATACCCTTATACTGAATTTTCAGGGTGCGTGCGTTGTGGTTCCAGTGGGCAAAATTTACTCGCGCGAACTTAGCGGATCTAAGCGAGTAAAATTTTCAATAGTTTCACTTTATTTTACTCGCGCGAGCAAAGCGAATTCAAGATATGTTCTTAAGTAGGATCTGTGCTTTCTGCTTAGTTGTGTACTGATTTTTGTACAAAATTAGATTCGGAAGCATAAACAGAGAAGACTTTTGCAAAAAGCGAAACTGTGGGATGAAATAGCTGATGTGGGCTCTATAATTGTCAAAATATAGTGAAATGTATCTGGAGTCATTCTATAATATTCAAAAATTGCACATCTTTGATCAACGAATTGTGTAGATTGTGAGATTCTCCACATTCCTCTCCAAATAAGATTAGTTTCACAACGCTTTTTAATATATTTGTACGTCAAGAAGCTATTTTCTAGTTAGCGACATTGACATGATAAAACTTTCCCAAATCACAACACTTCAAAACCGGAGTCGGTCGGAGTAGGACCGACCGAATTATGCTAAAGGATAGGAAGTCCCTTCCTGTTCTTATAGGAATTATTACGGGGCATAACTCTCTTCGGTACCACATGAGAAAGTTAAGACTCACGGATGAAGATTTATGTCGGGAATGTGGAGACGAGGAAGCTAATGAGAATATAACCCACTTTCTCTGTCACTGTCCTGGGCTTATCCACCTTAGATTCAAATTTCTAGGGCGACACTTTTTCTGTGACCTTGAAGAATTAGAAAACAGACCAATAAATGAAATTTTTAGGTTCACAAATCAACAGGATTGTTTGGTGATCCACAAGATGTGAATTAATGCGAGGGTTTACCAATGGGCAAGGGACTTTTTCCCCTTTGGGTATCACAATGGGTTTGTATTGACCTGAGTGTGGCGACGTGATATTATCTAATCGCCTACCCACATACCAAACCCAATATAGCAGTACTTTCTGCAAATAAATGTTTCGTTTCGCTTACTTCGCGCGAGTAAACTCGCTTGCACCGGAACCACTCTGTTCGCGCGCATGTGCTCGAGTACAATTCGCTTACGCTTGCACCGGAACCGCTGCCTTAGTTCTAAAAATTAAAAAAAAAGAAAAAAAAAAAAACAGAAAATAGAAAATAAAACAAAATCCAATTGAGTTTTTTAAAAATAGTTTCTTTGTTTTTCATATAATATTAATATTAATAGTTTATTTATATATATCTTATATTTTTTGTTTCTTTTAAAAATAATAATAAAATAATAAAGAATTATAAAAAAAAAAAAATAATAATAATAAAATAAAATAATAAAATTACAGTAAAATGAAAATAAAATAAAAAATAAACAAACATTAGCAGCGAAATAAAAAAAAGTAACTCTTTTTCTTCTCCTCCTCTTCTCTACAAAAAAAAAAAAAAAAACAAAACCTCCCTCCGCATGTTACTTCTTCTTCATCAACGAATAACTATTAAATTATAATATTTTAGTTTAGTAAATCTTACATAAGAATGTTGTTTTTTTTTTTGTTTTGTTTAATGAGAAATCACTTTAAATTACGGTACGTTTGTGTAAGCTAAATAATAAACAATAGTAGCAGAACAAACAAATAAAAAGAAGTGGAAACGAAAAATGTAAATGTAAAATGGAATTATTGTTGTTATTTCGATAGAAGTGTGTTTTTTGTTTTTGTTTTTTAAAGTCCACCCATATTTTTATAACTAGGTATGTATATGCGTGTATTTTGTTATTGTAATTGCCATTTTTTGTTTAAACAATTCTCTCTCTCTCTCTCTGTCTGTCTGTCTGTTGGTCTGTCTGTGTTCCGCTATCCGCTTTTCCTCTATTTCTCTTCCCTGTGTCTATCGTCGTTATGCTGACTTTAAATAATTAACAAGTTTTAATTTAATTTAAAGAAAAAAATGTATTATATGATATGATATATTAGATTTTTGTTTTTGCGTTATGTTTTAAAACTAATTTTATTTATATATATGCATTTATTATCATTATTACTGATTTTGTTGTTGGTTGTTGTTGTGGTTGTTTTTTTTTTTGTTTCTTTTGTTTGTATAAAAAATATAATTATTTATATAATATTTGCTTTATGTGGTAATAAAAAGAATTTCGATAATCACTGTTTTAATGATGAATTAGCTGGAAGTGTCGCTGATCTTTGTACATTGACTGCAAATGGCTTGTAATTGGAACGAGTTGATTGGCTGTGAGTTATGGTGTGGTGATATTTTTTATTTTTTTTTTTTGGTAGTAATGACGATTAATTTTGGCATTGGCATTGGCATTGAGCGTACGGCCCACAGCAGATGTAGCAGGCAAGAGGTGGATATAGTTGATTTGGGTTAAATAAAAATTTTACCATATCCACATATAGCATTTCGTTTGCGAGTAATAAAAGCATGAAATAAAAAAGAATTCCAATTGTTTTGTTTAGAAATATTGTGTTAGGAGGGTTAGAATATTGTTTTTGAATTGTTTTAATTTATTGTCTACTTGTATTAGGAACATATTACTTTATTATATAAGCATTTTGTTAAGAGTGAATGTATACAACATTTTGTATTCTTCGTTTAAGTATTATCCTATGCTGTCTACGTCTAAAAATAGGTACGATGTTTACACCATTTTAAGTCAAAACTTAGCGCAGGTGGTAGAGAAATGGGGAAAAAAATTGATTTGTGTCGCACAGTACTTCACAGAACATCCGAAAATCAGTTTGATAAGATAAGATAAGATAAGAATTCCTTTTTTTGGTGTAGAGGTTGGTTGGGCTTGGTTGAAGTGACACCAGAACACTAAGACCAGTTCATTGTGGTATCAGGCGGATCGAATTGGTTAGTTCGTCTCTATTTACTCGTTAAACCCGTTCGTCAGACCATTTAGATCATTAAGTAAGAATGCTTCTAGGTGAAGCTTTCTAATGAGGGACAAAGCTGGTTAGGAACCAAGAAGATGTGGAATGGTTTCCAACTCTTCTTCATCCATGCAACTTTTGCAAAAATAATTTGGAAAAAAACTTAACACAGAAATGTTGAACTGCTCCGCCATCTCTATAAGAGACGAATGGCAGTTTAGAGTTACTATTGAATTGATATGCATAGACCGATTCCAAGAATTTGAAAGCGGCTTGGCTATAAGAGAAGATGCGGATATCGTCAGCAGATATCAGCTTTTCCTTAAGCCAAAATACGATTTCTTTAATTGCCATAATCTCCGCTTGAAACAGGCTACAGTGATTTAAAAGACGAAAGACAAGTCTAGGAATAAGACTGTCAAGCAATACAACACCCCCAACACAGTTCTTGGTTTTAAAGCCGTCAGTACAGAAGTGAATCGTGACATCTTCTAAAAGTTTGACCTCCTGCCAGACCAATCTGGAGGGGAGGCTGACAGTAAAATTCTTAAAAAGTTAGGAAATGGGGTAGACTACGGTTTCTGAAGGGATTTTGAGTTTGTTCAGAATAGAGGCGTGGGGAAAATATTTCTGACAAACGGCTTCACTAGCTGGCATTTTCTTCCTAAATATGTTGGGGGCTAACAAGTGCAGCAAAATGTCTAATCCCGCGTAGTGAGTTGTGTGCAGAGCCCCGGCTATACATAAGCTAACTGTGCGTTGAACCTTCCTCAGAAAGTTGCTTTATCCAAGGCCGTTTGCCAGACCCCGTAAGTAAGTATCGGTATTATGACTGAAATGTACAGCCAGTGCATTATTCGATGCAGAAGTTGGTTTTCGTTCTTAGGTTCGAATGGCTGATAGTTGCTGTTTCCCCCTGGTACTCCAACTTATATAGTTCATGTCACAAGCAAAAACGCTTTTAGTTTTAGTTTTTCCATTGGTTCTTGGTTAGTCGTAAAAGTACGCAAGATAGAGGCGAACGAGTTTTCGAGTTGCGATTTTTCTGTGACTCAATGAGTAGAAAAGTAAATAGGAGTCTTTTAGAATGTGGTAGCACATGAAGTTTAATATTTAACGGAAGAGGTGAAAGAGAATTTTTCAGATTTTCCCACTAAGAAAGATATTTTAATTGCATCACTACATGTGGACAACAGCAGGATTCATGGTAAAAATAGTTTCACTTATTGTTAAGCGAAGTACCGCAACAAGAGTCTTACTTGCAATTTTAGTTCTTATGAGACTGCGGTGGATGAACTAAGGACAATTTAGAGTTACAACTTTCCAAAAAGTCGTCTAACTGATCGAAGTTAGTATTGATGTTAATACAGATGGAATGGATATCCTTTCTGACCTTCCTTGGCCAACCGTCGTTTACTTTAATTTAGAGTTCGGTTTACTGTTCCGAAATTCAAAGTAGGTCTGCTATTAAAGTAGTCTGCAAGCTACCGTCTCTATACCAACTGTATCAAACGCCTTAGGAAACAGGAGACAGATCGAACGATATGAGCGCGTTTGATTTCCCGGTTTGTGTGGGTCCCAGTGATAAGGGATTTCATCTGAATCTGAAATCTGAAAAAGGTACAAAACACATATTGCATGTGCTGAAGACTAACCACAAGATTCCAAAAGGTCCAATTGTCTTAGATGATTCCGTTCAGCGTATAGCACACTAACTTCAGGACGTGAAGGTGGAGAATATACCCTAAAGAGAAGCCTATCAATCGGTGTCTACAAATCATTATTGATCGCATGCAAGGACCTAGGACCCCATTTAACATGAACAGAGGTACAGATAGATAAATAAATGATCGAAACCAAAGGGAGTTCCTCTTATTCCATCGTTAGGTTGTTACAAAAAAATCATTTGAACACCTGCGTGTGTGGCAACGAATACAAACTGTATACATTCACTTTTTGCTTACATTACAAGCTTCATACATACACTCAATGTTAAATTACAACTTTTTGTGTTAATTTACTTTGAAATGATAAAACTTACCTTGGAGAAATTTTACTACCATCTCCGCTACTATTGTTATTTGATGATGAATTCGCTTTATACCCACTCTTCTGGATACGTTTTGACAAACGAGTAACCCAAAGATTTTGCTCATCTGGCGTTGAAGCTAGTAATAACATTTCTCTAGCACTATGAGGGTCGTGATGTAATTTACATGGGGCCAATGGATCATTATTATCTACATGCTCCTTATGAATTTTATTGCGGCATCTATTAAGACACAAAACAAAGAGAAAAAAAGAGAAAGAGAAACACAAAGGGATTGGTGACACATCAAATAGCAAAAGCAAACAGCAATAAAACATTCAATACTGTTTGGGTGGGTGGGCACAACACAACTTACCTTTTGCATTCGTAGGCCGCCGGCGGCTTAAACATATGCCATAGCGGTTTGGGACAAACTTCGCAAGCAGTTGGCATGTGGTATGTTATATGGACAAATTCATGACCTAAATAAAAAAAGAGTTAACATCAAGACTAAGCAAATAATATCAAATATACTAGTACCCTTGTGCAGAATGGTTCCGGGTCTTTCATCTCCAGTTCCTCCTCTTAATACGCTGATGTCCAGTTGATTTTGTTCATCGGGACGTCTAGCCTCACCTTCACCGGCGTATAATAATTGAAATATTCGAGGAATTTCTTTGGCATCCGCACGAATGACATCACCTTGTGTCACGGAACGTACATGAAATACTTTGCTATAATGGAAAAATTTGTTTTTCTTTTTCTATTTATCTGTATAATTCGACAAGTACTCACCTTAAGTCTAATATAAGCACAGGATCAATTGTATTCTGTTTGTCTATTTCGGAATTGTAAAATATTATCTTTCTAGACGATACAATAACGAACTGCCGCTTCCAACCGTGTCGGCGAATGTTTTGTTTATTTGGCACACTTAACCAGCCTTCAAAGACTGAATCCTATTGAAAAAATAAATAAATAAGAAATGTTTACAATTAAAAAGGCAAAATATATAGAACAGGAAGCAAGTAAGACATCTGCATGAAAAATAACCTAATGTGTCGGCGTGGCGCAGTCAAAAGGTGTACTAGTTTGTTTATTCTACCAGTCTACGTGGTTTTCTGTAATCATGTTTAGTTTATGGTGTCTTGAGTCATCATTAGTCTCTTCCTTTTCAATCCCTAGAACATATTCTAACGTACATTGTTCAAATAAATTGAGTTATGTACTTGTATAATCCTTACTCATATAACTCAATTTATTTCGTCGAACAAGAACCACCAATTTGTATGGACTTAGCAGTATAAAAAGGAATCTCTAGAGTATTTCATTTAAGTACGTCGTTAAGATTTGTCCTATGAGTTTGTCACCTCTTGTGAGGCGGAGAACGTTCGCCACTACACTTTTGAATTTGCTCTGAAGGCTTTCGAACGCTTTCACCCGATATGTATAATGCTGGTTGAAACGACGCTATGTAGACCACTTTTATTAGTTAAGTATTTCAGAGTTTAAGGAACGATACGGTATGAAGTCATGGACGCACTAATGAATAAGTGTTAAGGTTTCATATTGTTACGCTTGGCAATTGGTTGTGGCAGATTATCCAGTGTGTTATGGAAGCCTAGGAATCTGTAAAACGGCTTGCATAATGGTTCACTATTTGACTCTTCACCGCTTAACCTTTAGATACCATGCATCACCTTGGCAAATAGAAGTGTTCTTTAAGATTTTCAGAAAATCGAATCTTTCAACATAGAGCTAATAATATCAAGAAACAATATGATTCAGAAACTGGGTGCGAAATCTGCGAAGCACTAAGCTTGACACTGTAAACTGGAGAGCAACCGTGTGACACTAAACAGTCACGAAAGGTCACCGTCTACCATTGCTACACTACAATAAGAATTCCTATTAGAGCAATCAACAGCCACAGAGTGACTCGGAGTTTTTCGGGCGACTGTTATTGATCGAAATATTTCCAAGTGTAAACAGAATTGCAATAACCTTCTGCAAGGCTTTATGGAGTTCTCTTCAAAGTGGTAACGATTCCTACCAATCTGGTGATCAGGAATATTTTATTTTTTAATTATTTTATATGGCTGGATGCTGTACGAATGGGGTAGGTACTGATTGGCGTCAGCTTGACGAAAAGTGTGTATTTGACCGTCGGGTACTGGTTGATGTCCATCCGGACGCAACTTACTGGACTTATAAGCGCGAGTGTGGAACAAGAGAACATTGCAGCACTATAAACACGACAGCGGACGAACTCTCTTGATGGGGTCAACGGTGGCGTCAGAGCACCAAACGGAAGCTACTTCGACATCTTCGGAGCGCAGGATCTCCAAGAATAAGTCAGGTTTTTGGAAAACAGACGGTGGCGGACGAGCCTTTAATGGGCCAACAGCAGCGCTCACATCCCCAAAGCGGGTTACTGACATCGGTTTTTCGACCGGCACCTCGGGGTTTCAACAAAAAAGAACTGGTTTCAAATAAAAAAAATTCATAGTTATGAGAAAAAATTACTTTAGCTTCATCGTGTTAATGAGTTCTAATATTACGTTTCGAGTAAGAAGTGTCGATTCATTTAGCCTCTTTAGAGAACGAACGTATTTTTTTTTTTTTTTTAGTCCCGTATGCGAGGAGGGCGAATGGAGAAGATATAACCGCGAACTCTATGAGCTGTACCAAGATATGAATGTAGCCCAAAAAGCACGGCCACATCGAGCGAATGGACAGTAATGCTTTAGCAAAGAGGTTCTTCGAATCACAGCCACCACGTTCCAGACGACAAGGAAGACCGAACCTTCGTTTTAAGGACCAAGCTATAGCGGATGCCAGAGTGCTTGGTTTAAGCAACTGAAAGCAGCGTGCACGAGATCGAAAGGAATGGATGGCTGCCGTGTCTCAGGCAAAGACTTATCACGGAACAGGAGCCCGTTAAATAGTATTTTTCCAGCACAGCTTCTACTGCCTGAACGAATATAATCTTTTTCTTAGCATAGCGCCAAAGGGGAAGATATTTACACACAGATTTTTATTCAACTGGACTACGATTCATTTAGCCGAGCATGTCTTTACTTCTTTGCAGGTGTCTTTGGGCATATCACCGGTTTTTTTGTACGAAAGGAATAGTTACACCAAAGGGAAAATGGTATCACAAGATGATCGTTCGAATCTGCGGCATATTTTGAACCATTTCAGACGGTCTATCAATCTGATCCACCTAGACAAAACAAAGTCTATCTTTCAAATATAAATACACATCTAGTTGTTACACATTAAATACATATAAAAAGATTAAAATCTTATATTTATTTTAAATCATAGAACAATATATAATAATAATAAAAAAAAAAGGCACAAACTTAACAAATTTTCGATAAATAATAGAACATTTATAAAAACAAGTACATTAATATCAATAACGTATGTATAAATGAAAAATTTAAAAATCTAACTGTGAGCTCCATCAGTTGCATCTCAAGAGCATTTATATTCGTCATATCGGTTCTACAAGCGAAGAAAAAACGTCTAAGCGTTGTCAAAGCAGAAAAGGCATCTTCACGCGTAGGTTGAACTATATTATCTTTGGTATTGGGGACGTCATCATCTTCATCATCATCATCACTACTACATTCACTTTCGTTATCATCATCATCATCGTCACTATCAAAATCTGAGACCTCTGGTTGATCTATGAATTTTTGTAGTTTAACATCGTTCGAAGGAGTATCATCCGTGGTGCATGCGGGACTTGAAGCACACAATATTACGTTATCATCGTTATTGTTATCTTCCACATTGGTCACTTGCAACTGCAGCATAACTACTTCCATCCCAGGAAGCTGAGGAACATTCTGAGGAAATGCTTTTTTTAAATAATTTTTGATTGTTTCAGACAGGTGACAGGTTAACACGCTCGATGCACAATCGTTAAAGCTTCAAGACTGTTAATAGATTTGGTTTTGGATGTTCCTCTGTCGGTGCAGTTTTGTGATGGCAGCACGCACAGACAGAAAGCGGAGCGAAGAGCTTATGAGAACACGACGTAAAGATGTTTTGTTTTTTTGTTTTAGTGCGCATAGCAAGCAGAGGTGATAGATGACGCGAGTGAAAGTTTTTTTTTTTTTTTTTGTAGTAGTAGTAGTGTATTAATATTCTGAAAAACACAAAAATAGTATTTCTTCCAAAAATTATGTACGTGTAACTTGTTTTCTTATGTGAAATTCTGTGTACTTACTATCAATGTTCACGTTTTGTCTCGTATTTATTGGAAAGGAAATTGTCTTTAGTTTTAAGAAGAACACAACGCGGACAAATATAATTCATGAGACGAACCGTACTAGAACCGAGTTTATATACGCACACTGGTTACCGGAGACGACGTGGGAATTATAGTTAGTTTCGGGATCAGTCCAGTGATAATCTTTCAAAGCATTTGCTTGCATTGTTACTGGCAGCAATAGAATTGTTTGCTGTCGTGGTGGTGATGAAATCAGGAGGGCAGCTCTGCTTTCTGTTTGTGCGCACCTTAAGCACTTCCTGACAAGAGTTTGTCAATAAAACTTTTTCTTTTTACACATTTTGTCAACACGCTACAAGGTTGGGTTTTAAAAATGAGAATGACTTTGACGAGTTTATTTGAATACTTAAAACACCATCTTCGGGTAAGAAGGTTACGGGCTATTAGTTTTAAATTTAAAGCGAACAATGAAGACAAATATAGAGAAGGGAAACGGCCAGGTTCCCACCGAGTTGTAGCACCGTATTCTGGATGTTGTGATTTTCTCATTACAAGCTTGTAGAAAGCCCAACAGACCCTTAAAACATGAATTTGAAACTAAAGTCTTGGGGCAGGATGATGAGCGCAGTTGAGAAATAGACACGGCTTAGGAATACTGTCGTTAAACCGACCGGCTCCATAACAGACAAAAATCGTTGAGATCAGAACAACTAGATTATATAATACAAATCGCTCAGACGAAGGGAGTCTGCGAAAATATTCTCAACTGGATAGATGCACCAGATGCAACACTACACTAAAATCGACTAAAAGTGCAACTCAATAAATTGCTAAACCAACAGATCACCAAAAATTTGGATACTCCACTATTTCAAAACGAAGAGTCTATGCTATTGGCAACAGGCATGATAGAGCTAGAAAAAATCATGCTCAAACGATGTCGTACCTGTGCCCTAACATACGAAGAAGTTGCACGCTACTATTGCAATATTGCTAATGAAAACCAACCGACAAGAGGATGATGTGATTTGTCTGCTCTTGATTGTTGGACATATCGATCACTGAATGAACATAATCAGCATTACAGGATTCTTTTATTCAGATCGAAAGGCCGGCACTTAATCTATGCCGTACATCAACGAAGAAGAAGCGAAGTACATGACCCATGGTTTGTGAATAGAATTCGGAGTAGTACAATCATTTAACTCGCGAGTTAAAGGCAAGAAACTCTTGTCTCAATAGTAATGGCTGATAGTAAATGAAAAAAAAGGCGAAGGCTGCTTAAAGCCAGTAAAGCATTTAAATCCAGGACTTTTACCGCAAAAGACTTCAGTCTTACTAGTACTCACGTACAGGAACCACTACTTGGTCGGCGCTTAAATGCCTCGAACGAACAAATTGGAACCTGCCCGGAGAGTCTGTTGTAGCAGGATTTATAAAACGCAATGTCGGCTTGGGAGAAAAAGTTCCCAATCAGATCCCTGTTGCAGTGTTGATGATGTTGATACGTAAACGTTGAGCTTTCAGAATTTATTTGAAGTTATCATTCTCATTCTTCAGACGCCAACCCTTGTAACTGTCGATATGTAATAAAATTCTGTACATAGGAATTTGGTGGAAGCAATAACAAAAAACACATTTTAAACTTCAATTCCAGAATAAAAAATCACAACACACTTATAACACACACTTATTAGTTTTCTGTAAAACGGCAATAGAAAGAAGCGACACAGTTCTCTAGTGCAGGGGGGTATTATTGCGAATCACACACAAGTTCCATGCTTATAGAAGGACGGAAATCACAGAAGAATTTTGTAAAGTTTGTCGCTTATTTTTCCCAATTATATGAGGGTTTTGTTTTCGTTATACAAAGGTTAAACATAAGAAAGGCATTTATTAAAAGGTTACTTGCTATAAGCAGGCTGAAAACAAGAAATAATAAATCGATTCGATTTCAAAACACAGCTGGTTTGGTTTTAATGTCGAAAAGGGGGATAACGTTAAATTTAAATTTTGTTTTTGTTTGTAAAGAGAAATTAGCCAATATTGCAAACAGTTTAGAAATCTAATAGTTAAACTTACTTGATTATCCTCTGGATCATTATCGGCAGATGACAGCGAGGCTGTTTCATTTAATTTCGATTGCAACTGTTCGATCTCAGTTGCTTTACAGTCGATTTCCATTTGAAGCTTAGTTCGTGCCTATACAGAATGGAGAGAAATAAATTAAACGGCAAGGACTTGATGAAAATGTGTAAGCAGCGAGAAATTTACATGATTTTCTTCAATGAGTTGACTTTGAAGATCTTGGAATTTAAGCAGCAACTGGTTGTATTTATCACGCTCCTGTGTAAGCTCTTGTTGCAAGCGCCTACTCTCTTTCTCCTTTTTACGTAGATCAGCTGATGAGCGAACTTTTGCTTTTTGTTTGCCTGAAAGTATTACAAAATACATGACAAGTCCTTTAAAATTTATAAAAATAAAAAAAAAACTTACTCTGCAAATCGGTATCTTTGCGATTCATCACTTCGGCCAGCTTATTGACAGCCACTTGCTTAAGTAACATCTCAGTCTTCCATTTTTCTTTAAGTTTAACAATTTCGTTGTCTTTGTCGGTCTTGACTTGTATCATCTCCTCCTGCATGTTCTTGTTCTGTTGCAGCAGTTCTTCACACTCGGCGATTTGTTGATTCAGCTTCTTCAAGAACTCTGCTTCGGTTTCCTTAATGGTTGCCAGTGCGGCTTCCTTAGCTGCGATTTCATTGCGATGTTTCGTCATGAAGTCCTTAAGTTCGAGCTCTTTGATAGTTTTCTCTTTCTCTAAATCGGCCACTGTTTCTTCAGCAATAGAACGTGCCAATGCCTCAGAGTCTGCTCTCGCTACAGCTACTTGCACTTGATGTTTCAGCGAGACGCGTTCCTCCTTGAGTTCCTGAATTTCTCGACACCGTTCGTTGATCTCTTCACGATGTTCATTACTTTGTGTTTTATACAAACGCGAGAAGTACTGTTCGGCTTCCAATTGATCTTGCAGCTCCTTCATTTGGAGAATATCCTTGTTGTGGGCATTCTTTATTTGTATGATATCCTCTTCGAATTTCCGCTTTGTCTCCCTCAGTTGGTTGACCTCTTTCAACAACTGATTTTCGCGAGATTTTAAATGAGCCACCTCGGAGCTTTGCAGATTCAACTCGGACAGAAGATTGTTCTTTTTACTTTGCTCCTGATCCAGTTGACTCTGAAGGACCAAAGCTTTTTCGGTTTCTTGACGCCATTCGCCCTCGAGTTTCTGCAGCCTCTGTTGGATTTGTCTGTAGTCCACAGAGAGCATTGTTATTTGACGCTCCTTTTCCTGTGAACTGTGATCGGCTTTGATACGAGCTGATTTCTCCTCGTTGAGTTTCGTTTGAAGCGCCTTGACTTCTTGCATGTTGGCCTCTTCACGACTCAGCATTCGAGATTTCTCTGTCTCTTGATGGGCTTTGACCTCTTGTTGGTATCTACATTGTGCGGCTTTCAGCTCCAAGTCTAAGCTTGCATTGGACTTCTCTAAATCTGAGATCTTCTCATTCAGGGATCGATTATCTTCGAGCGCTTGTTGCTCTCGATTAACATAACGATCGAGTTCTGTGGAAACCGTCTGGAGTTTGCCCTCGAGTTCCTTTTGCTGCTCTTTAATCTGTGTACGAGTGTTCTTCTCCTGAATAAGGCGCGTTTGCAGTTCGGCTACCTCTTGTTGAAGAGTATCACGCTGCAATTGCAGGCTAGATATCAGAGACTGCAGTTGATTCACCATTTGCTCGACTTCAGTCTTCGCCAAACGAAGTTCCGCCGCTTGCTTTTTCAGCTTCTGGCTGTTCTCCGTTTCACTTTTCAGGTTCTCCTGCATATCGGCCAACTGTTTTTCTAGCGTATTGATTTTGTCGTTATGATGTTGGTTATTGTTCATCTCACGCGTACGAATTTTCTGCTCATCGTCGAGATTCTTTTGAGTTTCAGCAAGCAGAGCCTCGGTTTTCTTTCGCAGTTCCATCTCCTGCTCAACTTTCTGCATGGCCATCTTGTAGTTGTGCTTGCGAATGGCCAGGTCCTTCTCGTATTCACTCGCTCGCAATTGTAGCTCAGCCTCTCGTTTGGTTATCACTTCGATTTGCTGGCGCAAAGCTGTGTCTTGTTTCTCCAGCGTATCGGAATGATTACGTTCGCGCTCTAGCAATGCCTCCAGTCGCTTGATTTCGTTAGAGTTCGACGGGCGATGGCGGTGAATATTATTGTTTGTGGCTGCACTCTTTGTGTCCACCATGTCGACCCCCAGCAATTGATAGTCTCCGTTATACGTGAAACCAATGAACGGCAAATGGTTGCCATCGAAAGTCTTCGGCACTGGAAACACTTCCTCAGGCGTCTCATCGCGTTCGATGTCTTCGAAATTGCGCGTGTCATCGTCGCTACTGAGTTCTGGCACTACTGGCGGCACAGATTCCCTTATATTTTCAAAAGTCCATGTGTCGTTTTGAAAGAATGGATGCGTCTTGATCTCATCTATGCCATGACGACCCAACCGATGCAGCCGGTCAGTTAGAAAGCCTCGTATCAGCGACTTGGCGTTCTCAGTTATCGCCACTTCGGGTGGAAAGGTCAATGAGTTCTTGTGGTCCATAATCTTTCCATAAGTACCAACTAGACTATCCGCATAAAAGGGCGTATCACCGACCAGCATCTCATAGAGAAATATACCAACAGACCACCAATCGCACTCACGACCATACTCATTGTCTACACCCTGTGACTGCAACACTTCCGGACTGATGTAGTCCGGGGTGCCGACTGCATTGCTAGACACCACCAGACCATCAGGTCCCATTCGCATACATGTTCCAAAGTCAGCCAACTTCAAATGACCATTCTTGTCCAGCAGCATGTTATCTGGTTTCACGTCTCGATGTACAAAGCCCATGTTGTGGATTGTGTCCACCGCCAGAGCTACTTCCATCGTGTAGAAAATCGCCCATCTTTCGGGAATTTCATACAGTGACATCAGACTAACAATATCACCACCAGGCATGTAGTCCATCACCATGTACAAATACTTGGTGTCCTGAAATGCGTAATGCAATTGCACAATCCACTCAGAGTTGGCGTGTGCCATGATGTGACGCTCCTCCCAGAAGAACGCAGAATCTGGCCTTTTCATCATGTCGAATTTCGAGAGGCGTTTCATTGCATACACCTGTTTGGAGGATTTATGCCGAACCAACTGCACTTCGCCGAATGCTCCCGCTCCGATGAGCTTGATAAAATCAAAGTCATCCACATTCATACGCAGTTCGGCGATCTCTTTGGCCAGTCCTTTGTCTGTAAAAAGAGAAAATGTAAGTTATCCTGAACTCAATTGTTGACGAATTATTATTCTTACATCGTGAGGCATACGATTCGATGTTTTTAAGGATCTTAAGCGAATCGTGGTCACAGTCTGCAACGAGAGCTGTGACCGTATCCAACAAACAGTCGACATTTGCATGGCTATATGGGTCACGCATCCTCTCTTCAAGCTGCACCGCTCTGTAAATATTTAAAGAAAATTGTTAAACTCAATATCAATAAAAATTTGTTTTAAACAGCAGATACCAAGTGTACCTAACGTTGCGCTGGTACGTGTTCAAGTCATTGCAGAACCCGACAAAAGCCCATTTCTGGGTATCTCTACGTGAAACACTGCTGCGATACCATTGGATTTCGGAAAGTCCTACCTAACAGAACCAGTTGGAACTTTGCGTTTGTCGACGGTGCTGAAGCGTTTTCGACATTGACTCGAATGATGAACTAAAATTCCCTCCATTGCATGTTGTCTAAACGCCGGTCGTAAGGTCTGATACGTTCCCTGTTCATTTAAAAATGATATACATTGCAACTACCCAGTGATAGCATCCAAATCTTTGATTAACTACAAGCAGGTCCATGGGACCTAGGGCCTAGCTTCACGCAACGATTCGGGTTGTTGCTATTATATTCCCCAAACGAATATTTTATTCCTTGTCCGATGGAAGTTCTGACAAGTTCTGATAGCTGACAGTTTTACTCCCGGATGTTTGTCAGATGATGGCGAGAGCTGGTCATGGCGCTCACAACCGAAACACTTACGGGAAAACATCTTTTGAAATGTGACTGTTCAGAATGTTTCTGGAAATATCGTAGATAGAGATAATTCAACTGCTGGAAGGAAAAGTCGAGGATAGAAGAACTGAAGGCGGACATAGGTTGCTTGGTCAATTAGGCACCATAACCAGTCAGAAGACAAGAGGACATACACCATATGAAAGTCAGAAATGAATGTTTTGCTCATACTGACTCATCGCGATGGAATAGAACAACTAGTAGACACCCTTTTGAATTATGTACACAAGTATGCATAGATAGGGTTTGAAAAAAAAAATAACTAGTTTCCAAGTGCCAATCAGGCACCAGACAATTGCATTACCTAAACAAAGAGCTGTCTATTGAATCATCATCGTCACGCAAGTGTCAATTGTTTCGTGCTATTACTCTTCGATTTGCATTCCAATTCCATATGCATGGAAAATCCCACGAAAAGATCAACATTCAAGGCATTCAATGATCCAGTTGGCGACACAATTTCTGTCCAAAATAAAAACAAAACTTAATCACCCCATTCGATATGTTGTTAGCCGTTTCCATTCGTGTCTTATTAGACTAATAAAACGCTCGAAGAGCAGTAGATCATTGCCAAATAGCAGCAATGGTTCAATACAACAAACAGTGCTTACGCTCGCGATAAGCGAAACAATTAAAACACGATCGCAACGACCCAAACCCAACCCAGCGATAGAGCGCAACTTCGTTGTGGAGTCGGTCACTCGCTCGCACATTTAGACGACACAAAATCAAACACATTCGTGTTGTCGTAATTACATCATTTGAATTCCCATGAACGCCACCTTGCGTCGTCGTTGATTGGAATTGGGAGTTTTGATTTAGAGCTCTTGCGGGGGGTTCCTAATGGTCTTGGGCGGCTAGCAAACTACAATTATAATCACAAGAGCCAAGAGTGTGGTGCGATATCTGAATTTGAATTCCAATCAGCATGCCCACTGAACACATGCACCGCATGATTTCTTAGCTGCTGCCATAAAACGTGAAGAGGAAAAGCGGAAAACTTGGTCGTTTTTTTTTTGTGAGAAATTCAAAGAGAGAAAAACAACTACACAAAATAACACTCATTCTTCGGTTTTTGCTTATCGTCATCTTTGTCTGCGCCTCTAGTATGCGGATGATGAGACACCTTGGCAATTTTGTTGAACGATCCGTAGCTACATAGTACATACATATATTGGAGGGCAACAACGCTGCCGAAGGGGAGGGCGCTCTTCTACTTGTGATGAAGTCATTTCTTGGCAAAACGTTGTGGTAAATGAAATTACCTAATTCATCTAAATTCGACTCGCCGATTGAGACGATTGCTTAGTCAACGGTGTTTCACTGACTCACTAGACTAGAAGACAAGCGCTACGACTTACAGTACAATGTAATCTCGATTACCCGCGCCAAGCAATGCGTGTTTTTTAAGTTTAGAGCAAATCCCAAGCACATTCGGATCGCCCTGATTTGTTTATGAAATATGACTGAGCATTTCTTGTAGTGCGGTGAAGACCGTAAAGTTTTGATTTTAAAATACGCGGGCTCTTCGATTTTGGCAAATACATGATTTTTTTTAGGTT
Organism: Xylota segnis; assembly: GCA_963583995.1. Lineage (NCBI taxonomy): Eukaryota > Metazoa > Arthropoda > Insecta > Diptera > Syrphidae > Xylota > Xylota segnis. The sequence goes on from OY757237.1 coordinate 28,339,245, forward strand.
GGTAGTACTGTCATTGACATTTGAATCAAATTTCATGTCAAAATCTGCATTTGCTCAATAGTTACACACGTCTTTTGTTGAAAAAATTTTTTTGTTGAAATTTCTGCTGGAGAAACGTTGAGAATGTTATAGAAGGCCTTCGGTGACCAGGCTGCGTCACAAAAAAATGTTTACAAGTGGTACACACAATTCAAAGAAGGCAGAGAAAGGATTGAAGACCAAGATCGCTCTGGACGGTCAACTGATGAACGGCACGTGAAGGAAATCAAAGATTTGGTAGACTGACAATAGAGATCTTGCTGATCCTGTTGACATTTCATTTGGCTCAGTCCAGACCATTTTGCAAGATGTTTTGTATCTGAAAAGAGTCAAATCTTGTATGGTTCCAACATTTGGTTTGGCACCAACTCACATTCCATTGGTTCTTCGAGATCATTTCACCAAAAATTCAAATTATATCGTTTCACAACCACGGTATTCACCGTGTGACTTCTGGCTATTCCCTAACACCATTTCGACACGATTGAGGAGATAAAAACCGAATCGCTACGTGCTTTTAAGCTGATTCCGGTAATCAACTTTAACAATGGCTTCGAGGATTGAAAAATCCGTTGAAATAAATGTGTTAGTTCGGAGTTCGGAGAGTACTCTTGAAGAGATCACTGAAACCAGAAGTGTGTTTGGGGTGAGCCTGCCTTGATTTTGTTGGACTACACCCAATTCCTCTATGTTCCAAAGTATTTCCTTTTTGTTAAAAATGTTCTAACATTTACTGAAGAACATTTTCCAAATTTTCAAGTGTGTAGCTTCCTTCAACAAAGCCTGACTGATTCAGTTTTCTACATCAGAGTCACTAAAACACGCTTCCATGACTGAAACGGAAGGTAAATCTTAACTAGAAACAAAGAATTAGAAAATAAATCCAGACATTCTTAAGAATTAATACGTTGACTATAGTGTACTGAGGCAGAACTCTTTCGAGTCAAGACGCACGCGACTGCCGCTGCGTTTCCCATCACATAGCGACTACTAGGCAAACTGTCGCAAAATCTTTTTATATTCATTTAAATTTTATTTAAAGACTCTGCCCTCATATTTAATGCTTCGAGATATTTTCATCAGACCGTTCGGCTATATTTATAGAACCGCTGACATCTAAACACCAACAAATATGACGCGTATCCAATAAATACCTTTTCGAATGATTAGTTCGCTTCCTCAAATTGCTCTAACTGACTACGAACAGAGAATTCATTTGCCATTCGGAAACAAATTACAGAAGAGACACAAGTCGACAGAATTCAAGATCACTCAATGAAATCCAATGCGACCCCAAAATAAATACGAAAAAATTCTTTTCCCACTAAACCAAGTGATCCGTGACAGAGGAAGAATGTGTATTTTGTTTTTTTCATTTGATTTTCTTATTTTATTTTTTATTTTTTATTTTATTTTTGGCAAACGTAAGCGAAAAAGTAACAAAAATTAAAGAAAAAAAAAAACGCAGCAATGAAAAGGGGAACAAAACCCCAAACTAGAGTTTGTAGAAACCTTTTCCAGAGAAATATAGGTTCCTCAGTGAACGATATTTTTGTATTTAGAATGACTCATAGCCAAAACAACAATGCAGTTCTTTCATAACACTCACTCACATACCTATGTGGTTGATTTGTTCCAAGAGTGGAGGAGTAAATAATAATAAGACATGTAAATAAAAATAATCTCTGTTCGCAAAACCATCCTCATCATCATCATCGGCCAAACCAGGTGAAAGAACAGAGAGAACACAGCAGCAGGAGGAGTACACATTTTCATATATATTTTCCTCTAATTTGTATCTAGCACAGCGATGCCTTTGGATATTTTCCAACATTATTTACGTTTTCGAGTCGCGTTTTTCTGTAAGCAGGAAAAAATACTCATAATTTCATTCGAACATCCGCAACTATAGTATTAACATTAACTCACTCACCCCTGTACGCCATGCCGGTGACGGAATGTGTGTATTGCAAAATTATGGCATTGATTTTTTTCTTCTCTGTTTTTTTTATTATTATTTGGAAGACTCATTTTTATTAGTCGTGTTATTTTGGGTTGGAAACCATTTGAAATCATTTTGTTCTGTTGAGAATGACTAAATGCTACCTAGTATCTGGACTGATGGAGGCCATTTAAAAATAATAAAGACGCAGGAGACATAGGAGATGGCATACAATAAATTATTTGACGCCAAGCTGAATGGAAAAATTATAAAATAGCTTATTCTCTGAAATTTGTAATACGGTTCCGGTGCCACAACACATAACATAATTAAGAAAGATTCGATATTTGATTTGGGAGAAATTACGCCATTCGTTCTTTGACTTTCGCCCTGAAACTATTAGTTTGTGTTGAGTGTTCCTCATATTTTAGGTGGCTTTGTTGTTTAAGTCCTGTATCCCCTTGTGGGTTCTAGGGCCTCGACAATGCCTACGCGCCATCGTGTGCGGTTTCTGGAAATGTGTCTCAGTTCTCCCCAACTCTTTCCCAGTTGCCGTGCTTCCTTCTCAACTGTTCTGCGCCACGTACTCCTAGGACCGCCGCGTATCCTGCCATCCTGAGTAAGCGGATTCCATTGCATCGCGTGGTTAGCTATGGACCTGTCACCCTTTAGGTGGCTTTAAGAGTTCTTGAACAATATTCATAATCTAGTAGGAGATCAAATGAGTAAATGGGTTCCAAACTGTGAATACGAAGTTTGCCAAAACTTGGTCTGATTTTGTATCCAAATGTACAAGTTTCGTAAAGAGTTACCTCAGGAACATAACCATCGACTTAAAGGCCGGGGCCTTATTTTGTATTCCACTCGGATTTGGATTAGGATTCGAAAATGAAATCCGATTCTAAAATGAATTCGTATTTTGTACAATTTTCGGATCGGATTGGAGGTTGTCAAAAGAAACCCAAATAGTGAAAGAATTGAAGTGTTCACATTGTGTAGTGCAAAATGCAGTTATGCGGTACGAGACTGGTTCGCATGTAAATCGCGAAAAATCCGGGAGAAAAAAAGATTTCCACGCCTTTGGAGGACCGACGTTTAATAGGATCCTCGCTCAAAAATTGGAAGAAAACCTTTTCTGAGCATGCTTCTGAGTTGTCGAAGGTTCGGAGAAAAAACATTTCTTCAAGAACCGTTAGAAGAAGACTTGGGGAAGTTGGACTAAAGGGATGCAATTCAAAGAAGAAGCCTTGGCTTTCAGAAAAAAAACAGGAAGGCGCGCTTGGAATGGGCGAAAAAACATGTGCATTTCACTGAAGAAGACTGTTAAGCACGGTGGAGGCAGTATTATGATCTGGGGATGCATGGCTGCCAGCGGTATGGGTGAAATGCATGTATGTGATGGTCGGATGGACTCCTCAAACTACATAAATGTGTTGAAAAATGGGATGCACCCTGCCACAAATCGGCCTTAACTATGAGGTGGTTTGAGGAGAACAACATAGACCTCCTCGAGTGGCCTGCGCAGTCCCTAGATCTCAACCCCATAGAATATCTATGGAGTATTCTAAAGCGTAGGATCAAGGAGCACTCGATTACATCGAAAGAAACACTCAGCAAGAGTGGACTAATATTACTTCGGAAGAGTGTCGGAAGCTAGTCAGCACTATGCGCAAAAGAAGCGCTACAGTAAACATGACTTACCCTGTTAGAAGCCCGAGGCAAACTAACTGGGATCTCTTTGAATCGACTCTTGAAAGTAACTGAAAGCATATTAATATTGGAAAAGCTGGGCTTATTACCTAGAATTGGAACACCATGTAGAGGGCATAGCAATAGCGATTGAAACTAGCTGCACAGAAAGCACAAGTCTAAGGGGGAATAAAGTACCATGTTGGAGCAATAGTCTCCGATCGAAAACGCGTTAACTGTTCAACGCAGCGAGGCGTACAGGAGACTGGGAGAACTACAATCATGCCATTGACGTCCTTTAAAAATAATTGGGAACGCTTTAAGAAAAATCACGAATACTGGAGGAATATAGATGTTTCTAAGGAAACCGGATGGGAGGTTCATTAAAAATGAGGGACTTCTGAGAAACTCACTTGTATGGCAGCCTTCCGAACGTAGACAATAAGAGCTGGGGCTATGCGTTAAGGAGGACTGGAAAATACCGAAGCAAATCTTCTTCAAAGAACACATAAAAAGAGCGATTGGCTTCATCAATGTTTTAAGTCACCAGGGTTGAATGGAACTACATTAATCCTCTTCTAGCAAAGGTACTAAAAAGTAATTTATATACCAAACCAGTGAAGACGGTCAAAGGTAGTCTTTGTTCCAAAAATGGGGAAGAAAGGCTCAAGTCTACCGAAATGCTATAGACAGCGCAGCCTAAGATCATTTCTCCTGAAAACAATGGAAAGAGTTGTGGCCATTTACTTAAGAGATAAGCTACAACGTTCATACCCTCTTCATCATTGTCAGCATGCCACAGAGACTACTCTGTTTTAGTTGACTGAAATTATTCACAATTGTGCCCTCCTGGACATCGAGGGAGAATTCGACAACATATCGCACGAAGCGATTGTACGAGCTCAAGATCAGCAGAGACTCATACATCAAAAAGTATAAACGAGGTTAGCACAGCAAGCGGATGTCCACAAGGACTTCCTTAATGTGGAGTCGTTCAATTCATGACATCGACTCTTAAGCATATGCTGATGATAGTGATTACTACCAGTGGTAAGTTTGAAAAACCCTCTGTGACTTTACAAAGCCATGGACAATCTGCTCACTACAAGTCAGACACTGAATAAGGGGCAAAGACTGGCATGCCTCTGTATCACAGGAGCCATGATACTTGCCCAACTGCAGCTATGGAGGTACTACTGGAACTGCCCCCTCTGCACCTTGTGGTTAAAGAATGCTAAAGAAGGAATAGGGAAATTTAAACGCATTCCTTAAACAAATACCACTTGTGGCCTATCCTAGACAGGATATCATTAGAAGGTCCAATCTTCAAAAGAATTTCCCTATCAAACTTCAAACGAATTGGAGCAATGAATGTACAATCGACAGACTGAGCAATCACACAATAAAGTGGTACACAGATGGGTCAAGCACCAATAAGGCTGGAATCTACGCCATAGACAGATGTGTCCAAATCAGTCTTGATACCATACTAGCTATAATGTCAGATAGTCTAGCCGCTAACATGGCACTTGACTCCTATGCTTTTAGTCTTTTAGTCTAAACTCGTGCCTGACAGTTTCTCAAAAACTGGACCCGCTTCTTCCATAAGCATAAACCTACCTACATCTCTAGGCATTTGCTTTTCAACAGAAAATTCAGTTCCACTACGTGCCTACGTCCAACCAATAGAGTTGTCCTAACGAACTTATCACAGGATTACCGGTATAAGCGTAAAGCCTAATTTCGGCGCATATAGTTCAATTTTCTCATAAAATAACGAACAATCACGACAAAGGTACACGGAGCAGGACATTCCCCGATCGTTAATTCCTTCGCATAAAACACATTAATAGCGAATATGCCATTAAAGAAATTAATTTCATTATAATGTAAAAGACAATGAGAACTGCCCCCCAAAATTTATAGAACAATACATCAACAGACATCGTGCGCATTTAGTAAAGTGTAATCAAATGTATTTCATTAAATTAAAATACTGTAACGACCTTCCTGCACAAAGGAAGCACACTTGTGCTGAAATGTTTATGAATTCGAAAAAAAAAATTACTTATTTTGGAAATCTTAATTGCGAAACACAAAGTGCTTGAGAAATCTCAAGTATTGTGGTAAATATTTTGAAGATGCACCAGAAATATACGCGGTCAACTATATTTAGCCCAAATATGTATGTAAATTCTCGGACCACCTTATTTTCTAAAAATAGTCTTCAACTTGCTCTATTTTGCTGAAATCGCTTTGTACAACTGAATGTCAGGATTGCTGCTTTAATGCATTTCCTTAAAGAATACAAAGTAACGACATTTATTTTGCCAAATTGATTGGATACGTTGTTCTGGGTACGTCTAGGGAATGTATGGTGCTTAGTTTGCTCCTAAAAGAAGTAGATGTGGTCTGCATGTAACAAGAGTATGAAAAGACATAGTAGCTCTTGATCTGAAAAGCAAAATCAGTTTCTTTGAATAGAACTGATCTCCGTATCTATAAATTCAGATAGTATACCAATATTTTGTGATGCAAAGCTGCATTTAAAACTACTGCCGAGTACCATGTAGCCAAAAAAAAATTAGAAAATCATAAAATAAACAGCAAGGAGAAACAAAAGAGATATGTGTACTTCGAGTAGCACTTGATTCCGTCTGCACATTGATTGAAGAAGAGTGTAGAACCACAGACAGTGAAAAATAACTATCAACACCTAACTAATAAGAAGACCTTTCATTAAACGATTAAGATCCTTTAGCCCCAAAGTCTTTGAATTCAACCCAAAGGACGGCATAGGGGAGGAAACCCTTGCCTTTACCAACCAACCCAGAATATGCAGATAGCTAGCTGGAAAGCTAACGTCACAGGGGCGACTTCGGTGCAAACGGTAGAACAGTATTCTTGCTAAACTCGTCGGACTGGATCTCCTTCCTTCGCTCACTTGCACGACCAACAATTTGTGTCGGAGCATTCAACCTAAAGCTTAAGAAAAGGAAAAGCTAAACCCTGTCTAAACTACACTTCCATTGCCAATGGCACGATCGCAGTCCGGCAGTAAACTCCGGAAGATCCCGCAGGGATTGTTCAAACGAGAATATCGTCTCTGTGGCGGAATCTTGTGCGTAACATGGTTTTCTTTTTCTCGACCCTAGCCCATATGGCTGATACTGCGACCTGAAAGATCTATTGTATCTTAGGGTGTGTTTTACTCTAAGAGACGTACCACCTCCCTAATGAAGGAAAGCACGTCCTTAGTCGCAGAGTTTTTAATATCTGTTGGCGAGCATGTTACCGGGCATTCACAGAGAATGTGCTCAGATGATTCGTCATTTTCCGAGCAGAACCTATGTACGTTCCATGTCTGGGCATAGATTAAGTTAGTTGAGGTGATATTTCAGGCCACAGTGACCTGTTAGAAAAGTCACCAGCTTTCTAATACTGTCTTTGTCTAAACTAAGAATTTCCTGGAAGGAATAAGCCTTGATTAATCTTTTGGAGTGCCGTAACCCCGAGACATTTTGCCGATGGGTTATACGAAGTTTATGTTCCCAGCGTAACATGGTTACTGTTACTGGTAAGCGATACAGAACCATGATCAACGAACGAACATGTGTTGCCAAAAGAACGGCGCAACCGCACGTAGCTGCCACAACCACGAACATTTTGAAGGACGCGTTTCCGGTCCCCTTATGTCTCTTTTTGTCAAGAGTTTTCCGATTTGAGCGGTCCAGGCGTCTTTTTTTTTTGGTTTATTTTTTAAATTCTGAATAAACAAATCACAGACCCTGGAAGCTCTCAAAGAGAATATCCGACAAAAGTGCGAGAACTTATCGTCCGAAGTTCTCACTAAAACGACTAAAAATTCGCTGAAAAGGGCTCATATAGTCATTAACTATGGCTTCGCCCACTTGACTTTTGACAAACTCACAAGTCTTAGTCTAACACGTGTCAGAAGACACCATTCAAAAGAAAAGGAAATCCCATAGCAAGGATTATAGATAGATAGTCAAATACCAATCAGGACCAAAGCCTAGCTTTGCACAGCGATTCGTGTTGTGCTCGTAATATTCTTTACAAAAATAGAATGAACCTCATTTTTAGTGCCGTGGCCCCAAGGCAATTTTTATTTGAAAACCTTTCTCGTAACAATTATACTCTCGCATGTTCGTCGTCATAAGAGGTGAGACCGTAAAGGAAGTTTTCTGTATTGCCCGGGTGTTGCTTGCTCAGTAATCCGACGCATAAACCATAGTGCAATGACGCCCATGGTGGGCTTTAAAAGAACCGAAAGAAGATCTGTTGTGCTCTCTGCTTTTCCTGATATCAAATTCATGAATGAATCTAAGGATTATTTGAGCTAAGGAGGATGTGACATTAAAGGGCGAAGTGTAGTCCTTATAAGTGTTCAACACTAGTCCGAGCAATGAAGGATATTCACATGAAAAATGTTCTACAGTTTCAGTGTTTTCGAGGGATAGTCAACACATGACCAATAAGGAAGACTGTCATTTGTAGTAGAACAGCCTTTCTTTATTTGGCCAACAGATAAAACAGAGGTCCGTTTGGGGCTAATAAATAGAGTTTGGTTGCGGATAGTTTGCTTTATAAGCTTTAACGTGCATGAAAGAAAAAAGAAGATACAAAGCAACAAACGTGATCGACCTGGAGAAGCCACTACACTGTTTAATACTTATTTTTCCTCGAAGCTTGAGGGAGTAACTTTGCATGTACCAGGATGACACAAATTGTTCTAACACCCACAACAAGACTTTTTTCTTTATAAATAAAGGAAATCCACATCCCAGAAGCACTCACACTCCATTTCACTTCCGGGCAGTGGTTCGAGAAACGTTGATTTAATTCGTTAATCATTCATAGTTTGGTGCGTGCGATTGATGTTTCCCTCTCGAGCCTGAACCTGCACAGTTCGGGTTTCAAGCAAGTACACTATCCACTACACCATTGCCACTTATTTTCAGCTGTAATTGTTTGGACAACATAAAAGGATTCATTTCGAGTTTTCCAATCAGTGCTGCGTCCTCTAGTCTCACGAAAATTATTCTTGGAGAACATCTGGGTAACAATACATCCAATTACTAAATCCAGAATACTAATATGAAGTGGGATTTAGCTAAGAGGGCATTGCTCAGTTAAGAAATCCGCCCAATTTAGTCGTTTTCGTCACTTTATTTCCGGCATTCATAGGGTTAATTTTGTTTACAACCAGCCCCTCGTTATGTGTGCACGTATTCTCTGGGAAACCCAGTCCTTTCTCAGAGTAATAGTAGTATTTACCAAGGAGAGTATGGCCTACGAGGTCCTCAACCTACGAAAAATAGTTTGGGCGTTCACCGTTCACGATATTGATCTACAGCCGCCTCCCATATCGTAAAGCATATCCCCACGAGAGTAACACTACAAATGCAGACCTATAGTCCACCGGTAGTAATTGGTTTACGATTCTGACATTGAGATGCGACTCTGCCAAAACTACACAAATCCTTCCAAGCTCCCATCATCTCCCATCGATGTACATAAGGCCGGCATTAGGCAGCCAACAAACACATTCAAGGATGTGTGTAAAATAAAAATCGATAATCCGCAGCAATAAGAGAGACCTGCACCAATTGCGAAGGTTATTCGAGTTCGACGATGCAAGGTGGACACATGTATGTATACGGGCTTGGATTTTACCTCCTATTGGGGTGTCTACATCCCTTGAATCTCGGGAAAATTTAATCGCACACTCCACGAGTAGTTTGCAACCCTAACCTATCAAAACAATGCCGAAAAAAAACCACCCCACATGCATTAACGCCGGCACGCGAAGAGCCAGCCCACAGGACAGTCAGCCGTGTCTCTAATTTAATCTTCACACTTTTATTAGACAAATCTAATCACGCTTTCGATTAACAAAATACAGAAAAAAAAAACAAAACAATTATGTAAGTGCTTCCAAATTCGCAAAACAAACACAAAAATGTACCTTTTTCTACGATCTTCGTCCAGAATGCTAGACATCTTCTGCTCCTCCGGTCCCCCGTTCTCTTACTAAAGTATAAGTTATCTTCTCCTGTCGTCTCGATGGTGTTGGAGGCGATTTGTAGATGGGAATATTGGAAATTCCTCAGGGAATTCTCGTTAAAAACATTAAAAATGCAATTTTATCCAGAAATTTGTTTTTATCCTCGCAACATAGTAAATTTCACTTTTGCCAGAGCGGTTCCTTGGAACACAACATCTTTGCAACGCGCGACTACGACACGATTGTAGCACATTGGAGTGCCTCCCGGATTCGAGATGATCTGGCTACGACCGCGGCGCCTGCGGGGCGGCTACGCATCCAAGGAGCGTTGTTTGCACGCCTCCCGTAGAAAATACCGATTTTTCGGGCCACAGGATATAACAATTATTCTGGAAACAACTATTTGAAAGGTGGGTCTAGACTTTTTCGATTTTTTCTTTCCGTTTTTTTCTTTTTTTTGGTGTAAATGCGGGCGACAAAGGAAAAAAAAATTTATACGACGAGAAAGAGTGAACGAGAATGAACGAACGAATGTGTGGTGCAGAGATGGAGAAGTAGAAGGGAAGGAAAGAGGAGGAAAAAAAAAAAAAAAACGTAAAACACACAGAAATCGAGAATTTTTTTTTTTTCTAGTCGAATACGATGGATTTTCTTTCTTGACTTTCGGGTGGAAAATCACACTGTTACGGCGGGCATTTCGATGAATTCACTTTGTTGACGAATTGAGTTAAGTGCGCACAATGGTTTTGAATGAAAATTGAATTTAAAAAAACTAGAATTGCTGTTGAAAATGATAAAAAAGAAAAAAATGTTCAAGAGAATTTCGCGTATCCGTGAGGAAGACACAACACACACACACACATACGCATACATACGTCAGCGGTTTTGCCTTTCATGTACTTTTTACCACGCAGTGTGGCCAACAGTTGAAAAGTAAAATGAGGTAAGTACACGATGCTGAATGCCACCAATGGCAGAGGGTGCAGTCAGACTAGGGATAGTGTTTGAAGAAATTGTGTTGGAAAAGTTTCTATAAAATTGGAATAAATGCTTTTTTATGGTAAAGTAATCGTTTAAACGTCGTAAGATAAAAGCTGTGGGCACCTGTGGTTCAAGTCCGTTTTTCAGACAACATTTAAAGAATTTATTTTATGGCCCGCGTGCGTCTGACGTCCGAGAGTGCAACTGTCATAAATAATAAATTGCCCTTTGGATACGGCATTGAACAGTAGGATCCTTCCAATCGTTTGAATAATATAACACGCCCAGCACGTATGGTTGTGGGAAGCTGGGTCCTAGCCCTGTAGCACCAAATATTTATTCTTTTTTTTTTAAATAAAAAGAACGAAGGGCAGGAGTTTTAAAAAATACCAATATGTATAGCTTTGTAAAATAAAATTAAATAAATTAAAACTATCATTTTCTAAGAAGATGTCTCGAAATCAAAAGATGCGACCAATTTAATCTCGACACGAGTTGTCGAATTGATTGACTTAAGAAGAAAATATACGATACAACCGTCATACCAACGTGTTTTGTGTCGATATCAGCCCAACAATACAAGCAGCATGCAACCAGAATATTTTTTAAGCCGACTTCAAATGGAAGCCATGTTTTTGTTGTATTTTTCCGGAATTCCCATCAGAAAACTATACGATTTGTATGAGCGGAAACACATTATATGATTTCCCTAACAGGTTGCGACCGTACAATATCGGTGCAACCGTTGGCTGTGTGGTTATACACGATAAAATCGTTGCATCTGTCCAACCTATGGAACAATAGTTGTATCGTGTATTTCCTACTTAGGATCAGCAAACTGAACAGTGGCAACAGCAAAGAAAGGCAATATAAGAGCCATTCCTACGCTTATACGACTAAGAGTAGGGATGGTTCTTAGACCATTCTTCTGTGGGTCAATACCTCACAAAATATGAAATGATCTGCACAAGGACAAACAGAAATTTGTTCTAACTTGCGTATGACATCCTACATTCTAAGTACCGATTGCGGATTACAACTGGTTCTGGATAAACCACGAAGAAACACTGACGAACCATAAACTTGTTAAACGACAACCAGCTTATTTTCTCTCGATGAGGGATCTGCTGCTGAAGTACAGAGGTGCTAGCGAGAATATCCTATCGATTAGAACAATCTTTAGAGGTGCACACCAGTTCTGTATCCCCTATTAGACTAGGAAGCAAAAACGGTTAATTAAAATGAAATAAATCCAACCTTGTGCAATGCTGTCGTGAAGAGCTTAAAATTCTTGGAATTCAGCTCTCTTCTGGGTCCCGGGACACGAAGGAATACCAGAAAATGAGAAGGCTGACAAGAAAGGGTTCCGAATCAATATCACAACAGGTAGACTCCTCGCTGTTCATCCAACCCTGCCCACTGAAGCAGGAGGCGTGAATCAAGGCCAGTAGTCACTGGTCGTCCCTAGAAATTTACTAGACGGTTTGGGGATTCACATGAAACAAATTAAGTCTAGGGTTTACCAAAGGGCAAGGGACATCTTTCAACTGTGGCTATCACAATGGGTCTGTACTGACCTGAGTGTGGCGATGTGATACTTTTTTACTCGCCTACCCACGAACCTGACCTAAATATTGAAGAATTTCTTCTTATAATATGTATCTGTGGTATTTGGGAGACATCTGAACGATGGAAAGACTGGTATCATTGAATTTTGTTTTTCCTCGTGAAGAGAATAAGTTCAGCAAGTAGGATCTCTCCCGACCTGTTTATTTCAGAGTATATGGAAGGATTTTGTTGGGAGTATCCCAGTATTTGGCCGAGATCGGAATAGTAACGCTATCTGCATTGGTAATCACTCCGGATCTCGTCTATTTCAGGTCCATTCGTAGCTTGGATTTCAAGGAGGTTATTGCTTTTACCTCCAAGTTTACGGAGTAAAGGAAATCACCCACAAAGTGTCGTTAAGCGCCATTGTTAGGGTATATCGCCAAGAATGCGGCTTTAAGGTTCAGCAGCCAGTGTGGAGCATCCAGGTTTACATATAAATTAACTATTTGAAGCAGAGGAAGACCTTATGTATAGCTGGGCTAGTCGACAGTCCTACAGGATAGAGTAGGTATTCGCTAGGAAAACAAAAGTCGCTTGGAAAGTCAGTTAACAATTTCCTCAAATTCCATGGATCCAAGACAAGTCATTTTTGAAGTTTATTGCAGAAGACAATCGTATACTTATGTCAAAAATCTCTCTATCAAATAACAGTCCCAAAAGCTGACAACATTCTTTACTTTGATCATATTTCGCTTCATAAAATATTTTACAAGCCAGAGGAATGTTTGCTGTTTTAATTTGAATGCAAGTTTTCTTTTCTTCCTGCGAAATAAACTAATTGGATGGAAAGATCGTCTCGCTACTGTTTCATAGACGGGTTTACCCTGACATTCCATTGCTTGACTTTTATCGCATAATCACAATCAAGAAAAAAATCAAGATTTGTCAAAATTTTTCGATCCTAAAAAAGGAAAATGCCTTACAACCCAGAGCGAATCAAAAATGGAAAAAAAAATACAGTGTTTCTGTAGACTCAAGTATGAAAAACCATACAAAACACTCCAGGAGTCAATAGAAACCCTCCTCCATTTTCGATAACATATACCCTTTCACCGCCTGGCAATGCCACCAGCATTCAACACCAGCCATACGTCACCCTTCCACCATCATCAACTGTCAAATAGTGTTATCGGCAGCAGCACATCTCTAAATCGTACCTACGAATGCCATCATCCACACTCACCAGACCATCCCTATCAGTCAAATTCGAAAAGTCAATTGGCCAGGAAACATCTCTGTCCTCTGTGTGTCGCGCGAAGTGTTGTAAATAATCCCAAAGTCATTCAAGAATAATTAGCTAATTTCTGTGCTATTTGTCAGACATCCGAACCTACAAGTACAATTTCTTAATCAACAGGTGAGTGACGAAATCGGTCTTGTCTCGACAAATCAAAGAAACCGATCCCAACTCCAAACGGTGTCAGGGAAACCAGTACTTTTTTTTTCTGCCGATTTATGTATTTTCTTCTGCCTTCACTCTGCGGCGCAATGTCAAGTGCATAAAGTGAAACTCTACTCTAAATTCACTCGAAAACTCCGGCGAGTAAGCAAAGCCAACTTACAACCGAGACTTGTGTAAATGTAAACAAGATGTAAACCGTCTAAGTGGTCACTTCGCCTGGTGCTTCTTTGAAAGTCAGTGCCAGCCAAATTTCAAGTTGACTGGCCCTGTTTTGCGTGGAATTTTCCAGTCAATAGTTTGTGGTGTCTCTTTGCAATGGGTCTTATCGGAACTATGTGTGTCACGTCTGCCAAAAAAGAAGAAAAAAAAAAAAAAAATGATAGATACCATCGATTAGCTCCGCACCGACTACCTGTCGTTGCGGAGAAACTTGTTCCTCGCAATGGTAATGGAGTAATTTTCCAGGCCTAATTGCCAAAAAAGTAATGAGTCGCCAAGAACTACGTCATCAAACCAAAGCTTGAATTACATTTCGCTTTGCATGGCAAAGTTCACACAAGACCGATGGATCATCTATTCGTGTGTATAGCTAACGCGCTGATTAATTCTTCTCTCCGGGAAGTGTGACTGTAGTCTACACACTCGTCGGCGCTGTTGTGCAATTTTTGCCATCTCTTTAAACAGTTGGGGCTTTAGTTAAACACAAGAGAACAACTTAATTATTTTATTATTGTCGTCGTCGTCGTCGTCGTCGTCTTCGTTGTCCTATGCGAACGACTCGTGTAAACAGAGTCGTAGTTCGTAGATTCTATTTCGCGTGACTTGCTCTTTCAATTATTTTACGGGAGGCAGTAATTCATTGCAAATAAAAACTCGTTTCAATGGGTTTCGCTTCGCTGTGGCTAAAGAAAAAACGAAAAAAAAAGCTTTTAACAATGTTCCTTGAAACAAACAATCAATAAACAGTGTTTAATTGGAATCAGCTGGCTTGGGGCTTCGACTTCGACGGGTCACACGTTACACCGCCCATTTGAAAGAGTCTAGTAGTGCGTGAATACCGGTGGTGACATCAGACACTGTGATTGACTAGGTGAGAGATACAGACAAGCACAAGCACTGGCTATCCCTCTAGTTTGGTTCTACTAGGTACTTCACATGTGGAAGAGGCGAATTTTGTTTGATTACGTGTTTCGAATCGACTTTAGTGTATCGTTGCTTACGAGTATCATATTGATGGAGTATCGTTTTTTTTTGTTTGAAGCTTTTTGTTTTTTTTTTTTTTTGCAATGGATCATCAAAGGCGGTAGAGAGTCAGTAGTGGAAAATTTCGACTCTGTTTTCGTGTGACAAGTGGGCATGATTCGGTCATAAAATGTAGCTAGCGTGTCTGACTGTTTGTCCTCAGTAGGGAGACAGATGGACCTACCTCTACTGGTACCCTATCTCTAGTTCCATTAGGTTTATGAAAACAAAAAAAAAAAACTAAATTAATCATGGAAGTGTGCGTAGGACATTGCATCCAGTTTGTGGTCTTCAATCTTTATATAGACACTGAAAGCATTTTGTTTTAGTTTGTTTGAGGCAAACTCCACCTAACAACACGGAATCTACGCAGTACAATCAGTTCACATGTTCCCCCCTTCGACTCACAGCCAATACAGAGCTCAGGAAATCAATTTATCATAATTTATAAGAACCGCTTGTTGTTATGGATTTATTATAACAACAACAATACAACAAACGGTACATTTCTTTTCGCACATCGAGTGGAAATCATTGGCCAATGACCTGTGCAGAAATCGGCACATGCATCAGAAAATTTTGTTGCCGGTTTAATTTTGTGTTTCATGTCCGTCCATTTGTCGAGAATTAAGAGTGACCTCGATGCCAGATTACGTTTAACATCTCTGTCGTTCTTAAAATAATGACACACAAGGTGACGCTAAAATATTATGAAGCAATTAAAATATCGTTATGTTCAGGGCATTGCTTTGTTTAAGGTTTGCTTTGCAACATTTTAGAAATTCTTGATTGAAAGTACACCTGAAGCGCTCTACGATGATGATTAGTCACAGACTTGTGTCACACGTACTTGGTAATGGATTTCTATAATTTCTTCAAAAAACCTGCAACGGTCAGGTTATACGAAGTTTCCAAGTTTGTGTAGAAAGTTTTCGAATCTCGATTGTTCTGTAATTTATATTTTGAAAGGAAAGCAAGGGAGTCTGCAAACTGATCGTGCAACCTTCGTCTTTTAATGGAGATGATACCGGATAATCAGAGCAAATATCAGATTCGTCTTTGGGATGATAGACACTTTTATCGTAGTTGTCTACTTAATGGTCAGATCACTTGATAATTGGTGTCTACTTGGCACTATGACGAATGTAACACCTTTAAGGAGTTGTTTTTGACTAGAAATCATTAATTAAACAAGGAAGAGATGATATTTTCTAACTCTCGTGATGAGTCTCACGTTTCGACTTCATTTCGTTCCAAACCTTGGCACCGATTATAACTCGATTACTTTAAGACATGACGACAGCTAAAGGAGAACAGTCTCACTCCGATCTCGACGTATTCATTGTGTTCCCCTGTGTAGGATACCTAAAAATAGAGAACAAGAATTAGTCCAACAGTGGCTAATCTTATCAAGTGATAGGAGTTCGCTGGTCCTTTTATTGTTGTGAGGAGAGTTCACTCTATGTTGCGGTAGTCCGAGGAGATTTTGGAAGTGAGTAGGTAAATGGGCGGGGCCCTTTCTTTTTTTTGGGAGGCCATGTGTTCCGGCCTCCTATCCTATCTAAGAAAGCGTGATGCTGTGCCTTGAACTAAGTTCATTAAGTTCATCTTTACATCTTCCTCTTGCAGCTTTTGACCAATTTGACCAGTTGGTTGTTACGGAAGTGGTGGTTTTGATGACTAATGATTACTCAGGAACTGAGAGCTTTTCATGTCTGTGCTTCACAGTTATTGTCAAGTCTGTTCTGATGTCAGGCACTGGTATTCGGTGGTGGTCGTTTGAAACGATAAAGTTACTGATGTCGCTCTATCGATATATTACAGATCTTCACACAACAATTGGGTATGGATCTAGTTTTCCTTTAGGTTCTTGCCGATCAATATTTGACTTTCACGTACCACACTTTGTTGAGTATTCGGATGTGCATTGTGCATTTGACTTGAATTCTTTCATTGGGATCATGTAAGCGAAGCGAACTCGACGGAAAATATTTGTTTTGTTGAGGAAGGAAGCCTTGATTGTTAAAATGTATTTTCTAGCAAATACAAATAGTTTTTAAGGGTTTCCTTGATAAAATTTGTTTTAGAATGCACTTGTTCTGAGAAATTCCAACAATCGGTGTCTACGACATCGAAAAGAATACCACTTGAGCTTGTGTTTGCCTATAGGTGCTATCTTCATTCGATTACTTATAATTGCATAATAATTCGTTCTTAAATATTAATACGTAATGCATGCATAAGTCTCGTACATGGAGTACAAACAACAAACAATACAATTTGTAAACACGTTTGTTTATGCATATCGTCTTCGCGTTTAGATTTTGCACTACAACTTGACGTAATATGTAATTAAACTGTCTATTGTCTGTTGTGGAACAAACTTAAACCTTACTAGTCGCGTAGCCTCACGGAGAGGAGTGCATTGGTGTCACATAACAAAATTTCGGTGGCGAATTGATATCACCAAATCTAGAACAATTGGCGAGGTGAACCTGGGCGTCATTCAACAAGTCTCTCCAGTCAACGCAGTCCTGAGCTAACTCCAGGTTTGGAATAAGAAGACTTTTCACTACGGAGCGCTGGCGTTTAAGAAAAATGTTTCTCTCGAAACGATCGATAAAGTTCATGGTTCAGCGCCATACACTAGGGCTGGGATGATCAAGGACTTATACAGAAAACCAAATAGAAATAATAATAGCGAAGCCAAGGTAGACAAAGTCCCTTACAAATACAAAGTTTTGATGGAACATGTCTATGAAACCCAGGGCTTAGCTTTGCACAACCATGAGAGTTGTGGGTGTTATATCTTTTACACGAATAGAAGGGGCCTACTGTTTTAATGCAGTGTTCGAAGGCCACATTGTTATTTGAGAAGCTTTTTAATGGCAGTTATACTCTCGAATGTGTGTCAGACGGTGGCATAGGTGGGGCCGTGATATTAAGGTGTTTTGGCTGGGATTCGAACCTTAAACCTTTTGCTCGGCAATCCAACTAACCACTTTAGCCACGGCGCCCATAAAGTTCTTGACAGTGACGCCAAGTCCAATTCGTCAATGTTGTGTGTCCCTTCTTGTTGGCAGTCTATACTTACTGGGTTTTGTCTTTATACTCGTATACACCACAGACTTTAGAAGAAGTGTACCTTTGGGGTTGACAGTGAGTTGCACATAATTCTTTTAAGGTAAAGCACGTAACCTTGACTGAATTCTCTGTTGTTGAGTTCAGCAGGAATGCCAAAACTAGTTATGAATTTGTCTAACTGATTCTTCAAAACGTTTTCCATTTTCGACTTGGTTGCTTGCATTTCGACATGATTTCAAGTGGTAGTGTTGCGGACATCAAAACCCTACCGACCAGTACGTTGGGCATATGATCAGATTAAATTATTATGACACTCACGGTCGTCTTGGAAAGTAGTAGTCCACTGTGCATATAATTTGAATTTTCAAATGCAGACATGCAAGTCTCAAATCGAATTCAAACGAAATTGTCCATCAGATTGTTTAATTTCAAGCAAATTAAAGAAATCGAAATCCCTTACCCTGATGTTGTTTTAATTGTTTGCCCTAAAGCTTCAAGGAAATGATATGCATTGCGCTGTGAGACCCCTGTTCCGCATGCCGGAAGTTTCAATCAATTAACGTCAATACCGCTAACCTGCTTGTTGAGTTCTAATCTCTAATTTTAAGATTGTTTTTATCTATCACATTTATTTTTGTATTCATTTATTTTTAACACAAATAAGTTAATTATCTTTATTGTTTTAATTATTTAACATTTACTGGCGCGCTATTAATATTGATTTAGTGTTTCATTTTACTATCTTCTGCATCAGTCGAAGGGGACTTTTCAAAAGTAATAAATAAAATTATGCAACAAATGAAATTATCTATAAAAAAATTTAAATTTAAAGTTCCGCTTTAGTTTTTAGAGGTTTTGGTTTCCACTAAAATGCAGGTCTGTTGAGAGGATAGTTAAAGTCACGTTTGAGGGTCTTTCGGCACTTGAACAACTAATAGTAGGGGAAATATTGAAGACAATATTGTACATATAATGTACTATATATACCATAAGGTTTCAAGGTTGTCTCTACTGTTCATGGGTACTTCCCGGCAAACACGTGATCATGTAAGAAAGCTGCGTTTAATTGGAAAAATGGACGTCGATTTCATGAGGCTGTGATAAATCAACGATTGGATGTAGTTTTTATTGCGCATTTAGGTTTTACCGTTTCTACGATTTTCCACTTTTGTTATAATCACGTGAGTTATATACTTGAGTACTTGATGAGCAAAGATCGGCACACTGTACGAGTGGGATTGCATCATTTGCCTGAGGCAAATCTTTATAAAATGTGTCGCATGTCGTTAGTAATTAGGCTCACTTAATGCAACAGGTAAGCAATTGTTGTTACGGTAAAAACAAGCTAACGACTGCATGCACTTTGAAATTTAATGAGCAACCTTTATCTGTCAGCACGGTCACCGATTTAGTCTGGTGTATGAAGTCCCTCTGGTCTTGGGTACTATTGTTTCCGTAAATTTTCTCGCAAGTGCTAGTATTTTGTCTTCCAAATGGAGGGACAGAATGGAACGGATTTAGTCACAAAGCCATTAAAACCCGTTTAGCAGAATTCGAGTAAAATAGTCATAGGTTGCGCTGAAGAAAAGCTGAGGGGACTTGATGTTTCAAGGATTTCTGGACAGATGACGCTTCTATTTGGAGTGTTTCTGATTAGAATTCTGCTTTTTCCTAGTCTATGGTTTCTCAGAATCAGACTCCCTGCTGCAGTTCAGAATTCTATAAGCAAGACGGTTGCGGCGTACTTCTTGGTTCTAATTTTTTGCCGAAGGTTCTGTTCAGGAGAAAAAAGCATTTGACTCTGTTTGCAATCCATTTCAAACGTTTTGCCTATAAGAACAGCTGGAGTGCAAAACCTGCAAAAGGTATGAACTGATCCGTATCCAAAACTTTCATGGAACTACACGCTCTTGCGATCACGCTCATAGATGTAGTCACGTGATTTTTTATAGAAAAAGGTGACCTTGAGAGATATTAATGCCCAAATAATGCCCGACCCGTGAAGAGTTTTTGCCTGAGATACGGCTGCCTTGCATTCACTTCGATCCCGGGCACGCTGCTTCCAGTTGTTCAGACCAAGCGCGCTGGCGTTCCTATCGTGGTCCTTAAAATGGAGGTTAGGTCTTTCTTATTGGGGCTGTGATTCGAAGATTCTCTTTACTAGATGTGGGCGTGGCAGTGTAGTCGACTGTGGACTACATCCACATTTTGGTACATCCCATAGAGTTCGCGGTTACATCTCCTCCTCCATTCGCCCTCTCCGCATTCGGGACCGAAAATTCAACAATGAATTTTTCTCTCGAAAGGTTGTGCCTGAAAGTCCTATAAAAGTAGTAGAACTGGAATCTGGAATGTTCGCTCGCTAGTGGATATATTTAGTAGAAACAATAGACTCTTATAAATAATCAGAAATGTGACGTCTGGTCGGTTTTTTATCGTAAATATCATGTACGTCACTACAACGTCACTCTTTGCTTTGTCGCACGTTTGACAACTATCAGCTACGATCTGTTTTATGACTTCGATTTCTAGCGACAGGCTGGGTTTTTGTGTCGCGTATTTACTCGGAATTGTTAATCTGTAATATGTTTTGTTGCAATATATTTTGTTTTAGACATTTTTTTGTCATTTCTTTATTCTCATCTTTTGGAAATAAATGTCTACTCTTCGTTACGATTTACATGTACAATATGATATTCTGTCATCTTGCTAACTTCCGAATGCTTCACAGGCAGAAAGTGACGTTGTGGCTTGGCCGTGAAATATAGGCGAAGGAATATGAATACGATCCGGTTCTGCCGTGTTTCAGGACTTCTCTGGGCCCAATACAACGCGAAAAGGACTAGAGAGCTTCAATCTTTTACAATAGAACACAGGTGACCCTTTGCATTGGCGTCCTCACAGGCCACAATCAAATGGCGGGCAACCTCAGTAGAATGGGTTTCAACGGCTCAGAATTATGCAGGGGCTGCGGTGACACTGAGATGGAGGAAGCTACGACACACTTCCTCTGCGAGTGCCCAAGTCTCAGCAGAACTAGACATCAAACCTTCGGGAAGACATTTTTCAACCAGCTCTCCGAACTGGTGGCCCTAAAACCACCTCAAAATTCATAACGAAATCGGGTTGGTTCAGGAAGGTCGCACCCGGTATGGACTAACGAGTTTCTGTTTTTCTGTTCAGGTATACGTACCGGATATCCCACACTGGGGACCACAATGGAACCGTTTGAGATCCGAGTGAGACTGCTCCCACCTGATGGTTGTTGCAGTCACCCCCTTAACCTAATCTAACCTAACCTGTGAAACCTAAAAACAAATTGTGAATTCTCATCAAACGATTTCATAGCTAGCATCCTGGAGTCTGAAGCAATGAATCACGCTTTGTTTTCACACCTAACGATTTCACAGCGAGACAGTGATGGATAGAACAAACCAAACGTGGTAAGCGAAATTGGGTTAACACAAAGCCGCTGGTTTCTTTGAGTTGGGTTCAGACTGTTTCGTTCTCCTTCTAAAAGTATTTCGTATTCCTAAAAAGATTACTGTCATCGCTTATTCGCACCATCATGACGTTTACTGTTTACTGTTTACTAGTACAATTCCGGTACTAACTGAGGAACGATCCCAATTCGTCAACTATAAAAAAAAGTCGGACGGTTACCCTAACTCCCTGTCTTTTGAAAATATTTCCAACTTTTTTGCCACCTTTTTCAAACAATCTTTTGCTGTCAACTCCTTCAAACCAGGGCTCCGGTTTACTTCAAACACCTACCTAACTTTTCCGTTGGTCCATTTCTGTCTCAACGCTTTGACCCTATTCTTATCGAAAATAGATTTCTAAATCTTAGGGGTGAATTCTCGCCCGGTCCGGATGGGCTCCCCACTATTTTTCTCAAAAAATGTGCATCCAATCTCTCCCTCCCTCTTTCTCACCTTTTTAGACTATCTCTTCGTCAGGGAGAATTTCCTCCAATTTGGAAAACCTCTTACGTAACACCGATACATAAAAAGGGCTCAAGGAACGAAGTAAAAAAATTATCGTCCCATTGCTAAACTTTCCCACATACCCAAACGCTTTGAGAGCATTTTATACGAAGCCTCAAGTTTTCAGTGCAAATCTCTTATCTCTCCTAAACGACATGGCTTTCTGACAGGTAGATTAACTAGGACTAATCTCGTCGAATTCGTGTCAATTGCCCTGTCAGCCTTAGAGAATGGCAAAGATCCTTTTTGAATTGTCTGCCCTCGGTTTCGAACCCATATTGTTAAAATGGATATCTTCTTCTTTAAAAGACCGTTTCTATAGCGTTCGCTTTAGATCCCTCTTATCGGCTCCTTTCTTACCCACATCTGGAGTTCCACAAGGCAGTCACCTTGGACCTCTTTTCTTCATTCTGACTATAAACGATGTTGATAGGGTTATAAACCACTCCTCTCTTTCTCTCTACGCCGACGATGCCAAACTTTTCAAAACCATCTCTTCAAATCAGGACTACTGTCTCCTTTGGTGCTCCAAAAATTGCTTAGAGCTCAATATCGGCTAAATACCAATCTATTACCTTATCCCGTAAACACCGCATATCTCCCCCCCGACTTTATTTCATCCACGATCAGCCAATATCCATCGTTCAATCTCTCCGTGATCTTGGAATACTGTACGATAGGGAGCTAAACTTCCGTTCCCATATTGATGAGATAATTCTTAAAGCTAACTCATCACTTGGCTTTGGCAAAAGGTGGTCCAAGGGACTTCTGATCTTTACGTGACTAGATCTCTCTTCATTACCTTGGTTCCCATATTGATGAGATAATTCTTAAAGCTAACTCATCACTTGGCTTTGGCAAAAGGTGGTCCAAGGGATTCTCTGATCCTTACGTGACTAGATCCCTCTTCATTACCTTGGTTCCCATATTGATGAGATAATTCTTAAAGCTAACTCATCACTTGGCTTTGGCAAAAGGTGGTCCAAGGGATTCTCTGATCCTTACGTGACTAGATCCCTCTTCATTACCTTGGTTCCCATATTGATGAGATAATTCTTAAAGCTAACTCATCACTTGGCTTTGGCAAAAGGTGGTCCAAGGGATTCTCTGATCCTTACGTGACTAGATCCCTCTTCATTACCTTGGTCCCATATTGATGAGATAATTCTTAAAGCTAACTCATCATTTGGCTTTGGCAAAAGGTGCTCTAAGGGATTCTCTGATCTTTACGTGACTAGATCCCTCTACATTACCTTGGTTCGTCCCCCTATCGGCAAGTGCATGTGGCAAGAATTGAGAACATTCAACGACGTTTTTTTTTCCTTTTTGCCCTTCGTGGTCTTTCTTGGAACGACCCACTTATCTTGCCTCCCTATCGAGACCGCCTCAACCTCATTAATTTGAATTCCCTCGAGAAACGTAGAGACGTTGCAGATATTCTTTTCGTTCATCGACTGTTCTCAGGCTCCATGGACTGCGCGTCTCTCTACAACTTAATCTTCTTCAACATCAACCCACGTAACCTACGATGCCCTGGTCTGTCCTATCTCCCAACCCATCGCACCTTATACGGCTCCAATGAACCTATCTCCCGTATGCTGCGTTAGGTTAACTCAAACTCCACCCAGTTCGATTTTAACCGCAGCACTCCCAGCCTCAAATCCGATCTCCTTCACTTCTCTTCTTATTTTTAAGTTAGTCGTTAGTCTTAGTTTTAGCTTTTTTTTAGTATTAAGCCGAAATAAATGGGGGCTTTTGCCCACATTAGGGCAGCTCTATGTTATATTTTTCAGCTGTTTTCGAACAATTTATGATGTTTGAACAAATTACTGAATTGTTGGTCCACTTAAACCTCAAATAGAGCACATCTCAGTCACTGCTTCTCTCTGTTTGAGCGTTTGCAGTACATGACTTGGCATAAATTGTTTGCCCAACTATTGAAGGGCTTTAAGTTTATACGGAATGTATTCTCCTGGCTTCTCTATGTTTTATTTCCCAATGACCTTCGAAATTGAATGGCTTCATGTTTTCATGAGAAAATTTCTCGTAACACACTGTGAAACATGGTGTACTAGTTATTCATAAAATTCCCAGCATAAATATTTGTCATTCTATTTGTGGGTCTTTTGAATTATTTTTTTCTTTCGAAATAATAAATTATGGAGCCTGGTGCAATTGCATGTAGTGAACTGGATTTTCCCTTGGGGGTATCGTTACTAAATTAACTATTCGTACGTACTGGTGAATGTGTTCAATTGCTTGGCTCAGAAAACCCGTTTTCGACCACCGATGTACACGCTTTATAAGGAAGAGATAAACAACCACATTTCTACTGAAAAACGTCTTTTATTTGACAACTGATTTGTATTTTATGTGGTACAACGGTTAGTACATTGCCTAGCTACGAGGAAAAACGCAGTAGCAATCGCTAGCGGTTTTTCTTGCCCAGAAATACACATAGTGGGATGGAATCTTGAGAATGTGGTCTATGAACTTGTCCGTAAGGGTGGATATAGTATGTGCATTCCTTTTAAAGTTATTTTCGTAAATGCAAGACTCCTTGAAGTTCGAAATGAAGGGAAGAAGGATCAAGAATCACCGCGAGCTCATAGAGATCTTTTGTGCCATTCCCTTACAAATGCTGAGTGGATTTGGCTTCTAGTTGAAATCAAGTTTATGGCTTTTTGAGCTGAGGAGGAGGTGATGGCACAAGGCGAGGTAAAGTCTTTGTAGAAGTGTCTGAGCCTGGTCCGAGCAATGACGGGACATGAAATATGTTCGTCAGTTTCAATGTCGTCGAGGCATAGTTGGCAAGTGTCCGATTGGCTAACACGAATTTTCTGAGGTGATAGTTGAGAGGGCAATCCCAGATAGGAAGTCCGTCAGGATCTTAGCTTTATATGTGGTCATCTCTAGAATCTCCTTTTTTTTTGAGAAATTAATGAATTTCTTGCCCAGTTAGTGGATTCCACTGAGAGAGCTTTCCGTTGTGTTCCTACTGATTCAAGTCTACCTTTATCTGGGTGACAAGTAGACCCGAGAAGTTGGGCTATTGACACTTTCTCCTCCTACAAGTCGCTCAAAGGCGTACTCCATCCCGTGGCTCACGCAAATCTTCATTGATTTAGCTTGTGCTAAACTTATGCTCCCCAATCATGGAGAGAGGTCGAGTTCATCATCATCCCCAAAGCGAAGGACTTCAGACCGATCAGTCTTACATCTCTTCTTCTTAAGGCCCTCAAACGAGTATTAGACATGAAGGGTCTCTCAGTAGAGACAGCGCTACACGAGGTGGTTACAGTGATTTAAAAGAGAAAAGAGAATTCACCCTAGCAGGATTCCTGGACATAGAAAGGGCCTTTACCCATACGCAGGTGTCCCTATCCTATCAGCCTGGATAGAGACTATGCCCAATTGTCGCAGAATCAGAACCGAATTTGGAGGTAATTCAAGCACACGATGTGGCCTCGCGGGGATCTCTTCAAGAAGGGGTCTTATCTCCTACGCTATGGAATCAATAAAATCCTTCTCAGGTTAGACCACAGCGGGGTCAAGGTTGTCGCTTATAGCGATTAGTGACAGGAAACCTCGCTGAACGCCCTGGGACCGCAATTTTCGACATTTCTGAACCGTCCGTGCATCAATTAGCATTAGGAATCGGCAATTAGTTCGGGAGGGATATTGCTGGTAAGGATAGCTGTAGTAGGATATTGTAAAATAGGTGAAACTTAATGGACCTTGCCCCAGCAGTCCGTGTAATCGGGGCAAATGGTCTTGTTACGTTAAATTGTAGGTTTATGCCAAGAACCCAACAAGATAAGAGGAGCTCAGGAACAATATCGAACAGCAAATTCCCAACGTTCCGGCCGATATGGGTGGAATAGTGGTGAAAAATTGGCTCCAAACAATCGGTCGCTGGAAACATACAAGAAGTCATATGAAGAACGAACTCTTAGCTTAGACCAGAGAAGGTCTATTGTCCTCTTACTTCTGGATCCATCCGCTCCTCTTTATGAAAGAGCCAATTCTAGCCGTACAGGCGGTGTACAGATCATTGAGATTGGTGAAGAGGTACTATTTACTAAGTGTGGCCTTTCTGATGTTGGCACGTGCAGGGCATGTGTATAGGAGGTGACAGATGGTCTCCTCTTCCTCCTCATCCCTATAGCTTCTGCAAAAGTCATTGTTGGAGATGCCCAGTCTTTGAGCATGTCATCCTCTCCTCGTCTGTTTTAGGAGACCCGTGGTCCTATTTTCGTTTAAGATTGGCCATAGCAGTCTGGCAATGTTGCAATAGACAGGCTGTTGCCAACGATGGTTGGCCACCTCTACTGCGTCGGCGTTGATCAGGTATTTAGCATGCGACATAGGTGCCTCGATGTCGGTGACGTATGTACATGCTATCTAGACCAGGAGATGACGGTACATCAATAGTATGCTGGCATGTCTTGTGGATTGCTCCTGTTGATTTGTGGATTACTCCTTCCTGAATAGAGCTTCTCAGCCTGATTGCCGAGCAGGCAGTCAGTTTCTTTCTGCAATGTCTAAGGGAGCAAGTGGAGTAAGGTTTGGAGCGCGGCCGTAGGAAAGGTTCTCAGTGCGCCGGTAATGCTGAGGCAATCGACTCGTTAAATTTTTTCCATTTTGGCCAAATTGGAATGTTTCTCCAGAGCGGGCCACCAAACCAGTGCCCCGTACAGTGCATGATGCTGGCCACGTGGAACCTACAGCCTTTTTGCATACGTATAGGGCAGTCAGGGATTTCCTGGCACGTTCGACTATATTAAAGGATTTGCCTTTTTGATAGGCGTGCTGTGACGGGGAAGCATATGCACCATACCGGGAAGACATTTGAGCCCGATATCTTTGCTATCCTGTTTTTATCTGAATGCAAAATTGTTATTGTACTATTTTTAGTAAATATTTAATCAAATTAACACCTTAAACCGTGTCGTACATATTTGTCTGAAATTATATATCACGTTGCCACTTAATCGTTTAATTTAATAACCATGCCAAGCCTTCGTAAGTGTTCTCGTGCATCATTTAAATTATAGTTACAGTTCAGTAGAACCAACGCCGATTCATCGTTGAATAGCTGTTCAACGTTCATTAGTTTACAGCTCAACGCTTTAATTCTAAAACCTAAACATCTCTATTCCCGAAGCCGTGTCACCCGGCACTCTCCTTGACAGTGACAGTAATTTTTGTTAAGCAAAATTGCAATTTTTCGCCGTTTTAGGCATAAGTGCTGCTTTTAAAATTTTATCACAACACTGACCTGACTTAAAACGGATTGTTACCCAACATAATTCGCCACTATCGAGTCGATTTAGGTGACACAACAATGTAGGTGAAAGCTTGTAAAGCTTCGTTCAATAGACTCCAACAGCTGAGTGACAGATAACAGTCTATATAAGTAAATAAGAACAAAAATAAAAAAAAAATGTATTTGCGTACAACTTTTGATCTTTTGACATCTGTCAAATCTGAACATCTAACCGTATCAGGTCTGAATGGAAGACACATTATCATACGTATGACAGCAGCTGAATTTCTTGGTTATTATCTTGAATTCAATTTATAGTTGAACGGGTCAAGTATGCAAAAAATGTTTAAAAAATCACATCAACACATCGAGTGTTGAAAACGATGTGTTTACAAAAAAGTGTTCTATTTAAACGCAAACCAAATGGTTGGTTAGAATGTAAACAACCAATTTGCATGGAATCCGTGTAACATGCTAATAAAATTATATAATTTATGATTTGATTATTCGAAGTTTTTCTTTTTTTTTTCCTCATTCGTGTTAATTCCACTTTTTGGGGTTAGAATAACGTTTGATGCTATGAAACTTCTGTGGAAACTTTTGGTTCTATCAGGACAATTATGACAGATGATTTGGTAGCACATGACATCAGCAATTGACTTAAGTGACTTGGAATGAATCGGTCATTAATTTTTATTTAGTGAGCCCTAATTGCGTCAGAGTCATAAAATTCTTAGCAGTTCGAAAATCACTGTCACGTTTCCGTCCAGTTTTGATTTTCTCCAAATGCTTTACACGTATACCTTGTGAATTTGATTCGGTGACGTGCGTAAATACTGAAGCGATCGTAGGACGTGCATGGGGCATTGAACGATTTCATGGACGGAAAGCATAATACATGGTTGCTCCACTAAAACGAACAGGTCTACAGGTAGAGGTGCCACAAGAAAGACAGAAAAGAAGTGCACTTGGGCAAGTATCTCACATCCATGTTGCATACATATTGCGTATTATAACCAAGGAATCAGTTTCGAATAATTAGTCGATGTTCAATGGTGACCTCTGGCTTATGGAAATCCATAGACGGGGATAGTATGCAAAACATATGCATGTACATAGGTTCCTCAGCTCGAATGTTACAAGCATTCGGTTGCACTTAGAGATAAATCAATTGTGTTTAACAAATAGCCGACAGGTTGGACAGCTCTGTGCTTTAGGCATGCAATAGATTTTGTAATGTATTACTAAGCATGCTCTGTATTGGCATTCGAATTCAAGACTAGCATTCCAGGTGACAGTCGGTGCATAATGAAAAGAAGCTCTCACACTCTGGCAGTAGTTGACATGACAAGGGAACTTCTACTCCATTGCTTGTCTACATTCAGATTGAAATCCTTTAAATGGTGAGCGCCGTTTGTGTCAGTAGTTATTTTGAGTTCAAACCGCAGAAGGCACGATTATGTTTATATTGCCACATTGCGCGAACGTTTCACAAACATTCGACAGTCTTATAAAATTCTAACAGAGACTCATATGTAGGCTCCTCTCAGGCAAGTAAAGTATAGAAATGGATAGCAAATTCTTATCGAACAGTTTCAGAGCCACAAAGTATCCTAGCAGTAGAGAGGAAGCATGGGACCAATGTGTCGATTCCCAATCACCCAATTCATACATACATATGTAGGCAACACGTAGACCCTTTCACAACCATCTAAGAA
This sequence comes from Xylota segnis, assembly GCA_963583995.1. Lineage (NCBI taxonomy): Eukaryota > Metazoa > Arthropoda > Insecta > Diptera > Syrphidae > Xylota > Xylota segnis. The sequence goes on from OY757237.1 coordinate 28,368,236, forward strand.
CTTCTACCACCAATTTCTTTTCGCGGTGTAGCATGAAATGCATTTGCTTTTGGTTCGAACTTTAGTGAGGAGCGTAATCAAGAATGAGCATAACGAACCATTAACCACATATGTCCCACTAAATGACCAACTACTCTAAACGCTAAAACGAACCTTCTTGTAACAGAGGGTAAAGAGCACTGTGGCGGACAGCTCCTCCATGACTTTCTCAGCCAGAGACACGGCAGCCTTCCACTTGCTTGGATCCCGGTCACGCTGCTTCCAGTTGTCCCCACCAAGCGCTCTGGCATTTGCGATAGCTTGATCCTTAAAACGAAGGCTCGATCTTCCTTGTCCTCTCAAACCTGAGGGCTGTGATTCGAAGATCCTCTTTGCTGGAGCGCTATTGTCCATTCGCTTGATGTGGTAGAGCCATCTTGGTATAGCTCATAGATTTAGCGGTTATATCTTCTCGTTCATTCGGTCTCCTGGCATTAGGTCCTGGAAATTCGACGAATTCGAAATTTTTCTCTCAAAAGTGCCCAAAATATACTGTTTTTCTGTTTTCACTGTCGGATCGATCGATGTCTTGTGCGTATCCCAGCAGCTGGACAGATTACCTTCCATGTTTACACAGTGCCCTGCACACTATCTTTTCCAGCACAAGATTGAAAAGAACACAGGACAGCGCAGGACTTGTTGCATCGCGTGTTTTCCAGTTTCACTCGGTCCAGTTGGAACAGTCTTGCTGGGTTTCCCCATTCGACCATCGTCTTGCAGAGCTTAATGCTGTCATTTACGGCTTCGAAGACGATGAAGAAATGCTGAGTCTGGATATGAAATTCGTTGGTTTTTTCCAGATTTTAACTTGAGTTGAATATTTGGTCGATTGCCAATTTGACGGGCCAGAGGCCCTATCAGAGCCTTGTGACATTGTTGTTCTTTAGGTTTTTGATAGCCGAGCCAACCTCTTTAAAACTGGGAGGGGTATGGTTTAAGTTTTTGATGGTCAGTTCAAAGTTACTCTGATTTGTGTTGGAACAATAAGTAAAATACTATCCGATCAGCTGATTGTTGACATTTCACAAAATAACTTAGGGAGAATTACTTCACAAAAAATGCCTTACTTTTCTGTCAAATCACTTACTTACTTTTCATCAGAACACGGGGAGTGCTCTAAATTCCTTCTAAATACGTTTCTGCTGGAAAGATGAGAAATGTCAAATGTCAGAAATCGTGACAGCATTCTCTACACATTTACACATTTTGCACGTGTCAAACCTTGAACCTGCAAATCGTTTAACAGTTTTCATTATTTTATGAAGTGAAATTCCTACGAAAGGAAACAAAGTAAAATGCATTTGCAGTTGAGTACACGAACCATATTATACCCGTTCGCTGCGATTAGCGATTAGAGCGCCACGACTTTCTGAATGACTTGTCAAATGTGACGCGTGAATCAATAGTTTATCGCCACACTAAAGTAATGAAAGAAATCTCCGAATGACTAGCATTGCATTTGATAAATGTCGTATTCGCAATAAATATTATCGATAACGTTTCCGCAATATACGTAGGTTATGGTCAAAGCAATACAAAAAAAAAAGAATCGCAAAACATAAAAAACTAACGCCAATCTCTTACGATATAATTGATCGATTGGCTTTATCAGTCTAGAGTGCGTTTCGGGCCATGTAGATCAGTGATCAGTTAAGCTAATAACTGGATTACGGTTGGTTCTATGTTCTATCAATGGGACCGGCGCCCATTACTTGTTACATTTCCAAACTTTCTGTACTTTGACCGATATGCCGTGGCGAAAATAATTGATTTATGTTCCAATGGTATCGTGCAAGCAACAGTTTTGAAGACGAAAATAGAACACAATTGAAGGAATCAATTAAATTACCTTTCCTTTGGTTGCAATGTGAATAGTGTTGTGGACATTTCAATTTAATTGAGTGCTTATCAAATCTAATATCCATTACCAGCATAAAGTAGTCGTAATTATTCTGTTGACAATGAATGCCAATTTGTCAAATTATTTATTGTTAAGCAAATAAATATCAGGCGCCTGGCATTAATTTGAAACATTTTTCGATCATCTGGTTCGTTGAATGCACTCATTGGTCCTGTTTGTTTGAAATGAAGTGAAGATTCACCTTCCTGTCATATAAGCAAGCTTCATACAGTTGTCAGGTAAACTTACGACCGGATATCCCATTGTAAATCTTTCCTGGGAACCGTGTTATTTTACCAAATTCTAAATCAGTTCGTATTTGTCTTAAGTCTCTACCTACCTCTGCTTGGTTTTTAAAGACATTCTGACAGTTGTGACAGCACCGCGAAGTGTCACCTATTTTTTGGTGTTTCGTTTGTATGAGGATGCTGTTAGTAGGTTTCTGACCCTTTCTCATACGAATATGTTAGTTTGATGTACACTTTGACCAGAAAATCGCATTCCGACATCGGCTTTGTTGATTGTGCTATCTACATCGGTATCCGATCTCACCTCTGGTCGAGGCAATTCTTCCTGGGAAAAGTATAGGTTTTCATCTCGTCACGTCTTTTTAACCAAAGTAGTGCCTTCCATTCGGAGAGAATGTTTCTGTTGTCTGGTTTACTTTATCCGTCCAAGAATTTTTGGAGAACAGTCGTATACGTGGTAATGGGTCTCTGTTAGGTTGGGTAGAGTAGGGTTAGCAGGTTATCTTAAGCCACTAGGTACCATCGCGATCCATAGAGAATCTACTAAATGTACTCGGGAACTGAAAGGGCTCACAATATTCTATTGAAACACTCAGTGACAGACTTGTAATGTGTATTCGAAGTGAGTCTCTTGTCTGATGACTGGAGTACCAATGGGTTCCTTAGAGGGATCTTGTACATTTTTTGGAAATCCGCGTAGAACGTGATGAACACTACTTAATCACGTTCTACCAAATAATTGACAGCATTACATCCATCCACGTTCACGTTATGCTCGAAGGTATTTCGGGCGCCTAGTTTTGCCTGTGTAAGCCACGAATAATCCGTCGAACGACAGATGAGTGGTTGGATTAAGTTGGGTGGTTATACCCACTCAGCAGTGACGCACTTAAACCAGAGGAAGGTCCATTATGGGAAAACCTAAATTATGAACACCGGATAGGAGGCATATCATGTGGAGGCATTTAGTGTGGACCCATGCCGAAGACTTATTTTGCTTAAGTCTAGTCTGGCTAGATCGTTGAGTTGTACGAAGAAGTACTCGTCTAGGATTTTTCTTTTTGAAACCAATAGGACAGGGCAAGTACACAGAAGATATGTCATGGTTTCCGCCTCTTCCGCGTCTCCACAGCTTCTACAGAAATCATTAAAGGGAGCTTCAAGCCTCCTGTCATGTCTGACAACTATCTTTCATAGGGTGGTCCTATTGCCGCAGATAAGTCTACTGGTTTTCCTAGAATCGAGCTCTGGGCAGATGTGTTTGGAAGAGAGATTGCCATTCTAATGGCTGCGTTATCTAATTTGAATTTTATCGATTTAATAGGTGCTCCGGTCTGCACCCTCCTCAGCTGGTTCATCAGCATTGCAATTGTTTCAAATAACCCTGTGGATTGGAACCCAACAAAGGGATGCGTCGCACCTGACAAGGATCTTAAGATCTCCTTGGATCGAATTATTGTCGATTCCAAGGCTTTCGTCGCACTTTGACTATCTGTGAGTCTGCTTAAAATATACTGCAGTGTTCGGCAATGATGCAAATATGCGGACTAAATTCTTGCACCTGTTCCAGATGCTATATTTGGTCGATCTGTGTAGATTTCTCTCGCAGATTCGTCTAAAATGTCTTCTTATTCCCAAAGTCCTGATAGGAGACAATATAGTCCGAATTACTAGGAGCAGTGCTATGTTTAGGATGCTTGCATGGCCTATATCTTCACGAGACGGTTGTTTTAGCCGTCATCAGCCTTCGAAAGATATCTACGGGAGGGATTTGGACCACAGGTCCCAACGATACTTATCTTGTCCAGCGCCGTCCACCGGACGTAAGGATAGGTCTGGCGACTGCCATGTATATCCGTGGCCGGAGACCCTGTGTACGGTCTTGAATATTCAGTTACCAACTGAATGTTACGAGCCACAGTCACAGCGATTCTCTGGGGGGTTCCTCTAGCGGTTTGTTTGTACGATTGGTGTGCTAAAAGCAGACCAGTAACAGTCAAACATCTTTGATATTAGCCGTCAGCTTAACCACAGATTGCATTATACAGTACATATATTATATATTTCAATGAAAGTCGTTAATTGACTTCTCCATCATGTCGGTTCGATTTTTTTAAAGCAGTCAATCTGTTTTTCTCGCGGTTTCTTTGCAAACAAATCGCTTGTCATCATTTCAATTTCACTTGAATTGTGCGCAAATAGAGCTTTTGCTTTCGGTTAGCACTTAAAACTAAAACCCACATCTTGCATACCCAATCTCTGAAGTAATCCGAATCTGTATTGCGCAATGTGCGAGTACATACGAGCGCTATAAACCCTCCATTGAAGGTGGTTGATCTGTCATAAGAAATGCACCTGTCTTCTGATTGAAAAACCCCCTCACGTGTTATTTCAAGGCAAACTCTTATTTTAAACGAATTTTAAATGCTAATTGAACAATTCCATATTTATCCCTTTCAAAATTTTTTTTTATTTACATTTCCATGAGCAATTCAACGCAAATGATAGACTGATGAATCATTTGCATTGAATTCGTCTTATCATGTCAGTTGTGTGAATACGATTACTTTTCACTGTAAACGATGCTTTCGCGAATTAATTTTGGTTTCAAAATGTAATTTTACTTCTTTTTTGTTGGTTTTTTTTTTTTGTTTTATCTTGTGTGACACTTTGGGGCCAATGTCACTCGAAGAAAACCCCCAGAAAAACCAAACAAACCGAACGTTATTACGTGATCATGCTGTGGAGTGTTAACACGCTGAATAAATGAATTATGTATCTTCTAGTTTAAATAATTCTTCATATAGTAAACAAAAGTATAGTGTTTGTTTTATTCCCCTTGTATTTTTCTTTTAATTAAACGCAGGCAAGGACGCAAACACGCAAACCTCAAGATGAGGGGACAAAGAAAATGGAAAAATGCTGGCTGTGCTGTATGGACGCACTCAGCTAATCTATCAAACAGACAAAAACAAAAAAAAGAACGTAAAGAACCGTTCACTTTGCGTTAAACAATAATTTATTTTTAATCTATTTACAAATTGACGTAATTCAAGGTGCGCGCTGTGTCAAGTTCTCCTCCATTGTTAAGTGACGGTGTTTTAATGAAAATTATTTGCAATGACATTGCATTGCAATTTAATATCGAGGAGGTGATATTTTTTGCTTTTTGTAAGACAAGTGAACACATCCGATAAGTGCATTCAGCTGATGTGTATGTATACAGGAACATTGAAGCGTGAGCAAAAATGGTGGGACAACAACGGTAACAAAACGGAAATTAAGTAGAGGAAGTCGTTCACATGCTAATTGTTGAATACTAATGGGAAGTGTATCTATTGTCTGTCAAAGTTCACATCTATTTAAAAGCGGAAAGCTCTGTTGGTAAACAAAGCTGCGGTTCGGCACATAGTCTAAATGTTTTCGAGGTATATTCTGTTTGTTTTGGAGGTCGAGAGTAACCATGATAATAGTAATTCGTTGGCAAATTGTTCTCCGTTGTTCCAAGTATGGGGAATCATGCTGAGTCGACTATTTGTATTCCTGTACAGCCAGTACAGGGTGACCAGATAAGATAAACAATTGAAATAAAACAAGAACGGTGTGAGATATACAATTGATTGTGGCTTTACTTTGAAACTACATGGCCACCTCGGCTTCGCTGGCAGTGCTTCAAGCAGTCGGTCTAATTTTTGATGACCTGTCCAATATGTGCGGCGGTATTCGCGTAATAGCGTGTCAAATGTTGGCCTCGAGTTCGCTCAAAGTGGTTGAGTTATTAGCGTAGAGTAAGGGCTTGACGTAGCCCCAGAGACAAAATTCAGTGGTGTCAAGTCGTATGAACGCTCGTCGTGAGATGACCCAGTCGAAAAATTTGTCCTCCACAACTTAGAGGATTGCGTCGCTTGTATGGCATGTTGCTCCATCTTGTTGAAACCACAGCTCGTATATACATATCGATGTTGTCGAACTTGGGCAACAGAAAGTCGGTTATCACCGCTCTGTACCTGAGACCATTGATCGAAATAGTGGCTCCTTCCTCATTTTGAAAGAAATAAGGTCCGATGATGCCGCCATGCCATAATCCGCACCAAACGGTCAATCTTTGTGGTTGCATTGATGGCAATTCTGGTTGTTGGCATAAACAATTGGAAAAGTATCATTGCTATCTGGTCACCCTATATGGAGCATGAATAGAGCAAAGTAAAGGATTGCTGGCACGTGCAGTTTTTTTTTTAAGTTAAATGACCTCTCTTCGCTTGCTTTCTTACTTATAGTTGAATCTCATCCTCCAAAGCATGTCTTGCAAAGAATTTTCCTCTCGGCATAACCGAGGATATGGATGAGTTCCACAAATCATCAGATGCGGGTGAGACGCAAACTGATAGTTTTTGAAATTTTGATACACTTGCGCTTCAAGAGAGTTCATATATTGCGACTTAGTGAGTTTCACAAATTTTTTCAAATGAAGTCACATGACAAATCGTGATCTTGTCGATATCCTTTTTTGACATCAAAGGTCTCGTGACCCACCTTAATGGAGGAACGAGCATTGTCTTCATCGTCATTCGGCACAAACGGACGAGTTTAGCAAATTTGAGCGATTGTGGGCTTGGCTGCCTTGAAACCCCACCTAATATGACAGGAAGATCTGAGGTGAGATTGCCTTCCTCAGGCATAAACGCATCTGATTAAATCTTAGAAATTAGTTTGTATATGCTCAGATTCCGGAGCCCTGTTAGATTTAAGCTTGGAAACTGCTACCTACGTTCATCAGAATTTATTTTTTCTTCTTCAAAAAAAAGCACCATTTGTACTTTATGCGTTGTATTGCCATATTCCCCGATCGCTTTCAGTTCTCTAAGTGAATTTTCTTTTATCTCTTCAAGCGACTCAAAGACGGATGATCCACAAACTGTTAATTTGAGTTTCGGAACCAGGAAAAAAATCACAGAATGCCATGGTAGCGTTTTTGGCTAAAAAGTCGGACACGAGGATGGATTTGTGAATTGAAAACAAGACGCGTCTCTTGCACAAAACATCATCTAAACTGTGGCGAACTGATCTGTGTGAAATGTCTCCCAAACTATAGTTTTTCATCGCTAAGTCGATGTTTTATTCAGTTGGTAACTGTAGTTGCAGATCGTTCCGGATGAGGCATGGATTCACGACTCTCTTTAATCGCCTTATACTACTATGATATTACAGAATTGTTGGTTTTCAATGCATCCGAACACAAAATTCCGTTCGTAGCACAAAATGTTAGGCAAACAACTTTTGCTGCTATCAACCTGTCGACTAGACAGATCGCGCTTAAATTCAGCGTCAAAGTAGATGACAGATGTATCAACATAGGCAAAGAAAACACGGGCCATTTGAATGACTCAGTCTCGTTAATATTTTGTACACTTCGTTCTGGTTAGGTGTGCGGGAGATTGGACTAGCATCGCCTAGGTTGAATGGCTATGGCTAGCTTTCGTCTCCGTTGTACAGCCTGCAGAAGTGTTTCCATATATTCACCACCGACTGTGAATCTACTACAAGGTCTCTTCTTCTTCCCTAGAACGAACACCACCTTTTATTACTTGCCCTTGATCTCACGTGGAACTCTATTATCGTTAGGCAAGTGTCATCTAAAATCTGCCGGCATTTGTAAATGAATGGTTTCTTTGTTTTCTTGCGATCAGTTCCTATCAGAATACTGTCATTACATAAACTGAGTTGCGCACTGTCAAATGCCTCTGTCATAACTGTCTAAGTACAGTGGAATCAGAAGTTCGTAAAGTGATGGAAATGTCATAAAAGTCAGCTGGATAGCTCTTCTACGAAAAATTATGTAATTTCTAGATGGGGACACGGTTTAAAAACCGATTTTCATCAAAGTTCGTAAAGCGTTTCAAACTCGCATGATTTTCTTTAAACGCCTCTTAATTATTGTCTGTCATTTTCTTGTATCTAACTTTGTCTTCAAACTCAAAAGGTTACCATTTGACATTTATTCCGTTTCCCCCGTTTTCTCAAAGCAGCCAGCAGCCTTCCATTGACTTACATCTTCGATCACATGTTGCTTTTGACACGTTCTTTAGGTGAAATGTTATTTTGACAATTAGACACCGCGCCCTCCTAACTTAAAGTTAAGATTAATTTATTAAATTTTGTATACTAATGAAAAATCTCAATAGACTTTTCGAAAATATTTGCGCAAAAAATCATGAATTTCCCCCCAATTTTTTGATACAAATATTGATAAGTGTGTCTTTTATATGACGCACGTGATAAGCTGGTCTAGCTGTCAAAATTTAGATGAATTAGTTAACTATTTGCTATCGAAACAGAGATGTCAAATTTCCAAAAAAAAATACCCAACTCGACACAAAAATTCGAGGTTTCAATCGAAATGATTGATAATCTAATTATCATCGGTTCTACTTCTTGCTAATGACATTTAAAAATAATATCTTCATATCCTCGAGTGATTTTATTTAAAGATTCATAAAAGAAAAAAAAATTAGCACAACCTTGGAAATTAGCTGGCGTGAGAATTATTATCATGTGCTATCCGATGTCAATGGAAAATTCTTCAACAAAATAAATAAAAATAAATGAAATGAAATGTCATTTTTGATGTTCAGTGTCAATAACTTGATATTATTTTCATTTGTAATGAGTTCATCGCTTGTTTAATTTTCTTTTTTTTCGGTTTCATCAATTATAATTCGCTAATTGTTGATAATTTTGTTATAATTTTTTATACACATCCATACATATGAATGGAAGTGCTAAATGGAAGGTTGAGAGTTTTTGGTTGAACCAAAACTGCAATGCCATGCCTGTTCAGTGTCGAGAGTGAAACTCAGTGGCAAGGTCTCATAGCAAGACAGGTATGTGAAAAAGGATTTTTGGTCTTAATTTGTTATTTTTAACGTTCTTACGATTGTTCTGTCTGTCCTACCTACAGCAGAACAGTTCAAAACTATTTCTGTTTGTGGTCTAGGTGTACCTTTGTAATGTTAAAGTTATGTTTCATCTTTCAAATATTTTTCGATTTTCTGATGCTTTTCTGACTGATTTGTAACATTTATGATGCCATTATGTTCTTGACTGTTCTATGGAATGAAGTCGTAAAGCAGACTTGAGTAAAGAATAGAACTCATTCTTGATTCTGTTGTTCCATCCACTTCTGACACATTGTCGTGTAGATAGATGCAAAAACGTCAGTATCCTGAGTCCAGGGTCATGTTCGCTGCAAATATTTGAGAACGAAGTACGAGACTAATGTGAAGAAAGTAACTTTATAGTGGCACTCTCGACTGGGTGACGTTTAGGGTATTTTGTGCCCTGTCAGTTAAGTTCTGAAGGTTAAGGGAATATCTTTTTTGTTTCGAAAAAACTAACTCAATCTTTGCCAATGACTTCTTTTCAAAATTAGTAGCACATTCACTGTGATCTTCTAATCTTCTGACAACTAACCATAACTAGTGGATGTTTTCATTTATGGGTCCATGTGTATCATGTCAAGATTATAGTATGTACTTGACATTGACATGCACACCAGCAAATTTGTCGCGACCTCCAAGATAAGCAATTCTCAGACAACACTGATAATTTGAAAATTTCACAAAACAACAAATTTGAAGATCTTTGCTCTCTGATAACTCCCTGACATTACGGACTAGAACGGATTCCCGTTGCCTTTTTTCGGAATAAAATTCGATTCGAACTGTCAATGAGACATCGGGAATAGGGGTCATTCCCTACATGACGTATGCAATCCAATAAGACAAGAGTTGCCATCGCAGTGTCTAAGTGATCATAAAGACCAATTCTTGGAACATTTAGTGGCATACTTTACATGGTATTTACTCCACCTAAAGTAATTTAGATAAAATTTCGTTTATGGTCTTGGCTAACTGGGAGCGGCTTCTTCCAAGAACGCTTTAATTATTAAGTTTGTTGTTTTCCCTCCTCATTCGTCTTTTCGATAGCAATCTTAAATGACATGTTTTTATCAGAGTCGAGCGAAAAAACGAAAACAAAACTGATAAGACCGATTGCGCACATGGCCTTCAGTACATAAACGTGATTTCACCCAAATACACACCAGCCGATCCATCAAACTCTATCGAAAAGTTTTCTTAAACAATCCAAGATTATCGGTTCTGATTCTTCAGAACTGCAACACTTTAATTCGGCTAATCATGCAAAACTTTCGATAACACATTGTCTGACATCACGACACGGCACAAAGTCAATATATTAATTCTTGTCAAGTATTTGGTCCCGATTTTAATCAGATCTTTTTAAGTGGCCGTACTTTGAGGATGGCTGTCATTTTTTAGCCGATTTATGTACTTACGTACTTGAAGCGCCCATTGACGTTTCTACAGCTGTGTGTTGACGTTTCTAATCCCTCAAGGGTGGGGAGGAAACAATTGGCTAATAAATTAAATGTCTATAAGCAGGTAATTATGATTATCTCTCCGTGATTGGCGCCCAAATTGCTGTTGAAAAGATAATAACATTTAATTTGTTATTTTTTTTGTTTATAATAAATTTATTTTAAATATATATTTATTGTTGTCGGTAATCGTTGATTGCGGAACGATTGATCGATCGATCGATCGATCGTACGAGTCAATCGTCATCGTTTTCGTAAACTTCAGAAAGATGTTGAACACAGTTGGTACTGCTTCCGCTGCCGATGCCTGCGTCATACTGATTGAAGTGAACTATACGATTGCTGTTTAAGCTCTGGACAGGTCTTGAATTTCTAATGATCCTCGATGAGCCATCGGATGAGAGAAGTGATCTGAACTCCATTAGCTGTTGAATAGAGACAGAGATAAACCATTATCATCGAATGTTTGTGGGATTATTAGCGAGAGTGTGACATAAAACCGGTTGTTGGCGGTTCACACGATTTATTGGTACGTGTGAGCTTAAATGTCATGTTACATGGCTATGGGACCATATAAAGTAGTTATCTAATAGTTCAATGGGCTTTTATTAATCAGAATTGAATGAATATCACGTCGAAAGTCGCGTGCCGAATCGGTTGATAACGCGACAACCGTTGACATTTGGACTGTCCTTGATTTTTCTCTTAAAACAAACAAACAGTGATAGGTACTTGATTTTTTTTTCAAATTGCAGAAATAAGTGGGAGACACATATGTACATGTGCACTGCTGGTAGGTATGAGTCTACTGAACGGCATATACCAAGTAGAACGTAGTTTTGGGTTTTCGATTTTCTGAGTCAGTCTGTATTTGATCGTTCCAACCGAGAGATGTTCTGCTATTCCTCGGTTTTGGTATACATTTTGTAGTTTCTCAGCTTGACATCCTCGTCAGAGCACAATATTTGTTAAATGAATGCTCGAATAGTTTCGAAATGTAGTATTCCTGAGTTTTGAAAAATGTTCGTGATTCTTTCTACCTAGAATTTTGTTTCCACAGAGTTGTTTCCTTGGCTCAACAGTTTCAATCTTTGTAAATCCTTGTCGTTGTTGCTGTTCGCAGTCTAGCAATACGCCTTCCTGAACTACACCCAGAATACGTTCGGTGTTTTTTCGGTGAAAATGTCTTGTACATCGAACAGTCAACAGAGTCTCCTTTCATTGTTGTACAAGGTGCAGCTTCATTTGGTCTTCTACTACTGTGTACCATGTACGATGTAAAAAGTTTTTAGCCTGACACAGAGGAGAGCTCTGATCGAAATCTTATGTCAAATGAAATATACCCCGTCTGTCAAAATTTAGCAAGTTACTGGTCTGTTCGCGTACTTTCTGCACAAAAATTCGTAGATTGTGAAATTTCAAGAAGTGGGAGTCAACTTCTCCCAGAGAAGTAAAATCACAAAAAAGTACGCCCACTGTTTAAACGTCAAATACAAATGTATATGAATTAAAAAGAATTACGTACAGGGATCCGTCAGATTTGACAGATTTCATAAATTAGTGCAAAGAAATGTCTTGCACTGATATTCGAAGAATGGAGACATTTTTTACTCTCTCGTGGGGCTCTCTCTTACGAAAAACTAGGAAACTTTTGCTTACTCGAATAGGATTTCGTGAAAATTCGTTGTTTTGGGAGAGTACGTGACCATACCTACTGTTCATCGAATCAAGATGTTTTTTGGGAAGCAGTTCGTCAAAAAAGAGTTACTGGACAGCGATCGACGTAGTGGATGACAGATAGAGATGAATGGTGATCATGTGTCAAGTGTCAAAAAAGACATTCTCGTGGAGATGCTAACGAGTTGGCTGAAGGGTATTCCGTATTTCTATGGACACGTTAAGCGGTTACCTGTGATATGTTGTTGAATGTTCCTTTAATGTTCCTAGAACAGTGACATGGCATACCTCGCTTCTGTTGATGGAGTCTTCAATCTTCAATTTACTAAGAAATTGAAGGCTGTGAATCGCACGGAGTAAGCTAAACGGTTAGAAGACCAGCATCTCGTTTTATAACGATCCTTATAACTTGAGAGACTTATGGATTACGCGAATTTTTGTTACATTACCAGCTAGTTGGTTACAGATTTAATAAGGTATCACTTAACCATTATGGTTCGATGCTCCTACTCCGTGTTGTTCAAATTATTAAATGATAACTCACCTGATTTTCACTAATTGTCATTGGTTCCGAGCATACAAACCACTCAACACCCTCGTTGCAAGGTGGAACACTTTTCGATCCACCATAACTGTAGAATCCCGACTTAAAAGGATAGCACAACCATGCCAGTGGAAATGGAGGGATTTCAATGACAGTGCCTGCCTTTTTGATACGATGAAGGTTTAGTATAACCGGGTCTAGGTAATGATTGTGTGCGGAAATCTAAAATGGAAGGGAACGTCATTAAAGCAAAACCATGTTTTTTTCCCTCGTAGTACCTCGAAAAGATAGGCTACAGTGAGACTGTCATGGATTGGTATGCACGATAGGACTGGTCCAGTTTTATGGGTTGCCTTTAAAGAAACACTATCAAAACAATAGTTTACCAATAGTTCAGTCATACTTGTATCTCCATGGGATACTTTCGAAAATCAATTGTGTGCTCTGATCCTTCGGTATTCCAGAAACTCCAGTGGAAGCGAAGCGATTCAAAAGTGTAGCACTGAAGTAGATCCGCACCGCTAATTGTCGGAGCATTTGCTGCATATTTTGCTTTCAATAAAACTGTCGATGAGAACACTTTTAAAAAAAACTAAACTTCTTGGAATTTCAAAGCCCTCTCAACCTGTTTGTCCAGTATTTTCAATTGTAACTTTGGTCGGCAGATCATTGTAATGGTTCCACATCAAGTGTTCACGAATTGTCCACAACTCAATCATAGCAGTGTTGATATTGATAGGAGATTGATTTGGTCCTGAAACCGGCCACGAATGGGGACCTAAAATGAACAGAATATGATCACTTATTTTGTACGAACAACTTAGTCCTCTCTTACCCCTCTCAGGACCATAGTCATAGACCATTTGAGCTACATCCGTTTGACAAAGAAGTTTCGTCAGATGCACATTACCAATTATAACTACAGCTATAAGGAAACTTAAAAGTAGCGTCACCAGCGGATTCTCGTAGCAATAACAGGCAAAACAGTTGACCAGCGAATAAAAAATATTCATGAAATAACAGACCGAAAACTCGACCATGTTCGAATATTCGGTCTTTTATTGAGTCGTTCCGATTTTTTTTATTGACAAGTTTCAACGCTTATTTGATTGGAAATATTTTTCTCTCTATTATTTGTTTAGTTTTATTTTTTTAAAAACAGTTTTAAATATAGAGTTGTACATCGTCTTTTTCTCTTTTCTTCCATAGAGGGTGTGTGTGGAGTTTTGTTTAACTGAATCCCTAAATGAATATTAAATGGCATTTCATTCTGCTTTCATCCTGTGACTGTCTCATGCTAATTGGAAACGCAAGGATGATTGGAATTTAATACACGTAGCCGCATGCATTTCGTATTCCCTTAAGTTTCAACTCACGACTGCTAATTACTATTTGTGAAATTAAATTGCAATCAAGTTCTACTTATCGCCAACAAAGCAAGAGTTAATAACCTGCGGGTATACGATTACACGTAGCCTGTCATCATGGATAAGGCGTTAGCTTTGTAAGACCAATTTCGGATTGAATTAGCCAAACGCTATCAACATCCTACATACGAGTACATTACACCCGTCAAGAGTCTATTCGGATATGTATCCATTTATTGACAAATGCAATCGATACAATACCGTCAGCTAACCAAGCCAATGAATGCATTCATGCAACTTTAATAAACATAAAAGTTTGCAGATCAATATTTCTACTCCGAGACCAGCGTTGAAGCAGTCGAAGTGATACTTAAAATTGTAAATTGTTGCAAATCAACCAGTTGCTGCCCGTGCGATCGATACAATCAACAATTGCCCATCGTCCTCCCCAGCCCCACTGTATCATTCGACCAATAAATATTCATTCAATTGCAAGTCACAAATTATTTATCACGAAATGTACCTATATAGTCTTGGAAGGGGAGGGGTTTTCGATTAAGAACCCATCAAATGGCAGAAATGTGATAATCGGTGCGAAGATTACGAGTTACTATTTCGGAAAACACGAGAACGTGCTTACTTAGCAAATAATTACGAAGAGTGTTGGCTTAGTTTGTTTGACTTTGATAAGGCGGTGGTAATTGGAAATTTATGACAAGTGTCCAAAATAGATTTGTAATTGCATTTAGCCCGAGAAACTAGACGTTTTATTGGACCTGTTTAAGGGGATAAGTATTATGTTTGATGTCGAATCGCAAAACGCAATTTGTGTATTTATTTTTGAAAGTAAATAAGTTTAATGTGCAGCTAAATAGGAATTGAAACTGGCATTAGACTACAAATGCTTTGTAAATGAGAAGATAGAATCTCATAATTGTTTGCTACAGACTCTGTATAGTTTTATTGGTGATGTTATTGGTACCATAATGGTATAGTGAATTGTGCCTAATTACTTTTCTTTGATAAATGAAACAGCAAAAGAGCTTTTCTAATTCTGGAAATGGGCTGACAAAACTGGGTTAACGGTTGGATGATTGCCACCGCTCAGGCAGAGACTCGCCGTAACCCAATAAGAAATCCCTTAAGACCAAA
Organism: Xylota segnis; assembly: GCA_963583995.1. Classification (NCBI taxonomy): domain Eukaryota; kingdom Metazoa; phylum Arthropoda; class Insecta; order Diptera; family Syrphidae; genus Xylota; species Xylota segnis. Next base: position 28,383,561 of record OY757237.1, read on the forward strand.
GGGCAACCTACATACATGAAAAATTCCTATGTGGGGTATAAGTAAGGAAAGGTTTCGAGATGAAACAATTTGATTCCGAAACATTAAGCTTTTCTTAAACCTAGTCTTCGAAATGTATTCGCCAAGAGTTTTGCTTTTCAAAGTCGATATCGAGAAATAAGTATACAAGTACAATCTTCTTCGTGTGTCCAAAAATTGGGGGAGGTATCGCACAACCTATAAGGGTCTTAAGTTTTCCCTACGTCCTCGTTTTCTTTCAATGCAGGTTTGGCCAGACCTGTCATTAGTTAGCTTCTCCGCTTTACAATTTATAGAAATAGTTCTGTTCCCTGGAACTCTGTGCACTGATACGTGACATACGACAGCAATTTCGCTAAGAGCTTCGTGAATTAAAGAGCATCGTGGCCCTCCTAGGACTACAATAGTAATTCACACCTAGATGGATCGAACCCGAGACCAACACTATCCGTCTACTTTGAATCGATAAGGACAGACTCCATCGGGTCTCGTACTTTAAGCGCAGGAACTTTTCTGATATCGACCTCGAAACTTTTGTTAGACAACACCCTACCTTACCATGTGGGCCATTTTGCTTGGAATTCTGCAACGCGTTTGACCTGGCTCTAGCTCATATACACAGAACTCGATTCCTTCTCAACTGTACTGCGCCACGTTTGCCTAGGGCGTCCCACTGTTCTGTGCACTGAAGTGAAAGGATTTCACTGCATGTCGTATTTGGCTCTGCCCGCTCCACTTGTCTCATTCTCATATACGATTGGGTCAACAAATCCTCAAGATAATTCTTAGACATTTTTTTTTACGAAGGTTTGCACTTTGTGTGTGGTAGTGTTGTCCACATTTCAAGTACTACTCCCGTAAAGCAGTACTGATTCCAAGTTGGTTCGGAACAGTCGCAACTTAGTCCTTAAGCTTTTTATTGCTTCTGCAGCTTTAGCTTTCCCCATTCTGTTTCGAACAACCCATTCGGTGCTACTACTGTAGCTAGATGTAGAACGTCCTTGACTTTCTCGATCACTTGTCCGGCAATGTTGAGTTGAGCGCTGGTGTTTGAAGTGCTAAGGGCTTTCGTTTTGGCTGTGTTTATTTTAGCCCTCACTTTGTTTGCCTTAGATTCTTGTGGGCCATCAGATGAAGGTCCATTATCCGATGTAAAAGTAGACAAACAGTGTCATTGTGAAGTTACATTTTGCTTCTGAATGTGGTGTTTGTAGAACATTAGTCAGAACATGTTTACACTTCTCGAGTTCCAAATAGTAGCTCGGGGTATGCAATTAGTACAGTAAGGAATAATCTACTGATCTTTCAAATCGATTTGTTCCCTCGAGCTATAGATCTTGAGGTTCAAATCTAACTTTTCATCCGTTGTAGCATTAGGGCAATGTCCAGTTGTTTTTACTGTGGATTAGGTTTCTAGTTCATTTGTAAACCTAATCCAGATCTGATCTAATTGTACAATTGTACAAAGTAGATAAGCTCCTAGTGGCTCAAAGGATGCATTTAAAAAAGAAAAAAAACACATTGAATGGCGAATGAAAATTACTTGCAATTCGAATAATGTAGTTCGCTGACTAAGCTTTATTCCTACCCGGACCTAGTGCTATAAATAAACTATTTTGTATCCGTAGGTTGAAAGTATACCGCATTCAAAAGGCTTCCACTCAAGTGTTTCTGCCTTTGGTAAGATTATTTCGCCCTTCCATCACACACTCTGGAATAAGAAATGCACTTTCTAGCTATGTCTTAAAATAACAATATTTAATTCTCGCCTGTTAAGCTCTTAAGTGTCTTAAGTTGTTTGTTTTTGGTTTTGTACTTTAGTCTCCTGACTATCAATGTTTGTTCACGTAAATTCGCTCATGTTTAGCATAATCTAGTATATCCGAGCCACTCAACCTCGAAGTGCCTATCTGATAATATTCAAGGAGGTGCAATATATATTCTAATCTAAGTACCTTGCAAATCTTTTCTCTGCAAATACACAATATCTTGTGACGAATGAAAAGTGTGCGTTTCGATTCACGTTCCCAAACAGTGGCCACTGATGGAATACTTGAAAAATATTTACACTTCCAAACATGTTTTCGCCTATTTATTTGGTTTCTTTTTTTCTTTTCAGAAATTATCCGCAATTTTTCTCATTTCTTCTACATTTAATTAACGAATAACAAAAAAAAAGATGCCAGTTCAATCACCTATCGAGATCAGCAACCGCGCCATCGAACATCGTGACGATGTCGATCCACTCGAGTATCATGGCCATTGGGAGCCAGTTGGTGTGGCTAGGGTTGCGAATACCGGCACCTCAGCAATGGTGGCTTTTTCTAAGCGACCAGAGCAACCATTCATCATTGGTGGAGTACTGGGAGAGGATAAGTACATATTCGAACAGTTACATTTCCATTGGGCCGAAACAGATGATTCCGGCTGTGAGCACACCCTCGAAGGCATGAAGTACTCAATGGAAGCGCATGCTGTACACTATAATGCCAAGTATGAAAATTTTGCCGAGGCGAAGAATAAACCAGACGGCCTGGCGGTTGTTGCATTTTTCATTCAGGCATGCGGAGAGAAAGACTGTCCAGAGTTTAAGAAAATCACCGAAGGAATACGGATTGTGCAGAAAATTCACACAACCGCATCATTAGATTCAGGTTTGATGGTTGGTCATATGTCTGAAGAAAGAATGGTTTTATTCAATGAAAAAATATTTTGGTTTTGTCTTTTCATTTCTCCTATTTCACAAAAAAAACCCGTAATCGAAACTCACGCTGAATGTGCGCAGACTGTTTGTCTTGGATCGGATTGCAAGAGTTAAGTAAACATTATTACACATATAAAGGATCTCTGACGACTGCGCCGTACTTTGAGAGTGTGACGTGGATTATATACAGAACGCCGATTTATGTATCACGGGAGCAGGTAAGATTCTTTCTGTATAACCTTGTGACAATTAAATATTAAATAGAAACTACTTAGTCATGTGTTTGTTGAGTTCTGGCTCGTAGTCTATTTTCGTCTCGAAACTATTTTAATCTAATCGGAGTAGGCAGGTATATGAAATATTGTTCACACCTTGGTGTCTGTTTTGTTATCTTATTGCGGATAAACGGTTCATCATTTAGGAGTAATATTGCCAACTAAATTTGCCTCGTATCGTCGTGAGGGCTACGAACATTGGTTGTATTTTTAAAGGTCACATCCATGAAAGTCCTTAATCTATAGAAGTCTTGTACGAATTTAAACGTAGTTGGAGACTTAAGCAGGGCATAGGTACACTTCTCTGTTTACCAGTTGTTCAAGCGAGAGTCTTTAGTCATAAGTGAAAAAGCCTCTATGAACATAATATACTCTTGACTGGTGTTGCATCCTTTCTTGGTTTACATTTCGGCTAAAAGCGATAAAATATTTAAACTCTCGAATAACGATAAAATACTTACATGAATAACATAAATACAGAGTACATAGGCTGAACAAAATACCCAAAGTAGAACGGCTTAGTAGAATTACTGCAGTTCAGGGTAAATCATTCTTTTCAGTTGCGGCATCCACTTTACCTGGATTCTTAGCAGTGAATGTAATGTGTGCAACTCTCTTATAGCACTTCAAGTAATCAAATTTCGGCATCATTCTTCAGTTATCTACCAACTGCTCATCCCCTCTCTCTTTGATCATATCTTGTAGAATGAAGTAGTTCGGTCAGGATGTGTGTAAAGGTATTCCAGTTTTTAGTACTTTAATAACGCTCTAAAGCTCTCGTTTTGTTCTTAATCTTGCCAGTGTTAACCATTGTCTCATATGGCCACATATTCCACTCTTCTTTGCAATGTTTTGTAAATGGTCCATATTTCTGCTCCAGATAACAGTGTTTACGCGAACATTTTATCAACTAATCAGCAAGTCGTTTCCATATATAACTTTCTTAGGTTGCTCGAGCATGTTTGATTCTACATTTCTACATCTTTGTAGTCAAAGCGTTCTGTAGATATCTGATTTTGGTATATGTTGCCTGGATTGTGTTAATCCTATGTAAGTCCGTACGCTTTACTATTCTATTTTATTCAACATGGCATTCAGTGCTCTGGATTTCTGTCTTAAGAATAATGATAACAGAATCATTCGCATAGATTTGTGATGGTACTGCTGTTGACCGCAATTCTATATGCATCATCATTTAAAGCTTCGCTGAAAAACGATTCCGGTTAGATATTGAACAGGATGTGTGCCAAATGCAGTTCTGCAGCGCACTCCCTTTAAGATTCTTATTGCATCTGATTCCTCACAATCAACTACAGGCTTGCTGGCTCTGGTACAAGAATTTGATTATGTTATCATCTTTGCTATCGACTTCCGATCTTTGTTCCAATAAATACATCTTGCTTCATTTCACGGCATCTTTGAATGGCAAAATAATGGCGTTTGTTTCAGTATATAATCACTTTCCACAATTTCCATGTTCTTATGCAGGCTTATGGCACTGCTCAGCTCGTGTTGGTTAATGAGGTTCGTTTTGTTCTTCACTCTAGTGGTCAGGCTTTCCTTGAGTATTCACTTGCCTTACCAACCCTCAAAGGGTAATGTTTTCTTTCTGTATCCTTGCAATAGAAATACACATGCGTGGTTTTACCACGCTTGGCCCTCTACTTGCCAGAACTTTTTCCTGGAAAGCACTGGAGAATAACTTATTGATTTTAAGAGTCTAATCACTATGGGCAACCGTCTTCTGTCTATCCTTCCATATACACATGTACGAACTCTATAATGGAGTCATGCGTCTGTTTGGTTTTGAATTATTTTGTATTTGGAAAATGGAAGAAAAGAGGTCTGTGGATGGCCATGCTTACTGTAGTGCCCATGTTAATGAACAGAATACAGAATACGACTATATATAGTTCAGTTCTATTAGGTCTCCAGTCTTTGCATTCACTTAACTGAACTCATTTCCTGCTCCAGATCTTCCAAAAAAAAAATTAATCCGATTGTAGTTGTTGCAAAATGTTATTCAGACTTGCGAGAGATGCGATTCTTTACCATTGGTACACAAATTAAGTTGTAGTTTGGTTGTTAATATAGATTTAGTATTATCGATCTCAAATTTGAGACTACCAGCTGTCTATTATCTGTTAATCCGAGCTGAAAACGGATGTGTTAGGTCAGGAAAAGCTAAATTGTTCCACGATAAGTTGCTTCCTCTTCCTTCCTCTCTTATAAAAATAATAAATTTTTCATTTTAGGTCTCCGTGTTCAGAAATCTTCAGTCGTGTCCCAAGGATGAGAACAAGAAGATTGTAAATAATTTCCGTGAAATTCAAAAACCTCACAAAAATCCCGAAGTGTTCTTCGCCCGGAATGCAAAACCAAAATCGAAATTATGAAAGCCAAGTCCCCCCACACCACCAGCTGCAGCATCATCACCATTAATTACTTTTTTTCTATAAATATCTATAACTCTACTGTACTGTTCTGGCATTTCTTTGGGTCTCTTTGGTTTCACCTGTTGTTGATTATGATATAATTATTAATAATAATTCTTTATATATAAATATATAAATAAAAAAAAAAGTTGTTACGGTGCAATTCTACACAGTTTCACAGGAAAAACAGAAACTGTTATAAAACTATATAATACTTATATCTCAAGTACTATGTATGCATATTGCGTTTTGTATTTAATATTTGCGCGCTCGCCCTACGGAAATGTCACTAGAAAGCAATGTATATCTACGATATGTATGTAAACTGTCACTTTCTATATTTTTGTACTATTATTTAAAATAAAGTAAAACAAGAAAAACACTAAAAGACACAAAATATTCTAAAAGAAATAAAAAAAAAACCAAGTCAAGACCAAGTTAAGTACCTAAGATAAACGTGCTCCGGACTAGCTTAACACTTAACACATCCAGGCGAAGTTTTCCGCGTACAAGCGTTTGTTTATTTGTTTGTAAATAATATTTAGTTATTTCGTTAAATATTTGTTTTGCATGCATAACAGTTAAGTAAAACCTGTTTTTTTTTTTTCATTTTACTTTTGGCAATCAAAATTATTATTCTTATTATTTTTTTTATATAACTCTGTTAAATTTACGTAAAAGAAATGTATATCTTTTAGATACCAGATAAGAGAAAACAAAACTAAAAACAAGAATCATGAGAATGAATAAATTTTCTATGTAAATTAAGTGCACGTGGACTTATGAATTGTAGTTTGTGTTCTACAAAAATAGGAAATTTAACATTTGGGAGCAGCAGTGCTTAAAACAGCTGCTCGATATTATGCATTTGAAAGGAAGCTGGGTATATCTCGATCAAGAATGGATGATATGTCGCTACATATCTCCTCTCCCTTAGACTTTTGGGTCAAATGGGCAAAGCTGAATAAAAGATTAGAAACAAAAGAACGCAAATCGGATGATTTTGACTTTGGCGAACTCAGTTGCTCGATATTATTCATTTGAAAGGAAGCTGGGTGTATCTCTATCAAGAATCGAGAAAACTCTGTTTACCACGAAAATGCAATGTCGCTACATATCTCCTCTTCCTTAGACTTTTGGGTCAAATGGGCAAAGCTAAAGAGTAAAAGATTAGAAGCTAAAGAACGCAAATCGGATGATTTAGACTTTGGCAAACGTCTGGTGAGAGTACTAACTTCCTCTCTTAACTATGTCGTTGAGGTATGAGTGGCAAACTTTCACTGCCTAACATCTCGTAGTGCTAGAATTTTGTGGAATTTTCTGGATGGCCGCAACCATTTGAATTTCATTAGTTTTACTGAATAAATCAATTTTTTGAATTGATGCGAGCTTTTATGAACAGGACACTTCACTAACAGTCCATGTGTGGATACTGCCCGATAGCCAATCGGGCTGTTCGACGAATGGTATTGACTCTGGATTGAAAATCCTGGAATAGCGCGGGAGCTTAAGGAAGTTGAATGTTCAGGTCTTCAAAGAAGACTCCGGCACCGACTCCGTTTTCAGTTGGCTACATCCGTAAAAATTGAAAGCGATTCGTGGTGCAAGACATCACGTTGTGTCCATTTAGTAATAGTTGGTATCGAGAATTCGTAGCCCATTTTGAAGTTGTGTTCGGTGGGCAGGTGGTGACCTGTGGCAGATGAAGATGGTATGTCTAGTGTGTTGCTCCTTCCATTGTTTGGAGCTTCTTAAACCGATAGCCAACTGGCGACGATATCAATTGGGAGTAAGTGGAGCATGGTTTATAGAGCAACAGTTGGAGTGGTTCTGAGACTCAGTGAATTGTATGTTGAATTTTTCTCTCCTTATAGTTAAGCTCTCCAGAGCGGGAGATGATATGTAACATCTTAGCAAGTTGGTTCCTGATTGCCACACTCTGTTTCCACTGTTCCTATGATGGAGAATGAAACTCGAAAAGAAATCGAAAGGAAATGTAGAAAGAAAGACTTTTGACAAACATTCACTGCTGTGATGAAGAGGGCTATTCAGTAGCGCAAGATTTAATAAGAATGGAAGTAGTAGTCCACTTCGATGGACTTGGAACGTGGGACTAATCGTTTCCCTTTGTTTATTAGTTGCTGTTTGTTACACATGATTGAGAGTCTATGGAGAGACTGCGGCGACACTGAGGTAGAAGAAGACACGACGTACTTCCTCTGCGAATGTCCAAGGTATCTAGCTATCACGCCCCTAAAACTACCTTAAAATTTATAACGAAAATATGTATCTGAATGAAAAAGGGAAGGAGAATAAAGTCTCTTGATATAAACTATTCTGATTCTTGGGGAATGGAATGTAGACAAAGTGATTCTTCTGTCTGTTAGCCATATTGGCTAATTATGCTACGGTCATCGAATAACTTCATCATCAACTCCGCCACAATCGGGTAAGCCTGAGCGAATAACAAGTGGCCTAGCTTGTACACATTCATATCATAGAACAGGACTGGCTCCAGACGTATCAAAAGCGCTGGCTGACAAATATTCGTGGAAATCCGAAAGGCCACCTTTAAGTACAGGAAAATGAAGCAAGTAATCCCTTAAGATGGTGTGTTTACTCATACTCTTCAACCGTAACATCTTGCAAATGCTGTCACCACCAGTCGACGTCAACTTAGCTTCCGACATACCGAAACTATGCACATTTAGGACGTTTGTCTATATACGATCTATTTTGAAAGGTTTACCAAAGCCCGCCAGTTTCTGCTCATACAGCTCAGAGCGTTCGAATGAATAACAAAAGAGGTGGACTGTGTGTATCGGGCCAAAAGATTGGAGGGCTGGTCACGTCATGCGACTTCCTTAAGTATCGAAAAATATTTAACCTTTCGCTTGCCTTACCTTGCATATCAGACCTAAGCACGTAGGTATATTAAATTTCTACTTCATTGAGAATTTGGAGAAAAAATCTAAGTCACCATATTTCAGTTTGGTTAGGAGCGCTCTAAATTCCCATAATCAAAATTAAATATGTCTTATTATCAAGAACCCGTTAAAAAGGATCCTTATGCCGACTGTCGGTGTTTTAATTCCCCGGTCAAGCCTTCCTGCAGGAATGACCCTCCTTGCGCTTCCGGGCTAATCGATGAGATTATGAAGAAATATTTCTGCCAGAAAGCTGGTCAAGGCTCATCCTGTTCCCTTTTCAGTGATCGTAGGGGTTCTGTATATTCAGTGGACCGACGCCTCCTGTATTGGACGAAAATTCTAGAAGAACGTAAGAAGCTTGCCTGTCGTATTAAGAAAGTCACCGGAAAACGGATCTCACATGTTCTCTACAATCAGCTTGAGGAATATAGAAACATACAGAACGTTAAACGTATAATGGACTACGCCCAACGGTTGGATCCCACCAAGTTATCAGCACGTACAATCCATCATATTCAAGATCCTGATGTTTTCGAAACATTGCCACGGTCCGAAAGACAACGCATGGCCAACCTGGCAATAGTTGGAACGCCCAAGGTCACCCAGGCTGAGCAATGCATTCGCTGTTGTGAGATCAGTAATAACTCTTTTCTGACTTCGAACTTTCTTAGGAGAACAATCAAGGCCAATAAAAACTCTTCGGATATGACAAACATTTTGGAATTCTTTCCTGACATTGACCACCTGGAGGTGGTGGGACAAAGAATTCATAAGCATGCACGTCCCGCTGCGGAGCGTATCAGTGATTATGAGTTGTCACTGATTTCTTCAGAGTCGAACTTAAACTCATGTGACCAGTCAGACTTCCCAGAATTCAGCATTCTTATAAACGACACAATCCTGAGAAGCGACATAAAATTAGGTAAATTTTTGGATTTCGAATTGAAGTTCAAGTGTAGGCCGTACGAAAGGGAAACTAAATCTCTGTGCAGGCTAAAAAATATTGGTAGGAGACCCGTGGTCTTGGTATGGAGGAGGATTAAATTAATTGGCGCCGCATACGTGAAACCAGGTGCTTCGGCGTTTACCTTCAATCGAAATGCATTTCGTCTAACCTTTAGCGAAACTGAAGATATTGAAGTACTATTCGTGTCCACCGAGCGACTGATTAGAGAGGAACAATGGTACCTCAGAACGGAACCAAATTTTTTCCAAGAACCATTTTGCGTACGAGTCAAACTTGTTGGCGAGTGCTATATACCAGAGGATTACTTTAGTTCCATGGTCTTTGATCTGATGGACACTCTTCTTTGTAATGTTGTTCCCGGAGGAGAAGGCTGCTCCCGGCGGCGTAGAGCAGTTTTCTCCGAAAAGGAACTTTTTGAGAATAACAATCCCGGATTTAAGTGCGAACCAGGAGACCTTCTTAGGTTCAAAGAGATTTACAGACAAGTCAAGCGAAAGAACCATTCACCAGTATGGGATATGAACTTGCAAACCCTTAAACAAATCATAGAGGGTCTGGATGACTATATTCAGCGTAGCAGATACATGAATATCTTTATGAAGATCATTCGAGAGATGAGGCGAAGGATACCCGATTGTGACTCGAGTATTAAAGTTTTACTCATTAAGAGTCTGATAGTGTCGATTCTTGATCAATGGGAGATTAAGGCCGCACAAATTGTGAACAGTGTCGCAAGCACTGACGTCGATGTTCTTGTGATAAAGATGCCCTTTGAGCATGTCATGGAACAGTTAAAAAAGTGCAAAAATGATGAAGAGAAACGCAAGATTATTCAATATAATGCGCTGTATATTAAGATGTATTGTTCGTTGGGCGATTTAGCCGAGGACATTGTTTCGTTTATGGAAAACTGTCTATTGCTGTATGCTTTCTGATCACATGTACATATATATATTTGATAAAATGTAATTTTATAGTAAATGAGGTACGATGTTTTCAATGAACCATTCTGTTGTGAATTGCAGGTGGTCGCCTTCGGTTTCGAGGAATAAAAGCTTTCCATCGCTGTCCATTTTTTGTAGGCCAAGATCATCCTAGAAATTTAAGAGACAGTTGATGTATATTGGTTTGAGAAAAACAAATGGTTGGGTCTTACGTTTAGAAAGAGTTGGGTGTCCTTCAGCGGAAGAATCTTTTTGTCTTGTCCGGGCTCGTAGAATCCGAACCATTGTGACTCCTTGGGTTGAACAATGGTGTCGTTGGTGAACATTACCATGATGAATCTGAAAACAAAAATAAAAAATAATACATTGAGTGCATATGGAGTAACCAAACTCTTTGAAAGGTCGTTGGTCCTTTGAACTATTTATCGGCATCCCACGTTCAAGTCCCAGCTAGGGCGAAGGGAAAGCATTGGTGACGGATGAACCTTAAATGGGGTAATACTACCACTCATGTTCCCGAAGTGGGTTACTGACGGCCCTAACGGTATAAAAGGGAAATGCTGCTCCGTCCCGAAACCCACACCAGTCTCGGAAAAGGATGAGAACTGTTGAAGACTCTAGCAATCGAAACACGGATAATGAACTTCGGGTCTGAACGCGGAATATTCTAACTCTTACCAAGCCGTGTGCACCCGGAGAATTAGGAGAGACCATGGACTGCTATAAACCACCAAACATCGCCATTCAGATTACAATGGGCAAACAGAATAAACAATTCAACGTAGACGATAATAGCCAAAATTGTTGTTCATCTGATAAAAACGAGGTAAGGAAAGCAAATGCAAGATTAAATCTAACAAGGCTGCTGCATTTGAGGCCCTACAAGCCAAGCTGTTGTAGATGACTTGGTAGACAGCATAGGTGACGAGTATGGTGAATGGAACATCAACATCGTTTAACAAATCGAAAGAACCAAGGAGACTCTGTATAAGACTTTCATTTCTTTACAACTAGGACTCCATCCAGCGAATTAAGAAGCACTTTTACAGGACACTATCTTGGCATGGAATTTTAAACTCAATGCAAAGCACGTAAGCCACTTCTTTTTCGTGGAATTGTTCGAGAAACTATTGTTTGTTCATCTCTCATGATTTCGTGGCTGCATTTGTCCGCCCGGGCTCGAGCCGGCACAGTTCAAGTCACAAGCAAACACTATACCATAAGCACGCGACTTACTTACTTGTTTAACTTATTCAAGTTAGACTTGTAGTCAACATTGACCGATGCTGCATTATTGATGTCACTAAGAAAAGTACTCCGTGCTTCGTAATCAGCTTCTTTAAGTGGATCATGCCAGTAAGTTGCTTGAACTAGATCTCTTTGCATCCAACTATGAAGGAACCCAGAATGAAAAATTATCTCATTTAGAAAATTTTGCTGTAGAACTTACCCTTCATAAGCAGCAGTGGTCAATGCACGGCGTATATACTCACAGGTTGCATGGCTAAGTGACGGACACTTTGGAAGACCGAAAATACCCTGATGTTGTCCACCAAATGACACGAGAGTTTTCATTGGGGGAATAGGACATCGTTGGGCTACAGCACGCCTAAAATTGCCACAAAACAAGTATACAAAATGTTTGTCAATTGATTTTAGGTTTGCTTACAAAAATTGTCCACCCTGGGAGAAACCCAACGCATTGTAACCATTAGCCAGCTTCGGATCTTCAGCAATCTGTTTACAGACATCTGTAACCTAATGGAAGATTGCAGCTAAATTTAGAGTTTTTGATAGACTTGACGGCTTCTATTTACCTGAGTGTTGGGATGAATGAAAAAGCCACTTCGATAGTCTTCGATGATTGATCCCCCGATCTCTAATGATTTCACGTAAGTTCCATTGGTTTCGCGTTCAATTAGTTTTTTTATGGATCCAAGACTGAAAGGAAAACAGCATGTATCGCCTATTTAAGAGATAAGAGATGAATCAGTTATGCTGTGGACAAAAACTCATAAGAATTATCATGTAAAGTGGAAGTCGAAGCACTGAATATAGGTAAAGTGCTTTGAAAGTGGGTGTATACCAAAATGTAGCTCAGCGGAATTAGATTCATTAGCAGCTCACTGACCAAGACCTCTGCTTGAAAGACACAACTTGAGTAAGTGAGAAAATACCCACTCTACGTTCGATTCGAAGTCATTAGAGTCATGGCTGCTTCCCAAACTTCTCTGTTAATGAGCGTTGTGACAGAAACCTCTACCCTGTGGGTTGCAATAAGTGTGCGATTAGCTGTCGTAAGTTATCTGAAGATGTTTTATGGCAACGAGAGTGTCCATGTAAGCAGATTTTGCTAGAGCTGCCCACTATGGTATAGGTATAAACGACTTGGTTTCCAACAGAAAGCCAAGTTGAAAAAATCGGCTTATGTGTACAATAAAAACCCTTGAGTTCAAGTACCTACCTACTCTTAATTGGCCATGAAATGAGAGGTTTTTTTCGCACCTCACGATGGCTAATAAACAACTATAACCCCAAGCGGCAGACAAGAAACGAAAATCAAATAAATATCTCATCAACTCGTTGCACATGACCAATGAACACAAATCTATCAATAAGTCCCCTCCAAGCTGAATGCTGTTAAGACCTCACCAGTGTACGTACATATGTGTATGTTATGTCTTTTTTTTTTGCATCCTCAACACGTTAATTATCAAGGCAAATACGGAAAAGTAAAACGAACACCTTTCGCAATTGGCTCTCCTCGAGCAGCATCAGGCACCAGCAACCCAGCAACGACTGCAACAGCACTCAACTGAAGCCGTTGCATGTTCATTGTGGATGCATTATGTCATTAAAGGCATATCCATTCAACTATTATGTTGGAAGACCTTATTAAGTATCAAATTGTGGAGTCTTTTGAGATTGATTTTCCTTTGATTTGCTATTGAGACATGATCGGGTTGTCCATACCTGGTGCTGTCGTCAACCAAGACGGTAGTGCATTTCGTATTAGTGGGGTCAATTCGGTGGCGAATATATCAATTTATGTACACAAATATCGATTGTTAGTTAAATTGTTTAAAAAGTTGTTGCAAATATTTACCCATTCCATGCCACATTACAACGGGCAGAGCGTTCTCTGCATTTTGGACACTTTCTGCAGCGTTGTTTGGAATGACATCGTGAACAATTAGTAACGAAACAAGTAAAATTATATTTTTGATCATATTTGAACAAAATAAAGTGTAATTGAGTGATAATTTGTTTGTTTTATCTAACCGGACGAGTGGAAATGTTGTAAACAAATTTGGGGGAGAAATAAACTGTCACTTCACAGCTGATTGCATAGGAGGTGACAGCGGAGCTTTGGTATTCTGAAAGCTTTCTGCGGAGTTTGTTCAGTAAGTGGTACTTCCTTCCGCCGCCGGTAAGTCTATTCAAATATGTGAATTTAACTTTATTAAATTGTTTATAAAGTTACTGGCTTAGGCAGCAGAATTCATCTGTTTTGTTTTAGCTAAATACAGTACTTTTCTACAGAAATATCCCCAGAAGTGCGGCTGTAAATTGAGGACAGACTATCAAGAGACAGCTAATCAAGAGGTACTTGCCTTCTGTGTTCTAGTCTACTTCCTAAGATCCAAAGTCAAAATCAGACCAAATACTCCTACTAACTTATGTAGGTGGCGCTACAGTTCGGGGTGAATCTGGATCTGAACCAGCAAGCCTCTTTAGTTAGCCCGGTCCTTAGCTGACTGACTCGAGCTGCGCACTCCAACTCGGTTGAGGTCCCCCTCTACTTGTGCGCGCCACCTAAGGCGAGGTCTTCCTCTACTGCGTTGTCCATCCGGGTTTGATTCGAAAACTATGCGGGCCGGAGCATTGGTGTCCATTAGTCCTGCATGTCCTAGCCATTTCAAACAAACGATTCGAGGTCGGGGTCGCTGAATAGCTCGTGTAGTTCGTCGTTGAACCTCCTCCTCCAAACGCAAATGGGACCGAAAGTTTTAGGAAGAATATTCCTCTTGAAGCGAAAGAGGATGTACTTTTCCGCTTTTATGGTTTTAAAGCAGAACTGGGATGATCAAGGTCTTATTCTCATTCTTCAGGACGGGGCTCTACTACTCAACTGCCTTTTCAGCCCAAAGAAACAGCGATTGGTAAGATTGACAGAGTCGAGGTAGATAAAATTCCTTACTATCTCAAAGTTATAGCTGTCGATTGTGACATTCTGTTCAATTAGTCGATGCTGTGCGTCCTTTCTTGTTGCCCTAAGTTTTGCCCTCGTTTACTGCTACACCAAATTTGGCAGCTTCTGTTTCAATACAAGTCAACGGACCAGTGACAGCCTACTGAGTTCTGTACAGAAGTTCTATTCCACAGTGATACTCGCAACTTTGCACAGATTGTTCTTCTTCTTTGTTCTGTTCTGCTTCTTGTTGATTTATAGAAGAATTGTCGAACTTAGACACTTTAATTGGGGGGAAACTTTAATGTTTTGGTAAAGTTGTGGATTCGGTGAACGCTGCTAAGATTTCATTCATCCGACAAACAGTAGTCCGACCAAATCGTCAACAATTATACGTGTTCTCTACCAACCCATATTTCGCAGATAATAATGCTGATTGAGGTTTAATAATGCTGTCCTGATTTTGGTCAGGTGGACGGAGTAATGTTCAGACAATACTGTCAGGTCTACTTATGAAAAATGTATCCCAAATAATAAAATTGTCATTAGATACCTCCCAGAGAAAGGTACAATTACGAACTGAATCAACCTAAAATCAACTGCAACAGCAAAAAATTACGCACAGGGATCAGATTTGACAGATTTCATAAACTAGAGCAAAGAAATTTCCTGCACTAAAATTCGTTGCATGGGGAAATTTTTTACTTTCTCGTGAGCGCTCTCTTCTACGAAACACTCATAGTAGAACAGGATTTGGTATTTGGTGACTTTTCGTAGATTTTCATGAAAATTCGTTGTTTTGGAAAAGTACGCGAACAGACCTAGTATTTCGTGAATTTTCGTTGTATATTCGTGATCGATTGACCCATGACCTTTTCGTCCGCCGGTCGATCTATATATCACCACATTTTGGGCTTTAAATTTTGAGCTGGGAGGATGAAATTTAATTTTTTGCTGGCCTCCTAAAAAAGTTAAACAGTGCAAGTGCAAGTGCAGTGAAATACGCCTTTTTATAACTTCACTATTTTGCTTGAAATCAAATTTTTTGTTAAAACGAAATATTGTCTACAATTCACAATTTTTTGAGGGGTTTTCATCGAAAAACCGATTTTGTTGATTTTTTGTATGAAACATCCACAAAAGGTTGAAGTTATTGCTGTAATTTAACAAAACGTCACGCCTACTTCATAAATTGTAAGAAATTGGAACAAAATCTAACAGCTGAACTGACATTGTAATGTTGAAAGTTTGTTTGTCATTGTTAGCACTTTGGTAGACTTGACAATATCAACCGTGTTTTTCTGAAACCTCCCTGTAGTAGCCAGTAAAGGCGAAGATTAAACGTAAAACAAAAACCACGAATTGATTCGTTTACTAGATGAACGAGCTCACACATTTTACGAACGTAAGCGCATCACTAAGGTCGTACATACGATCGAGTACCAACCCAGAGTATTGTCTAAATGAACTACTGCCTTGGGAGGTTTCAAAAAGACACAGCTATTGTAAAATCTTATAATTGTCTGAACATAGTTTTAGGAATTGTTAAAAACTTTTGGCAGCTTTTGGAATTGTTCGATATTCTGGCAGTAACTTTTCTGTGTTGCAAATTTTGAAATATTTGCATTCGGGCCATGGGTGCAGAAAAGCAATAATCCGAGCCAAAATAGCTTAAGATTTCGACATTCAGAGTTGTGGAGGCGTACCTTCATAGCAATGTGAAAAATTAGATTATAGACCTTTTTCCAATGTACATCCTGTTTTCAAATTTCATTTTTTTACAATTTGTGTGTTCCAAAGGGGTTATGAATACCCTTGACTGACAATTAGGGCACGAGCGGTAGGAAAAAGGGGAACATGATGATGAGGGAAAATAGAGCTTGGGAGATCGTTTCCCATTCGTGTCCCTACGTTTGACAGTACGTTCAAAGTCAGGCTTGACGGAAAATTGAGATGCAAACTGAATGCAACTAGCCATTTCGCTGAAGCAGTTTTCATAAAAAAAAAAAAAACGATAAAATAGGGAAAGACATGAGACATTTCTACGATGTACAAATCAAACGATAGAGTTCATAATGTCCCTATCACCTATAGCCTTTAACTCACATTTCACATGTCCTATCGAGAGTCTGCAGAACGGTGCACCAGACTATATAGGCGTCCAGCTTTGGGGGGATGAATGCCTTATAAATTGGGGTGAAATACTTCTTTCATTGTTTGAGGAATCCCAGAAATTTTCCACCATTTTTACATCCTCGAATATGTGATCATTGCACCGAAGATGGCCGAGGATGGCCAGTCTTTCGGATTCAGCGATGCAAGTACCAATAATGGACAATGGTTGAGGGACCTGGTCTCACTTGAAAAACAAAAGACAGCATTGGGTTCTGAAAACAATAAGCTCCACTCTATTATCCATATCTCCATATGAGTATGTTGTCCAGGTCGCAATTTAATGTGTTTAAAATACGCTGCCGTTTCTCTTCTACGGCCAAAGAGCAAGAACGTGAGTTAGGGAACGAATATGAAAAACTGAATATACTGTCATCAGCGAAGGAATGGATTGGATTAGTAGTTGCTGACAAGAGGTCATTTATAAAAATGACAAAGAGAGTCGGAAATAAAACAGAGCCTTGAGGAACATCAGCATTTATATGGTGTATTGCAGACTTGAAACGGTCTAAGACAACTTGAACGGCCCGAAAAGTAAATTCTATTCTATTGAAGAAGAGACTCATCGATTCCATATGCACGCATTTTCGACAAACGAGCCTGATGCCAAACTCTGTCAAATGCCTTAGAAATATCGAGCGTAACCATCTCTGTTTCGCCAAAGTGATGGAGAGATTGGTTCCACTTCTCGGTGAGATATGTCATCAAATCACCAGTGGATCTACTGCTACTGTCTCTGACAGCTATCCAATAAATCAAAAGAGTGCTTTAGGGCCGAACTCCAAATATGACAACAATACTCCAGTCCTCGTTGTACATGCCTTTTGTGTAAACGAAAAACCTCCGTCGACATTAAGATTAAGCACTTGATTTTCCTACTTATGAATGATATTTAAGGAAGCCGTCTTACATTTGAAGTTTTCTACGGTTGAATAATCTGACTATCCATTTGGAGTTGTGGTAGAAAAGAGCAGCAGATTTTCATGTTTCCGGGCATGTCCCCGTGACCTAGAAGAATAAGACTTGAATTTGGTCTGGGGTCTGTAGCAGGTGATGTGTAGATGTTAGGACATACTCCCAATTTTTTAAAAACTCAGAGATTTGTAGCTATAATTCTATGAAATAAAATACATTACATGTATGAACTGAGCTAATGTCAACGACTCCAACGAACAATTCATGCAAAGAAATCACTTAAATTTTATTTGTTTGTCTCCAAGGTTTTAACTGTCAAAAAGGCTCAGGTCCTGACCTCAGAATTGATGGTTATTTAAATTTTGTGAGTTCAATGGCACATGCCTTCTTAACGATGTACATTCTTTAATTTGATTGCGGCTTTAAGGGAAGTACTTCAGAATGCTAGAGATAATAAAGAGGAGAATGGGTTTTGACGTCATGCTATTTAAAGTAAAATGCTATTTCTCATGCACAAGCTATGTATCTCAAGCAATTTTTAAACCAACTAAGCACCGACTGCATCCGTCAATTTCTCGGCGGTAAGGCATTCAGAATTGCTGCCCTCGTTCTATTGTTTTAGGCAGTACTTTCTCCATTTAAACTTGTGCCCAATAAATATAATAAAAATCAGAAGACACACATCGCCAATCATAGTCATGTGCAACCTTATATAGCCACTGGCCAGTGATACCCGAATGTCTGTGAATGAAAGTAATTCTATAAACAATAACTTTCGAGTTCATTAACTTTATTTGTTTTCGTTTTCATAGGAAATTCGCTTTCTGCAATAACTTCCATCGAATCACTTCGTACTAAGTAAGCAATCGATTCAGTTCAGACGGAAGACTGCAATGCCTGCAATTGCGAATTTCTGGTTACTTGTCGGACTGTGGGTTCTTAGTGGTGCAAGTCCAACACCGGTGGTTATTTGGCATGGAATCGGTAGTGATTTATTCCATCAGTGATAAGTTTAATTATTTTGTGCTTTGACAGGTGACACCGCTGATGGATTGCCCAAACTAATAAAGATTCTCTTAGAAGATAGCATTAATGGCGTTTATGTGAAGCGAATAAGAATCGGATACAATCCCATGGATGAATTTCAAAATTCCTTTTTCATGCATCCCAATACTCAGGTAAGGTTTGAACTTCGTTCTCATATGCTTCTTTCTACTCGAGATAGACGTCACAGAGTAGAGTGTTTGAGAGATGTTTCCTAATTTGGTGAGACTTGATATTTTTAGATCGCGATGGCATGTAAAAAAATACGTGACGATCCCAATCTTACCGAGGGTTACAATGCAATTGGACTCTCTCAGGGCGGGATTTTTATGTAAGTAAAGGTTTGCCTATCTTGTCGATGTATTTTTACAAAGCTTCTTACAAGACGAGCAGTAGCACAACGGTGCCCCGAGCCGCCAATGAAAAACCTCATAACTCTGGGCTCTCCACACCAGGGAGTCTATGGCCTTCCAAGATGTCCAACTATGGAAACCGGCATTTGTGAAGTTATTCGAAATTATCTATTCCTAGCCGCTTACAAGAGGTTCGATAGGCTTCTCTATAAATTGGTTAATTGCCCATCAAACTTAAACATATCTTTCACAGGTCTACCCAAAGATTTCTAGTGCCTGCAACTTACTGGCATGACCCATTCAATGAAGCCATTTACAGGGCGCACAGCACCTTTCTAAGTGACATCAACAATGAACGCAGGAGGAACGAAAAATACTCCCAAAATCTGCAGAAGCTGGAAAAGTATCTGAAAAGTGTTTTATTTTATTTTTTAGTTGATTTACTCAGATTTTTTTCTAAAAAAAAATACAGATTCGTGATGGTAATGTTTAAAAATGACTCGGTGACGCAACCAAAGGAGACTCATTGGTTTGAGTTTTACGTTCCAGGACAGGATCAAGTGGTGTTGCCGTTGAACGAAAGTAATTTGTATATTGAGGTAAGTGGCTATACGATTTTACTACATATGTATCGAATGTATCTAATTGAAATAAATTTGCAGGATAGACTAGGTCTAGCACAAATGGATCGAAATGGACAACTGGTTTTCCTGGAACTGAACGGTGAACACTTAGTTTACTCTGATCAATGGTTCAGAGAAAATATTCTCATTTATTTAAATAGTTAGCCAATATTTATGTAACTTAAATGGTGTGATTGTTACTAGTGTTAAGAAGAAATTATAAAATAAATAAGCCCATGGATGAATTTTGACTTTTCTTTGGGTCTCTGGTCACACTGGAATCATGGGAAATGGGCTTGCTGGAAGAGTTAGAGGTTGAGGTATCCATTTACAATTACAATTCAGGAAGCAGGTAGTCCAATCAGATGTTTGTGGACGTTTCTAAGAAATAATCTGTAAGGCTTTCCTCCTTTTCTTCGTTCATGCAGCTCCTACTGAAGGTCATAAGCCTTCATAAGTTTGATGTTCCTGGACTGGAGACAGCTTGAGATTTACAAAGGATGTGAAGTATAGTTTCCTCCGCTTCTGATCTAGCTTGGGCTAAATTTATCTACCAATGAGGCACGTAATGCCGCCTGTTATAGGTACTTATCACAGTGTACTGCAACCACAATAATGTATCCACGATCGTTATGATCTCTGAAAGGAGACGATCCGACCAGAAGATCGTTTTGATCATTCTGTCTAAAAAGAGATGGATTTGTAGCCACAGATCTTATCTAAGAAAAACTGTGCAGGGTGAGCATTTAAGAAAAGATAGGAAAAAAAAATTGAATAAAACAACAACGGTGCGGAATATAAAATTGATTCTGGCTTATATATGGCTTCAAGCGATCGGTCCTGTATGTCCGGCATTATTCCGGCAATAGTGTCTTAAGCTCACTCAAAGTGGGTGGCTTGTTAGACTTGGCTTTTCGCCAGAGAAAATATTCGAGTGGTGTCAAGTTGCATGGTCGGGGCGGTAAATTTTTGAACGCTTGCCGCGACATGACTCAGTCGCTAAATTTTTCTTTCATAATCTAGATTTTCTAATAATTTCCACACATTTGACAAGTCCAAAACGATGCATAATTAAATGGCAAAGCTGACTAATTATTTTGACATCTAGATGTCATTGGTAACTTTAGCAGCTGCTGAAACATAATAGGTCAGTTCGCGTACTCTCCCAAAATAAGGAATTTTCACGAAAATCTACGAAAAATCCCCAAATCCTGTTCGAGTACGAAAAAGTTTCGTATTTTTTCGTAGAAGAGAGCGCTCACGAAAAAATTTCCCCATGCAACGAATGTTAGTGCAGGAAATTTCTTTGCACTGATTAACGAAAACTGTCAAATCTGTCAGATACCTGTAGGTAATTTGTGGGTAAATTTCGTAGCTTTCGCGTTCGTTAACTTTTTTGTGATTTTACCACTCTTTGAGAGCATTTTAGCCCCCACTCTGTGAAATTTCATAATCTTCGAATTTTGGTGCAGAAAGTACGCGAACATACTCAATAATTGACAAAAGTATCATTGCTATTTGGCATCACTTTATAATATGTTACGATTTTGACTTATTTTGAAATACTCTGTGAAGAAATGGCCGGAAACTAGACTTCAGAACTACAAGTGATAAGTTGATTCGACGATCGCTCACAATTCAAAATAATTGATGCCAGGATGCGTTTGGAAATGCGTAACACTCTCCCCTTCCTAAACTGCAGCTGCTTCTGTCGAAAGCCTTTTCTCTGGATCCCAAGCACCGAATTTTGTTCCCCGGTAACTCGTAAGACGATCAATATGTACAATCTTAGCCTCAGATTGCGGTGTTTTCTGAATCTTAATTGTAACGTCTTTTAGAATCTTTACGATGCGATGAGGTCCTTCCTAAACCGACTGGAGCTAACGACAAGTTCCTATTCGAATTGTGAACCAAACAAAAATCAGTTGATCTTGCAGCAACGGAGTCCATCCGCGATAAGAGGAAGTCTATTCCGGTAGGAGACCGCAAGAAGATCCTGAGGAAGTCACTTATCTTGGCCGTACAGCATCGTAAACGGAGTCTTTTTGATTGATTCTTGCTGGAACGAGCGACATCCCATGGCAAGCAAAGCGAGAACGTGTACCTCTCCTCGTGTTCTCTTCTGTGGACCCCGCTTTGCGGCACAAATATTACATTCAGTGCTATAGGTCTCAACGTCTTTCCTGTCTCTGACCCAGTAGAACCGAGCTCTTAACTTCACAAACGTCCACCAAGTGTCCACTAACTGCTGTGTTGTGATACATCTTTATGAACTCGTAAGTAAGAGTCCGAGGGAAGGTTGAGAGTAGCCATTCTGGACGTTGAAGTGCGGTCGGAATAATTTCGTGCACAAAAGATGATTTTGTATACTAGGAGACGCGATTTACCCCCAATATGCTTTGATTTAGCTGCTCTCAAGACTTAAAAGAGTAAAGAATGAAGGACAGTAAATATTAGCTCAAGGGGAACACGTATCCTGAACCCTTGACCAACAAAAAAAACGCCCCTTTACCGATAAGTGAAAGAGAATGCTGGAGAGTCTAAAATGAATCTTGATGGACTAAGGCAAATACCTAAAAGAAAATCCTACATAGGACCGCAAGCCAACCCCCAGATTGTAGAGCCACATAAACAAGTTATTAATGAACTTCCTGGAACGGAAACCATCCTTGCTTTCTTACAAGGATAACAATCAAAACCAGATCCAAACTATCGCACTGCTACACTATTCTCCTCAAAATGATATTCACTTGCTGATTTATGCACAGTAACTGAATGTATTATACAAATTGAATACCGAATTCACTTATCCGAAACCTATTACCTATTACACCTACTATTCCCCAAAAACCACTAGAAACCAATTCACAATGCATTCACAGATGTGCGAATAAATTAATTTCAGAATTTTGTAATTCAAATTCCCCGCCTTCCTGTTAACCCCCAAACAGGGTGAACAATACACACCATCATGGCATTGCCCCACAAAATGATTTATAGTTTAGTGACGGTTCAAAAAATTCCAAACAATTACGATTTGCATATCGTAATTGAAGAGAAAACTTGTAAACCACAACAACAACAGAGAAAAATAAGAACTTGCTGATTTTATTAATAAATGCAAATTGAAGTGTCTGCGAAGAATATAAATTTGAGTCAAAAGAAAACAAAACCAAAAAAAGCATAAAGAACTCAATTTAAATTTTGGAACTAGCTGCAAAGGTGCAAACACCAGGAGGACACGTTGTGGATGAAATGGTCCTTCGACCCTGATATCTGCTTGTTAAGCGAGAAAAATGACTCTCCTGTCAGAGGTTGCCATTTGTTGCTCCACTTATGCAAGACCAATGCACAGAGTAAACTCAGTTAAATGAAAACTTATGAGTTCGTTTGCCGGCGAGAGTGCACGGAGGGTATTGCACATTTCTCGCCCTAACGCGCTTGCAGCAAGGCTAATTCATTTAAAGGATAAATAAGAATAATAAATTTCCTTTAGCAGCTTGATTTGCCAAAGCAAAAGCAAAAGCAAAAAGAAATAGAATTGGATCTCGTTGCTGGAGATGTCTAAGAAATGAGGCAACAAAGTGCCTCACCTCGAGAGTGATATCATTGCCTGATGCAAGTTTAATGCTGAGACAGACAGTCTCATTTCAAATCAATTGCATTTAATGAATTCACATTAACACTTTACATTACTAGAAAGTAATGTTCAACCATAGAGACAAAATTGAGGAAAAGACAGATACATCGATGGCTGGATGCATTAGGAGGGCCAGTGTTGTAACTGTTACAACAGATCAAGTGTTAGCCATCCGGATGCGATTTGCTGTACGAGTTTGACAGCGAACTCTCTCTCTCGATGGAGTCAATGGCGGCGTCAGAGATCCAAAAGGAAGCAGAGAGTACACCTTAGTCGGGCTACTTCGATATCTTCGGATTCAAGGCCGATAAGGATTTCCAAGAATAAGCCAGGTTTTTGCAAAAAAGATAACGTCACCGCTGATATTGGTTGCTGACATCGGTTTCTCAACCGGGTCTTCGTCCAAAGGGTTTCAACAAAGGGAACTGGCATTCCTGGTTGGAGGTTGTGCCCTCGGGGTAACTTCCCTATCACATAGAAAAAATCAATAGTTATGAGAGAGATACTAGCTTTGGATGGAAATCGACTTATCACGACCCGGAACGTTCACGAACTATGAATTAAGGATATGCACCTGGAACATGCGTATTGTGCTGTCTAGAAACTTGAGTCTGTCCCCATCCGTTGCAAGGCAGATATTACCGCGATCTAGGAGAGCAGGTACACAAAAGCGAAACAATTGTGACAGCTGCCACAAAGGATTGCACATGTAAAGGTGGAGATTCGTCATGGGAAATCGGCTACGTGCAGTGATAACTGACTTTAAGCCGATCAGCGATCGCCTGGCTATGATCCGCATCAAGGCCACTTTTCACATCATCAGCATAGTATATGCGATGAAGCAGAAGACTCTTTCAAGGAGGAGTCTTATGACCACCTGGATACAGCCTACGGAGCCTATTCGGAGTATGATGTCAAAGTTATACTCGGAGGCTTCAATGCTTTCTTCGGCGAATTAGTCGAAAAGCACCTCCTCGACAAAAGACAATGGCTTCTGACTGATCGAATTTGCAGCAGCTCATACTACGGTGATAAGCAGCATAAGGTTTCCAACACTACGTATCCACACAGCAACCTGGCTATCCTCAGATGGTCAAACCGCCAACCAAAGCGATTACTTGCTTACAGAGAAGAGGTACACATGCCGCATTCTGAATGTGCAAACGTTTAAGGCACCAAATTGCAACTCTGAGCACTCTCTTGTTGCAGTCAAACTCGAAGCTACAAAGCGGAAGAAATTCAACGTTGGAAGCCTTAGCATGATTGGAGTAGCCAGAGTCGACAGAGAGCGTCTGAGTGAGAGATTTTCCGCTGTGCATTCTCAATTTACAAATGCCAACAATCGCGACTTCATCAAAGAGATAGTCAAGACCGCCATAGGCTACCAGTCACCAACTAAGAGAAGATGTGCCCTTGGTGTGGTTACAGAAAATGCACATGAGCAAGGGAAGAGTATCAAGCCGGAAGAAGGGAGGAGAAAAAGATGCTGCATAGAAAGAAAAGGACACATGCAGTTTCCCAGCTCAAGATTATCGAAGAGTCTCACTATAGGAACAACACCCGGTTGTTCTTCAAGAAAGCCAAGCAGCTAGCAGCTGGCTTCAAGTCCGGAACGCAGGCTCTTCGAAGCAGTGAAGGAAACCTATTCACGCGAAGCACAGGGAATAGAAGATGTATTTCCACCAGCTACTTAATGGGCATCAATTAGAGAGCGTGATAGGACAAGAAGAGGACCCTCGTCCACTCAATGAAGAAGCCATCCCTCTTCCAGTTTTGAGGAGGTTGGCTGACGAACAATAAAGCCGCTGGTGGTGATGCTTTTTTAACGTGGTTGTGATGCTCTAAATGCCCCATCTTCAAAAAAAGGCGATCCTATGTCTTGCAAGAACTATACAGGCATATTCCTGCTTAATCCAATGTCTGAACGTCTGAAACCTTTCTGCAACACACTAACCGACACGTACTACTGTCGCTTCCGGCCCACCAGACCGACGATTGACCAAACCGACCAACGAATTTCAAGTCGAGACTCACCATCTCTTCATCGACTTTAAAGCCGCATACGACAGGATTCACCATGTTGACCTCTACAAGGCGATGGCCGAACTCGGAATCCCGGCAAAACTGACCCAGCTGTGACGCGTGACCCTGGAAAACACGCGGTGCAATGTGCAATTTGAGAGCAGCTCCTCTGAACTATTCCAAACTTGCACCGGATTACGGCAAGAAGATGCGCTGTCATGTGACTTCTTCAATCTAGTGCTGGAACAGATAGTGAACAGGGCTGTTGTTAACACGGAACGCATTATCTTCAATAAATCTGCCCAGTTGCTGGGATACGCAGACGACATCGACTTCATCGGTCTCTTCCAGCGAGTCGCTATAGAAGCTTTTACGCAATCGGTGAACTGTCTAAACGAGTTGACCTTCAAGTAAATGAGGACAAAACCAAGTCAACAAACAAAGAAGCATCAGTCCACCGTCTAGGACAAAGGTCGTTGTTAGCAGCAGTAAGTTCGAGGTGTTTAAGGAGTTTACCTATCTCAGAGTAACTATCAACTCCACGAATGACATCCATCACGAATGGAGATTCGGCAAAGACTTATCCTGGGAAACAGCTGCTACTAACTCGAAAGACGAAATGCATGCTCTACAAGACATTGATCCTGCCAGTTCTGCAGTATGGAGCCGAGTGCTGGGCGAGAAGTAGAAAAAGAGGGAAAAAATGTGCGTGGAATTTTCGGTCCCGTATGCGAGGAGAGTGAATGATCTCTGTCAGGCTGTGGATGTAGTTCGATACAGAGCTCCCAAAATTGAGACGACAAGGAAGATCGAAACTCCGTTTTAAAGACTAAGCTATAGCGGGTGCCAGAGTGCTTGGTATGGACAACTGGAAGCAGTTGAAGGGAGTGGAATGCTGCCTTATCACAGGTAGAGACTCTTCATGTGTCGGGAGCCCGTTAAGTAAGTAAGAAGACTTTACAATAATGCACGGGTATGAACCATAAGAAGCTCAGGAGACTTAAGGTTTCTTCTCAAGACATCTACTAAAAACCAGAGGAGATATTGAGGCTTAAAGTAGCTTGTATTTACCCCGATAGCTAAGCGCATTAAGGGTTTATTCGCTCCAATATCTCTTTCCGATATACATATATTGTTCCGATCATGAACTCACATAAGGTATTCGCAAGTTTGACGGTCGATAATTCCATGGAATTCTGACAAACTCTAAACATTGACGACACATTTTGCCCCTTACTATGTAGGAAGTAACGAAGTACTTCTCGCATTTACCTGTGGAAGTTCACACAGATGTAGGGTAAGTCCAAGTGTTCAGATTCACAAGTAGTTAGAGCTAGGATACGCTCATTATTTCTTCGCTATCAGATTGCTATCTAGAAACTATCGGGTGGGGTTATTGATGGAACTATGTACACTGTTGGGGTGTATCTCCAACTATCTGCTCAAAAACATCCTCTTACTATCCAAGTCGTTATCATGCCAAAAGTTTCGAAATCCTATTTCCCAATATTCCACTTAAAAACGAATCCTTTCAGCTCATTTCACTCACTTAAATTTAATTAATTAGTTTCCAACATCCCGTCTAGATCCTGAAATAAACCTCGTCCAACTAATTCGAAGTACTTGAACTTGTCTAACTGAACAAAACCATTAACTCATGGCGGCGGACATCTACCTCACCGAACGGCCGGCGGTGTGGCGTTTAGCTTCATCGGGAGCATAAAAGGAAAAAAAAAAAAAAAATAATTCAATCGTGGCGTACGAGTCATAAAATCGCAAATTAACGTGGATGGGTGGTTGGTGTAAAAATGGGGGCCGCTTTGCTTATTTCCTGCAAATAGAGTGACTTAAGCCACCACGGTATCCTTTGGGAAGGCGAAGGGAAAAACATAAAACCATCGCCTGGTGCTGGTTAAATGAATAATTTATGACTGTAAGAGCGCCCCCAATCGATTCTGTATGCCATTGGTGGCAATTGAGTGCAGCTAATGGGCTAGAACGACATTGTGGACGAGAAAGTTCAATAATTTCCCTCCCACAGCTGCTGGGTCTACTATGGGTCTATCCATGTACATATATAGCCGGGCAAAGGCATGGAGGCTGCAGGATTACAAAATGAAAAGGGCAGCACAGTGGATGGACAATATTTTTTCCTTCATACATATGTACATACGTGCATGCTCATATAATTGTGATATTTTTGAAATTTACCTGATAACCTGTGTTTTGACGTCCGACGTCCGTCCATTAATTTTTAATCGCTGCATGACGACACGAAAAAATCAGAAACATCAACACTTCATGGTAATAATTCACTTTTATTTATTATTTCTATACTTATACTTATTATGTTAATAACTTTGTTTTTCATATAATAATACCTACTTGCAGTTATAAATTTTGATTTAAATTTTTTAGCTAAAAACATACATAATCGTATCAATCTTATTTTTATTTTAAACATTTTTTCTTTGTTAATTCTATTTGCTTTTTCATTGCATAATAAGAAGCAAGTAAAAAATATTTGTTTTTATTATTTTTTTTTTTGTTTTTTACAATAAGCACATTTGGAATGTGGCATATGTAGGTTATTGTTTAAAATTGTTTAAAAATACACACACATGTAAAAAAAATTGTTTCTTATAGTATACATAAAATTTGTTGTTAAAATTCGGAAAAGAATTTCCCATCAAGAAGCACGGTTTTCTTAAAAAAAAGCCAAAACCAAAAAGAAAACAGATTTACATTTTAAAAATTTTGCAGATAATTTTATTTTAATTTATAAATACAAAAATTCTGTATAAAGAAGGAAGTTTATATATAGTATATAGTATAAGTATGTATAAGTATATTTATTATGTTTACATTAAGAAATTGTATGTAAGTTTGGTGTACATATGCAAAACTTTTGAACAAATTATGAGAAAACAAAAAAATACGCTTTTTCTGTTGAGCATGTTACTTACAAGTTGCGTTACATTTCTTTTTGTTTTTATTTGATTTCCATAGTTTTACTTTATTCAGTCTCCATATATTGTTCTAAATATTATATATTTTTGTTTTTTTTTTCATAGTTATATATGCGTCATCTACGTTCCTGTGGAGTTTATATGTTTATATGTTATTTGTGGTCCATAGTGGGTATTTTTGGTTATGAGAATAAGCATTATTGTGCAGATAAGTTTGATAATTTCCCGATAAAGAGATCTTTTAGTACATTTGTTGGTTGCTATAACTATTCTAAGTATGATTCGGTAGATCTTTTGTTCCTGTGTGATGTGTCATTCATTTTTAGTACAAAAAACAAAAAGTTGTAAAATTTTTTTCCGGAAGAAATGGGATAAAGTCTGTAAGGGATGACCGATAGTGCAGCTTTCGTTCTGAAATCATTTGTCTAGCTATTATGCTTTCCATTTCTTAGCATTCAAGGACATCCGCTATACCGCATTAAACTCGAAACAGTATTGAAACCGAACCAACTTCTAGTTCTTGAAGAAATGCTGCCATTCTGCGTGAAGATTCATTTCTGCAAGGACGGGAGGATCCACAATTCGAAACGAAACTGGTATGAAAAATCTACCTCGAATACTTTCAGGGGCCATTGGATCTGTGGAAAGAGCTTACTGTTTGTCTCATTGCCAACCAATTTAACAGATAAGTAGACTGCATCTGCTTGACGAGATGGCAGTATCCTAGCGCACTATTGTAGACGGATTCAAGATGAATGAGAAACAACGATAATGAAAGATGGTCTTGATAGACAGCTTCTGTAGCAAAACCGGGCAAAATCGCATCAAAAGTGAAACCATATTATGATGATTGCCACTTTCAAATCCCGCCTATCCAACGAGCAGAAATGTTGGTCTGCGTTGAAGAATATCGAGCTCCTAAGGACGCCTAAACAAGCCTGCGAACACAGAGAGCGATGGAGCTTGCAGTTCTCTGACATGCGATAAGCTCTAGAGTCCTAGAGTCGCATCATCAATAAAAAGGTCAACCGCCAGTCCTACGAGGGAAAGTTGCCGACTAAAGTGGACAAATTTTTAATAAAGATGTTTTTTTCCCTCCTTTGCATAGAATTATGGACTTGTTGGGAAGTAGGGAAGGGCTAAACTAAAATTCTTAGTCTTTCGAATACCAAATTCAATTAAAAATGACTGGTCAGCGATCGAGAAAGTTAAAAACTTTAATTTTCGGCCAACTTCAGCACCGAACTAGGAAGCAGAATTAGGAAAGTCGAGGCCAGTGTAAGAGCAATTCTACGACTTTACCATTCTTACATACATATAGTCAGTGTTACTTCATAGATGTCTACGTTCCATGTTACTCCATTCCCAACAAGATGAATGATAAGATAATCTAATGCAATGGAAGACTAAGTCTTAGAATACGATAGCCTCGTAACAGAAACCTTATTCCATATTTTATAGAAGAAAGTCAATGCTCTTTGAAATATTGAGGGAAACCTAGTCTCCGAAACAGATGGGTTCAAGGAGCTCTTACTTGAAAGTCTTCTTACTCATTGACAATTTTGCCAAAGTAATACATTTGTGGGCTTTACTTTGGTAATTTTCTTTTGTATTTGAATAATTTACAGATGTGTTTGATGCGTTAGAATTACCAGAATTTTCTATTTTCTAGGTTACCTAGAGCAACGTAACTAGACCCTGTTCTACGTTCTAAGACCCTGTTCACATTGGACTGACAAATTGATTTTGTTTGTGACATTTGCCTGTTCTCCTGTCTCAACACCTCCGCAGGTTACTTGACGTATTAGATGTTAGAACCAATGAAATTGGTTTGCTTGTCAACAACAAATTCCTTTTACAACACAACAAATAAATTGGTTAACTTTCGTATTTCTATTGTTTACGTCGTGAACTTCGTAACAGCGGTTGACATTTCCAAACGTCAAAATTTCAAAAAATCTGACAAATTCACAAATCCACAGACAGAAAATCCACTTCCGACAGTAAATATAAAAAAAAATGTCAGTCTGTCAGTCCTGTGTGAACAAAGTTAAATGTGGTTAAAAGATTAGGAAGACCTATTTTAAATTAGATCTATTCGCGTACTGTATGCTCCAAGTTTAGTAGACTGTGAGATTTAAGGGAGTGGGGATGAAATTCTCTCAGAGAGAGGTGAAATCACAGAAAAGTAAACGAACGCCAAAGCTACGAAATTCGCAACTTTTTAAACGGCAAATGCAAATGTATACGAAAACACAAATAGATTTCAAAAATCAGTGCAAAGAAATTTTTTGCACTAAAATTCGTTCAATCGGGAAACTTTTTTACTCTTTCGCGGTCTTTTTAAGGAAACTTTTGGGTACTCGAACAAGATTTCGTGCATTTTTGTAGATTTTCGGGAGAATTTGTTGTTATGGGAGTACGCTGGGTACGCAAACAGACCTGTTAGTGAGGATGTGAGTTTTGAAAGATGGAATGTCAGTTTATCAAATCCAATCTGCCAAATCCCAATCAAACTTTATTGACGGCAAATCGACTTCCACCTCAAATACATGTGAAAAGCACTCTATCCTTTAATGCTTTGTGTAAAGAAAAAATTGCTCTGAATTTACCGCAGTGAAGTCTGAAACTATTGTTAAATGGAATGCAGCTGTCAAAATGTCGGTCACAAATGTACACATGAACTAGAATCACTTTAGCTGTCAGTTCATGAGGAATACTACTAATTTTGATGAGCCTTTTCGTCTATATTTTTAAATTAGTACTTATGTACATATTTGCTGTCCTTGCAGCTGTGCATAAAAACAAAATTTTCTGCAAATCTGCAAAACAAAGGCAGTCCTTTGAAGTTTATGAAGCAAGTGATACCAAAACAGCTACAATGGTAAGGCAGTCTTTTACATTTATGATCGTGAATTTTGCACAACTACGGTCATTTTTTAATTATGAACATACCTTTGTTCTGTATTAGTTTATGTAATCTACCATTTTTTGACAATATTCATGCAGAACTGACAGACTAGATTTTGTTTTGCTTTTTCGTATTCAGGTTGACAGTTCTCCTCAGACTCGTTTTGACATATTAGCTGTCAGTGCGAATGAAACATTTAATTCTTTCAAAGCAAAACTATTTGGTTTCGCCAAATTTTCAGTTTTTTAATTGTTTCTTCACCTGTTTGTCGAATGACACTGATTGACATGCCCAAAAGTAAAGAAAAGAATGCTAAAAAAATGAAATTGAAATCCTAATTTCCGTAAGATGTTACCTCTTCGCAGCCCTGTGCGAACAGATCCTTTAAACAAAAATCAATGAGCCAGCAAATGGGTGAATATAGCTTGTTGGAACCTGAAAAAGCCGAGTAAGTTTGGTCAGAGATTTCTGTCCTTTGAAAGTCTGCACTATTTTATAATTTTTAGCTGTAAACTGATGTTTTATAAAAAGGTCTAAAGATATGTATCTGTCTATTCTGTATCTATACACCTAATCATGCATTTGAGTGACAGTAAAATGTCTTGAATCCCTGTAACCATTAAGTGGAGGAAGAAAAACTGCTGTTTACCTGCAAATTCCTAGATAAATGAACTAATTTGTTCTGTTGCTTGTATATTCAATCTGAAACCTGGCGTGTATATTGTAAACTTACAGATATACCGATAGAAAATCCTTTAATATGTTTTTTTTTGTTTAAGAAAAAGCTCAGTGTGTCACTTGATATGAAAATGTAAGTTGATTACTCTATATAACTATAAAACCCTCTCGTCCCGTCCTCTTCCTGTCCGTTGCATCAGAAGTGTGCTGTTGATTATTATTGTCCTTTGCTATTAAAATCGTTATAATCGCGTCGCACCAATTCAAATGACAAACAAATCGCTGCAACTACTCGAACTTCGCCGTTTCACGTTTATGGCCTTTTTGAATTTCAGAACCGATGACAGAAAGATTTTCGTTCGATTTGTTAGTTTCGATACGGTTTTCTTGTTGCAGTCTTCTAGTAGACTCGTCTCGGCATGACATGAATCTTTGCGTCCTCCACTGCCACTGCCACCGCCGGACATAGAACTCGATTCGTACGATGAGTGGCGAGACTTGGGCGATGAATTGCAACTGCTTATCCCGACGTTATCGCCATTGCCCATCACGGTTGTCATCACTTTGAAGTGTTCTTTCTTGTTCCTCGCATTCGATTTGATGCGATAGACCTCATCCTCATCTTCGATTTCACTTTCGCCCATTTTCAGGATACTCTCTAGGTTGAGGGTGCGTTTATTTGTCTTTCGGATTGGTCCCGATTTGTTGCGATTCGCTGGGGTGGATGAGTTTTCGTCAGGTTCGTCCTGCTGGCACATGCTCATTTGACGGACAATCTTTCGTGGCTGCATATGCATGCGACGATGCTTTTGAATTGTTGTCTGGAGATTTAGTCGTTGACGGTCCTTTTCGCTAAGATTCGAGATACGTTGCGGGTTAAGCTTGACTTGGGCCACAATTCCGACCAGCAGTTCGTCGACATTGTGATCTAGGCCCGAAGAGGTTTCGATAAACTTGCAAGCGATTTCCTTGGCTAATTTTCGAGCATCTACAGTAAATTGATTCAAATAAAACTACTTTTTGTGAAATAATCTATAAATACTCACTCTGTCTGGTGACCTCTCGATGTCGTTCAAGATCCGTTTTATTACCAACTAAAATAGCACCTCTTGTCATTAGCATTTCATTCTCTTTCAAGTATTGTAGCACTTTCTCAGCTGCCTTGAAAGATGATCTATCTACCACTGAGTACACCACAACAAACAGGTCAATATTGTATGTGGAACAGAAGGACTCCGTCTGTGAGGATGATTGAAATTCAAGTAGATCAAGGAGACATTATAACAAGACATGCAGGGATGCACTTACCGACATCTCACAGGCTGGATGATCGATTATTTCCAGGTCCGTTTCGATACCATCAACTAGGACAGATACAGTCTTTTGGCCGTAATCATCATCTGAAATTGAAGTCAAAGTGTCAATGGCTTTCAATGGTCAGTAAGTACGGGCTTTTCAATTATGTTTAATTATGGTTTGATAGTTAATCCAACTCCAAGTGGATGGATCTTCGAAATTGCCCTTTGAGAGAGGAAGTACACAAGTAAGTGAGGTACATTTAAGTGGGTTGGAGAATTTGTGAATTTACCAGCACGTGTTGGGGGAATTGTGTCATCAATGATAAGGACGTAAGTTATTTCTTTAATGGAAGGCGTTTTGGGTAAATTATAATCAATATCCGACATAGAGATGAAACTATGAAGAGGTATCCCAATGATAGTGTTAATTAAACTGTCAAACCCTTGAGCTGAATGTGGACTCGGAATAGAAACATCGGTGTCAGTCGTTGGACATTTATTATTTTGTACAACGTTCGACTTTATAGTACTATAGCAGCTCAGCAGAGTCAAGCGTTAAGTGCCCTTCCAAGTCCAAGTGGCAAGAGGATACAAAAGTCCTTTTAATGGAACTGGGGATTTAACCTCAGGAAATAGTGAAGATCCGGTCTGTCACCCAAATGGAAATTTTGGATGCAAGCAAACGACTCGGCAATAATACATATCGACTTATATCGGATATCCACAAATAAATGGACCAGAAATACAGAGAAGTCGCTTTTTTAGCCAGGTACTAACCAGAGCGTAATCTAGTGCTCTCATATTCTGTTTCTGTGTATTCGAGGCGCAAAATAGCTAAGCTGCAGCATCCAAATGAAAATAGGAAACAGAAAATTTTTTAACCAAAAAACGTGGAGAAAAAGTGTGGTGTATAGCCCACAAACCTGGACACCCACAATCTTGTGAAATATTTTAATCACACATCTCGATCTAGATATTCTGTTTCTGTGTATTCGAGGCGCCAAGTAGCTAAGCTGCAGCCTCGAAATGGAGATAGGAAACAGAAAATTTTTCAATCTGAAAATGTGGAGAAAAAGGGTGGTGTATAGCCCACAAACCTGGACACCCACAATCTTGTGAAATAATTTAATAACACACCTCGATCTAGATGTTCTGTTTCTGTGTATTCGAGGCGCCAAGTAGCTAAGCTGCAGCCTCGAAATGGAAATAGGAAACAGAAAATTGTTCAACCAAAAAATGTGGAGAAAAAGGGTGGTGTATAGCCCACAAACCTGGACACCCACAATCTTGTGAAATATTTTAATAACACACCTCGATCTAGATGTTCTGTTTCTGTGTATTCGAGGCGCCAAGTAGCTAAGCTGCAGCCTCGAAATGGAAATAGGAAACAGAAAATTGTTCAACCAAAAAATGTGGAGAAAAAGGGTGGTGTATAGCCCACAAACCTGGACACCCACAATCTTGTGAAATATTTTAATCACACATCTCGATCTAGATACTCTGTTTCTGTGTATTCGAGGCGCAAAATAGCTAAGCTGCAGCCTCGAAATGGAAATAGGAGACAGAAAATTTTTCAACCAAAATATGTGGAGAAAAAGGGTGGTGTATAGCCCACAAACCTGGACACCCACAATCTTGTGAAATATTTTAATCACACATCTCGATCTAGATACTCTGTTTCTGTGTATTCGAGGCGCAAAATAGCTAAGCTGCAGCCTCGAAATGGAAATAGGAGACAGAAAATTTTTCAACCAAAAAATGTGGAGGAAAATGGTGGTGTATAGCCCACAAACCTGGACACCCACAATCTTGTGAAATATTTTAATCACACATCTCGATCTAGATGTTCTGTTTCTGTGTATTCGAGGCGGAAAATAGCTAAGCTGCGGCATCCAAATGAAAATAGGAGACAGAAAATTTTTTAACCAAAAAACGTGGAGAAAAAGTGTGGTGTATAGCCCACAAACCTGGACACCCACAATCTTGTGAAATATTGTAATCACACATCTCGATCTAGATATTCTGTTTCTGTGTATTCCAGGCGCCAAGTAGCTAATCTGCAGCCTCGAAATGGAGATAGGAAACAGAAAATTTTAAAACCAAAA
Source organism: Xylota segnis (assembly GCA_963583995.1). Lineage (NCBI taxonomy): Eukaryota > Metazoa > Arthropoda > Insecta > Diptera > Syrphidae > Xylota > Xylota segnis. Next base: position 28,418,756 of record OY757237.1, read on the forward strand.
AATGTGGAGGAAAAGGGTGGTGTATAGCCCACAAACCTGGACACCCACAATCTTGTGAAATATTTTAATCACACATCTCGATCTAGATACTCTGTTTCTGTGTATTCGAGGCGCAAAATAGCTAAGCTGCAGCCTCGAAATGGAAATAGGAGACAGAAAATTTTTCAACCAAAAAATGTGGAGGAAAATGGTGGTGTATAGCCCACAAACCTGGACACCCACAATCTTGTGAAATATTTTAATCACACATCTCGATCTAGATGTTCTGTTTCTGTGTATTCGAGGCGGAAAATAGCTAAGCTGCGGCATCCAAATGAAAATAGGAGACAGAAAATTTTTTAACCAAAAAACGTGGAGAAAAAGTGTGGTGTATAGCCCACAAACCTGGACACCCACAATCTTGTGAAATATTGTAATCACACATCTCGATCTAGATATTCTGTTTCTGTGTATTCCAGGCGCCAAGTAGCTAATCTGCAGCCTCGAAATGGAGATAGGAAACAGAAAATTTTAAAACCAAAAAATGTGGAGGAAAAGGGTGGTGTATAGCCCACAAACCTGGACACCCACAATCTTGTGAAATATTTTAATCACACATCTCGATCTAGATACTCTGTTTCTGTGTATTCGAGGCGCAAAATAGCTAAGCTGCAGCCTCGAAATGGAAATAGGAGACAGAAAATTTTTCAACCAAAAAATGTGGAGAAAAAGGGTGGTGTATAGCCCACAAACCTGGACACCCACAATCTTGTGAAATAGTTTAATCACACACCTCGATCTAGATGTTCTGTTTCTGTGTATTCGAGGCGCCAAGTAGCTAAGCTGCAGCCTCGAAATGGAAATAGGAGACAGAAAATTTTTCAACCAAAAAATGTGGAGGAAAATGGTGGTGTATAGCCCACAAACCTGGACACCCACAATCTTGTGAAATATTTTAATCACACATCTCGATCTAGATGTTCTGTTTCTGTGTATTCGAGGCGGAAAATAGCTAAGCTGCGGCATCCAAATGAAAATAGGAGACAGAAAATTTTTTAACCAAAAAACGTGGAGAAAAAGTGTGGTGTATAGCCCACAAACCTGGACACCCACAATCTTGTGAAATATTGTAATCACACATCTCGATCTAGATGTTCTGTTTCTGTGTATTCGAGGCGCCAAGTAGCTAAGCTGCAGCCTCGAAATGGAAATAGGAGACAGAAAATTTTTCAACCAAAAAATGTGGAGGAAAATGGTGGTGTATAGCCCACAAACCTGGACACCCACAATCTTGTGAAATATTTTAATCACACATCTCGATCTAGATGTTCTGTTTCTGTGTATTCGAGGCGGAAAATAGCTAAGCTGCGGCATCCAAATGAAAATAGGAGACAGAAAATTTTTTAACCAAAAAACGTGGAGAAAAAGTGTGGTGTATAGCCCACAAACCTGGACACCCACAATCTTGTGAAATATTTTAATCACACATCTCGATCTAGATGTTCTGTTTCTGTGTATTCGAGGCGGAAAATAGCTAAGCTGCGGCATCCAAATGAAAATAGGAGACAGAAAATTTTTTAACCAAAAAACGTGGAGAAAAAGTGTGGTGTATAGCCCACAAACCTGGACACCCACAATCTTGTGAAATATTGTAATCACACATCTCGATCTAGATATTCTGTTTCTGTGTATTCGAGGCGCAAAATAACTAAGCTGCAGCCTCGAAATGGAAATAGGAGACAGAAAATTTTTCAACCAAAAAATGTGGAGGAAAATGGTGGTGTATAGCCCACAAACCTGGACACCCACAATCTTGTGAAATATTTTAATCACACATCTCGATCTAGATGTTCTGTTTCTGTGTATTCGAGGCGCAAAATAGCTAAGCTGCGGCATCCAAATGAAAATAGGAGACAGAAAATTTTTTAACCAAAAAACGTTAAGAAAAAGTGTGGTGTATAGCCCACAAACCTGGACACCCACAATCTTGTGAAATATTGTAATCACACATCTCGATCTAGATATTCTGTTTCTGTGTATTCCAGGCGCCAAGTAGCTAATCTGCAGCCTCGAAATGGAGATAGGAAACAGAAAATTTTAAAACCAAAAAATGTGGAGGAAAAGGGTGGTGTATAGCCCACAAACCTGGACACCCACAATCTTGTGAAATATTTGATTCACACATCTCGATCTAGATGTTTTGTATCTGTGTATTGGAGGCACAAAATAGCTAAGCTGCAGCCTCGAAATGGAAATAGGAAACAGAACATTTTTCAACCAAAAAATGTGGAAAATGGTGGTGTATAGCCCACAAACCTGGACACCCACAATCTTGTGAAATAGTTTAATCACACACCTCGATCTAGATGTTCTGTTTCTGTGTATTCGAGGCGCCAAGTAGCTAAGCTGCAGCCTCGAAATGGAAATAGGAGACAGAAAATTTTTCAACCAAAAAATGTGGAGGAAAATGGTGGTGTATAGCCCACAAACCTGGACACCCACAATCTTGTGAAATATTTTAATCACACATCTCGATCTAGATGTTCTGTTTCTGTGTATTCGAGGCGGAAAATAGCTAAGCTGCGGCATCCAAATGAAAATAGGAGACAGAAAATTTTTTAACCAAAAAACGTGGAGAAAAAGTGTGGTGTATAGCCCACAAACCTGGACACCCACAATCTTGTGAAATATTGTAATCACACATCTCGATCTAGATATTCTGTTTCTGTGTATTCCAGGCGCCAAGTAGCTAATCTGCAGCCTCGAAATGGAGATAGGAAACAGAAAATTTTAAAACCAAAAAATGTGGAGGAAAAGGGTGGTGTATAGCCCACAAACCTGGACACCCACAATCTTGTGAAATATTTTAATCACACATCTCGATCTAGATATTCTGTTTCTGTGTATTCGAGGCGCCAAGTAGCTAAGCTGCAGCCTCGAAATGGAGATAGGAAACAGAAAATTTTTCAATCTAAAAATGTGGAGAAGAAGGGTGGTGTATAGCCCACAAACCTGGACACCCACAATCTTGTGAAATATTTTAATAACACACCTCGATCTAGATGTTCTGTTTCTGTGTATTCGAGGCGCCAAGTAGCTAAGCTGCAGCCTCGAAATGGAAATAGGAAACAGAAAAATTTTCAACCAAAAAATGTGGAGAAAAAGGGTGGTGTATAGCCCACAAACCTGGACACCCAAAAGCTTGTGAAATATTTGATTCACACATCTCGATCTAGATATTCTGTTTCTGTGTATTCGAGGCGCAAAATAGCTTCGCTGCAGCTTCAAAATGGAGATAGGAAACAGAAAATTTTCCAACCAAAAAATGTGGAGGAAAAGGGTGGTGTATAGCCCACAAACCTGGACACCCACAATCTTGTGAAATATTTGATTCACACATCTCGATCTAGATATTCTGTTTCTGTGTATTCGAGGCGCCAAGTAGCTAAGCTGCAGCCTCGAAATGGAGATAGGAAACAGAAAATTTTCCAACCAAAAAATGTGGAGGAAAAGGGTGGTGTATAGCCCACAAACCTGGACACCCACAATCTTGTGAAATATTGTAATCACACATCTCGATCTAGATATTCTGTTTCTGTGTATTCGAGGCGCCAAGAAGCTAAGCTGCAGCCTCGAAATGGAAATAGGAAACAGAAAATTTTGCAACCAAAAAATGTGGAGGAAAAGGGTGGTGTATAGCCCACAAACCTGGACACCCACAATCTTGTGAAATATTTGATTCACACATCTCGATCTAGATATTCTGTTTCTGTGTATTCGAGGCGCCAAGTAGCTAAGCTGCAGCCTCGAAATGGAGATAGGAAACAGAAAATTTTCCGACCAAAAAATGTGGAGGAAAAGGGTGGTGTATAGCCCACAAACCTGGACACCCACAATCTTGTGAAATATTTTAATCACACATCTCGATCTAGATATTCTGTTTCTGTGTATTCGAGGCGCCAAGTAGCTAAGCTGCAGCCTCGAAATGGAGATAGGAAACAGAAAATTTTTCAATCTAAAAATGTGGAGAAGAAGGGTGGTGTATAGCCCACAAACCTGGACACCCACAATCTTGTGAAATATTTTAATCACACATCTCGATCTAGATACTCTGTTTCTGTGTATTCGAGGCGCAAAATAGCTAAGCTGCAGCCTCGAAATGGAAATAGGAGACAGAAAATTTTTCAACCAAAAAATGTGGAGGAAAATGGTGGTGTATAGCCCACAAACCTGGACACCCACAATCTTGTGAAATATTTTAATCACACATCTCGATCTAGATGTTCTGTTTCTGTGTATTCGAGGCGGAAAATAGCTAAGCTGCGGCATCCAAATGAAAATAGGAGACAGAAAATTTTTTAACCAAAAAACGTGGAGAAAAAGTGTGGTGTATAGCCCACAAACCTGGACACCCACAATCTTGTGAAATATTGTAATCACACATCTCGATCTAGATATTCTGTTTCTGTGTATTCCAGGCGCCAAGTAGCTAATCTGCAGCCTCGAAATGGAGATAGGAAACAGAAAATTTTAAAACCAAAAAATGTGGAGGAAAAGGGTGGTGTATAGCCCACAAACCTGGACACCCACAATCTTGTGAAATATTTTAATCACACATCTCGATCTAGATACTCTGTTTCTGTGTATTCGAGGCGCAAAATAGCTAAGCTGCAGCCTCGAAATGGAAATAGGAGACAGAAAATTTTTCAACCAAAAAATGTGGAGGAAAATGGTGGTGTATAGCCCACAAACCTGGACACCCACAATCTTGTGAAATATTTTAATCACACATCTCGATCTAGATGTTCTGTTTCTGTGTATTCGAGGCGGAAAATAGCTAAGCTGCGGCATCCAAATGAAAATAGGAGACAGAAAATTTTTTAACCAAAAAACGTGGAGAAAAAGTGTGGTGTATAGCCCACAAACCTGGACACCCACAATCTTGTGAAATATTGTAATCACACATCTCGATCTAGATATTCTGTTTCTGTGTATTCCAGGCGCCAAGTAGCTAATCTGCAGCCTCGAAATGGAGATAGGAAACAGAAAATTTTAAAACCAAAAAATGTGGAGGAAAAGGGTGGTGTATAGCCCACAAACCTGGACACCCACAATCTTGTGAAATATTTTAATCACACATCTCGATCTAGATACTCTGTTTCTGTGTATTCGAGGCGCAAAATAGCTAAGCTGCAGCCTCGAAATGGAAATAGGAGACAGAAAATTTTTCAACCAAAAAATGTGGAGAAAAAGGGTGGTGTATAGCCCACAAACCTGGACACCCACAATCTTGTGAAATAGTTTAATCACACACCTCGATCTAGATGTTCTGTTTCTGTGTATTAGAGGCGCCAAGAAGCTAAGCTGCAGCCTCGAAATGGAAATAGGAAACAGAAAACCAAAAAATGTAGAGGAAAAGATTGGTGTATAGCCCACAAACCTGGACACCCACAATCTTGTGAAATATTTTAATCACACATCTCCATCTAGATACTCTGTTTCTGTGTATTCGAGGCGCAAAATAACTAAGCTGCAGCCTCGAAATGGAAATAGGAGACAGAAAATTTTTCAACCAAAAAATGTGGAGAAAAATGGTGGTGTATAGCCCACAAACCTGGACACCCACAATCTTGTGAAATATTTGATTCACACATCTCGATCTAGATGTTCTGTTTCTGTGTATTCGAGGCGCAAACAAGCTTAGCTACAGCCTCGAAATGGAAATAGGAAACAGAACATTTTTTAACCAAAATATGTGGAGAAAAAGGGTGGTGTATAGCCCACAAACCTGGACACCCACAATCTTGTGAAATATTTTAATCACACATCTCGATCTAGATACTCTGTTTCTGTGTATTCGAGGCGCAAAATAGCTAAGCTGCAGCCTCGAAATGGAAATAGGAAACAGAACATTTTTTAACCAAAATATGTGGAGAAAAAGGGTGGTGTATAGCCCACAAACCTGGACACCCACAATCTTGTGAAATATTTTAATCACACATCTCGATCTAGATATTCTGTTTCTGTGTATTCGAGGCGCCAAGTAGCTAAGCTGCAGCCTCGAAATGGAGATAGGAAACAGAAAATTTTTCAATCTAAAAATGTGGAGAAAAAGGGTGGTGTATAGCCCACAAACCTGGACACCCACAATCTTGTGAAATATTTTAATAACACACCTCGATCTAGATGTTCTGTTTCTGTGTATTCGAGGCGCCAAGTAGCTAAGCTGCAGCCTCGAAATGGAAATAGGAAACAGAAAATTGTTCAACCAAAAAATGTGGAGAAAAAGGGTGGTGTATAGCCCACAAACCTGGACACCCACAATCTTGTGAAATATTTTAATCACACATCTCGATCTAGATACTCTGTTTCTGTGTATTCGATGCGCAAAATAGCTAAGCTGCAGCCTCGAAATGGAAATAGGAGACAGAAAATTTTTCAACCAAAAAATGTGGAGAAAAAGTGTGGTGTATAGCCCACAAACCTGGACACCCACAATCTTGTGAAATATTTTAATCACACATCTCCATCTAGATACTCTGTTTCTGTGTATTCGAGGCGCAAAATAACTAAGCTGCAGCCTCGAAATGGAAATAGGAGACAGAAAATTTTTCAACCAAAAAATGTGGAGGAAAATGGTGGTGTATAGCCCACAAACCTGGACACCCACAATCTTGTGAAATATTTGATTCACACATCTCGATCTAGATGTTTTGTATCTGTGTATTGGAGGCACAAAATAGCTAAGCTGCAGCCTCGAAATGGAAATAGGAAACAGAACATTTTTCAACCAAAAAATGTGGAAAATGGTGGTGTATAGCCCACAAACCTGGACACCCACAATCTTGTGAAATAGTTTAATCACACACCTCGATCTAGATGTTCTGTTTCTGTGTATTCGAGGCGCCAAGTAGCTAAGCTGCAGCCTCGAAATGGAAATAGGAGACAGAAAATTTTTCAACCAAAAAATGTGGAGGAAAATGGTGGTGTATAGCCCACAAACCTGGACACCCACAATCTTGTGAAATATTTGATTCACACATCTCGATCTAGATATTCTGTTTCTGTGTATTCGAGGCGCAAAATAACTAAGCTGCAGCCTCGAAATGGAAATAGGAGACAGAAAATTTTTCAACCAAAAAATGTGGAGGAAAATGGTGGTGTATAGCCCACAAACCTGGACACCCACAATCTTGTGAAATATTTTAATCACACATCTCGATCTAGATGTTCTGTTTCTGTGTATTCGAGGCGCAAAATAGCTAAGCTGCGGCATCCAAATGAAAATAGGAGACAGAAAATTTTTTAACCAAAAAACGTTAAGAAAAAGTGTGGTGTATAGCCCACAAACCTGGACACCCACAATCTTGTGAAATATTGTAATCACACATCTCGATCTAGATATTCTGTTTCTGTGTATTCCAGGCGCCAAGTAGCTAATCTGCAGCCTCGAAATGGAGATAGGAAACAGAAAATTTTAAAACCAAAAAATGTGGAGGAAAAGGGTGGTGTATAGCCCACAAACCTGGACACCCACAATCTTGTGAAATATTTGATTCACACATCTCGATCTAGATGTTTTGTATCTGTGTATTGGAGGCACAAAATAGCTAAGCTGCAGCCTCGAAATGGAAATAGGAAACAGAACATTTTTCAACCAAAAAATGTGGAAAATGGTGGTGTATAGCCCACAAACCTGGACACCCACAATCTTGTGAAATAGTTTAATCACACACCTCGATCTAGATGTTCTGTTTCTGTGTATTCGAGGCGCCAAGTAGCTAAGCTGCAGCCTCGAAATGGAAATAGGAGACAGAAAATTTTTCAACCAAAAAATGTGGAGGAAAATGGTGGTGTATAGCCCACAAACCTGGACACCCACAATCTTGTGAAATATTTTAATCACACATCTCGATCTAGATGTTCTGTTTCTGTGTATTCGAGGCGGAAAATAGCTAAGCTGCGGCATCCAAATGAAAATAGGAGACAGAAAATTTTTTAACCAAAAAACGTGGAGAAAAAGTGTGGTGTATAGCCCACAAACCTGGACACCCACAATCTTGTGAAATATTGTAATCACACATCTCGATCTAGATATTCTGTTTCTGTGTATTCCAGGCGCCAAGTAGCTAATCTGCAGCCTCGAAATGGAGATAGGAAACAGAAAATTTTAAAACCAAAAAATGTGGAGGAAAAGGGTGGTGTATAGCCCACAAACCTGGACACCCACAATCTTGTGAAATATTTGATTCACACATCTCGATCTAGATATTCTGTTTCTGTGTATTCGAGGCGCCAAGTAGCTAAGCTGCAGCCTCGAAATGGAGATAGGAAACAGAAAATTTTTCAATCTAAAAATGTGGAGAAGAAGGGTGGTGTATAGCCCACAAACCTGGACACCCACAATCTTGTGAAATATTTTAATAACACACCTCGATCTAGATGTTCTGTTTCTGTGTATTCGAGGCGCCAAGTAGCTAAGCTGCAGCCTCGAAATGGAAATAGGAAACAGAAAATTTTTCAACCAAAAAATGTGGAGAAAAAGGGTGGTGTATAGCCCACAAACCTGGACACCCAAAAGCTTGTGAAATATTTGATTCACACATCTCGATCTAGATATTCTGTTTCTGTGTATTCGAGGCGCAAAATAGCTTCGCTGCAGCTTCAAAATGGAGATAGGAAACAGAAAATTTTCCAACCAAAAAATGTGGAGGAAAAGGGTGGTGTATAGCCCACAAACCTGGACACCCACAATCTTGTGAAATATTTGATTCACACATCTCGATCTAGATATTCTGTTTCTGTGTATTCGAGGCGCCAAGTAGCTAAGCTGCAGCCTCGAAATGGAGATAGGAAACAGAAAATTTTCCAACCAAAAAATGTGGAGGAAAAGGGTGGTGTATAGCCCACAAACCTGGACACCCACAATCTTGTGAAATATTGTAATCACACATCTCGATCTAGATATTCTGTTTCTGTGTATTCGAGGCGCCAAGAAGCTAAGCTGCAGCCTCGAAATGGAAATAGGAAACAGAAAATTTTGCAACCAAAAAATGTGGAGGAAAAGGGTGGTGTATAGCCCACAAACCTGGACACCCACAATCTTGTGAAATATTTGATTCACACATCTCGATCTAGATATTCTGTTTCTGTGTATTCGAGGCGCCAAGTAGCTAAGCTGCAGCCTCGAAATGGAGATAGGAAACAGAAAATTTTCCAACCAAAAAATGTGGAGGAAAAGGGTGGTGTATAGCCCACAAACCTGGACACCCACAATCTTGTGAAATATTTTAATCACACATCTCGATCTAGATATTCTGTTTCTGTGTATTCGAGGCGCCAAGTAGCTAAGCTGCAGCCTCGAAATGGAAATAGGAAACAGAAAATTTTTCAACCAAAAAATGTGGAGAAAAAGGGTGGTGTATAGCCCACAAACCTTGACACCCACAATCTTGTGAAATATTTTAATAACACACCTCGATCTAGATGTTCTGTTTCTGTGTATTCGAGGCGCCAAGTAGCTAAGCTGCAGCCTCGAAATGGAAATAGGAAACGGAAAATTTTTCAACCAAAAAATGTGGAGAAAAAGGGTGGTGTATAGCCCACAAACCTGGACACCCAAAAGCTTGTGAAATATTTGATTCACACATCTCGATCTAGATATTCTGTTTCTGTGTATTCGAGGCGCAAAATAGCTTCGCTGCAGCTTCAAAATGGAGATAGGAAACAGAAAATTTTCCAACCAAAAAATGTGGAGGAAAAGGGTGGTGTATAGCCCACAAACCTGGACACCCAAAAGCTTGTGAAATATTTGATTCACACATCTCGATCTAGATATTCTGTTTCTGTGTATTCGAGGCGCCAAGTAGCTAAGCTGCAGCCTCGAAATGGAGATAGGAAACAGAAAATTTTTCAATCTAAAAATGTGGAGAAGAAGGGTGGTGTATAGCCCACAAACCTGGACACCCACAATCTTGTGAAATATTTTAATAACACACCTCGATCTAGATGTTCTGTTTCTGTGTATTCGAGGCGCCAAGTAGCTAAGCTGCAGCCTCGAAATGGAAATAGGAAACAGAAAATTTTTCAACCAAAAAATGTGGAGAAAAAGGGTGGTGTATAGCCCACAAACCTGGACACCCAAAAGCTTGTGAAATATTTGATTCACACATCTCGATCTAGATATTCTGTTTCTGTGTATTCGAGGCGCAAAATAGCTTCGCTGCAGCTTCAAAATGGAGATAGGAAACAGAAAATTTTCCAACCAAAAAATGTGGAGGAAAAGGGTGGTGTATAGCCCACAAACCTGGACACCCACAATCTTGTGAAATATTTGATTCACACATCTCGATCTAGATATTCTGTTTCTGTGTATTCGAGGCGCCAAGTAGCTAAGCTGCAGCCTCGAAATGGAGATAGGAAACAGAAAATTTTCCAACCAAAAAATGTGGAGGAAAAGGGTGGTGTATAGCCCACAAACCTGGACACCCACAATCTTCTGAAATATTGTAATCACACATCTCGATCTAGATATTCTGTTTCTGTGTATTCGAGGCGCCAAGAAGCTAAGCTGCAGCCTCGAAATGGAAATAGGAAACAGAAAATTTTGCAACCAAAAAATGTTCAGGAAAAGGGTGGTGTATAGCCCACAAACCTGGACACCCACAATCTTGTGAAATATTTGATTCACACATCTCGATCTAGATATTCTGTTTCTGTGTATTCGAGGCGCCAAGTAGCTAAGCTGCAGCCTCGAAATGGAGATAGGAAACAGAAAATTTTCCAACCAAAAAATGTGGAGGAAAAGGGTGGTGTATAGCCCACAAACCTGGACACCCACAATCTTGTGAAATATTTTAATCACACATCTCGATCTAGATATTCTGTTTCTGTGTATTCGAGGCGCCAAGTAGCTAAGCTGCAGCCTCGAAATGGAGATAGGAAACAGAAAATTTTTCAATCTAAAAATGTGGAGAAGAAGGGTGGTGTATAGCCCACAAACCTGGACACCCACAATCTTGTGAAATATTTTAATAACACACCTCGATCTAGATGTTCTGTTTCTGTGTATTCGAGGCGCCAAGTAGCTAAGCTGCAGCCTCGAAATGGAAATAGGAAACAGAAAATTTTTCAACCAAAAAATGTGGAGAAAAAGGGTGGTGTATAGCCCACAAACCTGGACACCCAAAAGCTTGTGAAATATTTGATTCACACATCTCGATCTAGATATTCTGTTTCTGTGTATTCGAGGCGCAAAATAGCTTCGCTGCAGCTTCAAAATGGAGATAGGAAACAGAAAATTTTCCAACCAAAAAATGTGGAGGAAAAGGGTGGTGTATAGCCCACAAACCTGGACACCCACAATCTTGTGAAATATTGTAATCACACATCTCGATCTAGATATTCTGTTTCTGTGTATTCGAGGCGCCAAGAAGCTAAGCTGCAGCCTCGAAATGGAAATAGGAAACAGAAAATTTTGCAACCAAAAAATGTGGAGGAAAAGGGTGGTGTATAGCCCACAAACCTGGACACCCACAATCTTGTGAAATATTTGATTCACACATCTCGATCTAGATATTCTGTTTCTGTGTATTCGAGGCGCCAAGTAGCTAAGCTGCAGCCTCGAAATGGAGATAGGAAACAGAAAATTTTCCAACCAAAAAATGTGGAGGAAAAGGGTGGTGTATAGCCCACAAACCTGGACACCCACAATCTTGTGAAATATTTTAATCACACATCTCGATCTAGATATTCTGTTTCTGTGTATTCGAGGCGCCAAGTAGCTAAGCTGCAGCCTCGAAATGGAAATAGGAAACAGAAAATTTTTCAACCAAAAAATGTGGAGAAAAAGGGTGGTGTATAGCCCACAAACCTTGACACCCACAATCTTGTGAAATATTTTAATAACACACCTCGATCTAGATGTTCTGTTTCTGTGTATTCGAGGCGCCAAGTAGCTAAGCTGCAGCCTCGAAATGGAAATAGGAAACGGAAAATTTTTCAACCAAAAAATGTGGAGAAAAAGGGTGGTGTATAGCCCACAAACCTGGACACCCAAAAGCTTGTGAAATATTTGATTCACACATCTCGATCTAGATATTCTGTTTCTGTGTATTCGAGGCGCCAAGTAGCTAAGCTGCAGCCTCGAAATGGAAATAGGAAACGGAAAATTTTTCAACCAAAAAATGTGGAGAAAAAGGGTGGTGTATAGCCCACAAACCTTGACACCCACAATCTTGTGAAATATTTTAATAACACACCTCGATCTAGATGTTCTGTTTCTGTGTATTCGAGGCGCCAAGTAGCTAAGCTGCAGCCTCGAAATGGAGATAGGAAACAGAAAATTTTCCAACCAAAAAATGTGGAGGAAAAGGGTGGTGTATAGCCCACAAACCTGGACACCCACAATCTTGTGAAATATTTTAATCACACATCTCGATCTAGATATTCTGTTTCTGTGTATTCGAGGCGCCAAGTAGCTAAGCTGCAGCCTCGAAATGGAGATAGGAAACAGAAAATTTTTCAATCTAAAAATGTGGAGAAGAAGGGTGGTGTATAGCCCACAAACCTGGACACCCACAATCTTGTGAAATATTTTAATCACACATCTCGATCTAGATATTCTGTTTCTGTGTATTCGAGGCGCCAAGTAGCTAAGCTGCAGCCTCGAAATGGAGATAGGAAACAGAAAATTTTCCAACCAAAAAATGTGGAGGAAAAGGGTGGTGTATAGCCCACAAACCTGGACACCCACAATCTTGTGAAATATTTTAATCACACATCTCGATCTAGATATTCTGTTTCTGTGTATTCGAGGCGCCAAGTAGCTTAGCTGCAGCCTCGAAATGGAGATAGGAAACAGAAAATTTTCCAACCAAAAAATGTGGAGGAAAAGGGTGGTGTATAGCCCACAAACCTGGACACCCACAATCTTGTGAAATATTTTAATCACACATCTCGATCTAGATATTCTGTTTCTGTGTATTCGAGGCGCCAAGTAGCTAAGCTGCAGCCTCGAAATGGAGATAGGAAACAGAAAATTTTCCAACCAAAAAATGTGGAGGAAAAGGGTGGTGTATAGCCCACAAACCTGGACACCCACAATCTTGTGAAATATTTTAATCACACATCTCGATCTAGATATTCTGTTTCTGTGTATTCGAGGCGCCAAGTAGCTAAGCTGCAGCCTCGAAATGGAAATAGGAAACAGAAAATTTTCCAACCAAAAAATGTGGAGAAGGAGGGTGGTGTACAACCCACAAACCTGGACACCTACAATCTTGTAAAATATTGTAATCACACATCTCGATCTAGATATTCTGTTTCTGTGTATTCCAGGCGCCAAGTAGCTACGCTGCAGCCTCGAAATGGAGATAGGAAACAGAAAATTTTCCAACCAAAAAATGTGGAGGAAAAGGGTGGTGTATAGCCCACAAACCTGGACACCCACAATCTTGTGAAATATTTTAATCACACATCTCGATCTAGATATTCTGTTTCTGTGTATTCGAGGCGCCAAGTAGCTAAGCTGCAGCCTCGAAATGGAGATAGGAAACAGAAAATTTTCCAACCAAAAAATGTGGAGGAAAAGGGTGGTGTATAGCCCACAAACCTGGACACCCACAATCTTGTGAAATATTTTAATCACACATCTCGATCTAGATATTCTGTTTCTGTGTATTCGAGGCGCCAAGTAGCTTAGCTGCAGCCTCGAAATGGAGATAGGAAACAGAAAATTTTCCAACCAAAAAATGTGGAGGAAAAGGGTGGTGTATAGCCCACAAACCTGGACACCCACAATCTTGTGAAATATTTTAATCACACATCTCGATCTAGATATTCTGTTTCTGTGTATTCGAGGCGCCAAGTAGCTAAGCTGCAGCCTCGAAATGGAGATAGGAAACAGAAAATTTTCCAACCAAAAAATGTGGAGGAAAAGGGTGGTGTATAGCCCACAAACCTGGACACCCACAATCTTGTGAAATATTTTAATAACACACCTCGATCTAGATGTTCTGTTTCTGTGTATTCGAGGCGCCAAGTAGCTAAGCTGCAGCCTCGAAATGGAAATAGGAAACAGAAAATTTTTCAACCAAAAAATGTGGAGAAAAAGGTTGGTGTATAGCCCACAAACCTGGACACCCAAAAGCTTGTGAAATATTTGATTCACACATCTCGATCTAGATATTCTGTTTCTGTGTATTCGAGGCGCAAAATAGCTTCGCTGCAGCTTCAAAATGGAGATAGGAAACAGAAAATTTTCCAACCAAAAAATGTGGAGGAAAAGGGTGATGTATAGCCCACAAACCTGGACACCCACAATCTTGTGAAATATTGTAATCACACATCTCGATCTAGATATTCTGTTTCTGTGTATTCGAGGCGCCAAGAAGCTAAGCTGCAGCCTCGAAATGGAAATAGGAAACAGAAAATTTTCCAACCAAAAAATGTGGAGGAAAAGATTGGTGTATAGCCCACAAACCTGGACACCCACAATCTTGTCAAATATTTTAATCACACATCTCGATCTAGATATTCTGTTTCTGTGTATTCGAGGCGCCAAGTAGCTAAGCTGCAGCCTCGAAATGGAAAGAGGAAACAGAAAATTTTTCAACCAAAAAATGTGGAGAAAAAGGGTGGTGTATAGCCCACAAACCTGGACACCCACAATCTTGTGAAATATTTTAATAACACACTTCGATCTAGATGTTCTGTTTCTGTGTATTCGAGGCGCCGAGTAGCTTCGCTGCAGCTTCAAAATGGAGATAGGAAACAGAAAATTTTCCAACCAAAAAATGTGGAGAAAAAGTGTGGTGTATAGCCCACAAACCTTGACACCCACAATCTTGTCAAATATTTTAATCACACATCTCGATCTAGATATTCTGTTTCTGTGTATTCGAGGCGCCAAGTAGCTAAGCTGCAGCCTCGAAATGGAAATAGGAAACAGAAAATTTTCCAACCAAAAAATGTGGAGGAAAAGATTGGTGTATAGCCCACAAACCTGGACACCCACAATCTTGTCAAATATTTTAATCACACATCTCGATCTAGATATTCTGTTTCTGTGTATTCGAGGCGCCAAGTAGCTAAGCTGCAGCCTCGAAATGGAAATAGGAAACAGAAAATTTTTCAACCAAAAAATGTGGAGAAAAAGGGTGGTGTATAGCCCACAAACCTGGACACCTACAATCTTGTGAAATATTGTAATCACACATCTCGATCTAGATATTCTGTTTCTGTGTATTCGAGGCGCCAAGTAGCTAAGCTGCAGCCTCGAAATGGAAATAGCCCACAAACCTTGACACCCACAATCTTGTCAAATATTTTAATCACACATCTCGATCTAGATATTCTGTTTCTGTGTATTCGAGGCGCCAAGTAGCTAAGCTGCAGCCTCGAAATGGAAATAGGAAACAGAAAATTTTCCAACCAAAAAATGTGGAGGAAAAGATTGGTGTATAGCCCACAAACCTGGACACCCACAATCTTGTCAAATATTTTAATCACACATCTCGATCTAGATATTCTGTTTCTGTGTATTCGAGGCGCCAAGTAGCTAAGCTGCAGCCTCGAAATGGAAATAGGAAACAGAAAATTTTTCAACCAAAAAATGTGGAGAAAAAGGGTGGTGTATAGCCCACAAACCTGGACACCTACAATCTTGTGAAATATTGTAATCACACATCTCGATCTAGATATTCTGTTTCTGTGTATTCGAGGCGCCAAGTAGCTAAGCTGCAGCCTCGAAATGGAAATAGGAAACAGAAAATTTTCCAACCAAAAAATGTGGAGAAGGAGGGTGGTGTACAACCCACAAACCTGGACACCTACAATCTTGTGAAATATTTTAATAACACACCTCGATCTAGATGTTCTGTTTCTGTGTATTCGAGGCGCCAAGTAGCTAAGCTGCAGCCTCGAAATGGAAATAGGAAACGGAAAATTTTTCAACCAAAAAATGTGGAGAAGGAGGGTGGTGTACAAACCACAAACCTGGACACCTACAATCTTGTGAAATATTTTAATCACACATCTCGATCTAGATATTCTGTTTCTGTGTATTCGAGGCGCCAAGTAGCTAAGCTGCAGCCTCGAAATGGAGATAGGAAACAGAAAATTTTCCAACCAAAAAATGTGGAGGAAAAGGGTGGTGTATAGCCCACAAACCTGGACACCCACAATCTTGTGAAATATTTTAATCACACATCTCGATCTAGATATTCTGTTTCTGTGTATTCGAGGCGCCAAGTAGCTAAGCTGCAGCCTCGAAATGGAGATAGGAAACAGAAAATTTTCCAACCAAAAAATGTGGAGGAAAAGGGTGGTGTATAGCCCACAAACCTGGACACCCACAATCTTGTGAAATATTTTAATCACACATCTCGATCTAGATATTCTGTTTCTGTGTATTCGAGGCGCCAAGTAGCTAAGCTGCAGCCTCGAAATGGAAATAGGAAACGGAAAATTTTTCAACCAAAAAATGTGGAGAAGGAGGGTGGTGTACAACCCACAAACCTGGACACCTACAATCTTGTGAAATATTTTAATAACACACCTCGATCTAGATATTCTGTTTCTGTGTATTCGAGGCGCCAAGTAGCTAAGCTGCAGCCTCGAAATGGAAATAAGAAACAGAAATTTTTTCAACCAAAAAATGTGGAGGAAAAGGGTGGTGTATAGCCCACAAACCTGGACACCCACAATCTTGTGAAATATTTTAATCACACATCTCGATCTAGATATTCTGTTTCTGTGTATTCGAGGCGCCAAGTAGCTACGCTGCAGCCTCGAAATGGAGATAGGAAACAGAAAATTTTCCAACCAAAAAATGTGGAGGAAAAGGGTGGTGTATAGCCCACAAACCTGGACACCCACAATCTTGTGAAATATTTTAATCACACATCTCGATCTAGATATTCTGTTTCTGTGTATTCGAGGCGCCAAGTAGCTAAGCTGCAGCCTCGAAATGGAAATAGGAAACAGAAAATTTTCCAACCAAAAAATGTGGAGAAGGATGGTGGTGTACAACCCACAAACCTGGACACCTACAATCTTGTGAAATATTTTAATAACACACCTCGATCTAGATGTTCTGTTTCTGTGTATTCGAGGCGCCAAGTAGCTAAGCTGCAGCCTCGAAATGGAGATAGGAAACAGAAAATTTTTCAACCAAAAAATGTGGAGAAGGAGGGTGGTGTACAACCCACAAACCTGGACACCTACAATCTTGTGAAATATTGTAATCACACATCTCGATCTAGATATTCTGTTTCTGTGTATTCCAGGCGCCAAGTAGCTAAGCTGCAGCCTCGAAATGGAGATAGGAAACAGAAAATTTTCCAACCAAAAAATGTGGAGGAAAAGGGTGGTGTATAGCCCACAAACCTGGACACCCACAATCTTGTGAAATATTTTAATCACACATCTCGATCTAGATGTTCTGTTTCTGTGTATTCGAGGCGCAAAATAGCTAAGCTGCAGCATCCAAATGAAAATAGGAAACAGAAAATTTTTTAACCAAAAAACGTGGAGAAAAAGTGTGGTGTATAGCCCACAAACCTGGACACCCACAATCTTGTGAAATATTTTAATCACACATCTCGATCTAGATATTCTGTTTCTGTGTATTCGAGGCGCCAAGTAGCTAAGCTGCAGCCTCGAAATGGAGATAGGAAACAGAAAATTTTCCAACCAAAAAATGTGGAGGAAAAGGGTGGTGTATAGCCCACAAACCTGGACACCCACAATCTTGTGAAATATTTTAATCACACATCTCGATCTAGATATTCTGTTTCTGTGTATTCGAGGCGCCAAGTAGCTAAGCTGCAGCCTCGAAATGGAGATAGGAAACAGAAAATTTTCCAACCAAAAAATGTGGAGGAAAAGGGTGGTGTATAGCCCACAAACCTGGACACCCACAATCTTGTGAAATATTTTAATCACACACCTCGATCTAGATACTCTGTTTCTGTGTATTCGAGGCGCAAAATAGCTAAGCTGCAGCCTCGAAATGGAAATAGGAAACAGAACATTTTTTAACCAAAATATGTGGAGAAAAAGGGTGGTGTATAGCCCACAAACCTGGACACCCACAATCTTGTGAAATATTTTAATCACACATCTCGATCTAGATATTCTGTTTCTGTGTATTCGAGGCGCCAAGTAGCTAAGCTGCAGCCTCGAAATGGAGATATTAAACAGAAAATTTTTCAATCTAAAAATGTGGAGAAAAAGGGTGGTGTATAGCCCACAAACCTGGACACCCACAATCTTGTGAAATATTTTAATAACACACCTCGATCTAGATGTTCTGTTTCTGTGTATTCGAGGCGCCAAGTAGCTAAGCTGCAGCCTCGAAATGGAAATAGGAAACAGAAAATTGTTCAACCAAAAAATGTGGAGAAAAAGGGTGGTGTATAGCCCACAAACCTGGACACCCACAATCTTGTGAAATATTTTAATCACACATCTCGATGTAGATACTCTGTTTCTGTGTATTCGAGGCGCAAAATAGCTAAGCTGCAGCCTCGAAATGGAAATAGGAGACAGAAAATTTTTCAACCAAAAAATGTGGAGGAAAATGGTGGTGTATAGCCCACAAACCTGGACACCCACAATCTTGTGAAATATTTTAATCACACATCTCGATCTAGATGTTTTGTTTCTGTGTATTCGAGGCGCAAAATAGCTAAGCTGCGGCATCCAAATGAAAATAGGAGACAGAAAATTTTTTAACCAAAAAACGTGGAGAAAAAGTGTGGTGTATAGCCCACAAACCTGGACACCCACAATGTTGTGAAATATTTTAATCACACATCTCGATCTAGATATTCTGTTTCTGTGTATTCGAGGCGCAAAATAGCTAAGCTGCAGCTTCGAAATGGAGATATTAAACAGGAGATTTTTCAACCAAAAAATGTATAGAAGGAGGGTGGTGTATAGCCCATAAACCTGGACACCCACAATCTTGTGAAATATTTGATTCACACATCTCGATCTAGATATTCTGTTTCTGTGTATTCGAGGCGCAAAATAGCTAAGCTGCAGCCTCGAAATGGAGATAAGAAACGGAAAAATTCAACCAAAAAATGTGGAGAAAAAGGGTGGTGTATAGCCCACAAACCTGGACACCCACAATCTTGTGAAATATTTGATTCACACATCTCGATCTAGATATTCTGTTTCTGTGTATTCGAGGCGCCAAGTAGCTAAGCTGCAGCCTCGAAATGGAAATAGGAAACAGAAAATTTTTCAACCAAAAAATGTGGAGAAAAAGGGTGGTGTATAGCCCACAAACCTGGACACCTACAATCTTGTGAAATGTTGTAATCACACATCTCGATCTAGATATTCTGTTTCTGTGTATTCGAGGCGCCAAGTAGCTAAGCTGCAGCCTCGAAATGGAAATAGGAAACGGAAAATTTTTCAACCAAAAAATGTGGAGAAGGAGGGTGTTGTACAACCCACAAACCTGGACACCTACAATCTTGTGAAATATTGTAATCACACATCTCGATCTAGATATTCTGTTTCTGTGTATTCGAGGCGCCAAGTAGCTAAGCTGCAGCCTCGAAATGGAGATAGGAAACAGAAAATTTTCCAACCAAAAAATGTGGAGGAAAAGGGTGGTGTATAGCCCACAAACCTGGACACCCACAATCTTGTGAAATATTTTAATAACACACCTCGATCTAGATGTTCTGTTTCTGTGTATTCGAGGCGCCAAGTAGCTAAGCTGCAGCCTCGAAATGGAAATAGGAAACAGAAAATTTTCCAACCAAAAAATGTGGAGAAGGAGGGTGGTGTACAACCCACAAACCTGGACACCTACAATCTTGTGAAATATTGTAATCACACATCTCGATCTAGATATTCTGTTTCTGTGTATTCGAGGCGCCAAGTAGCTAAGCTGCAGCCTCGAAATGGAGATAGGAAACAGAAAATTTTCCAACCAAAAAATGTGGAGGAAAAGGGTGGTGTATAGCCCACAAACCTGGACACCCACAATCTTGTGAAATATTTTAATCACACATCTCGATCTAGATATTCTGTTTCTGTGTATTCGAGGCGCCAAGTAGCTAAGCTGCAGCCTCGAAATGGAAATAGGAAAAAGAAAATTTTTCAACCAAAAAATTTGGAGAAAAAGGGTGGTGTATAGCCCACAAACCTGGACACCCACAATCTTGTGAAATATTTTAATAACACACCTCGATCTAGATGTTCTGTTTCTGTGTATTCGAGGCGCCAAGTAGCTAAGCTGCAGCCTCGAAATGGAAATAGGAAACAGAAAATTTTCCAACCAAAAAATGTGGAGAAGGAGGGTGGTGTACAACCCACAAACCTGGACACCTACAATCTTGTGAAATATTGTAATCACACATCTCGATCTAGATATTCTGTTTCTGTGTATTCGAGGCGCCAAGTAGCTAAGCTGCAGCCTCGAAATGGAGATAGGAAACAGAAAATTTTCCAACCAAAAAATGTGGAGGAAAAGGGTGGTGTATAGCCCACAAACCTGGACACCCACAATCTTGTGAAATATTTTAATCACACATCTCGATCTAGATGTTCTGTTTCTGTGTATTCGAGGCGCAAAATAGCTAAGCTGCAGCTTCGAAATGGAGATATTAAACAGGAGATTTTTCAACCAAAAAATGTGGAGAAGGAGGGTGGTGTATAGCCCATAAACCTGGACACCCACAATCTTGTGAAATATTTGATTCACACATCTCGATCTAGATATTCTGTTTCTGTGTATTCGAGGCGCAAAATAGCTAAGCTGCAGCCTAGAAATGGAGATAAGAAACGGAAAAATTCAACCAAAAAATGTGGAGAAAGAGGGTGGTGTATAGCCCACAAACCTGGACACCCACAATATTGTGAAATTTTTGATTCACACATCTCGATCTAGATATTCTGTTTCTGTGTATTCGAGGCGCAAAATAGCTAAGCTGCAGCCTCGAAATGGAGATAAGAAACGGAAAAATTCAACCAAAAAATGTGGAGAAAGAGGGTGGTGTATAGCCCACAAACCTGGACACCCACAATCTTGTGAAATATTTGATTCACACATCTCGATCTAGATATTCTGTTTCTGTATATTCGAGGCACAAAATAGCTTAGTTGCAGCCTCGAAATGGAGATAGTAAACAGAAAATTTTTCAACCAAAAAAAGTGGAGAAAAAGTGTGGTGTATAGCCCAAAAACCTTGACACCCACAATCTTGTGAAATATTTGATTCACACATCTCGATCTAGATATTCTGTTTCTGTGTATTCGAGGCGCAAAATGGCTAAGCTGCAGCCTCGAAATGGAGATAAGAAACGGAAAAATTCAACCAAAAAATGTGGAGAAAGAGGGTGGTGTATAGCCCACAAACCTGGACACCCACAATCTTGTGAAATATTTGATTCACACATCTCGATCTAGATATTCTGTTTCTGTGTATTCGAGGCGCAAAATAGCTAAGCTGCAGCCTCGAGATGGAGATAAGAAACTGAAAAATTCAACCAAAAAATGTGGAGAAAGAGGGTGGTGTATAGCCCACAAACCTGGACACCCACAATCTTGTGAAATATTTTAATCACACATCTCGATCTAGATGTTCTGTTTCTGTATATTCGAGGCACAAAATAGCTTAGTTGCAGCCTCGAAATGGAGATAGTAAACAGAAAATTTTTCAACCAAAAAAAGTGGAGAAAAAGTGTGGTGTATAGCCCACAAACCTTGACACCCACAATCTTGTGAAATATTTGATTCACACATCTCGATCTAGATATTCTGTTTCTGTGTATTCGAGGCGCAAAATAGCTAAGCTGCAGCCTCGAAATGGAGATAGTAAACAGAAAATTTTTCAACCAAAAAAAGTGGAGAAAAAGTGTGGTGTATAGCCCACAAACCTTGACACCCACAATCTTGTGAAATATTTGATTCACACATCTCGATCTAGATATTCTGTTTCTGTGTATTCGAGGCGCAAAATAGCTAAGCTGCAGCCTCGAGATGGAGATAAGAAACTGAAAAATTCAACCAAAAAATGTGGAGAAAGAGGGTGGTGTATAGCCCACAAACCTGGACACCCACAATCTTGTGAAATATTTGATTCACACATCTCGATCTAGATATTCTGTTTCTGTGTATTCGAGGCGCAAAATAGCTAAGCTGCAGCCTCGAGATGGAGATAAGAAACTGAAAAATTCAACCAAAAAATGTGGAGAAAGAGGGTGGTGTATAGCCCACAAACCTGGACACCCACAATCTTGTGAAATATTTTAATCACACATCTCGATCTAGATGTTCTGTTTCTGTATATTCGAGGCACAAAATAGCTTAGTTGCAGCCTCGAAATGGAGATAGTAAACAGAAAATTTTTCAACCAAAAAAAGTGGAGAAAAAGTGTGGTGTATAGCCCAAAAACCTTGACACCCACAATCTTGTGAAATATTTGATTCACACATCTCGATCTAGATATTCTGTTTCTGTGTATTCGAGGCGCCAAGAAGCTAAGCTGCAGCCTCGAAATGGAGATAAGAAACGGAAATATTCAACCAAAAAATGTGGAGAAAGAGGGTGGTGTATAGCCCACAAACCTGGACACCCACAATCTTGTGAAATATTTGATTCACACATCTCGATCTAGATATTCTGTTTCTGTGTATTCGAGGCGCAAAATAGCTAAGCTGCAGCCTCGAGATGGAGATAAGAAACTGAAAAATTCAACCAAAAAATGTGGAGAAAGAGGGTGGTGTATAGCCCACAAACCTGGACACCCACAATCTTGTGAAATATTTGATTCACACATCTCGATCTAGATATTCTGTTTCTGTGTATTCGAGGCGCAAAATAGCTAAGCTGCAGCCTCGAAATGGAGATAAGAAACGGAAAATTTTTCAACCCAAAAATGTGGAGATATAGGGTGGTGTATAGCCCACAAACCTAGACACCCACAATCCCAAACAGATTTGTCTTTGAGGAAGAGTCCAGAGTAGATCTGCTGCAGTAAACAGCGCTTCGAACATGAGGAAAGAATCGGAGATACACCAACTCCCGAGAATATTGTGAACCATATGTTGACATGGAGCAACAAAGTTGCTTCTTGACTTGCTCGTGTTTCAATCCAATTCCAATCTCAGCAAGAGGACTAATTTCATCCTTGATTTACATCCTGTTCATTTAAATGGCTGTTGTTGGGAATAAACCCTTCTTTGGGAAGCAAGTGAACTTGATAGCTTCGATTGATAGTAACTCTAACGTTCTTAAAATATGACTTCGGCAACTAAAAACACCCTTGCAGTCCTTAAAGTAATGAATTCTAAATAATTCATTTTATTTCTGTTTATTTGCGTCAAATTCGAAAGCAAATTGTGTTCAATACTTCTTCTTCGTGATTTGCGAAGAGATATGCCTCCTTTTTGATTCTCATAGCTTCAAATTGCTTGCATATTTCACTAGCATTTGCACTTCCATTTCTACTCAAATCAAATTATTAAACGTGAACATCTTTTCCTTTGAGAACTATTTTTATGGCACATGGTTCCGCTCCATGTTACTCCATATCCTTGCACATCCTTTCCATGGAACAATTAATTCCACGCAGTAAGGGTACGACCAGAAGTAGTCCCATAAAACGAAGTCATTTACGGTGCCGTAAAAACTATTTCCCTTGATTATCCGGATGTGCTTGCATGATTTCGAGTTGCAATTATCTCGAACGGAAAGCCAATGATTACGAAGGCACTGTGACAAAGCCTCCCTTCAGAAATCACGACAGTTTTATGGTTCCTTCAGGGAACTTTTAGTTGGCTGGTCAACGAACCAGCAATTTGATGGATTATTCAGTGCTTGTTTGCATGACACCCATAATCACACATATGACACATGATGTTTGCATGCCATTAATGCAAATGAATTGTGATTCGTATCACTTGTCGTGCAATCGCAATTAGTGTCCTGTGTCTACATTTAAAAAAATTTAAATTGCGTCGCAGAGCAGTATATTCTATTCGAACAAGAGCTGGATTATAAGGCATTATCCTTGGATTTTGGTTTGCGGACCTTTGCATCAATTTAAGTGCCAAAGTACTGGTTAATCCTTTGTTACCAGACTCCTTCACATTTATAGTTTGTGAGGGATTACACCATCCTTTCGACGAATCCAAACTGCAGTTGGATTGACTATGAGTTATGGAACTAGAATTATTCATTGTGTTGCTGATGGTTATTCCATAGATGATTGCAGTATTGCGTGCTGGTCATGTGAATCGTGCAACTATATGTGCATGCTGTTGGCCTTTATCAGTGGTGTTAACTCAACGAACACACATGCAACGCCTTTGTATTTAAATCAGACGCTACAAAATCGATTCAAACCAAAGAGTAGCAGCAGCGGTGATTATGCGGTTTTGATTTATTGTCATAATAACTCTCCGGGAGGCCCTTGTTTTGATATACAGATTCGGTGATTGATGATTTTCAGTTTGCTGCTGTTGTTGTTGTTAAGAATTTATTCAAATGTCTGCTCAGTACAAAAGACCCGAAAACAGCTCTCCTCGGACTGTTTGGATTTATACGAATCCATCATTCCATATTTATTATTCACATCAACAAAGTAAACCGAAGGAGTGGAAGGAAACTAATCAGGGCAGTCTATGCAATTCACTTAATATTCCATTTATATGCTAAAAACGAGAAGAAAAAAAAGTTCAGGCTTTTCAGGGATTTGGGAGCAACCAGCCAAAGAAAAAAAGGTTTATTATCTCTGAGAAAAAAAAACTCTCTCCAGATTTAGGTCTCAAGTGTGCATTGAACTCGAGAGAGTATCTGGATTTGATTAAAATCCAATGGAGGATAAATTTGGTCAGCTTTCTTTAAAATTTTATTATTTGTTCGGAAATTTTTGGGTATCTCAATCAAGTTTGAATAGCAGCAGATACATTTGTAAATACTCAAGAAGCATGCCCATGAAATGAACAACGATGACAACCACAGATATCTTTATGTTCTTGGAACTGAGACTCATCTTGCGGTAGGTCGTCGGCGTTATTGTTCCTTTTACCGAAATACCTAAAAGCAATGAATTATGGGGCTTTGCATATTTTCATCACAAGTGATTTGGTTTTCTTGGAATAATTTTGAAAATTAATAGATTTGGCCGGAAACGTGGGAGATTTTATGTAAAGCGCGAGAGGTTACAAGCCGTTTTAAATGCCAAATTTAATGATAATCACTCTTAGGATGGATATCCGCTGGAAAATGGGATATGAGAAGTTGGGGATGTCTTTTATTTTTGGTTTTAAATTGCCTAAGATATGGAGGGAGGGATATTTGAAGGTCGAAGTTTAAAGCTTTTTGAGGAAGGTTCTGCCGTTCGCGAGGGATTTGATACTATCAAGGGTATGGTGGTGGGAGAACTAGTAAAACACAATGGAAACCGAAGTTGATCTTTAAATAAACTTATGTCAACAAAGAAGCTTCTGAAATCACGAAAATAGTGAAAGAAAGAGTTTTAAAATAAAAAAAGGTGACTACATTCGGGGAGACTCTGCTTCTAAACCATGGAACTCCTATTTAGGACACACTTTTCTTCACAACTCTGAAAAGAAAAGTCTGCAGAAGTCACCTCTCGATCTAATCAGATTATAGATGTAAGGAAGTTAGACTGTTTTATTGCCTTGTTCGCCCCCTACGAAACACCCGGCCCTGA
This sequence comes from Xylota segnis, assembly GCA_963583995.1. Classification (NCBI taxonomy): domain Eukaryota; kingdom Metazoa; phylum Arthropoda; class Insecta; order Diptera; family Syrphidae; genus Xylota; species Xylota segnis. Next base: position 28,444,440 of record OY757237.1, read on the forward strand.
TGATACCCTCTCCATGATGTTTCAAAGGAACAAGGAGTACACAAGTGCGTGGCTAGCAAATATCTTTCGTGGAAGCCATAATTGGGGATATATTGCTCGGGCCTGACGAGAAGATAAAGGGATTTTTATACCCAAAGCGGCTCCTCACACAGTAGCCTAAAAGAGTTAAAGCTGCTCAGCCTTACCTCGTCCTACTCAAGACATTTGAAAGATTATTAAACCTAGACATTAGCTTCAGACTCAGTCCTAGCGATATGTACCCAACCCTGTCGATGAGACAGCCCTGCGTGAGGTGGTAACACGGATTGAAAACCATGAAGAATTTAAGTTAGCGGTTTTCGATAAGACTAGCAGCATTGGACTAACAAAACATTGACCTTAGACTGGGTTATATGCGTGCTCAAGACGAGACATATCAAATCAGAACTAGGTGACTGCCAAGGTCGTGCAATGACCTCTAGAAGCATCCCTTAAGGTGGGATCTTATCACCTCTCACCATTCTGTGAACAGAATCTTAAAGAAATTAGAACGCCGTGGAGGCAAAGTTGTTGCGTAGTGGATGGTGATAGGAAAGTTCATACCAACCATTACCAATGTACTCCAATCCGATCTTAATACCCCACACAAGTGGACGATAGAATGTGGATTAAACGTTAACCCAGAGGTGATCCTCTTGACAAATAGGAGCACAAGCCCCTAGATCGGCCCCGTGCGACTCAGCCGTATACCCCTCCAAATCTCAAATAAGGCGAGATACCTAGCCTATACACTGGACCCTAAGCTGGCTTGGAAAGAGAACACAACAGTAAGGATAAAGGAAGCACCCATAGCCTTCGGCACATGCAGTAAAATCTTTGGCAAAAATGGGGGTCCAAGCCAGCCATCATCCACTAGATGTACAATGCCATTGTTAGACCCATTCTATCCAATGAGCGCCTAGTCTGGTGGGAGGATCACGTACCTCCGAGCACTGATCAAAATACAAAGACTAGCATGTATTGGGACTACTAGCGCTATAAGAACAAAACCGATCGTAGTCCTTGAACCCATACTTGCACTAACCCTGCAAGTCTAAAAGACTGCGAGGAGTGCCCTAGGCTTGAAGCAATCTAACCTGTAGAAAAAGGGCAACTCGGTTCATCATACCATTTCCAGATGGAGACACTTGTGGACAGAGATAGATTGTATAACAGAAGAGGATGCAAGCGGCATTCAAGGGAACAAACTGGCGAACAAATTAACAGAAAGGGGACTGAAAAGGACATGACACTATTCGTCGGCTGTGGTTTTTCGGCTCCAGCTCTTGTTCAACGCAATTTAGAGAAAATTTTAATGAAACTGGCTAACGAGAGCAAGTCACAGAAAACTGTGATATGGCCAAAACAGATTCAAACTAGCACTCTTCACGGGGATCCTTACCGGGCACAAGCTCATGGTGGTCCAGCATAGTCGAATGCGAATAGAAGTAGATGACCTCTGCCGAGACTATGGCGACACGAATGCAGTAGAGTACACTTTTCACTTCCTTTGCGAATACTCAAGGCCTTCGGTAAATACCAATTTGAAGACTGGGGCGGCCTGTCAGGAAAGCCACCGTCAATCGGCCTGAAATTTATAACAATTTCGTCGTGGTTCAGGGAGGCCATGTACCTACTCCAAAGCTAATTACGAACCTTTGTGTTTTTTTCCAGCTAGTCAGGTAGTCAAATTCAAAGTTGGAAGCTGTGACCTTAGGAAAAACACTAGTTCCACGGTAGATACAACTCTGGTTCGAATCGGCAACAAAAGATCGAATTTCAATATATTTCAAGGCTTGATCCACATGCGCGGAATCAACGAAAGCCGGGAGCTGGTTAAGTAAGTAATTGGCTTACATTCTGCTGTATTTGTTACAAATAATGTCCCTACTAGCTAGACCTTATGAATCGTAATCATTTCATATATGTCATCAACGGTCACCATTAAAAGATGGCCACCGCAAGTACGTGTCCACTAATTTCGTTGATGCGACTGAATCAGTACTTCATCGACCAATAGCCACAGGGCCGCTCCACGCGTATTAATATTGTCATGCAATCACGTAGAAATATATAAAAATGGCCAACACAGGGCCTGCAAAATCCAATTAACTGCTCGGCACAAGCCTACCCACAGACATAGAACCAATAAGCAATTTAACTATAATTAATTTCTATCCCAAACTAATAAAGGACGCCAATATGGATGGACCGCAGATAACTTAATTAAATGTCCACTTTTTTATGTCACTTCCCCATGGGTCTCAGGGCACAAATCCAATAAAGGATTTTATTAAATATTTTTCGTTTGCTTCCTTAAATCAGTGGGCGCCGTGGCTCAGTGGTTAGTGCGTTGGACTACGGAGCAAGGGGTTCGAGATCGAATCCCAGTCGGGGAACACCTAAAAAAGTTTTTCACGGCCCCACCTCTCGCGAGCGTCTGACAAACATCCGAGAGTACAACTGTCTCGAGAAAGCTTCTCAAATAACAAATTGCCCTTCGGACACGGCATTAAACAGTAGGCCCCTTCCATTCGTGTAAAGAATGTAACACGCACAACACGAATGGTTGTGAGAAGCTAGGCCCTGGGTCCCATCGACCTGTAGCGCCAAGTATTTATTTATTTTTTTTTCCTTAAATCAGTCAATTCCATCCCACCACTCGTAGCCGTGATTGCGACTTAAATCGGAAACGTTTCCTTACAAAACTCAAATCTAAACAGTTCCATGGAACTACTATCCATTAAGTCGACTAAGTGTGCTAATTTAAATGAAACAAAACAAAGTGTGGAAGGACCCAACTCCAGAACATTTTAATTAAAATGCAAATGCAAATGAAAACATCCAACGTACTCATGTCGAATGGGTGAGAAATGTATCTAGCACTCACCTAAACTCAAGTCATAAGCACAAATGTAATCGGATGTTGTAAATTGATATGTTAACGCTGTCTTGCCGACTCCGGAAGCCCCAAGCATTGCGATTTTATAGGCGGGAATCTGACCCTTTCCTTGTGTATCACGTTTATCCTGTTCTAGGATTATATCACCGGATGTTCTCGAAGCATTGCTATAATTAAATACCAAGACGTGCAAATAGACACAGAAACGAGAAATGAATTAAATTAATTACATATAGTTCAGGATGAGATAGAACCAATCCAACCCAACCACCTACCTGTTGTTGCGATCCTTGCCACTATTTGAAGTGCCCGTCGATGTGACCGAATTAATGGAACGTGATCTTCGGCTTCTGTGTGAAATAAAATGTATTTTCTTGTTTATTTTACATGGTCTGTGTATTTTTAGACATACCTAAGGGAATCTCCTAAATTGCAAACGCCATGTGAAGTGATGCTAAAGCTCCGCAGGCGATAATATTCCAAATCCAAGTCGGCACAGTGTATTGCGGCACGTCTGGTGTCGGCGAGACGTGGCTGAAAAACGAGGCGTATTTATTTTTACGAGGTCTATTAAAATACAATGAATTTTATATAGACAGCTGGAGGAGGATCTAATCGATTTGGATAATTTGATTTAATGCCCCAATGCGGGGGTTTTGGTTCGCTCTCAATGGAGTAATTAAACGAAATATATACCTACGCGATGGATGGAATTCAACATCCATCGGATTTTCAAACAGAAAATAAACTAATTGTGGGTTGCAGGTGCAAAATGTAAAGGAAAGGTCAACGTAAAGGCGTGAAGAGCAAAGCTTTGATGAAGGGTCAAAGGCGAATGTCATTTTTTTTCGAGGGACCACAGAGAGATGTGTGGTCAGTTGGATGTGGTTGTGGATAAACTAGCTCTTTCAAAAGTTACCACATTCGTTATAGAGTTACAGTAGTTGTAGCCACTTTTTAAACAGGAAGAGGTAGTGGTGAATCGAAGGCAGGTGGTTGTTTTAGAGCCTTTTTTGGGATACTTTCTAACAAATGCGTGAATATTTTTTGTTGTGGCTGCCAATAAAGAGTTGGCCAATGGGTGTTTCCTTATTAAAAACTACAGCCTATCTTAAAACTCTCTGCAGTACCGAGACTATTCGGACTATTAGTTGCGCAAACACTCAATTTCTTGGTCAAAGAATCGATAACGATAAAGGAGCATTAAAAATCATGGAAACCAGAACACAGGTCGATGTTCTTAACACAGATTTTGTTGTGAACTATGACTCCCACTGCGTCCCATGAAACCACCCTCAGGCTCTGCCCGCTGAACATTACAAAAAAGTAGCAGCACACAAGACTACTACATCATACATAGCATCATTACCAGGTGAATACGTGCTCCGATTATCTGCCCACTTATTCAGACCTCAACTCAAAGTTGCACTCCAAAGAAAGCTGGACAAATGGTGAGATTATCTGGCACTGGCTCAGGAATATCCTCAGAGGAACCACCAATTTCTCCGTCCATGTTCCAAACCGAAATATATTGTATCAGGCCTGCATGAGCCTATCTACTTTCAACAATAACAAGCATATTGACATCTATATCGACACCAAAGCCACCACTGCCATCACAACCAATTCAAAACGGGTCATGAGATTTTGAGAGGAGCTTAAATACCTTAGATCTAGGCACCGAGTCAAGATATCGTAGATTTCGGAACATATGGGCTTGAAAGGAAATAAATGGGCAGAAGAGTTAGCTAGAACAGCGACGGAATCAAACGATATTCCAACTATTTATTAGGTCCAACCAACCTCCTCCATACCAAAATATCATCGGACTTACGCAACATGGCCATCGCTAGGTGCAGTGTACTTCCTTGTGCCGTGTCTCGAGGCTACTTTTGGGCCAATATAAGGATACAAGGACTAAAGAACTTCTATCACTTAATAGAACACAGTTGACCTTTCTTATAGGACACAACCCAATGGCGGCCAACCACAGAAGAATGTGGATCAGCATCACCGATCTATGCAGAGGCTGCAACGACATACAGGTAGACATATCATACTTCCTCTGCGAATGCTTAAGTTTTATCAGAACCAGATACTAAGCCTAGACTGTGCTACTTTAACCTTCCTATGTACCTAAGACGCTCGACAGGGTTCCCCATGACCTATGTGTTACTCCATAAACTTAAAAAGCTGAGCCCTTATTTATCCAACCGTAAACAAGTTGTCGAAACAAATGGCCTTCCACAGGATAGTCGTTTAGGCCCGGTTCTGTTCATTTTTTAAACTGTTCCGGATTGTCTGATGTCTACATTCAATATCTTCAATCCACAGGAGTAAATGCAAACTCCCAGAGTTCATCGTAATTTTGTGCATTGAAGGTGTAAGTTTAGTTCTACGTACTCGTTAAAATTTCTAATGAAGAGTAGGAGACTATTGGCACCTATATCTGTAAAATCACTTAGATCAAAGAAGGAAGAATCCTTCTAAGTGAAGCATTAGGGAATCGTTTCCTCCTCTTCATTATCCATGTTTCTTCTTCAAAAACATTCGCAAAAACACCTAGCCTTGCCGTGTGCTTGCCTATAAGACAATGTCCGGTTATGACACCTAATGTATTGCCTAAGTGTTCTCTATTGAGAGAATCCTGGATCCTTGATCTACCTGTCCACCTAAGGTTTGTACTCTCGATGGAATTTGTTTTATTATTTAATTTGTATGTTGCGATTGGTATCCCTGAGTTGTCCTTGTCTAGCTATATGGAAGAGTTGTTTCAAATCTGACAAGTACATCGGTCTTACACTTCCCTGGAATGTCACTATGCTCCGGCACCCAACACAAGTGAATGTTGAACTGCTCCGCCATGTTCGTAGGAGACGAACGACAGCTTAGTGCTACTATAGCAGTGATATACTTAGCTCGATTCCAAGGATTTGATAGTGGCTTGGGTATCAGAAAAGATGGGGACATTCTAAGCAAATATCACGTTTTCCTTAAACCAACGTAAGACTTCTTTAATTTACATTATTTCCATCTGGAACAGGCTACAGTGATTTTAAAGACCGAAGGAAATCCTAAGATCAAAACTGTCAGGGATACACCACCCCAACACCATCATTAGTTTCTGAGCCACCAGTATAGAAGTGACAATTGACTCCTTCCAGGGTGATCTGGAGGAGATGGTGACAATATAATATTTACCAAAGGAAATAGGCTGATGTATTCCGAAATTTTTGAAGGGATTTCGAGTTTGGTCAGAATAGAGGCATGACCATTGACCATTGTAGAGAAGCTTCAAGGCGATCGCCTGCACTAGCTGACATTTGCTTGCTAAATATGTCCTAATTGCTAATATATTGAAATTGTTGAACAGACCATTTTTGTCCAGGAAGGCAACCATTGTGTACTCCTTATGAAACAAGGAATATTCAATGTTATACACTAGGAAATGTGGTGCCGTTTCCACTGATTTGCCTTTACAGTATGCATGTTGAGCCGCTGACAATAAATTCTAGTCAATACCCCTGGGCAAGTGGACACCCATCATAAGCCGTTCCAAGGTTTTCAAAAGAAACACTGCTAGAGGAATTGGTCTGAAATCTTTCAAATGTATAGGAAACATTAGCTTGCTTCGGGAATAAAAGTAACCTAAACCTCTCTCTATAGCTTTTGGATGTGCCCCAGATCCAGACACTGGGAACATAATGTCTCATGACTTTTGCAACTCAGTATCGAAATAATTGCATTCGAATGCACTGCAAAATCCTCACATGAGTTAGGTATTCAGTTTTAGAGTGTTCCGTATCCTAGTTCATTCTAACACCTCGTTTTCAAGTCCCAATTCATAACCACCATCCTTACATTGATTTTGAGGCCACCGTTTCTTTGCAGACATTCCCCACCACTCATTCAATGATCCGAGTGATCTCTCCGGATCATCCTGGACACCAAGTAGTGCAGCCCTCGCCATCACGTCAGTGTTTCGAAAGTATCACCTGAAACAGCAAACCCTTCAACTTAATTCCTGCATTGGTCCCTTAAAGTCACAAAAAACTGCCACATACGCATTTATTTATGAACTTTTTCCCTCATAAGTGTTTGTTCCACCAGGCGTATACGTAACATTTTCCTGCGAGCCTTTTCTCTGACTACTACTCGAGAGAACTGCACAAAATGTTCAAAAGGAATTCCGTTTATAAAGAATTTTATTTCCTCCACCTCTTTTTGGCTTTTTCAAATGACTGCCTTCTAGAAATTTCGTTGCAAAAATTTTTTTCTCAATTTAATGCAATTAAAACTGCAAAAAAGTCATAAGACCCGGCCCGCTGAGGATTGCAAGGATGGATGGATTGCAATTAAAACGGGAACGAGTTCGTTGGCTTTTCAATTTTGTATTTTGAATGCTCATGCAGATAGTGGTTTTTCTCGAGAATCCTGTCAGAAGTCAATGGACCATGTATGATGGTAAACTGATGTGGCAGCATTGTACAGATAAAATGATGTGCATCGTTACAGAGAGAAGGAAATAAATCCCTGGGATTCCACTATCAACTGCAAAGCTAAGTTGTTTTCTTTGTTTGCTTCCTGTTTCACGTCAGCGCCGAGATACCCACTGAGTTGGTTTTATCCTTGCGCTTTGAAGAGTTGTAATTAAAGTTCTCATTCGTGAAAGCATTCCGAAGTTTTAATGGAAACAGATAGGCTTTGGCGTTTGTATTTTTATTTATAAATCCATAAGGAATCTGTGAGATAGGAATGCACCTTTGAAGGGAAATGTATTCACATTCCACGCATAGGGGGGTGAATGCCCTTCTCTTTCACGTTTTGATTATACTTTTCCAAATCCATTGTCAACGACATGAATCTGTTAATTGGCCATCCACCGAAGGGCAAACAGCACGCCGCCTCAATTACACTGCACAAATGAATAATTAATGCAATTCGATGGGGAGTCCTGCGAGAACCCAACCATAAAACCCCCTGCAAGCTAATGTCATTTGCACAGAGTGTCCTCACAGCAAACAGTCCCGTCTCATGTGCCTTGAATCAATTACAACAACAAGGAAGAGAACAGAAAAACAAAGAAAAAATACGAAAAACGTTTCTTTACCTTTCTACTCTCAGCTGGCATACTGGAGGTCCTTAAGCGTTGCTTTTGTTTGTTACCCAATTGCGCTATGGTTGCTGAACTACCACAAAAGAATCCTCCCACTCCGCCTCCGCCTCCAATGGTATCACTCCTGTCACCTCTGGTCATGTTAGTAGATAGAGTCGGTGATATGCTGCCATCTGTTGCTGCCTCCAGAACGGATGTCATTGCATTGTTAGACCCACCGATGCCTCCCATCATGTGTATGGGCGATGTAGCAGCATACTGGGGCGACACAGCGCCAGACATTGCTTGCTTGAATGTCAATACGCCACCACTCGACTCGACTGCCATCGACGAGGAGATTTTCCCTTTAGCATTCACGGGAGATTTCACATGTGATATCCTTTCCCTGAGAAAAAAAAAGGAAAAAAAAAATCAGAGTGTATGTGTGAATCCTGAATAGCTTAAGTAAGGTGGAAGTGTGGGTGGCTAGGATAAGGGTGTCAAGTTAAAATCAATACATCGAGGGTTCTGTTGCAATGAAATTAGGTGAATGCCTTTCGGGGGATTCTAGTTAGGAGAACACGAACGGGCCTTGTCGAGTGTAACACCTGGGATGGAGTATTCGGTGGCCAAGTGAGATTAGAATAGAAGTCTTGAATTATGAGAGAAAATTCTTGATGACATTTACGATGAAGATTATGAGGAATACCGGATGAATTGGATATCTGTTGGAGGTGGATCCATGAAAAGTTGCAGCTGGTATATGGTTGAAGGATGCGGACTATGGAACATAGTGCTGGGAAGTTCTTAATGAGAAAAAGCAGAAGGCATACACGTCGTTACTTTTATTTCGATTTAGTTTACAATCTGAAAGGGGTTCAGTGCTTCAATGTCCCAGGAGATGGTTATAGATTCTACAAGGCTCACCATTCAGCTGTATGTAGCCCATAGCATAGAACCTGCTGGAAAAGAGAAATTAACTAGCTTCCAGTGCTTTTTAGGCATCGGATTGTCCAACACATCACAAAACTAGCATCATGCACTGAAAGCTATGGAATGCCATAACAAAATTAACTCATTACGGCCGGAGCAGAAGATTTTTGTCGGAATAGCCCGGAAGACCATAGCATGGTAGCAAAAAGATAGATAGAAGAACGGATACAACTTAATGCTTGTATTGCATGAAGTAGTCGTCCAGGGGAACTAAAACTTTAATTCACTAACTAAGCAGGTCATGCTTGAGTCAATACCCAGTGACAGTTTGAACAGGTTACTGCAGATTTCTGATGAGAAATAAGACAGAATGAATCTCTCAGCTCTTGCCTTGAGCATCCTAATACTGACAGATCGTCGTCAAAAACTGCGTGATTAGCATTCCGCTGTACGTATATGTTCTTCATTCTGAATAAATTGGCATTGGAAAGTACAATGTATTGCAAGAAGTATTGGAGTCAGGTTGTCGTTAGAAGCAGCATTCGACATGGTTCCTCACTACTCGTTTTTGTGGTGCTCAGGGATGTTTGTTTAACTAAGCGTTCTCTCCTCTTAAAGGGGGGGAATTCCATGTTTTTTTTTCAAAATACAATGACTATGCTACTAGTCCCTTCTAACGCAAGATCCTTATCCTTCTCACAAAGTTGTAATTGAAAGTATTGTCTCAATTGACAGTGATACTGAAATAGTGAGTTTCCGAAGCAATCAGTTAAAATACAACCACAGTTCCCTTCGAACAATTAATCTGTGCTATTCGCACAAGAAAGCCCACAACTTTTGTAAGAAACTTATCGTGAACGCATTGGTACCCGACTTAGTACTCGCAGAGGACATTGCTTTACCAGTCAGTGGAAAGGATCCAGCAATACTCCGTGATCTCGATGACACACAAGTCTAGTACGACTGATCAAATGGGCAGATATCTTACGAAAAAAGCTTATCCTTACGAAAATGTATAGAAGTCTGGAGATATATAGCACCACAAGGGGTAAGCCTGATTCACTTCCATTTCGTCAAACATGCCAAATACTTGGGTTTTCTAGGCAGGCTACTGAGTCCTGGAGTCCCAAATACAAAGACGTATGTATATATTGGTAGAACAGTTTTGTGTATCTCTGAATGACGTCTCAAATAATTGCAGTCTCATTCCTTGCTGGGACTCTAGTCACATAAACGTCCAAGCAAATTCCTATTGACTTGAGTCAAAAGTTGCACTTAATTTTTTCCTTGAAACGATAAGTTACAATATCCTTTTATTAGGTCTGCTTTCATGGAATGATAGATGGTGTAATCTTGACCTGTGTCATCATGGTTTGACGCCGTTTGAACAGACGCAATTTAGTATTCATCAGCAAACCATGCATAGGTACCCTGGTCCTACTATTGACTGATGATTGTACGTTAGGGAGGAATACCTTGAGGCCTGGAATACCAACTCATGAATTCTGTCGAAACTCTTTATATAAATCCATGCCGGCGTCTTGCTTTAGCCGCAGAAAGAAAATAAATTCTGGACTGATTCTGAGCTTCTTCGAAGAATTTTGAGATATTGCTGATTCGAATATCAATAAAATTTGGAAGTTAGCTTAGGTTCCAAGAGTAAAGGAGGTGACGTGGTTTAAATGTTATCTACTGTGAGGGTATCCTAAGCCTCACCCTGGTCTAGAGGGGGTTCAAGAATATAAGTGTTAATGGTGGAGTTGGGAAGAAACTACTTACTCTCTTAACTCTAAGCCAATTAGATCAAGACTACTATTAGTTGAATGCTTTGCGCCTCCTATGGCACAGTAACATATGTTTTTATATATTTATATGCCATAAGTTCCAGTTTTTTGTTTAGGGATTTATGTTCCACCTCATCGAAAGCCGAAAGCCGAAGACTAAACTCCCAAATTTCCGTAGAGCTAATACCTATTTAAAAAAAATTCTTCAATTTAAGTTTGAGGAAGGTGGCTCGCTTCGCTGCCTAACAAGATTTCATCATTTTCTCCGCAGCGCTTAATTGCTCACACAACTCCATCGCTCCGCTAAGGGTATCTCAACAACTGTCAGGCTGAGCAAATTTCTACAAATTTCCCCATGAATTTGTTGTTTGAATTTTATTTCCATTTTGCCATGTACTTACTTATTTCATGCTCTTCTGGGTATTTGAGGTCTCTAAGCTATTTAAAAAAAATAAGTTGGGTAGGATACTCTCGATGGAGTCGGACTTATGTACTCCGCACCGCCTCCAACTACTTTTGTAAAATTTCCACAAGCGATGGGATCAATCGCGGAATCCAGGGCCTAGCTATTCTATAAAAGAATGTGTAATGCCAGCTCAGAAAACACAGATGTGATAGTTCCCCTAAACCTGTTTTTTAATTTTCATAATTTCAAAATAGTCAGATCGAAAAATTTTCTATATTTTCAAAACCAGCAGTCCTTGTAAGAAGATAGTATCCATCGGTCCTGAGACTATGTTATAATCGTCAACGTTCTACTCAAAATGAAGAGACCCTGATCATCCCAGTCCTGCTTTATGGCGCTGAAGCATGGACTCTGTCTAAAGCGGATGAAGAGATCCTCAGTCGCTTCGAGAGAACGATTTTTCATCATTTCATTTTCGGTCCTGTTTGAGTTGACGGGCTTTGGAGGAGAAGATTCAACGACGAACTATACGAGCTGCACAGCGACATCGACCTGGTCAGAAAAATGCGCATCAGTCGTTTAAGATGGCTAGGACATATAGAGCGAATGGACACCTATGCTCCGGCCCGTTGAGTCTTCGAATCAAACCCGGAGGAAACAACGCAGTAGAGGGCACCTCAACCGACTTGAAGTGCGTAGCTGGAGGCAGTTAGTTAAGGGTCGGGCTAACTGGAGAGGCTTGTTGGTTGGGGCCCAGGTTGACTCCGGACTGTAGCGCCACCTAAGCAACCTTAAATTTTGTAATAGCTCGACTAGATCTAAAGTTAAGGGAACATTTAAATGAGCTAAATTAGTGGAAGAAATTTCCTGCAATTTTCAATTAAGAAAAACCATATGTCAACCTATCTGTTGTCCTCATTAATTGTCTACAGTCATTTTTCGTCCGAAAACCATTCAGGGGTTCCGTCAAAATTAACTTATCCATGAAATATTCGTCGGCCAGTGAAGAGACAAACAAAAACTCCCATCAAAGGTTACACAGTTCTGGAGAAATTCTCTTAATATTCCAGCCAATACAAATATTGTCAGTGGTATGGTAGAACTATTTACGAAAAAGGCAAATGTCCAATATCCAGCAAAAATTACAAAACACTCGCATGAGGGGGTCCTTGTCAGTTGTGTGCATCATGTGACTACGAGAATGGAACAACTAATATTGTCCAGGAATACACATGGAATGCCAGTTAAAATGTATGCATGAAGCTCGACAGCATTCAAATTGCTGCAGCTGAGTGAACCAAAGGATAAAATACTGATAGTCAGCGGAATATTTGGTACGAAAATGTTGAATGAAAATTGCAATTTCTGAGAATTCAATTGGCAGATTCTGCTACATTTGTTTTTGAGTTTAGAGATGTGAAGCGTCCTTTGAATTAATGTGTAAACACATCGAGTCAGTGCAATTATAGAAATGTCCTTGCATACAGGACTATGTTGTATGGTAATCGTAGACATCATGCAAGCAGTTCTTGAAATATTTCCCGATTGGAGGGTGTTTAAGAAGATGATTGAATTCCTCAAGGTGTGAAAAAAATTGTGGTCCTTATGGGAATTATTTCCACAAATTAGCTTCTTCACCTCGAATTTTGTTCTCAGAAAGAATTAGAAGCTTTGAAATATATGTAGGGTGACCAGATGGCAATGATACCTTTTTGAATTGTCATATTTCCGCAGCTGTCAAAGATATCAAAGGCGTCTAGCTGTCAAAATATTTAGTAAGGTTTGCCATTTCATTATGCATTATTTTAGGTTTGCCGAAAGTGCGGAGATTACTCAAAAAAATATTGAAACTCCGGCTCCAACTTCGGCTTTAGGGCGCAAAGAATTCTTCGCATCGTGGAAAAGTTTAAGCATGAGTACACTCTTTTGGACCTTAAGCCACTAACAAGAGATTGGTGCCATATGACAGAAATATAGCTGCCATAGTGACCAGTATCAAGGAAGACTCAAAAAAGTCGATTCGACGCCGTTCAGCTGAGTTGGGCATCGTCAGAGAGTCAACCCAGCTTATTTCGCGGTTGGATTTGGACCTGGTAATGTTGGCCGGAGATTCGGCCTTGAATGAGTTCCATTTTTGACTGAGCGGCTATGTCAACAAGCAGAAAAGTTATTGGAGGGAACACAATGCACAAGTGCTTAACCAAACATCAATGTATCGATTTACCCGAGCAGTTGTTCTAACAAGATGCCATGCAAGCTCGAAGTATTGAAGTAGAAATTTGGCGCCTGGTTCATCTCAAGGCGAGCTCACTTCAATTGGCCGCCGGGATTATGCGACTTGACATCACTCGATTATTTTCTCTAGAGCTACGTCAAGTCCTTAGGACACGCTAACAAGCTAACCATTTTGGACAACCTTGGTGTCCACATTCGGGACGGTATTACTGGAATAAAGTTCCACGTATTGGAACCATACATAATGGCATGAATGTAGCTTCAAAATAAAGCTAGAATCAGTTTTATGTCTTACGCCGTTTTTGTTTCATTTAAATTTATTTTTCTACCGTTCTTAGCTGGTCACCCTATACTTTCACAAAATTACTGAAGCCACTCTTGGAGGCATGGTGATTAGGAGCTGAGAAGCGGAGCATAGTGGAGCATAAGCGCAGTGTGATCAACGAGAATCACAAAACGGATCAAGAGAATTTCGAGTCAAAGAAGGACTAAGCACGGATTGCGTTCCCCTTCGCCATCACAAAGTATCCACATGGTTAGGTACCTATCTTCTCTTAGCTCGAAGCTTTAGAAGAAACCACTTCCCCCTATTGTTACTTTTCTTTCGCCGAAGACAGTGTCCTTTCTTTGCTCATAGGATTTGCAGGTACCATTGCTTCTTCTTTTCAACCTCATTCTGCTTTACTCTCCTTTACTCCAGTAGAACTCACGTGTGGAACTATTACAAAGCTTTGATCATAATTTATGTAAAACCCAATTTCGTTGGCGTTTCCACTAACCACATTCCTACTTTAGTTGAACGTTGACAGACGTATAGTTTTGATTCGAGAACGACGGGTGACTCAAACTCTCTTCCTGCACTCCTACACGGCAATAAAACCTTTAATTTTCAGGAACCTGACACAAATACAAACTGCACTCGTCCATTCTGGCAAACCTTACTTTTTAATAACCAATTAAACCAAAGCCATATCCTTGTTTGAAAATTCCACATAATTTCCCGTTCAAATTGAATACGATTTTCCATAAAACCTATTTCGAATTGAAAGGATCTGCTGTAAAATTGAATTTATCCCTTCCTTGCAATTCCATTCAGGATAAAACAACAGAATAACAACTGAGATAAAGATGGAATGCAACAAGGGAAGCATTTCAATTATTTCAAACAACTTAATTGATTCCCTTCTCGCATCCTTGGAGTTAGAGTCCTTATCCTCACCCGTGTTAATTATTTTTCTCTGCAAAGCGCGCTAACAAGAGAAACTTACTCTTTTCTCTGGGAATTAACGAACAAAAGACTGAGGAGAAACAAAAAACACAGAAAGCAAAAAGAAGGAGCGGAATAAAAATAAATATAACCATTCATCACAGGCAGAGAATGAAATAATTGTTCTTCCTTTCAAGTCCTTGCACATAGCCACATGTACAGCGAGCTCCACCGTTTAAGTAGCACATTATGACAGATCTGCTTTGCGACGCTGCTGGTGCACAAGAAGATTAGTAGGCACGCGAAGCTGGCTAAAGCCTCCGAACCGCCCTAAAGTGAAGAAGGAGCAAATGAAAAAGTTGGATGTTTAGTCTTCTCGTCCATATTCTTTCAGTGGGGGATCTGTGTCATTCGGTTTGTGTTTTAATTTGAAAATTCTCAAACAAGATGGTTTCCATTCAAAAATGAAGGAAGTATCTTTATTGTTTTGGATTTTAATTTGTTTCACGGGGATTCTTTCATGACTCTGTGGCCAAAGCCTGGAGCGTATTGGAGGCGCATTTAGGATTTAAATTCAACGTATTTTTGCTTCAGTCGGAGCTTATCCGAAATGTCGGAGAGGTTAATCGCATTTGTTCACACACGTCCTGGCCATGAACGTGAAGAAAATGTTCATTCTTTGCCTTTAGGGTGGTATTCTGTGGCGTCGCAAGTCAGACTTGACCAATTGGAAAATGCATTGGCGTCTCAGGTACGAGTACAAGTCATGGTGTAACATCTGCGCAATTCGGAATATTGTCTTGCCTTAGGGTCTGATCAATTCATTGCTACTGTCTTCCTAGAAGAATCGTGACTATGTATTCCTGGTATTCTCATCATACATTAAACTCCAGTTTCCGACTGACACTGGCAATCAACAGAGAGTTGTTCCTCTACTTTCCGTTTTTCCAAAAAAATAGTGAAAACAATGATTCCCAAGAGCGGGAGATAAATATTTCAAAGAATAATGAACATTTCAAGAAATTTAGGGAACCCATCGAACAAGAGAACCTTGCTACAACTGAAATGTCATGAATTAAGCTGTGATTGGATTCCGTATCATTAAAATTAATAATTTCTACGAAATTTGACGGAAAAAAATAAAATCCTGTTCCCGTACCTTGAGATTTCGTAGTTTTTCGCGGAAGGAAGAGCTCACGAGAGAATAAGAAATTACTGCCATCTGTGACTTTCAGTCCAAGAAATTTATGAGATCTGTCACAGTTGACATTTGATTTTATCTTGCTGGTTATCAAAAGTAAACTGAAACAGAACGATGGAGGAAAGACATACAAATAAAGTGTTCGTTAAATGTCAAATGATCATTATATAATTTATTCATTTTTAAAATCATTTTTATAAATGTCAATCTAACCAAAAATACATTTATTTGCTGACGTTTGAATATTGGGCATTTTTCTGCTCAATGGGTTTCTTTACTTTTTTGTACGTTTCATCGACGTCATTTTGTTGAACGTTGATGTTTACATATTGCCGGAGAGAACAGTTCCAAAAACTGGTTCCAAAATGGAATTATTATTTCGCTGAAACGTTAAACTACTAAAAGATCTATTGTCAACGGCGATGACAGTTTCTGAACATTCTCTCAATGCTTCCAGCGATGAATGTGATTTGTGAATGCGTGAACTTCAATCCGTGAGGTTATGGCCTGTCAAGGGATCAATGGATTAAAAAAGTAGAAAGTAAACCTGCAACATATTTTTATCGAAATTCACATATCCGTAGGTTATGGATCAACGAATTTGACAAGCTGTTAAATTTGGTGCAGAGAGTAAGGGAACAGATCTACGGATGGGATAGTGTCAAATGTATAGCTATGTGGCTGAACTACAAAGTGGAAATGGCAACAAATGATGCGATCAAACTAAATTGTTTTATGTGATACAAATGAAGTTTTGGGGTTGGTCTAAAATTTAGTGACAGCTGGCTAACAATTTGCTTCGTTTCTATTACAAGTTTCTTGATTTGGCTTTAATTGGGGCTTTGCTAGAAGGAAAGGAAATCTCTTGTGCACAACCAAAAGAGTTATTGCGAATAACGCATGGTATTTAGAAGAAGGGATAGGTCGAAAAATTCCAAGAAAGCCTTTTGTATGAGACTGTTTTAAGACTACCGAGATGGAGATCTTTTGCTCTGAACCGTGCTTCCTAGTATCAGCCTCTGATGGAGAGTGCGAAAAGATTATTCCTTCGACTGCTCCAATCGAGAGTTCCAAAGCGAGTTCCTCTTCACACTTTTCCACCAGATGTTATATTCGAGGCTAAGCTCTTGATGGGAGTCTAGGTGTCAATAAGAAAGGCAATGTTCTAGATAGATATAATAAGATTGTCTTTTCAAACGCTTGGAATAGTACCAGCTATTTAGTCTGAAAGACAGTAGATGAATCTGAGTACTGGATTGACATAGATATCTGAAATGTTTCTGAGAAAATTGCACCGTCAACCTGCCAACTAATTTAACGTACAGTAGCATCTGCTGGACATGATCGCATGGCATCTACCTAGTCCCTACAGTCGGTGTTCCTCGCACTTTGTAGTTTTTTCTCAACTAAGTCCAGCAAACAGATGAACCCTATTGGACGTACTCCTGGGGTATACATTCAGAAAACCATATTCTGTTCAGCTGAATCGAGTACAACGCTTGAGACCAAGGAGGTGGAGGTTAAGGAAAGTATTACAGCTGTTCGCTTAGCCGTGGAAGCATAAAAGACAGTCTTTCATGGTAGAAAGCATCAGTCCAATTTAGGTTTTACTGCCACTTGTAGCCCATGGTGATATGTACAATGAGAGTGAAAAATAAATAGTGTTTTGTCTCCTCTGTTTGGCAAAACTTTCTTTGACAACCTTAAGGAAATCCCGGAGAAAAAATCAGCATAATAGTCGGTTTCGCTAATGCCACAGAAAGGAAAGAAAGAAAACCAAAATATGAACTTTCAAACAAATATACTAACAGCGGACAATATTGTAATGAAACTTTGTTTTTCACTGGACAGTGTAAAATTAACTCGCATAGCAGGTATTTTCCTTATTTTGCAAAATGCCAGTCATTAAAACTACTAAATGACAGTTTCTGGCTGTCATAAATAAGTTTTACCCGGTTACCCAGTTCTTTGTCAAAAAATATTGGCGTTTTACATTGTTTGGTGGTCTGCACGGGCAACAAATATCAGTAAAACAAAAGTCGTCGAAAGGGTTAAAGAAAATTTAAAAACTGAAAAATTTACGAGGTAAGTATTAGAAATACGAAAGTAAACCAATTTCATTTTTGTGAAAAGCATTCACTTTGTTGTAAGAAGAATTTGAAGCTAATTGGCGTTGAGCACGCAATTGTCAAAAAACCTAGTCTGTCAGCTCTTTGTGAACAGAGTCCATTATTTGAAAAATAAATATCTGAACTAAAGTGACAGTTGATTTTGCGGTTCACAAATCGCAAAATTATTAGGTCTGTTCGCATGCCTTCCTTCTAAAAGCATCGAATTTTCACGAATTTCTACGAAAATTCACGAAATCTTGTTCGAGAACGTAAAAGTTTCGTAAAGAGAGAGCTCACGAGAAAGTAAGTGAAAAAAATGTCTTTGCCTTTGATTTAAAAATCTGTCAAACTCCTTCTGTTGTTTGTGTATCTGCATACATTTGAATTTGACGTTTAAAAAGTGGATTTGACGTTTACTTTTTGTAATTGTTACTCTCTCTAGGAGAACATTTATCCCCACTCCTTAAAATTTTTTAAAAAAATGCCAATTTGTATACAAAAAGTATGCAAATATACTAATTATCGACAAACATTTTTTGGAGTTTCTTGGCAACTTTCGTGTCGTAGGGGGAATATTTGGCAGTCTTTCACAATTCTTTTTGTATTATCTGTGAGGCTTTCATTTTTTGGGTTCAGACTGAGGCCTTGCTATTTCAACTCTGCGGCCCACATCTAGTTCAATTCCGCCATCGAAGAAAAAGAGAGGAAAAAGAAGAGAAGCTCAGGCATAACACTGCCTGATGGTGGCTCAGGTTTTTCTTGAATTCCTCAAGATTGAAAACTTCTGGAACTATGCCTCCTAATTCTGAATTTCAGACCTTGTTCGTTTTGTAAGAAAAGGAATATTGATATAGAATTGTTCGCACTGTTACCAGTTAAATATGGAGAAGTGAATGTCAGCCCACTAGATGTGCGGAAGCTGAAAACTGAGGCCCAAGTGCAACCAGAACTGCAGCGTGACCTAAGTAAGTGGTTTGCTGTCTGGTGGCCCATTTGGTCAGACATAGCGCTTTGCCTCGCTGCTCGATTCTCTTTAACATTGAAAGTGGTATCAGTAATCACTGTCACTGTCAGAGGGAAATTATCTCACATGGAAATTGCGGATATATTTCCCGTAAATATCCCATTTCCCAGCAGCGTTTCACATATTACATCATACAGTTTTGTTTGTGCAAAAAACTGCATGGGACCAGACTTTTGTTTTGCCTTTTATGGTCCAAAAAACAATCCAATCCAATTAGTAGTTCCACCAACTTCTAAACATTTACTTTACCTTTTTTTTAGTAAATTTATAGTCTCGTTCAAGACAAATCCCTCATGAAACAAGGACATCTGCGTCTTCGAATTCCATTTCATGGGCCTCAAGGTGTTTCCTAAAATTTTATAACTTTTAATTATATTAAACGATTTTGTCTCCAAGTAAAATGTCCACTCCCTAAGTTTTGTTGCCTCTAAGCACATTTTGCTAACGTCTTAATGGAGACACAAAATATCAAGGACAATGGTGACTCCCCGGTCCCACACCAGAAGGAGAAAATATCAAATATTCCATCGGTAATGGAATATTAAGGAATTTTCAATGAAGATTTTTACCGAACCCAAAATTTTACTGGGCGACGTTAGGGTAAACAAAAAAGTCTAATTTGAAGTGTAGTTCCTTCCGAGATGTAGAACAGTTCGAGAGGATATAAGTGGGGAAAAGTTTTGCCATTCATTGCAAGGATTGCGATAAATTTGTTATTAGATTTTCGACGATACTGAGGATGTCGCTTGCAAGTGGGTAAATGTTTGATAAAATGCACGGAATGGGATGGTAGAGTGTACGATAGTTCCACGTGGTTGTCGAAAAAGTTTCAGTTGCAGTCGAAAATTTATGATAAAGGAGTTTAAAGTGTACCAAGTACAGGATGTGTTGGAGTTTGTTTCGTTTTTATGCGGAGAAGTTTTTAGTTTTCTTTAATTGGAAGGATTTTCATGAAGTTTTTTTTTCTCCGCAAGGATGAAGTGGAAGAGGAACTTGTGATTTGTGCTCTCCTTTTGTATTTGAAGAAGATACTACAAGCACATGCATGTTTATTATTTATTAGGATACCAAGGAGTGGTCCTAGTCATCCAATGACTAGCAGTCTACATTGGTTTAAAAGTTTAAGGAGCCGGGGTCGATTAAGACGTATTGTCACAACCAGTATCGAGTATTTCAAGTATCGAAGAATGCATGGTTTAGTAATGGCAACTGACGTTAGAAAAACAGAATTTAGTTCAAAAATTGTGAGCTGTATCCACTTGTATCGAAGACAAGGAGTCATCCAAATATGTTCGCCTGTATATAAATTTTGTATTTTTTTTTTTGACATTCTGAGTCCTAGAGGCCACGTCGTCATCGTAAATTTGTGATTTCCCTTCTCAGGGTTTGTCATAAACTTACACCAATGCGTTTGGTACGTGGAAATGCGGTGTAAGCATTAGGAGCTACAGTGAAGCTACTGACAAGAAGACGCAGAGGAAGTCTTGATTTTTTTTAAATTAAAAGGCTTTGGGTAGCTACATGTAGTTCTGTCTAAATTAATGAATTGATTGAAGCATATGTTAGGTCAGGTTAATGAGTTGATGGGGGACAAGATAAACTTGTACCCGTCACATTTAGATCAATGAGCGGACACGGATTTTGTACTCATTTGGAAGATTCTCTCGGTTTTTTGTTGACGAGTGACTACATTTTATGTAACAAGGCTGTTCCATCTCTCAGATCCCATCCCATCATCAGGGTGGGATGTTTACTGTACTGCCTACAACATTTAGTTCAACTGATAATCCTTGCCAGTTCATCGGGTCTTTCATTTTCCGGCAAATGTTCTGCTTCGCGCCAAGAACCCACTGCTCTTTGCGACAGCGACTTACATGCATTGATTTTATTTCAATGACATTTCATTGACATTGGACAGAAAGCGAAGTAAATGCTTTGTATTTGAAGCCAGTCCGATGGCCAAGCATATATTCGTCTGAATCCGACATTGCTTGGTCTCTGAGACTTCTAAGCCACGGCAGTGTATTCCAAGCGGAAGTATTGGTAATCGCAGAAGTGGGACGAGAACTAACCACGAAACTGCACTCCATAAAGATCTCATCCCGTCGACTGTCGCCAAATCAAAGCTGGTAAAATTATCCCGTGAAGAACTCACAGTATTCATGGCAAATCATGACGTGGCATTCCTTTGGGTTCCAGAACATAGCGGCATTCAAGGGAACGAACTGGCGAACGAATTAGCAAGAAAGGCTATGTTCTACCGTCCCTAGCTCTTGTTAAATACAATATGGAGCAAGCCTCCGTGAGACTACATAATGTACAGAAAACTCTTTAGGAAATATGATAATGCCAAAACTAAACAGAGAACTTAGCAGTCTTCACGGAGATTAGTACCGGCCGCAACCCTACAGCGGGCCACAGTAGGCGAATGCGATTAGAAACTGATGACCTCTGCCCTCACTTGGACTATATGAACGCAGAAAAGGGACATATCACTTCATAAGCGAATGCACAAGCCTATGCAGAACTAGGAAAATGCCATCCCAAAAATTATAACAACCTCGGAGAGGTTCAAGGAGGCAGTGTAAGTATCCCAGAGCTACAAACAAGTTAAGCCACGACAGGGACTCACAACAGATCAACTAGTAATCCAAGTGCTGGCTGTACATGCGGCCAACTCATTCTAGTCCTAGTCTAGACCTAGTCCGAGCAATGGTGTGAGTTGATTACTTTCGTTCACTCTAGTTCCCAGTTGTATCTTCCCCTCCATGTTCATCTAGCTCTCGGATCAATATAGTAGAACTGGCAGTACAAATGTTTTGTACAGCATGCATTCCGTCTCCCAAGCTAAAAGTTTCGAATCCATTTGTTTCGTCAGCCGACGTATCAGCGGTTTCCTAGGGCAAATCTTCGCCGAATCTCCCCGAAGGCATGATTGGTGGATAAATGTAAGATTAAGCCGCGAACTAAAGATGTAGATATAGTTTGGAAGGTCACAACAAGTCAATTGCATCAATTCGGTCACATCGAACGGTTCAGTCATGAGAATCGTCGAATCTCAGCTCTCAGATCCTAGACGATGAGGAAAACCGATCCTTTGTTATGAAGATCAAGCAATGGTGGATACCATAGATACTTGGTTTGGCAAAGTGGCAGCAACTTGCCTGCAGTAGAAGAGGATGGATCGTCACGTTATCTCAGTAAGAGAGCCTTCACAGGTCTGTTGTCCGAGGAGCAAGTTTGACGAAGAGCACGGTTTCCTTTTTATCTTTTTTTTGCCAAAACCTCCTACTTTGCTTTGGATTCGTTAAACTAGTTTTGATGGGTAGAGCCTACGTTACTAGTTCGACTTAGGAATAAGGTATTATGACGTTGCTTTGACTGAGTTACTGTCTCTATTGTATACGAAAGGGCAGCTATCTGGTTGCTGCTATTTGCAAGCCATCTGTACATACGTACTCATTTGTTACTGATCCTGTCCTTGCAAAGAGTCTCGATAATCGATTCGTGCTGCAGTCTCCTATATTACTCCCATATTAGTCATCTTCTCAAGGACTGTGTGCTCCTTTAACTTCAAAATTCGGATAAACCATGTCGTCTGTAAAGTTCCATTAAGTTCTGTACACCATCACTTGACAAGCGCGATTAAAGGCTTACACAACCCACTCCAGCCATGCGTTCCAAAGTTTATCTATTTAACTCCCTCACCGCCATTTGTTAGTTTGATTATAGCATTTAATTAATGAAAGTACGCACTAAACTGAGATTCAATGGCTCACAATAAATCTAAAATCAAATAACACCGCTAGATACACATAAACTCTCTCGCAATGGAAACCATTACACGGTTGACAATCCTATTACGTGGATTCCCTTTCAAAGCCGACTGCGCGGTCACATAAGCCAATTAAATTTGTCCCACTCCAACGAGCCCTTTGAGTCATAAGATGTTCGTCATAAATATTGTTATCTCCGCACAATAATCTTAAAAATTCATTAAACCACAAAACAGGACATCTTTCATCTATAAAAACCGAAGAACTCAACCAAACAAAATATTTCCTTTGGAAAAACCCACACGTTGGCGTTTTTCACAAAATGCCTCTGAGTCTAAACGTAAAAATAAAATTAAATAATTATCCCTTAAGAAAATACCGCCCCTCCCGTTTGGGTTGAACTTTCAATTTATCCCTCGCTAATGACTTTAAGGTTACCCCACGTGCCCCAGTTTTATTTTTCATTTTGTGCACATCTCCCCCTGGATGAACCAGGAAAGTCGTATCTTTCTTTAGTCCTGCTATTCAGGAGATGAATTCCTTTCAACGTTTTATTTTCTCCGTCAATAACTTTACTCATAATCTACGCCCAGCCATGGCAGGACGCTTACCCAGGGAGGGAAGATAAAAACCTGGATATCCGGATAGCATCGCATCGCAATAAGTGAAATGAATGAAAAGGTGAATCAAATAAAAAGGATAACCGGAAAGACTTCAGTGAAATTTATTTATTGTTATACTCGTATCCCTGTGGATGGATGAAGGAAGGGGACACTGGCGCTCAGCGATGCACTTACCTGGTATTACTGTGCGGAATTGTTGAATGATTGCGAGAGATAGTTTCGTCTGTGTTCCGGTATCCGGCAATGTCGGCTGTCAACAGATTCGCTGCTATCGATGACGAGCGTCTACGATTCAATATCGGTGACTTCTGCGACCGGATATTCTGCAAAAGGAAATCAATGAAATGCGACATACAAACGGAAGGATAATTATTATTTTAATTTTCATGTTTAATGTGTGGAAAGCGATTTCGATTTCGTGGTCGTGGATTGGTGTTTTAAGTGATTGGTGGAAGGTCCAATTGACTGGTTCTTGGAACCCAGTGGAAGGGGTGATTTACTCGTAATTTGTTGCCAACAAATTATGAGTCTGCATCACACGGTACATTAGCTGATGTCAATTGCCCGAGGGGGTATTATTTCAATGGACTCACGTACTTGTACAGGGTTTTTCAATAAGGACATGTCAATTTTCCACTTAAATAAACCACAGAGTAATTGAAATATCAGGCTGCAACTTATTGCGGATATAGCTCATTATTTTACATTTAAGTATGCAATTCAATTTTGTTCATATGACCACCGTGAGGTCTTTTACA
The DNA here is from genome assembly GCA_963583995.1 of Xylota segnis. Classification (NCBI taxonomy): domain Eukaryota; kingdom Metazoa; phylum Arthropoda; class Insecta; order Diptera; family Syrphidae; genus Xylota; species Xylota segnis. The sequence goes on from OY757237.1 coordinate 28,468,513, forward strand.
GCAATCGATTCTTTGGAGTCAATTTTCTCTCACTCTCTCACATATACCGGACGGAACTTTTGGAATTTCGCGTTCGATATTATTCCCGAGCTTCTGTAAGGTTGTTCGCTTGTTGGCGTAAACAAGGACTTAACGTAATCCGATTATGAGAAATAAAACGGAGTTAAATTGCATGAGCGAGGTGGACAGATTGCACGACCGCTGGCCATCCCCCTGCAATCGATCAATTGTTTGAACAGCTGTGTGGCATGTGGGACCATCTTGTTGAAACCACACATCACTGATGTCAAAGTCATTCTATTCTGGGCACAAATAGTCTTTTAAATGACACGATAGCCAACGTCATTGACCGTAACAAGGCGATCATTGTCATCCATAGCACACTGTCACTTTTTCTGACTTCATAGCTGAAAAAGGCTTTACAATGAAATTCAAGATTTTCTTCAAACTTTTGCAGAGCCCGACCAGAAAAGTTTCAGTTCTTGAGTTAGTTTGATCTTGTAAGCGTGTAAGCCAAGATCTTTATGCAAAATTCGCCACAAAGTGGAGAGAGAGAGATTCCCACTTCCCACTGACGTGGAATGGCGTAGAATCGACATGGGCAGGAACATTCAATAGTGAATATGTTGAGTCGAATTTATCCACTAAAGCTCGCAAAGCCTGTCTTGTGGGACGTAAGCCTCTCAAAGTTACAACTTCCAATTTAGAATTTCGGACTAATTTTTAATAGTTTCTTAACGTTATTCTTTGGTGAACCATAAACTTCTTGTAGTCACACAGGTGTGTAGGAAGGATCATCTACTGTTGGCCTCTCTACGGACTGTCTACGTGTTAAGATGTTGATTCTGAAGCTCTTCTTGCCAACTCGTCGGCATTCTCCTTATATTATCGTGTCATGGGACCCAGCAGAGGGCAACCTCGGGCTGTGTTTTAAGAACTATAAGCTCTTCATGACAGAATGCTTGAATTTTACTTCAGTAGCAGTAATCGCCGTCGATGAAAATGTGATATCTTCCTGTAGTATTGCCTCCAACGCTGTCTCATGGCCACTGCTAGGACTTCCTCTTGGTTTGGAAGGCGGATTCATCTCGATATAACCAGCGGTTCAGAAAATATGCTTGAGCCACGCCCACATCCATCTTTGACATATCATGTAAAGACAGGTACTTTTATTGGTAATCTGACTGCTTTTCCATTTTTCTCTGCTTGTGAAGGATCCTTTGAAGTCTAGGTATGGAGTAAGGTAATCCGTGGCATGATCCTTTCCTAGATATTTCCCCAGGATCATGGAGTGACCCGTAGTATTATGTCTTTAGCTATCTGACTGACTTATTCTTTGAGGACTAATTGATAGGGGGGCTTGGCCGAAGATGTCCAGCGACAGGAGATTAAGGATAGCTTAATCAGTCTTAATCAGAGCGATTAATTTGGTGGACTGCTACTATACAAGACAGCCATATGTCAGAATAGGTCGTAAATCGATGTTTACATACGCAATCAGCTAAACAACAATCTTAGGCTTACCACATCGAAATGTCGATCTTTCATTCAGATGGGAGAACCACGAAAGGACAGAGAAATGCCTCATCCTTTTCTTCTAGACATAGCCTTCAAACATAGGTCGCTCAGGCTACACATCAGAGGGGTCTTAGGCCCAAAATAATAATTCTGGTGGAACGAATCTTTTTGTATGCGGTTATCATCTGGTAAAGTTCTAGTAGGAACAGGGACCACTAAGCTGCAGAAGCTCCAGAGAATACTTGACTCAATTCCTAAAAGGGGACGTATTTGCACTATCTCTGACACAAGTCAGGGAATACTGCTTCGGTAGGTATTCCAGTGCCGAATTCTAGAAGTCTTTCCTGCCACACCGATGGATGAAAGATGGATTTCGACTCCAAAGTGTCTCTCTTCCTATGGAAATGTATTTCACTGAATTTCAGACTGAGAGGCATGTCATTGAGATCAGCGGTAAGTTAAACCTTCAAAACAGGTTGCAGGGCAGCTCTCTGCTGATCAGGCAGCACTTAAGTCAATTGGATCCAAATAAGTGGACTCAATGACAGTGAAATGCTGCTTTGCAATCTCTAGTCATCAGGAAATAATTGACAATGATCGGGTGAACTAGCTAAGGATGGTTTGGAATATCCGCTCATAGGACTATACCACTACTACTAGTACAGATTTGGTCCACAAGGGACAATCCAAACAATAAGGCAAGTTATATTCCTACATGGATATCGTTTGCTTAGATAAGGAAGTCATCCGAAATAGGCCTTCGTAGCCTGTGGTGGCACTTTAACAAATTGAGTCTGTGGCCAGAGACAGCCACTAAGGACATTCTAATCTAGTACGTCTTTTAGACTGATAACACCCTTTTGCCTTACACTGATATTTTAGCTCGGATTGACGCCCATATGGGCAATAGTTTTAGACAAAGTGATTCTAGACTGTACAAGGTCAAAGATCTAACCACTCTTTTTGAATGAACTGTTGGGAATCCGGTGAACCATGCTCGTACTATCCTTGGCGGTATGTAGCTCCAGTCCCACCACCCTGTGGTTTGATTTTCCCATTTTCTGAGAGCCTCCCCTCAGCAGAAAACACAAGCCACAATCTCTATCAACTTCTTAATTACCAGACAAGACACATTCTCCCTTACTGGGGATGCAAGCCCGATTGCATGCAAAATGCCAATAACGACGCAATTAATCTGTATCACCGTCCTTCCTTGATTACGACCTAAAATCCTGGAATAAATTTTAATTGCGCATTGATTGGATTTAGGGCAAATCCTCCGCCAGGATCCGCAAGACTACCAGTCCCACTACAGTCATAACAAACTTACCCCAGGCCTGTTCCCCGAAGAGCCGCCTCCGCTTAGCATATTCGATGCCGATAGTCGTTCTGTGGGTGAATTCAAATCCATAAATAGGTTGCTTAACGGTCTACTGCCACCCCCACAGGGCGCGCTGTTGTGCGAATCATTATTTGCCGCTGAAATTGAATTTATGACACCGTTGTGGGTGCCACTGTTATTGTGTCCAGTCGTTGATATGCCGCTGTTGCAGTTATTAGTTGATCCTATGTTGTTCTCCACTCCTCGCAGCCCGATTCGTGGTAGCGTTATGCTGTTCTCCTTCGCGTGAAATCCTTTTGACTGATTGTGTTGGTGTTGATGGTGATGTGAATAGTGCTCCTTTGGGTTGTGCTGCTGCTGCTGTTGTTGGTGGTTTTGGTGCTGATGTGACTGCTGATGCTGGTGCTGGTGCTGATGCAAAGGATGTCGACTTAAAGCACTATAAGGTATGGTCGGTGTAGAAGACGATGTACTTATTGTATCACTTTCATCGCAGCTGTCTGAAAAGAAAATGAAAAAAAAAAAAATGAAATAACATGTTTTCTGCAATTGTCAAGGATTAAATGTGTTTTGACAGGATGCTCGCAGTTCCATTCAACTTGGTGTTCCACAACAATCAACTGATAGCGAATACCACCCCCAAGCGCAGAGTAAATTAAAAATGTACTCATCTGTCCTGTGTGCATTGGAATACCACCGAACAAAAGGTCCTCAGAAAAATGCCACTTGACCCTCGTCCGTCGCTGAAATCAATATTAAATGAGCATATTGTGGATGGAGGGGACGTCGTCTAATGACAGAGCATGACATTGGCCTCATCCTGACATGGTTTCATCATAACACCAGCAGAAGGTTATGCCTTTTGGCAGAGCCTTTTCGAACGAAATCAAGGAAGCACGTTTCTGGGAATTTCCACTGAATCACGTTTCCCTAAGAATTTTCAAATCACGTCGTATCGCAAGCAATTTAATGATGTTATACGTGATGTTGGACTTTTTTTTTCTCCTTTTTTTGTTTGAGGCTTGAGTTTGTTTTAGACTGAGGTTGGCTTTCTTGTTTTTTTTTTGTGCGCCAAGTGGGAGTGACAGTGTGAAGTTTGATTGGGTTGAACTTGGCATGTGACTTTTATATTTTGAATTGAATGAGATTGGAACATTATATTAAGTTTTCGGTGAATTAGATGAGACAGGTGGGAAACGGCAGTCCCTTCAGGAACAGTTCAGAGGCAAAGATAGGAGAAAAGTTCTAGGAAAACTAAAAACTGTTTCGAAGTACAAATGAAATAGTATGTCATGTCTTGCAGGTGTCGAAGGGGATTGAAATCGAAAGTTGGGTACCACAAGGTTGCTTATTCTCACCACTGTTAGTTTTATTGATATCGATCAGGGATGTTCTATGGGCAGCAGTGTCTGGAGAGAACTAGGGAATACAATTTTCAAGGGTGCCAAGCATATGTCAAATGTAACACTTACATCTAATAGTGGAACATTTGAAAGGAGTGTCGAACAAAGCGAAATGAAAAACCATGGACTGCTGATGATTTCTTCTTGTGCATCATCTTATGGATTTGTTGACTAAATTGGATTTTTTTAAAACACGGGTCAAAGACTTTAACACATCACTATACGAAGGGCTATCTCCTCCATTGACCACACACGCCTTAGAGGAGGAAGGAAACGTCACCATTTCCGAATTGACTCGTTCCAACACATCCAGAGCAATTCTTTCCCGAAGCTCCATTTAAGGAAAATTTAGCTTTTTTGGACCAAAACATGCTGCGATCCCGTCTCATGCACAGAAAATTTGTCAAAATGTGGCCAATTGAAAGCTCTCTCGAACTATAGTGACGATCGAGCACCATTTTCTTCCTTAAATCGATGTTTTCTTCTGTATCTGCTGTTGCAGGTCATCTTGGATAACACAAGTTTTCAACTACTTCGCGGTTCTTCTTGAAGGCTTTATACCACTCAAATGCTCTTTGTATATATGTAAACAGAGTCTTCGTAGAAAATCCTTGCAAAATTCCTTTCACAATACAAACTTTCAAACAAACTCTATTTTTGATAAAATATATTTTGATAAATCTATGGTCGATAATTGAGGTTAAGTAATGTTTCTGGCTGCTGCCAACAAACTAGTTCCCAGATCGCGCTCAAACTCAGCCTCAAAATAGACGGCAGATGTACCCACCTAGATACACCTAGGATTGTTTAAGAAACTATTAACGTGGACCGTTTGACTAAATATACTTGCAAGGTACAATTTTAAAACTAACTTCTTTCAAAACTATGATGCCATGGTTAGATTGTACCCACCCTGTATGAGATGATGGTAGATTTGCTTCTGCCGTAGATCTAACCTTTGCCAGTAGGCTCAAAAGATTGGAAAAAGCAGCGACGCAGATGAAGAGATGCTCGACTCCCAAACGAAATTTGTCACGCAAGGACAAAAGAAATAGCAGAGCCCCGGTGTACTGGTGGATCGATTACTTCGGTAAGCTGAGAGCAGCCTCAAAATGCGAAGGCGCCAGTAACGACGAAGACAAAGACAGAGGGACGACTCTGATGAAACATTAAAAGAAGACCTCCACATAACCCATGGGGAAGGGCCTACAAATTAGTTGTGAACAAGATAGTTATGCGACTGAAGTTGCACTGACATCACTGACATACCCAAACATGATATTTGTTATTGTCAGCGGGCTATCTCTGCCCTCCAGAGTAAAAGAAAATACGGAACAAATAGAACCTGTCACAACTGCTGAAGTTCTGGAAGCAGCAGGGTCAATGAAGAGTATTACGGTCCCAGAAATGGATGGGACTCCGAATTTCATCCTTAAGAAAGCAATTCAAATGCAACCAGAGGTATTTGTATACGAGATGCCGGATAGAAGAAAAGTTACCTCTAAATTGGAAATGGAACCGGAAATGGACTGGTACTTATACCGAAAGGCGACAAGCCTCCAGAGAAAACGTCATCATACAATCCTCTGTGCATGCTAGATACAGTAGGAAAGGTGCTGGAAAGAATTATCCACAGCAGGCTTGACCAGTACACCGAAAGAGACAACGGGCTTCCCAGCTGACAATACGATTTCAGGAAAGAACGGAGCACCACCCATGCGATACAAGCAGTTTGCTTCAGAAACCATGTCTGGAATCGGATGGAAAGGAAGAAAAACTCTGGAGGCTTTGTACGTAGCCCCTGTTTTGGCCACATAAACTTGTAGGAGCATGAGTTCATAGCACGGGACACTAAGTATCCACAAAGGTTTTCACACCTCCAACGCGTATCCCCAGAGAGGTAGGGGATACTTAAACATAAGGTTGTTCCGTTTATTTCAGACCCCTGTATCTAATTTTGTACTGCAAGTGTAGATCAGGTTGGAACAACAAACTCTTATACTGCTAGCGTCATTGTTTAAACCTTTTTTGGTTACCACGTCATTATGGCTTGCATGACTGACCATTAGGTAAGGGGAACCCGTCAATACTATACTAACGAATTTCTGTCCCAGAACAGAATACCTTTTTTTTTTTAAAAATAATTGATTTGATTAAAGTTTTCACTTAAATTGTGTTTCATCTGTTGTATCGTTGCACTCCACTGAACTGGAAAAAACAATCAGCAAAGTATGTACAATCAGGTATGTGCGGCCAGCATCCGTTTCGTACAGATACGTTTGAATAGTTCTCATTATCAGGATATTAATGCAATTTTCTCTCTTTTTTTTTATTGATAGAATGATTTATTTTTTTTTTGCAATCAATTCAGATGCATATGCACTAATTAATACCATCCGCAGCTGTGATATGGTTCACTCTTGACATCCGCAGGCCAATAGATTTAGCCAATAACCGAAAATCGTGAGCAACATTTAATTAAAATATGAGATTGCATCGAAAGTATTTCAAATAGCACTGCAATTAGATTTGCTAAAGTCTATTAATTTCGCGTTCATTGTGAAATAATTAAATGCAAAATTATTATGGCCACACACGCACGGATTGCGATTAAATGAAAACTAAATGTCATATGATTTAGTTGGCATTAAGCTAAATGAGGGAATAATGAACGAATAATCTTGTTTGGCTTCATTTGCATGCGGTTGGCGGTTTCTAAAACTGTTTTAACGCTTTTGAGCTAATCTCAACCCTCGGTTTGAAAAAGTTTCCAATTGTACTACAATTCTGGGTAAAATTCGGTGACTTCTGTGGGTTTTTCAGAAGAAAACCAATGCATCTCGACTGTCCGAAGTCGCACATCATCCCGATTCGGAGAAAAAGGCGCATCATTCGATTCGAAAAAAGTTCTGAATCGCAAAACAATTTCAAATGATTTCAAAACAGGACACCACCATGGTATCCGTTTGCGTACACAAATTTCCAATCTCTGTGCTTAGCCGAGGAAAATTCGAAAAATGTTGCGAGGAATATCTGTCGGAGAGTTTCAGAGAGAACATCATAACTACTGTGGAAAAAATTCAATACATCGTAGGTAGCCATAGTGCAGCGTTGTACATCATTCCCCTTTCGAGGACCATGAACTGAAACTCCGAGATTTCGTACGAATCGCAGAAAATTCCATCCTGATCGGATGTCATGTTTGGGCTGTCCATATGGAATAATAAAGCTTTTGAACATCTATGCTCAGTTCTGACAAAAGTACGCATGCAGTGTCTTTTTTTTTGTTGTTGTGAATTATTGTTGTTAACATTTTAGTCTGATTTATGGCCGGGTAAGTCGTCGATCCTGGAAAAAACCCAGGAATCGATTTTAAGGCTGCTATGACAGGATTTACAGAGACCTAATCAGATTGTGCAGGATGACGATGGAGATTGCTTACCCCCGTCATGTCACTTTTTCAATACCATACTCGAAAATCCTATGTGAAATTCATTAGTCAACACTAGAGGCACAATTTTTCTAAAGTCTTGCAATGGCTTGAAACCGTGAATGAGGGCAAAACCAGGTCCATGTTGTCAACAAAAAAGGATACACAATATGTATGTCACAGTTACAGCCTTAACTTTGTGGTAATTACGGACTTCGTCTATCTAGCCCCGCTGTAAACTTGGACGCCAACGCTGTTTCTTGGCCTACGGAGACAATAGAGAGTCTTGGCAAGAAACACCAAGGAGACTCTATATAAGACCTTCATTATCTCAGTAGCTGGGACTTTTTCTTTTAACACAAAGTTCTTGGAATAATTTTTGATCAGGTTTTTCTACAAGCTGTACAGTGTCATCGAAAGTACAAATCAGTCGTCCAAGATTTCTGGAACATGTAGAGGCTGGAAGAATTTTCGATCCCAACTCGGAGGGACTATCAAGAAGAGGACCTCGCTTCAGGATGGTCGTACAAGAGAAAGACGATCTCTACCGACAGGGAGTGCAAAAGGATTGGCCCAGATCTACTATGGACTGTAGTACCACCTAAGTGGATCAGTTAGGAGCATTGTTAAAGAAAACAAAAGGACATGAACGCTCATATATTTCTGGTATCAAACTACATTTTTCTGTATCTCTAGTTCTGTCCTCTGGTCAGTTTGTGGGCCTGAAAACGAATTTGATTTTTTTGATCTGGAATCAGTCCATACAGCCGAGTTAGTGTGAATGAAGTTGTTACAAATAAGAAATGCTTAAGTTATACAGCGAAATATGGACTGTCTGGGGATGGTCCTGAAAATATTCTTTCGGGAGATTCTCGTACAAACCAGAAAAGGTCCATAAAAGTCGCCACTAAAAGGTTTAGGTACTTTGGTCATTCAAACAGCAGAATCCAACTTGGAATTCCTTAGGAAAATCGTCTGTGGGAAATATTGGATCATTGTTTGGAAAATGCGGATAGTAAGCACGTTTTTAGGTCCAAATGTATTGATTGGGTCCACTTATTGACAGGGAATCCCAACAACAAGAAAAGGATGATTTTCTTAAGCTGATGTAGCTGTTCAGCTACAGCATGAATACCTAACGAGCGATCCGTTTTTTTTCCAATTCTGGCGCATGTATCAAATGGATACCATTGCTCACTAGTCGTTCTAAGTAATGCCAAGACACTGTGTCGAGTATGAGATAGAATATGTAGGACAAGCTTGTGTCCCTAAACTTCTTATAAGAAGCAAAACTAATTCAACTTGGGCCTGCATTAACCAGCTCGTCAGGCCTTTCATTCCTTGATATTACTTTATTCTGTATTCCAGCAACCCTTAGCCCTTTTTGAAAACATTTCATAAGATTCGATTTTGTTTCTGTAACAGACACTGCTTTTATCGTAGAAGAGCTGTCGATGAAAAGTTGATGTCCTCATGTGGCATTGTACTATTGTCACTGATAGAACGAGGTTGTCTACTTAGAGATATACATAGTTCAAGGGTCTGACAGAGGTTAAATAATATACTGGACCCCCAACAATGCTCATTTAGGATACATAAGTGTACTCTAGCTGGTAAAGTTGGTACTTGACTGTTGTTGGATTTTTCTCCACCTCGAGGAGATAGAGGCTTGTTAAAGGTATAATAATCGGTTTGTATTTGGCCAATAAGATTATAAAAGTCTTATTACTGCATGGCCTACATGTCAGGTAGGTTTATAGCTGTTGATTCGTGAATGAACATATAGACGAACACCGCTCACTCAATGCACCCTTTATTGTCATTACTTCCGTACAACAGATCTTACGAGGCCCTACTGAGCTTCGATCCAAGTACAGAATTTGCTAAACATATCTTTCATTCCAAGTATGTTCCTTGCACACTGATCAAGGCACCCAGCTGTAGTAATCACATCAATGTCAAGGTGTACCACAAGGATCGAGTGTGACACCCATTCTGTTCACAATCAAGAAATAATGACAACATTTCCACAAACTTCACAAGACATGCGCAGTTGAAACAATCAACATTCCTCGCATCAAAGCCGAAGTTTTAAAAATTATTTCAAATAGCCAACGGAGAGCAGTAATCCTTTTCATTACTGAAGCCCCATACAACGTCTACTTTCCAATCAAAAGATTCCCATCAAAACATTCACAACAAGCATCCTTATTCTGTTGGGTAGGTATCCCGTAAAGGATATTCAAATACATAGACTTCTTTCTCTTTCACTCATTATTCAATACACAATAACACTCGTGGAACAACTCACCGAACTCAAAGGACCTCTCCATAATGGCTCGTCGAGTACTCTTCGTCGTTTGCAGTCCTCCACCACCAACACCACCACCACCACCACCACCACCACCAACACTACCACCTCCACCACCACCACCACAGCCACCGCTTCCACCATTATTCGTTGGGCTGTCATCGTTACCAGGATCTTCATCACAACCACCACGTCGGCACATGTGGCCCTGGCCATAATCTAGAAAATTCTGTGAATAGTGCTTCTGGTGCAGGCAGCAGTATCTAACGTGCTTGCAGAAGTTGCTGTTTGACGTGACACCGCTGTTAGGCCTATTCACCCGAAACGAATTCGATCGGCCGACATTAAGACTGCCACCGCCTCCACCGCCACCACTGTTGCTGGTGTTATTCGTGCAACGAAGGCTTCCGCCGCAGCGTCGTTGATTGAATTTATTTGTCCGCGGTATCACCTGAAAGGAGAGAGGGCTTCAATTAATTTGATTCCGATTTTTCGGTGGCATACACACACCACCATCACACACATAGTGTGTGTATGTTCAGCTCCAGTTAACAGAGATAATGGAAATGAATTCTGTAAATACACGCAGGATTTCATTAACAGTGCTCCTAGTACCGGTCCTTTCGCTTAAGTAGGTCGGCTTTGTTTGAATCTCTCTGCTACACGGAGCCATCAGGGATTGAGGGCACACATACACACATGGGGTGGGGGGAGAAAAAAAAAACCAAAAAGAGGAAAGCTTTCTCCTGGGACACCAGCAGCACTGGATGGTTATGTTTCACTAGTCCTTTGTCTTTTCTAGGCTGTGTAAATATTTGAAAAGCCACTCATGTGAGATCGGCCATTGCCAGGATGCAGTTCTCCCCCTCACTAGCTCTCGGTCGAAGTGGGCTTCAGCGGTGCTGTGGCAGTTCTTGTTTGAAGTAACAAAATTGAAAGGAAGAAGGATTTTGCCAACATTTTCCATGTTGCTTGCATTCGAGGAATAGAATGCTTGACACTATTACAGGTGGGAGGCGGGCTGATTGTGCATGTGCTAAGATTTAGGATAAAAATGTGGCAGGAGTACGGGCGAAATGAGCAATCAACATGGTTCCATGGTACACATATACGTATCCCACCGTAGGCACTTTGGAAAACAGTCCGGGCATGCTTCATTAGTCGGGTGTGTGAAACTAACATCATGCGTTTATGGTTGGGTGTGACTCTTACGTGCTTGGCTCCAAAAAAGGATTCCGTATTGGGTTTATGTCTGGGTCCGGGGGTTCCAATTCTCATCCCTAAATCGACGCGTCACAGTCTGATTACCTTGCAGAAACGGTCACCCCCTCTTTACCAAACAAAAAAAGGTCGAAAACAGCTTTACATCAATCAAAGAAAATTGCATTGCAGCTGAAGGACACTCAACTTGAGTCTGAATTCACAATTCGAAATGAAAATCCCCAGCTAATAACATTTACGCAAAACAAATTACAATTCACTTAATCTCGTTTCGGCTCGTGTGCACTTGTCTTACGAAGGCAAACAACCGACTTGACATTCCTTCAAGTCGGACGAAGACACGTCCAACAAATGACGCATTAGGCTTGGCATTTTAAATGACAGGCAGCATAAAATTTAAATTCAATTCTAAGGGTAATCCCACACACATACAGAGACTTTCACAAACATGCAGGTAATATTACGGATTAAGGACAAAGCGGCTTCCCCAAACAAACCTCAACATCCTGCAGGATTTTATATAAAAACAAGAAAAAAAATAGAATAAAACACAAATCGTACGTACCTTATCCTCTAGCAAATTAGAAAATAGATCTAAGTGGTCCTCGTCTTCGCTCATCATTGCGAAAAAGTCTTTGAAAGTATCTGGGAAAGAAGCCGGAAATTGTCCTTGACGCGAATCCAATTTGGTTTCCATTTCTGAAAAATTAAATAAAAAAAAAATTTAAATGTGGTTTTGTTTTGTTGATGAATTTTGTTTTTTTTTTGTAAATGTTTTTGTGTTAATAGGAGAAATTAAAAATTAAGGAGAGAACGACGCAGTTAAGTTTGGTTAACGAGACTTGTGTGGCTTAAGCCTTTTATTTATGGTCATGAGGATGTACCCACCTACTGACTTCTTATGCGCCTCGAAAGAAGGAACGTCGTATGCTTGTAAACGAACAGTGGGTCGGAAATGGTATACCATAACACCAACCATATATTTCTACCCAGGTTCTATGAACTATCCTGTCTCAAGCTTTTTCGTGACTTATTACAAAATTCTCAAGAGATGTCGATCCAAACTCCATATTTAAATTCACTTTGAGTCTCCCACTGGAACTGGAACTGGACCTGGAGTCAAAACTAACTATGGCTGTTAGTCGAAAAGTACAGCTTTCAGGATATGGCAACAGATAATGATTTCTGACTAATCGATGTTGCAATAATGCCTCATGTTGGGGTCTTATCAATTTTTCATAGCAGGCTGTCCATTCTTCATCTCATGATTGGTAGAATCAATTTGGGATACCGGTTATATCTCAAAAATGTGACAGAATGATGACATTATGATGACAGAAGATGTCCGAGTACTGCAACGCAAAATAAAGGACGACTCGTCTCGTGGGTTAAAAAATAATATTTGGTAGTTTTCCAAAAAGGCAAACATATTGGCAATTGAGTGGGATTTATCTTTTCAATATAGACTGACACAGATTGAAAAATAATTAATTCAGCGACTTGAATACTCTAGCTGCAGCATTTTTAAAATAAGGAGGTTTTTTTAGGATGCATACGACAAACCATCGACTAAGTTTGGAAACCCGAATTCGTGTCCTCAAATATCAGTTTTATATGCTTTAGGTATAGGTTGGACCAACTGTCAATGCAAATCGTTAGTCAAAGTCACAGCAATGATTTCTATTCAATGCAGTACATCTGTACGTTAGTATCTTAGGCCTTTCATGGAGTACACTAAAAGTGAAGTACTAGTGCAGTATTTCCACACTGGAGAAGGACCAAGAAATCTTATGACAGGATCCATAACCTATCTACTATCGATCTCTAGCTTCGAGCTCAACATGACGATGTTTGGATTCCAAATCGAGTAAAACTGATCCAGAATTTTTCAAATATGTAAGTAATTGGATAACATGCAAATCGAACTGAGCTTTCTTAAAGCCAAGCAGCCGAACCAAATCACTGAACAGCCAAACTCGTTAAAGTAATCAAGAGTGAAGCAACTATCAACCAAAAGGGTTCTCTACTGGTTCTCTATTGGTACCTTTAACCTCTATGTCATCATCGTCGTTGAAATCATTCTTAAGTACTATTTTCCTAATAAACGCAAGACTCAATTCTTTAAAAATGTCCGATGTTCACTTTTATCTCTTAACTTAAAGCACTTGGTCAGCCTTGAAGTGCTTCATGAAGGACATTTGAGTGAATGAAATATTTGACCACATATAACTCTTCGACTGAATGGACTCCACTAAGCCATCTTAGAGTCTCCAAGGCTAGATTCGAGAAATATGAGTAACCTTTAAGACAAGGTATCGCAAATCCTAGATTCTCAAGTTTTGTTAAAGCAAGGAGTGCATTCGAATTCAAGTGTATTGAGTTTGAATTAATGCCAAGTCTTATATATTCCGCGATCGACAAATTTGTGTATGTTGTGTCGTGCTCCTAACTGAGGACAATGATCTATCTATGCATTAGACCTCACATATATCATTTTTAGATGGCATCGCCATCGTCGAAAAAAAGATGGACAAATGTAGTCAAATAGAGTATATTTGACCATTATCGTCAGTAAGAGGCTAGAGAGCAAAAAGAATGGTAAGAACAGGGAGGTGAGTCTGATAAAAACACAGGAAAAAGGTAATGGCATACGTGTGGAGCTTAGCTCAAAAATATTTAGATTAAAACCTATTTATCAACTGAAGTCATAATTTATCCTTATGCCGGAGAAGAGTTATTGATTTGCTTTAAATAAAATAAGTTATCAATAAGATTACTAGGTCGAGTGGTCCTTCAATGATGAGCAGATGAACTGCCAAACATTACACACGTTATGGACAAATGCCCTCTCTTTGAAAACTAAGCAGCACTTCAAGGCTGTGGATAAGGAGCAATAGGAACTGGCATCACGAAATATGCGATGACGCTGTCCAAAATGTGACCATGATCACCACATGATTACAGCACATGTGAACTCATCTACGTCTGGAAAGAAATTAGTGACATTTTCAATTTTTATCGATTTTTTGGAAGATGCTATGTCTTGCACCGAATAAGCCTTTCTCCTATGGTATCTTCGTATGTTAAATTCGGTTGGAAACATTGTCTATAATGGAGGACTCGATATGGAAATGAAAGAAGTGGTGGTCTAGTTTAGGCAGGTACGTTCAATGATAGACACAAATAGAGAAGTCGAAACAGGGGTTTGTAATGGGACCACTGTTTCAAAATGAAAGTCAATCGATTCAAAATAATTTGAGATGGTGCCTCTGCACGGCTGGTCTAACGTAAGCAGAATATATATCAGAAGGCTTATTCAAACTTTGTAGAAAATATAGAAAATGGGTAGAAATATAAAGTCCCAGACACGACAATGCACGTTAATTAGGATAATGCAGGAGATTAAGACCATGATAATGCTTGAAGTTTTGCTTCGAAATGCTATTTTTTAGAAGACCTACTCCTATTTTAGTGGAACATTTGATAGATCCTATAACATTCAACCTAACACCATGTTGCTTGGTTTTTCGTCCCACTTGGTCCAGTTCTGTCATGATTACACTCGTAGAGATAGTTATTTGCTTTATCAATGGGCCTTGTCATGAGACTGAAAGTCCTTTTATACCCTTAACTGGTATTATGGCAGAGCACAGGGATCTAAATCAACTATCCATCCTACTATTGTCCCAAACAGGTGAGTTATAATACAATTTTCATGTAAACTTGTGATCCAGCAAGTAACAGTCAAAATAAACGCAATTCTATATTGCCCTACTTTTTGATTCTCACAAAACTAAGAAACAACTTTCACGAAGGAAGAATCGTTTCGCTTATACTACTTATGCATCATTTCTTTGCTCCAACTTAGTCCTATAAGGATAAACTGAATAAAGCGGTGCATTGGTGTACAATTATGTATTTTAGTTCACTGAATCTAGCAATAGTTAATGTAAATTTGGACCTGGCTTCTTCATTTCAAATTGTCTACTAATTATGGACTTATGATCCCTTTTTGTAATAAATTGTATAATATGGACTTATTTTGACCAACCTGTGGATCACCCGAATGAAACACAAGTTAATCGTAGACTTCGTCTTTGTTGTCAGGGTGTAACCGAAGACAATAAGCCTTGAAAAAGTTGTAACTGAAACCACTTAGCATGAGTTACCTTTCTTTGTGAAATCGTAAATTAATATTCGGGGCGTATACGTAACATTTTTTTTTCTACAAAAACGCCACAAACAAACCAATATTTTTCTTTAAAACTGGTCACGCTACTTTCATAGGACTTAGCCACGTCAAAAAGGATACAAAGTCCTCCCAAACGAGGCAAGAAAGGAAAAATAAAATTCACCTTAAAGTGAGTTTTTCTTTTTTGTAAAATTACAGGAAGAAGAATTATTTGATTTTGTAACTTCAATTTCCTTAACTTTTCCGCTGAAAAAGTAAACTGTGTAGTAAAACGGAAATAATAGGAAAAAAAGGTCTCCGACATTGGGGGTATTTTCCTTTTTTTCTTCATGCATTCATCCTAATAGCCCTGAGTATCCTTGGGGAAACAAAAATTACTTCCAGTTCTATTTATGAACTCGAGTAATGATATCTGGTTAATTTCTGATTTCATTTCATGATGTGAGTTGGAGGAATGGTTTCTGGAAATCAATATATGTCTGTACACGTGTATTTTCTTCTTGTTAAGTATGGTTTAAGAAAGTTGAATCCTGAAGTTGAGGTGAAACTAAGTTGTGTGTTCTGAGTGGCACAAGTATTGAATAGATCATGTTATATTAGTTTGATTGTATTTTCCTGGAAAGTTACCTTGGCAGCCAGTTTTAGGACGAGATGGGGGGGATATGAAAATTCTGTACATAGTTTAGCACCTACTCAGTGTTCTGCAGTTCAAAATGGGGATCTTAGAGGTAGTCGGTTTGAATTTCGGGGCATAGTCAATCACATGTCTAGCCTATAGTCGTGCTGTCTGGATTATGATGCATTAAATGGTAAAATAAATTTATTTGTGAGTTCAGATTGAAAATCATACAAAATGTCCTTTTTAACACACTATCCTCAATTCGCTTCATCAAGGTAGTATTTCTTCCTACAAAATCGGCAAAAAATGGCAGTTCATTGCAGCAGGGATCAAAAGTAGCAGAAATTATTAATTGTTTTAGGAATAAAAGGCCAGTTAAGGTTGAAGTGTTAAAGTATGAGTTGACCAGATAGCAATGATACGTTTTTCCAATTCTTATGTTTCAACAACTGTCAAAGTAAGGTCTGGCACAACGTTTAACGTGCAACATGAATTTCGTCATAAGGTCGGTGGCCATCATGGTTTCAGAGTGCAGACCATTCGTCGGATCGTGGAAAAGTTTGATCGTGAATATACTATTTTGGACTATTTTGGCTACCAAGCAGACAGACTTTTGTTGAAATAAAAAAACATAGCCGTCGTAGCACCTAGCATCAAAGAAAATACTTAGAAATGTCGATACGGCGCCGATCAGCTGAATTGAGCATCGCCGCCAGAGGGTAAGCCCGGCTAATTTTTGCTGGTGCGGTTTATGGCATGACGGCATCTTCAGACCTTATTTTTTTTTCAAAATGAGGAAGGAGACACTGGTACCGTCAATGGTCTTAGGTGTAGAGTGATGTTAACATACTTCCTATGGCCAGAAATCGGAAACATCGATATATCCGAGCTGTGATTGTAACAAAAGGGCGGCATATGCCATACAAACGACGCAACACTCAAAGTTGTAAAGGAGATATTTGGCGACTGTGTCACGGAGAGGGTACATCAATTGACAGCCGCGATCATCCGACTTGATACCACTCGATTATTTTACCTGGAGCTACGCCAAGTCCTTAGTTTACGCTAACCACTTTAGATGAACAAAATAACTCCGCATATATCGCACCGAGTTTTTTTTCGCACCAATTAAACCGACTGCTTGAAGGAAAGTCGAGGCCACCATTTGAAGCATGTGCTATTCCATACATAATGGCATGAATGTAGCTTCAAAATAAAGGCAGAATCAATCTCAATAGCTCACACCGTCGTTGTTTTATTTAATTTTTTTGTCCTACAATTCGTATCTGGTCACACTATATGTATGTAAAATAAAGGTCAAAAGTACCCATTAGTAGCGCCTTTTTTAATTGGATCTGGTCCCTGTCTATCCACATTTTTTAACCCTTCTATGTTGTCCAAGCTTATAGATAGAAATAACTTCTTTCTACGTATCCCTATTTTCACAACTGTGAGTGGAAACATCGTTCTTTCTCAACATCTGCACAAAAAACTTAGAAACATATTTTTAAATTTTATCATCAAATTCTCAAAAAAGTTTGCGTTTCCTATAATGAACGAGTTTTATAAAAAAAACCAGTTCCTATAACCCATAATTTTTTTAAATGTCAGAAAAAGTACAGCGAAATGGGCGTGTCAGTCAATTTTTTTTTTCACTTGTGGTACTTGAATTTGTCCGGTTATTACCTTGGAGGTATTGATTTGTTATTCATGACAACTTTTAAAAGGTTTCCAAACTTAATCAACTACTTCTACACACTTTCCTAAGGTAGTTACTATATGTCCTAAGGCACGCTGTATTTAGACCTTTTATACTCCGCGAGGGCTAGTTAGAGTTGTGTAGCAAGTATCCAGGACTGATAGTTTCAATTTTAGTCCTATCTCTTCAGCCCTTTTTCTTCTTAAAGAGGGAAAGAACTTCGAGAGAGGCAACCCAAGTCAAAGTATTTGAGTTAAAATGTTAGGGTCCATCGAGTTACTTTCTTTTCTGTTCACAACATATCATGGTACACATGGCTAATCTTTCAACATTCATTAGGCAATCTACATATCTCTGGAGGAGGATATGATGGAACCATCGTATGTAGTAATCATATATCGGAAATACTTTTCTTGATCAAAGTATCGAAAGTCTACTCATAATCGATGGTCGAGTACCGATCGGTATTCAAGGCATTTGTCAATGATGATCCGCAGGGTGTTCCTTTGCAAAAATAAAAAAAAAACAATTTTGAAATGGAATGCATCTTTGGGTTATTCTGACCAACGTATCAGTGCCGAAGGCAACACTCGAATTCTCAATTCATTTTCTCTCCTAGGAAGCTTGAAGATCATACAATTCCTCCTCACAACGTGAATGATTCTGATAAGATAGATCGATTCAGTAGGTTTGAATGATTTTATTTTTATTTGTGATACTAAAAGTCTTAACTGCATTTTTCATCAATCGATAGGTGCTGAAAGTAGAGTAGTAAGCCCGAATTTTTTGCAGAGGCTGAAGTTGGCTGTTACTGGTTAGGTTGAGTCATTTTTTACTGTTGAGGTATATTTTCCTTTTAGAAAATTCCTCTCATCTATGTACTGACATACTGTCACCTGAGATCTTTGGGGTCATTTATTTTATTTGGGAAGTTTCCCTACATCAAATCAAGCGAAAGGCAAACATTCCAAGCAAGAACTAACCACAAATATCAATATCTATCTATTTTAGCTCAGATAATCAGTTCTTTTAATAATAAATTATAATCATAGCTGAACATATTTTTCCATCAAAATCCTTCTCATTAATGTAATTGGTTTCCAGGAATAACTTCAAATTTTATTAACGATTGTACCAATTAATCGGAATTGTATCAATTTAATTTGATTAACTTGAAGTACAGATTACAATTCACGAGAATATTTATTTAAAATCAATTTATTAATTAAATCAATCAATTGTGATTATTTATAGATTAACAAACAAATGCCGAACAGATTCATTTTCGATCAATATGTAGTTAATTCTTCGGGGACGAGGTATAAATCAGATTTCAGTAACGTTTTCTGAATAAAAAATAAGACTCAATGACTTTAGGCACTCATTTGAACTTATTTGTCACACTGCCTGTTTCCCACTCCGTCCTGATTGGGAATTCGACCGTGACGTCATTTCCGAAGTTCGCTCTGGAAGCTATATAGTCATTGGATTGCCACCAGATCCCATGGTAACTGATACAGGATATTGTTGTGATCATGAGGTCTAGTACACCAAGATCCTGTGCTTGTTAACCTGACCGCACCTCGAACTGATGGAAACATAATCTGAGGGTAGTAGGGCAGTTCTCATGGCACCTAGAGCAGCAGTTCTTTGCACTTTGTTGATGAGTTTGATGTCTTTCCTTAAAGTAGGGCACCAGAGATCCGATTTTAATCCTAGATTCGCGGGACTCAGATCCAAGCATTTCTCATTATGCGTGTTATATCCTTCATCCGAACCTGACAAACTTCCTTATAAAGTCTTTCTTTCAGACGTTTGTCGACGCTAACGAGAGATAGAACTTTAAAAATCTTTTGGTGTTCTCTATAATTTGAACTACAAAACTTCTGGTCAGCTTCCGATGTACTAATGAGCATCGATTTTAAATGTTTGACATACTATTAGACCTGGCAGAGTCTGCTTTAAGTAAAGTCATAAAATGGACAGACATTGTTGGTTTCATAAGAAGGTAAAAAAGTATGATATACCATTCTTCCAAGGCTCAAGGGTATTGAACTGCAATGTGCAGATCACGTCAGTCGAAAAGTTTGAAACTGAATTCGCTCCAGATATGGACGTACATGCACTAAAAATCTTCAGAAGGTTGATGGCGGTTAAATCAGTTCTACGGCCAAGGCAATTCTTGCAACTGGCTTGTGGGAATATGGGCCACGCAGCCATACTAAACGGCCTTAACACTATTCTTAGCAATTCGGAGAACATCGTATCTTATCTGGACTTTAACGTCCAGGTAATTGCAACCGGACGAGCTAGTAAGGGAAGGCTCAAACCGGAACCGTCAGCACTTTTAAATTGATAAAATTCCAACTAGGTTCAGCAAAAACCAACACAAGTGTCTCTTCCAAACAAATCTGTCCAGACCTGAATTTTAGGAAAACCAGTTGACATAAGAAAGATAGATGGTGCCCTCATGTGGCGCTGTATGGTCGGCAGAAATGCCAGAAAATTTGGTGCCCCTTCAATGGTTTCTGTAGAAGTTGTAGAGGTGAAGAAGAGGTGAAAACTATGGCATTTATCCTCCCTAATCGGTTCTGAGAAAGAAAACCCTAGGTGAGTACTTCGCTACAGATCTCAATGATCTAGTTAGACTGGACTTAAAGAGAATAAAAACTGTCAAGCTGGATTCCCTAAAAGATCTGTTGCATCTGACGTACCACCTCCCTAATGAAAGAAAGCACGTCCTTAGTTGCAGAGGTTCTCATATGTGCCGGCGAGCATGTTACCTTGCGAAAGATGCGCCACCTCAACCAATGCAGAGCTGGGCATTCACAGAGAATGTGCTCAGATGATTCATCATCTTCTGAACAGAACCTGCATTCTATGTCTGGGCATAGATTGAATTTGTTGAGGTAATATCTCAGGCCACAGTGACCTGTTAGAAAACTCACCAGCTTCCTAATGTTTTCCTTGTCTAAACTCAGAATTTCCTTGTAGAAATATGGCTTGATTAACCTCTTGGATTGTCGTAACACCGGCACATGTACCCAGTGGGTTAAACGAAGTTTATGCTCCCATCCGTTAATTAGCGCTGTGGCAGTAGCCCAGTTGACGTCACAGTAAGGTTCAGGTCCATGCAGATCCTGAGACAGCCCTGGCTAGTTTATCTGCAGATTCGTTGCCTGCAATCCCCAGATGACCTGGAACCATTCCGAGTACCCCTACTATTATGTCTAGCAAGAGCAAGAGAAAGCATTTAACTGCTATGGAGTCCACTAAGTTGGACGACAGAGCTCTGAGAGCTGCCTGACTATCTGAGAAGATATGCATTTTAGCGCCTTTGATTCCCTCACTGAGGTTTAACCTGGCGCAGATCTCAATAGCATGGAGTTCAGCCTGGAAGACTGTGGGACACATTCCCATAGGTATTGAGACTTTGGTATTGGGTCCAAAGACACCAGCATCCACTCCAGAGTCCATCTTTCATCCGTCTGTGAACCATATCAGACCTCTAGGGTCCAGTGTTGGAACACCATTAGACCAGTCTGCACGGTGTAATATGTTTAACGTCGGGGACAGTGCAGAACACGTCCCTTTGTGGGATTGAGTCAAGAATTTTCAGGTGTCCCACGTGGTCACCTGCCTTAAACTTGTATTCTATCTGCATGGTAATTTGCCATAATGGTATCGCAATAAAACTTCCTCTTGTCTAAGTGCCTCCCTGCTGAGCGGGGATAATCACCTAACCTCACCTCAACCTATCATCTGTAAAAGAGGGGAAATAACCATCCCTCTCAGATAAAGAACATTATTGAGTTTTGCTTAATCTATTATCTACTGACCCTTCTGAAATGGAATCATGTTCAGCCCTTTTGAAAACATGTTCAGGATCTAAGGATGCAGCAAGGATATACTTTATGAAGTAAATGGTTATTTCGCAGTAACTTGGGCGTTTAAAGGGACTTTTTCAGAGGTGATGTCCATTTGATTTCATGATTTAAGAATTTTCTTTAAGTAAGGATGGCCTACACCAGAATCTCCATTTCATCAGAAAAAATGTAAATACTCGTATATACCCGACTTGAGAACATGACTCTGTCTTCCCGCTCCAGGATACGAATAGAAATCAGTTTATTCCTTGGAATACGGTCTCTAAAAGCATTTTTAATAGACCATTGAAGTAGAATCCAATTGGCAAGCGATGTGGGTTCATTAACCCCTGGTGACCATGTTTTTTTTTTCGATTTTCCATTCGGATTCATAATTCTCCTCCTCGCCACGTACTTCGACTATCCCCGGGGACTAAATTAAACCGTCTTTTATATCGCCATCGTGACCAACCTGCTAAGTCACGCAAATGTGCGACGCAGTGTTAGGATTTTAGACTCGCTTGTGAAGTAGAACTGTAAAGGACGTAGTAAATCACAACCAAAGCTAATTGTCATTAGGCGTACAACACAATCGATAACCTTCCCTCGGGACTTTGACAAATCAAATCTATTTACTCATTATTTGGCGCAGCTTCGCACACTTCGATTAGTTCCGCTTCATTGCAGTTTGTATCTTTTGAAAACAACCCCAGACAATGGCGTTTCTCATTAGGTTCAATGATGTGCACCGTTAGTTCACTACATAAACAGTCATATTTTCGTCCTTTCAAAGATTACACAGCTAATTGGGAATTATTTTCGTTTTGTCCCTGTTAATACTTCGATAGACAATTCTGTGTTATCGATGTTCGCTGTCGGGAGCATTCCTTTTTCGGGGCTGGGGAGGCGGGGATGTGGGGAAAAAACTTTCTTTCGTGATGGGTATCCTGTGCATGTGTAGAGGATCTGTTTTTTTTTTTTTTTTTTTTGAAAGTCACTGACCGAAAAGACGATAAGTTTCATCCGAATCGGTACTTGAATAAAGTGTCTTGGGGATGTGGTTGATGGGTTTGCCCACAAAGAGCGAAATCGAATCGAGATCCGTGGCAGATGCAGCGCAAGTTTTTTGAAGTGACTTCCATCGAGTAGGGGAGAGATGGTTTCAGGTTTCGGTTGGGAATGCGAGAAGTTGCAGGTTTCACAATCACGTAGGATGAAGACATGCAGACACTACCATCAGTGTGTATCTCCCCCGGGGATGGGATTTGATGGTTTGGGGGGAAAAGTCTTTTTTCATTAAACGAATGAATAGGTGTCTCGGTGAATTTTAATTGGAATTTGAAAATTAGTACTTAAGGTTGGAGGTGCTATCCAAGCACGAAATGAGGTGTTGTAACGAGATTTTGTTATTTTTGCTTCCCGGGGTGTCTGGTGGCCCAATCGAGAGGGAGGGCAAAGTGCTTTTGTCCACCAATGGTGTACCCTTTATGTCGTTGAGTTGATATTAATTTTCCCAACAGTTAACAATATACGAAAAAGCAATTTAAAATGAAACTTTAGATGGTACTGGGTCGTCTGAAACGACATAGTTTTAATATGTGCTCCTCTCAAACTTGTATTCAGCTTTTGCTGGAAATTCCATAAAATACGATTGCTACCTTCAGACAAATTAGCAGGACATAAAGTCTCGTGTTCCCGGCTTTCTGGCATCCCGTACAATGATCTGGCCTATCCATCATTCTTTCTAGAGTCGTTTCTTGGGCTGATCTATCGGTTTGGGCACGTCAACTATTTGGCATTTGGGGAGAAGTTGGGTATGCAGAGGTTAAGAGTGAAACAAGTCCCTTGAACCACTTCATGTGCAATATTGTCATATATCTCCTCTTCCTTAGTGTTTTGGGTCAAACCTTGGTGCAGACAGTTGCCCGCTGTTTGGCATTTGGCCAGAAGTTGGGTACACAGAGGTCAAGAGTGAAACAGTCTTTTGAACCATTTCACGTGTAATATCGTCTCAAATCTCCTCTTCCGAGGGACATCGCTGAGTACGCAATAGAAATTGTTGATTGGGAAATAGGTCATGCAAGAGCCTTGGGTGCTCCTGGGAAGCTGGAATTTTGAGTGGATAGTCACCTCTGTGAGTATACACGTCGTGCAGTAATGTCAAAAAGTCGATTACAAGCAAATACGAAGTTAAATGAATTATATTTCTGCAGGAGTATCTACTTTTTATCAGACACATAGTCTATAGCCATCTGTTACCTCCTTTCGTAGGTAAACAGACGTCTATTGGGCCAATTCACTCTGGAGGACTCAGTATAAAACAACCATTTCTCTTAAACTAAACAGAGCTTCTGACAGATCATAGATGCATGCATTTGTGAAGCAGATGCTCCCCCTCGCTCACATAATATGTTGAAAGGAATTTCCCATTAAACGTATAAAACTAAATTGGATTACTGTCCCTCATGTCTAGACTCGGCCTTGTCCGTTAGTCCTTGCATAAACGAAAGAATTACACATTCTGCTGTCATGCACATATCCCGCACTAGTCGAACGCTTAATTCAATTCACATTCCATCCATGAAAGATACAAATCCATCTTGTTCGACTAAATCCCCCCACACCAGTCTATTTTAAATTGTCCTCTTGAATGGGAATATTATACAAACGTCCTTTCTTTGTCATCCGAACAGACATGTTAACACGTCGCATATTTTGTTGGCATTTTCATCCAGGAATCCTTAATAGAAAACCATGTTCATACGCGTATGTGTATGTTTTTGCATAACAACAACTTTGGGATTCGGAAAATGCCACACATCACTCGTGTGAATCTAAATTCCCACATTCTGTCCAATGCTATCAGAGTTGCCTTCGATTTATACCCACACTTTGACGTCAACGAATAACAAGGAACAACCAACAATGTCAGCATCGGTGGTAACTAAATTTGAAGTCCTTGTACGTAAATATTTCATTCATCTGTTTCATCTCTGATAAATGTAGCTCACACTGGCACATAAAGTGTGTGGCATTCCAAATGTCTGTGCGCTCCCGATAGCACACTTTACTGACATTATCCACTCTGACGGAACAACCTGTTGTGTATCCTTGAAAGTGCTGGCGTCTCTCGATGAGTGCGTGTTCCATTTGGTATGCTCATTGCTAGCTTTGTAAATTGTTCAATAAAAACCACTCCCCGCTCGCATGGTGTAGGTATACATTTCGGTCCTGCGGGACGTAATCACCACATTTTGCTAAAAGGACGATCTCTCCAGATACAGGAGCAACGAAGTCAGTTCTTTGCTAAATTAAAAATGGCAAACTCTTGCTCATCGTGTGTTGGTATCCGTTCTATTTCAGTAATGGCGTTGGTCCATACAGGACTCTCCCCCATTCAGTGAGAAACTTCTGCGAGAATGTCCTTCATGCAATTTTAATTTCAATACAAAAAGTACATGTGTATGTAATGTCCCAACAGTCCAAGGGTGTGAGTCCTGGAGGAGAACTACTGTCCTTGGTGAGTTCCTTCTAAAAGTGAAATTGAAAATAATTTATCGAATGCCCTCGTGGACAATGACGAATGCCAATGTTATTATGGTTTTGCTGGCCACTGAAGTGGTTCTGGACCAACGGAAGGACACAACTGGGACACCAAACAAATATTACAGGCCCTGGTGAGTTAATGTTTGCTTTGCGGCAGGGTGTTGAGGTTGAGAGATGGACCACCTTGTAGTTGTTATGGCTTTCATTTGTTCTGGTGGAGTGCAGTCTGTTCGGGAAGACAGGATATTAATGTAAGTTTCTTGTAGTGTAGGGGAAAGACTGAGTAAAACTTGGAGGATTTTTGTTTCAAGGTCAGAATTTTTGTTCAGTTGTAGAATCTTTTGGTCTTATGATTGCGTGTAAGACACATGAGGACCATTGAACTTCTAGATCACAAGAAAGGAACCCTTAACCGGCCACTACAGGAAGATATGCTTCAAGACTGGACATGCCCTACAACGACTTCTGCAAAAATTGTAGGGACGAAGAGGAAGTGGACCCCATCAGTCACCTCATTCGCACATACTTGCCAGTATCAGGAGGGCTACATTGAGTGAATACCTTTTCCATGATCTCAATGCTCTGAGCACAGTCTGCACGGCTAAGATTAGGTTCTTCATGTGAAGGAGGGCATGGTTCTCAGACCAAGAAGGTGTTCCGCCCACCTTACACAACGGCATTACAATGGATCTTCTCTGGTCTACGTTCATCCTTACTGAGGGCCGATCTAAGCCAATCAACCAACCAAGACACATGTGAGACCAACGAGAATACAACGCAATTAATGAATGTTATATTACACGAATGGAATGGGGCTTCTTCTTAGCCTTTTTACAACATTTGTACTCTCGGATGTTTGTCAGACGTTTGTGAGAGAAGGGGCTTTTCGGTGTTTTGGCTGGGATTTGAACCTCGAACCCCTTGCACTATCGCTCTAACCGCTGAGCCATGGTACCCTAGGGCTAGGGGATTGATTTCTGGGCAATAGTTTGTGCTTCCACTGGAATGTTGCAAATAGTCATCTTGGCAGAATAACTACAGACAACCCGTCGGAATAGATGGTTCAGGACCCTTCTGTTGAAATAATCACTCAGAAGTTTGGTGAAAGGAGAGTGTCTCGTAACATAGCCAATAAGTTGTCTCCAGTCTTTTCTGCTGTGACAAGGTTAGTATGTCGCTGATTTCTTACAGACGTTCGGGAGCATATGTTTAGTCTGTCGGGATTCGTGTGCATTTGGAAGAGACCTAATAGTCAATGGAGTCCCTGACGGAGGACGCGGGAGTCTTGCACATCAATCTCATTTCCTTAATATCAGTGTGACCTGGCAACCAGAGGAATCAAAGAGTTCAGCCTTCCCACTAAATTCAAAGAATTCTTGCATTCTTGAACTATTTTGGAATGGATTGGAGGACTGTGCAAGACCTGACACTGCGACCCTCCCACTTATTCTTAACAACATAGAA
Source organism: Xylota segnis (assembly GCA_963583995.1). NCBI lineage: Eukaryota > Metazoa > Arthropoda > Insecta > Diptera > Syrphidae > Xylota > Xylota segnis. The sequence continues at coordinate 28,495,124 of OY757237.1, forward strand.
TAGATTAAGATACCATAGATATTCGCTTAGAAAGCCGAAGCATCCTTGCCTAACGAGTAGTTGGAATCATACTTAGATCAAAAGAATTACTAGCTCCAGGAATCTATAAGTAAGCTGAATCAAACCATTCCACTTGATGACTAGCCAGAGACTAAGCCTAAATCGCACCTGGCTAGTTCATGAATTTCTGGCCTAATGTGTTTGTCAATAGTCAAAATAGTTTGCCTTCCTGTCTGTATTATTGGCAACAAGCCCTTTTTATGAGACTCTATTGCATCCACAAAAAGTAAGTTGTGTGGATTTCATGCCGGATATGTGGTTCCAAGCGGATGATGCCACATGCCACACAGCTGGTCAAACAACTGATCTATTGAAGGGGAAGTTCAGTTGAAGCTCGTGTTTCGGTTAAATGCTATTTAACGCCGTTGGATTTCCTTTCAAGTTATGTCGTTGGTTTAAACCAATAAACCATCGACATTAGAGGAGCTCAGGGAGAATATGGAATGTGAAATTGCCACGTTTCGGCTGTTATATGTTCAAAATTGGCTCCAAAGAACTGATCGCTACAAACGTGATTATAATCGCCGTATGAATAAGATTGAAACTCATATTAAAATATAATATAAGCTTTATATTTACAATGAATTTCAAAGTGATATCCCATTTATTCTGTTTCTTTATTGAATTACGAAATTGTTATGTCCTTATTGAAAACCCCTTTACTAGCCGGGGGTAAAGGTTTTACTTCTTCAAACTGCTAAAGCGGCATATGTAGGTCCATGTGGGTCATTCCTTCTTTTCGCTTTGCATCTTCTACAGCATTTTCAATTCTGGCTTAAACTTTATCGAGTCCATAGGAGAAAAAGTCCCTCCCCTTACCAAAGCGTTTACAGACAGTGGCACCACCTGCACCTGGTTCGGCATGTTAATGCGCCGTGAAACCCAGCACAAAGACACGGTGCTTCTGACAGCAATCTCATTAAGAAGTCCTTGACATTGCTTGACAAAATTGAAACTTTAAAGGTTTTCAGCGAGAGACTTAGGCCAAAATATTTTCCTCACGAATCCCACCTTGTAGCCCCGACTGTGTCCACTATCCCATTATCACGCTTGCGGTCTATTAAACAAGAACAAACATCGGAATGACAAAGTTGTTGTGAAGATTCTCACTCCTGTTCACTCGCGAGTTCTCATTTAACAGTCCGAAGGATAACGCAAGTGGTGGGCGAACACCAATCCCAGTGTTAGGTGGAATGCATTATGAAATTTGATTATGGCGCTCCGCTTAGTTTCCTTGGCCGTGGAATTGAAAGTTATTTGTTTTTGTCGCTGCTTAAGAATTCAGTGATTTATCCTGATTTACTTTAATGAAACCGGACAACGATGACGTCAACAAAAACAACATATTTCCATTCATGAGTTTCGCGCGGAGGTGTAATGTCCGGATCCTGCCAAAGCCCCATTAGGCAGGAACAATTTTTCTTTCAGCATTAACAGGATTGCCAATCGGCAGATGCGACGCACAAAGAAGAGAAAACCCAGGCTTTTGTTGTTTTGTTGCTGAATCCTGGCAGATGTCACAAGATCTAGAAGTCAAGGATATTTAAAGTGTGTGGTGATGGAGAAGGCTGATTTGGGTCCATGCGGAGAAAGTAGCGAGGAGTACTCTGTACGCAGTACGATTCATGGACGGAGGATTGGGGTATTGATTTTTTCCACCCTGTGAACCGATGGATGGATTTCTCAAATCGAAATGGAAGATGCAAAGACGTTGATGATGGGAGGTTAGTTTTCTTTTTTTTCTGTTGGTTCACTTGATTTGTGGAAAATTGGAAAGAAATTGGATTCAAAGCGATGCAGTTCCTTTCAGGTGAAGGAAGGTAATAGGATTTCAATAGAGTGTGTGTGTAAGAGTGTGTTTCCCTAAACCTATTAAGTTTTCAGAGTTGTGTTGGTGTAGGATAGGATAGTTTGAAGTGGAACTATCCAATTTCTTTGAACAAATAATGACGATAGGCCCGGCGGTCTACTAACATGACGCGGCAGAAATGGTCGATTTTGACTTAAGCCTAAGAGTATGCACTTCCTTTTGGCATCTAAAAGGAAGAAGAGATGAGAAGTATTGGTTTAAAACTTAGGAGTCTTAAGGTCATAAGGTGATGAAGCGGAGTTAAGGCAACAATGTTTCATTGTTTTGCAATCAACACCAACAGAATTAAGTTCTCGTTAAATGGTTAAATGCACAGGAAAACATTCAAATCCTCAGTCAATCAGTCATTTCATGTAAAACGGGTAATTTTGAGGGAAAAAGTACTCAGTGATCTCTCCATTTCCATAGATAGGGACCCACCTTCTGCCGTATTGAGTCAACCCTGATTTGAAGACGAGATTTAAGGCATCTGTACCTAGACTGTGTCAAGTCTCAGTTTATAAATAGGGCCGCTTCTATGAGAACTGTCTCGGATCGCTTTTCATTTTATCTGTAAATATCAAGCATTGTGGTGAATTAGACTGCCTAAGTCAGGCGAAGATTTGGAGATAAAAGAAATTCTGAAACTAAATGGGATCCCATCTCAAGCAGGGATAGGTTGGGTTAGGTAAGGTGACTGCCGAAAGTAAGGCTACACTAAGGCCAAGAGAAGGTCCATTGTGATACCATATATATAGTAGACCGGCAGAATCACCAGGTACCCGAAAAACCTATATTCATCTCAAGCGATGTGAGGTAATGGAGTGGGTAGGAGTAAGAGGTAACTGATTCAGTTGGTCTATAGTATTGGGAAGGTTGTTCAATCCTTGCTGCTACCCTAGCATGCTGCTAACCTAGAACCAGTTTGGTTTAGATATAGTCAGGTTACTTAGATCTGCGAAGAAATATTCAGCTATCATGCTCTTTCTTGGAAGAGCTAGTGCTGGGTATACGCCGAGAAGGAGGAGATTATTTTCTTCTTCTTCTTCGTCAGGACTTCCATTATGACTTACCATTCATCGGATACATGGAGAGTCTACACTCTGTTTCATGAATATCCTATACAAGGTTAGAGTATACTGCGGTGGTCTGAAAGTCGGAAGGTGGCGTTTATCAATGGCTTTTTTTATAGAGCTTCAGAAAAGCCAGCCAGGGAAGTATTAGTTTTGCTATATAATACTAATCTGTGGTACTGACGCCATTTAGAGGGACTACAACGTAACATATGGAGTATCACAAGGGTAGCTTCTGGGACCAGTGCTTTACATACATAATATATATATTTGCATCAAGTCGCTGTAGCTAAAATATTGCTAATAAAAGTAAAGCTTACAAGCAATAGAGGCGCAAGACGTGGCTGGAATCCATTGACCAACAATTGAAGGAACATAGCCCAGAGGAGGTGCTGACCATTAAATAAATTTGACTCATGAGTGATACAAGAGTTGGTTTCAAAGAAATGGCTGTGAAAGCGGGAAAAGCGCTGGCAATTACTATGTCAAGCAATTGTTGATCTCGCCTGCTCTTATGGTGCTACTAGATGGGCTGGCTTGATTTGTATAACTTTCAGCCCCTGTGCACTGAGATTACCTTGAGCCTTCAGTATTAGATTTGACCACTTCGACACTTCGGACAAGAAAAAAAACAAGCAATAGGCTTGACAGGAAAGATGGAGCAATACAGAAAAAGATGAGTGGAATCATCGATCATCCATCGACCAGTAGATATATTGCTGAATCGTAGGTACTGAGCATAGAATGAAGACTACGCATTTGGAAGCACTGAACTGGAATACACACTATAAACGACCTCCGCTGAAGAAGGGACACGATTCCCAAAAGAGAGACCTATTGTTTTTATGAAAAAGTTCAACCAGGCAAGGGTAACAATAGTTCTTTCAATCCGGGCGGGCATTTGAGTAAAGCCTGTTCTCAGATAATAGTAGGCTCATTCAAGTGACTCTCACTTCTATCACTAAATGGCTAACTCTGTTAATGGCCAAATTCGCCTGCAAATGAATCACTACTCCAATGAACAGTGGCATTATTGGAAACAGCAATGCAACACGGGACAAGTCTGGTTCCTTATAACCTTATGGACTGTGAATGCTCATGAAATGTTGCTCCGAATACCACCAAGTCAACAGACGTACTGAAACCACTGGGAATGTCTACATCTTCCAGTACACCCCATCGCAGATAATCACCTCGAAATACATATATTGGAATTTGAAGAACTCAGTACACAAAGCCTCTTACAAGCCAACAGATATCCTACTCGCAATTAGTGGTTAAATTACACAGAAAAAGGAAGTATTATCAGCGGAAAGGCCTACCACAATACGCACTAAACAAGGCACACATTCTAATTAAAGAGAAACTTTGCACTGTGTACATGTGGAGACTCCCAGGAATTCATTAAATTTCCTTTCCAGCAATACATAGTATACAAATGGTTACCACAAAAAGCCATTAACTTCGGGGCAAACTCATTAAATTCCCCGGCGCGGCGAAGGATATGGCCGTGCCTGTGTTGTTTGCCAATGAACAAAATTAAAAACTTAAAACAGTTCAAATTAATTTCGTTTATAGAAAGAAGAAAAGGTGGCCCATGCTTGAATGGTTTCCTTTTTGGGAGCCAAAGACGAATGATGTCATCGTCCACAATGTTTGTCCTGTCCTGAGACACACAGTTTCTTTGATGTTAAGCGCGATATTGCTTCTTGATTTTTTGTACTCAAGAAGTAGTGTTGTCCTTCAACAGGATTAGGATGCTTGGTATACAACTGAGGCTTATTAGACAGCGCCAGACAATCATGTTTAGGGAATGCAACTGCTTGGCAAATACAGACACTTTGGGACACAAAATTTAGCCACAAACTTTTAATCGAAGGATGGGAGGAAGGGACATTAAAGCAAGGCCCCAAAGCATATGACAGAAATTTGAACGAAGTCATTCCCACATAATAGGAACCCTCGCCCAACCTCCTTCACATCCTTTGAATGGTTTTGTTCTTCTCAAAACCAAAATTTAACCCATCGACACCGCACACCCAAGGGAGCATCGAATTTCAACCTTTCAACCTTCTTTCCATTGTTTGGGTGAATGGCTGATTATTTTCTGGGAAAGCTGCATTCGTTTAGTCCTTCCTATGTGTGTTTTGCAGACCCAAAACTATGACACTAAGCTCAGGAGCTTTATTTGTTTTTTTGTTACGCCAGTCAGGTATTTTAGAGAATTCCATTGAATTGAGTTTATCGTCTTTGTCGTGATGTTTATTCATTTTGTCTGGAATCCTTAAACTTGTCGTCGTTCGTCATCTTCTCCCATTGTATGGGCGAAACAGTTGGTTGACAAGTATTTAGAACTGAAAATTTTGTATATTCATTCAATTTTATTAGATCTCATCAAGTGGAAGGTGAAAAAGGTCCTTGAACCTTACATGTGTACACACTGTCTTGGTGGGGGAATGAGCAAACACTCATCGAATTGTTGTATCGGGAAGGAGTAGGAGTAGCCGCAGGCGAATGAACCTTCAAACACGTGTTGTTCGTGTGTTTATTGGAAACAATTGTGCCGTGCGACCTCTTTTCAGGTAAATCGATTGAACGGGATTGCAAGCATTATGCTAAAAATAAGGCGCCGTGGGTGGAGGAGGCATGATAAATTGATTTTCTTTTCAAATTGAGGAGATTTGATAGTCATCTATTTTTCCTTTCCTTTTCATATTCGTGTTTGGTTGATTGATTGCTTTCGGGAGAAGTGACAGATTGCCCGACATTGGAAATGGTCCATCGTTCCGTGACCACAGATGTTTAAAGATAAAAAAATACAAACATTTGAGGCAACAGGTCCTTGGGAGGTCCTTGTGTAGCTTCTCACAACCATTCGTTTTGTGAACTCCGTGTCCGAAGGACAGTTTGTTATTTTAAAAGCTTTCTTATGACAGTTATACTCTCGGATGTTTGTCAGATGCTCGCGAAAGAAGAAACACACTTCTAGGTGCTGGTTTGTGGATTGAAACTCGAGTCCCTCGCATTGTAGACCAAGATACTAACCACTTAAGCCACGATGGCCATGGATAGAGAGATTTTGCAGAAGCTCGCGACTTTGAAAGGCTTAGTACCTACGACTGGAGTAGGCAGAGGGTACAGAGAATGACTAAGTAAGTATGGCGGCGTACGTCGGAAAAAGGTGACAAAATATGATCACTTACAAACGCTGCAGTGCAAAACAAGGACAGCAAGGAAAGAGTATTGAGTCAGAAGAAAACAGAAGAAAAAGATCCTAACACATCCTAGGAGACCCAAACTGCTAGCAGTTGACTTTAAGACCGAAGTGCAGGCTCCTCGAAAGAGTGAAAAAGCCTAGTCACCGAGGCACAGATGTGTTTAAGGCACTTTTCGAGCAGCTACTCAATGGCTATCAGGCAAAGTAAATCAGGAAAAGACCAAGTACTTGAAGGACATGTTCACTGGGTTGAACAAAATAGCTGTTAAAGAGTTTATTCCACGAATTGCACCTAAGTAAGGACTCGACGAAGACTTATCCTAGCAATCCGGTACTACTTCGGTATGGCGAAGCAAACTTCTAACTCAGAAGACGAAATTTGTTCTTTTTAATACATTGATCCTGCCTGTTCTACTATATGGAGCCGAGTGCTGGACGATAAGCACGAAAGAGGACCAGATATTGCGAGGAGGGGGAACGGAGGAGAACCGCAAACTGATCGAGGTATATACCAAAATGTGGATGTAGTCCACAAAGTCAGAACACATCGGCTACATTGATGCTGAAATCAAAGGCCCCAAGCATACTGGCATCCTTGATTGCTTGGTTTTCAGAAATTCGTTCGTCCTTATCGTCTCGAAGCTAAACATCTTCATTGCAGCTCGTTATGACCAACCCAACATAGTCAGCGTGTTACGCTCTTAGGGATTACTTCTACATCTGGCTACAAATCTTGTTCTCCAGTCGCCCGCCTCACATATTGGACAGAATAATGGACACGGAGTGGTGTAGGCTAGGCCCCATATTGTAGAACTGGCCAATCTTCTGTAGATCATCACTTGGGCTCGGAATCAAGGTTCAAAGTTTCTAATCTTGGGAACGAAAAGCCAGCTTGGCGTGTGAATTATTGGAAAGGGAAACCTAGTTATCACCAGGGTAGGAGGTCATAATACTTTGCATTCACACTGTTTTCAACTTCTTCTTGAGAGATGTGCGTGAAGCCTTATGGGCCGGAGTCAATCACCCTTACATGCTAACATGTCGAGAAACAGGAAAAAGTACTTAACTCTCCCGTCACTCATGTACTGCCTACAGAAGCGGCCAAAGCGTTTAAGCTCAATCTCAAGTTGAAGTAAAGCAGTAGGTCAATGTTGTGGCATTACTTCTGACCAAATAGTTGTTTTAACTGATCCTTGGATATTTTGCTCACAAAGGTATCAACACCGAGCTCTTGGCAAGCTTTAAAAGATGTCCTGGATATGTAAATGGATGCTAGAGCTCATCAAGCATATGATTTGCTAAGAAGACCACTGGCATGTGGGTATGTTGTCATAAGTATGACGTCTTATTAAGCAGGTAGGACCTTACTATCTGTCGAGTGCATAGCCTTTGTCGAGAATAACCATTCAGAGACCTAGACATGCTTAGGGAACCAGACGTTTCTTTACTCAAAATTCAAAAGAAAATCTCGGTTTAAAAGCAGTAGGCAACTCATCTGTGTGCAAGGAGGTCCGTACTCTTGTACACTTAAGGAGTTCCTTTAAATGGAGAATTTATCTCTTCGTAAGGAATGGTGTTCGTTTCCAAATCATTTAGTGATAGACACGTTGGATACAAAGGAAACTAAAGGATCCTCGGATGCATTTGATATGAAAAGTCAACAGAAAACACTATTTTTAATGGTTCTGTTGAAGCAGAGAACAAGTGCTCCAAAAGTGCATTCCTAGGTCACCCGAGTGCACCAAAATGATGGCAGAAGTATTCTGAAGAACTTCAAACTCTACCAAACCAAGACTGCCAACAAAAAAGAGAAAAAAGTATTTCAAATTCCCCTTAGAAAGTCTGTTCGTTCCCACGATAAACTCCTCACTACTTGCTCTCTGTACACAGGATCCTCACCAACCATATATTTTAGATTAAACAAAGTCACTAAAAGCACTCGTCTCATAACTTTCCAAGGAGTCCTTTCAAAATCGAACACAAATAAACTTTACCCAACCATAAAACATTGAAGCCAACTTTATCCAAAGTCCCATCTGGTCCCGAGTCATTAATTTTGACATTTATAGCCCTTTCGGTTGACGAAATCCTTAAGTGAAATCAATTTCACCACACAGGACCTGTGCAAATAATTATTGTCAACAGTTTGAGGTTTATAATTATTTATTAATGAGTCTCTTCGTTCGAAAACAAGCACAAAATATATTTTTTAATGGATTTTTGGTTTTATTTTTCCGAAAAAACCATTCAATTATGCAAAGGACTGCATGCTTCAGTTGAGTGTGAAACTTTATTTTCACAATGTTAGGACGAAATATCGTAATGGACTTCGAAAGTCAGTGCTCCTCTCGAGAGGAGTACCACGAATGCGAGAATTGGAATTTTCACTTTTCATCACATTGGCCATGGGATGAGCAGCATTACAATCGGGGATCACTAACCGCATATCTGAAAGGACACTCTGGGGGCGGTTTACGATATGTTGGGGTTGTTTAATCCCAGAGGTGAAATGGTTGTGTTAATGAGTGTTTTCAGGGAGATACGTGGATTTCATCCACGGTCGTTACTTTTAAGGACGCTCGAAGTTTGAATATTAGGGACTCGGCTTCGCATTACATTCTTACGATGTAATCTCGGTGTCGGCAACTCGGTGCTAATTAATTTTACATTTCTATTGAATGTCCTTAAATTCTAGCGATTTGTAATAAATTCCTTCAAGGGGAAATCTTTTCGAAGAGAATTTCATTAAAATTCTTCGAAGGAACTCAGAGACTCGTTCCTCCCTTTTCAAATTCAATAGAGAATGCTGTTTCGTGGATGAGGAAGGAGTTTTTCGTTGGCCAGTCTATGCTTATAGGTACTGTGTCTGCACGAATGGTGCTATGTATCTCTAAATAATCTCTTCAAATGATCTCTGCAAATATGGATACGTAATACCTAGGAACTATGGAATAAGGAATTCTTTTGTTGGTACCTAGTTTGCAGGAAGGTTTCATGTAATGAGTTCAAGGAATTAATCTGCGATATATCGTGTGCATATGTTCCTAATTTGCATTCAAGTATGAAAGGTGACAATGGATGCTGAGCTCCCAGAAATTTGACAACGACAACTAGAATGCATTACCTGGCACTCAATATGTTGGACAGAATTGCAGATTTTCTGAATGTCCTCCAGAGTAAACTACAGGGTCATCCAATAAATGATTCGGATTTGACATCCCTGTTTCAATCACGTACGTCAAACCGAACTGTCATCCAAGACTGTGTACGACTCAGTTTGGACTGGATTTATTCTGACGTTTACTGGTAAATGAGGAGGCGGAGAGGTGACATTTGGCATTAAGAAGAGTGAATCGGTGTCACTCGACAAAAGAGTGAGAAAAAAAATAAAAAACTGAGAGCAAGTTATTTCTCTTCTTGGTAATGTTAACAATCCCCAAACTCTTGACGTTTTGCTAACGAATATTCGTCAAGTTATGCCCGAGTTTGGCTGATAAGTCTTGAACAATTTAACTAAATAATTGATGAACAGTTTAAGGCATGTTAGCAGTGATGGGATCATTCTAACAAAGTGGAGGTGCAAAGTGATTCAGAGTTCTGTGTTTTCTTTTTTAAATCACACATTTGGATACGAAGAGGTTCTAATTCGCAACTTTTATGATCATTTGCACGATCGTTGATCGGATCCTACTGGAAGAAGGTTTGAAACAGGACTCAAGCAGGACAGGTAGAGAAGTACAAAAGGCTGTGAATGCTAGTGAGTTGAATAGCTGAGGGTGGTATACGATGATAGGACAAAGAACCAGGAGCAGAGAGAAACGAGTCAAATACCAGTCATAACACCATTTGGAACGGTCCTGCAGTATCTATTTAGTTTCACCCGAAAATAGAAACTTTCAGGAATTAGTATAACATTCCAATGAAAGGAAATGATGTCAGGACATACGCTTGGCTACTAGGTCGTTCGTACTCCTGTTATTAACAAAACTTCTTACTATTTCTTACCAGAATTCCTAGTAAAGACGATTGGAAGAAATAATAGAATTTCAATAGAATAGATCCACAGAAATGATTCCTAATAGGATGCTACTCGGTCATGGATTCTTGGTCATGGTTTCAAAAGGCTGTCTGTAAGGGTTTGGCAGCCAAAAGGACGGTCTAAAACGGTCACGAAAATCCACAATCGATCAATTTTTTTGCTTCAGGAGATCCAGGAGAAAACTGAAGAACTCTTGACCGAAACGAGACAATAATACCTCAACGACTCTTCCCAATCACTGTTGCTTTCAGTTAAAAAGGCGAAGGAATAGTTGAGTCTTGCCTGGAATAACAAAGAAGTTCCTTTATAGGCCTTTGATTATATGCTAGTCCTACGTTAAGGCGCTGAACCATGGAGTTTACCGAAAGCAGATGATGATATCCTCAGTCGTTTCGAGAGAAAAACTCATTCAATCGCACTTGCGTTCACTGGCTTTGTGGAGCGGACTCAATGAAGATATGGACTAACTCCGGACAACCCTTGAAATCAAAACATCAGGCCTCATTGACTTAAAAAGTTAGAAGATACATATTGAAGAAAGCACTTCTGGTTCATAAATAAACAAACTGTTTGAGTTCCGACTTGAAACTCATTATCCTTTACCTGCGAGGCATGATGCCGATTTCAAAAGTCATAAAGATTGGTGCCAGAGTGCCAGTTCACATTATGAAGTCTTGAATAAAAACTCCCCGTTTTCAGCCCCAACTAATCGATCTAGGTCTCTCCCACAGAATCATTGCACTTCTGTCTCTGTCAGCAGATCACAATCTTTCACTTATCCTTGACAACTTACTCCCAATATCCTGCAGGTGAACGGAATATTAACGTACCATGGAATGGAAACCCTGATACGACAAAGACATATATGCACCTCACCCCTCTCAAGACTTGAAATACGAAACTGTTGACAGCCAACAAAGGATCAATCAGTCTGCGACATTATATTGATTGAGGTTGATTGGCACATTCTGAATTGAAGTATAAGATTCATGTCCCGACAAACGCTTAATAGGCCTTTTCCCCTTCTTCCTGTCACTGGTAGTCGAGATTCATATCCATTCCATCTGCGATTACTGAAATAAATTCCCTGGAAATTATTTCAAATCGCACACGGTTTACCTGAATAGATTTCACGGAATTTCGCATGTCAAGCATTCGAAACAAAACGAATGACGTCAGTGTCCTTAAATCCGAACTCAAAAAACGGACAGCCGGGACAGAAAACGAAACACTTCAAGGATCAAGAGTGAAATTAAATAAAAATTCAAAGCTTTGTCCACAGGCTGCGGTGAATTTAGATGAGTTTATTCAAAAATACCGTCATTGCCTACGGATGTGTCCTTGAGCAGTTGATTATCGGATGTAATTTGCGGCGGAATAGCTTCCCCCTAATCCATGCTCAACAAGTTCTGGGGATAATGATGTGCACAATGGAAGTCTGATGTGTTTTTCTTCCTTTGTTCGAGGCTAACACTCTTTGTTAATTATGAAGAGGGCAAAGGAGCCAATTACATATTTTGATTGCTCTTAATGGTTTAATGGATAATAGTCTGCCATTAAGTTCGTCGCACTTGGCTGTCACACAGCTTGGTAAACGAAGGTTTACGAAGCTTTAAGGCTCCCACTTAACTCTGTCGAACATTTATTGACAAAGGAAGGTCCTTTTGTGTGAAAAAGCTTAGCCCCCAACTGCTTGCGCTCTCTTCTGGGTGTTGTTATGCATTTTGAGTAAACGAAACTTAGTCTCGCATTAAGGTTAAGAAAAAAAGGAAGCACTCAGCTCTTACCACCCTAAACGTTGGCAAAAGGAAGAGCGTCACAGGATCTCGGGTGCAATACAATTAGGGCGTGCTCTGTGTGTCGTCTTTGCCAACTGTGAATACGAACAGCATCCTTGCAAAGGATATGTACATATGCACAGGCACACGTACAGAGATACAAATCCACCATCAGCGGTTTTTGAAGGATTTTTCCTTTTATTTTTTTTTTTTTAGCCAGACAGATGGATTCAAACGTGCCGTTAGAGGTTATTCTGGGGATGGAGAGCAAGGCGCACAGCACCGTAGGATGTTGAAAGGTCGACAGCTTACCTCGAAATCGTGTCAGCTAACAAGAGGACTGCTCCATTCTACACATCACTAGAGGTGGTGTGGCGTTGCTGCAGGTGCTGGGTGAGTAGGTTCTACACAAAGACCTACATTCAAAGTGTGTTCACTGTTTTACACAGAACACATCGTACGTACATGCTGGGTGAACTCTCTCAGGCATGTGCGAGATTTTTCTAGCAATTAGATACTTTTTTTTACTTTTAGCTATTTTTAGAACGAGAAGAATTTTTCATATTTAACAATTTGCGGAGGAGGATGAGGAGGAGGAGGAGGAGTATGGGGCATTTGAATTGGCAATGTGCAGATGGAATGTGTTACAGGAGCAGTGCGCCGGAAGAATACGATTCTAGGTGAGGTGCCTCCTGCCTTTCCGTCATGAAATGTGATGACTACGTACAATATGAGGCTAATTAGAGATTTACAATTGGGCCCGTGCGCTATGGCTATGGCTATGGCTATGGCTATGGCATCTGTGTTAAATCTGAGAGATGAGTGGTAGTGGACTCAAGTTGATGATAGGTAATGTCATACGGATTTGGAACAACGGCTATGGTCATGAATTTGAAAAGCGAGTCAGAAGCTGGCCTGTTTCAAGTGTCTTGACATATGGTGTGAAGAGAGACTTTGGGTATATTTAGGTGTTTCTTGTTTTGTTTCTTTTTTTTTTTAAGTTTCTTTGAGTGGTTGTTGAATTTTCTTTCATCCGCTTTTGACTGGAGGAAAAGAAGAAGATATCCTTGAACTAAAATAGATTTAGAGGAGTCAGTTTTAGTGCGATGATGGTTGTTGGGATGGATATTGTCTTTACAATCGCATAGATAGGCATTAAGGTGTTTTGTGCATTTTGTATGGACGAATCTCTTTGCAAACAAACTACTGCCGTCCCACAAGGTTCCAGTTGGCCCCTATCCTTGTTTTTCTTTTCATAGTCTCTTGCCTGTCATTTTATATGAAAAATTAGAGAAAGAATTTATGTACACTTCGAGATATGAACGTACACACATAAGCATCAAAATCACTGTTTAATAGCTTTATTTATAAAAAATGAAGAAAGAATTGGAGACAAAACGGAACCCTGAGGTACATAAGGATTTATTTGGTGAATTACTACCAATTACGACTAGAATTGGCCGAAAAGTTAAAGTACAAACGAATGGCCAACAGAGGAAAGATTCGCTTAACTTTTCTTTTGTATCATCCCTACTAGAGTGGGCGTGGCTTACTTTTACGAATTACTACGATAACATCCAATTTTTGAGGATGTTCTACGTAAAATATGTTCAAAATTGGATTTTAAATAAAAGTGAGTCTAAAAAGTGGGCGTGTCCATCGGCAAAGTAAGAGTGAATGTTTTTTTTTCGATTTCAACTAAAATAGAGAAATAGTGGAACAGATGCCAGTATGGGCATATTACAAGGGACCATCATATCTTCTGTTCTTATTCAGATAATGTTCCTGTAGTGGTCTCGGTAAAGTCTGAATATAAGGATAAGTTAACTAGATGCGAAGGGCACTATGGTTTGGGAATGTAAAGGAAATACAAAACCCAATTAGGGACCCTTCGTCTTTTACTGGAAAAATGAAAAGTTGACCATATGTCGGTTTCTTTTAAAATCTGTTGAATATTTTTCAACGATTGTTGTTTTATTGGAAAGAGTAAGCCTTTCGATTAATTGACTGAGTTGGCAGTAGATCACCTTTCCGTTCCAACTTTTCACTACATTTTCGATGGTTTTTGAATCTATTTCAGGAATAGCTTGACCCGGAGCCCCTGAATCGATCTTTACTGGGACCCTCCAAGCTGCAGTTGATGCATTATTTCGACCGAAATTTCTTTTCAAAGTTCTAAGTGGATGCGCATTGGCAACAGAACATCCTCTTTGAAAGTATTTTTGTAACATTTTCTAACTTCGTCAAGCCGAAATCAATCTTATTTTTTAGCGCAAAGATAATATTGAGTTTTTGTCAATTTTTTCAGCGTGTTGGAACTCTCGATGTCAATGAGAAGACATACTTGACCCACCGGTTCTTTTGGATTTAAATTTGGCGGATAAATGGGAATAAATGGAGTTGACATATTCGGAACTTATGACTTCGTCTAGACCGATGCTGCAGGACTGCCCTGGCATACTTTGAACGGCTGCCTCTGGAGTGACTTGCAATTATTTAGAATTTTGGATTTGTTGACGCTCACGAGGGCTTACAGGAACTAAAACTAAACTAAACCAAGAAGATTGAACAAAAACTAAACCTACATTCTGCTCCCAGCTTGAAACTTGGCGAAATCTGGTATTGTTTTCCGAAATTCTAGAATCTCTGACGTTGGTGGGAGAATCTTAAAAAAGGACTCATTTCGGTAAGTTTGCTGTCCTACTGTTTTATCGAATGTCTATACGACCCCCGACAACTTTATGTCAGACAATCGGCAACTTAAAGTGGCTTCTAGTGTACGATTTCTTCTACATACATATGCATATACCCGCAGATTGGCGTCCCAATTTAGTTCGCCTTTCCTTTCCTTTCTGTGAAGAAGAAATTTGTGTCCTAAATCATTGATCAAGGGTCTGGAAAAAAACCCTTGCATTTGCATTTTCTTTTTAACAGATCGACTAGTAGACTGAAAAGAATAGGGAACAAGGCGCCACCTTGGGGTACACCATGACAATTTGCGAGATTTCGACTATCGAATAGAGGAACTATCAGGATCACTAGTAAGATCAATAGTTGGCCTTGTCTGCAGGCCATTTTCATTCATTAGGCCCATTGATAGGCGTTGGAATATTTATCGATCTCAGTTTACCTTCCTTCCATACTCCAAGTTTTTGGATGAAGACTATGCCATCACTGTCTTTAAATAAGTTCGTCGAAGCCTTTTTTTTTGTATAAGCCTTCGAAGTGCGACACATTCGGTATCGTTCGCGTTTCACTCCAGAAACTTTTGGAACATTTTTTTGGGGTACCAGTGTGTATGGAGAGCCTTACTGCCTCAGACAGAGGTCCTTCAAAAGTCGCGAAAAATAAGAAAGGAATATTACTCTGAGTGATGTAAATTAATCGGAGCATTGGAGCCGTGGCATGTTTAAAAGAGAGAATGGAATCTGGAAGTGGGTAACTTATCGCAGGCTTAGGAGTGACTAGGTTTAGAGTGCCGTCCTTCTGTTCCTTTTGAGTGACATTTGTCTACTTCCAATTGAATGGAACCTTTTACTTTGTACCATTTTTGAAGTAACAATGAAGGCCAGAGAATCTTTGACAATAATGGCCTAATGGCCACTCTAGCCATTCCCTCTCAACTGATTGTTAGAATAGGTGGACTTTGCTTCTTTAAGCTGATGCTACCCTACGATTTTAGGGTAGGTTCTATCATTAGGTTTCCTTTTCCCTTTCCACGATTTGTTTCTATTTTTCTGTAATGTATGAGGGTCCTTGTAAGTACTGAGAGAGGGAGAGTCTATATCTAGAAGACAGTCTAGATCCACCACCTGGATTCTCGAAGACATTCTATCCGAATCTACCAGTTGTTCTGCTGTCCAATTTCTCTCGAAGAGGCCAAGAATATCATTCAGTTGAAATAGAATCCAAGCTTCAGAACCAAAAGGCAGTATTGGCATGCTCAAGGTGCAGAATCTCCTTTGTAGTTCAGCCTCTTACAATCTCGAAGGAATAGCTGTCGATTATGACTTTCTGTCCAAATTGTCCAATTCTGGTTGACGGCATATACTTGGTTTTACCCTCATTTATCACTAAACCCACTTTTGTAGCTTCTGTTTCAGAGAAAGATCGCTCGCTGTGTTGTGTCAATAATGTCATCATCGTTGGCATGTGGTAGTAGTTCCATAGACCTTTGAAGATTGCGCCCTCGACGCGGTGTTGACCTATGAGTCCCGCACAATTCTTTCAAGTTAAAAAAATCTCATAACACTGCGCCACCTTGCTTAAGTCCTTTTTTGACAGCAGATGTCAGTGGGTTCTCCATGGTCATCCTTCATAAGCAAACGAGTTTATCAGGGATGTCAAAGCTAGATATGGCTCGCCTATACCTCATCTCTATACGTGCTGTCATATACCGCCTTGAAATCGAAATAAAGGTAGTGAATACCGATTTGGGCTTCTTGGGGTTTTTCGAGGATCTATTGGATTGTGAAACTAAAGACTTTCCTGGTCTGAAACCAAACCAGTTTCATCAAAGTTTTGAAGAAGCGTTTCAGACATTCACGCAGTATGACAGATAAGATCTTGTATGCGATGCTCAAGGGACCAATACCTCTGTATTCAGGAGATCTCCTAGTTCGTGGATCGTATGCATCTAGATTAGTGTTCCACTTAGATTAGTGGTTCCTCTAATCTTCATTACAGTCTCCTGATCCTTTCTTTGTGAAGTATCATCGGGATAATTCGCGGCATTATGGGTCCTTCGCTCAAGCATTGGATTATATTTAATTAAGAGCCATGAGGACACAATACTTAGCAAATCAAGAAAAAGGATTACTACCGTGTAGAGATATGTATTATAAAATTAAGGATTCCCATTCCATTAGCAACTATGTACGCCGTACCTGTATGGAAGAACAGCAAAAGTACGCAGAGGTATGTATGGATCCATACAGACGAAACCCGTCAAAGGACGACTACAAAGCCATTCCCGCGCGCTAACTCGTATGCTAAAAATTTAATTTTTTATGTTCGGCAAATAAATCCTCTTAAGTCTGCCTTGTGGTAATGATAATGTGATAAAATTGGAAAAAAAAACCTCCTTCCTCTCCCATACTTTCGTGGAACTCCATCGCAGTGGGTACTCCTCCGTATCGCATTAAGTATTCATTTGGCTTACTTATATGATGAACGAAATCCTTATGTGCACCAGCGTCAAGGATCGTTCAAGACGACAACGAGGACGTTAACACAATTTATTAAAAAAAAAAAAAAGAAGAAAAGCGATTACGTACGAAAAAAAAAAGCAAAAAAGCTCCTCATTTGTGGTGGAAGACGGTTTAGCAGTCTATAACATCCATTACGCCCACACCAGGATGGATGGAGAATTTAAAGAAAATATATTCAAAGCTGTAATCGTATATCATTATCTATCTCATCCTCGTATCTGATCTGCCGTATGCCTCCATGTTAACATAAACCCTCAATAAGTTCGCATTTTTTTTCGGTCCTTCTCGGTTTTTTTTATTGAAAAAGTCAAAATCCTGTAAAGGATTCTTCTCTTCTGCTCGTCTTCTGCTTGTTCTACTTGGGCTTTTCCAATCAAATTACATTCCACTAGCAGGCTCCGATGAAGTTGCTGTAAGGTTGCTGATTGATTTTGTCGATTTCGATTCTTAATGATTTCTACTTCATGGATAAAATTGATGATAGGGTGGTGCTTTGATTATTATCGACCACAGGATACATACAAGGGAGGCAAATTGAGTTTATTTTTTTCGGAGGTCATTGCTTTGTTTGAGGATAGATATTTTAATGATTATTGATTGGCATTCTTCACCGAAATTAGGGCCATTACACGGAATCTAATAATAAAACATCAAACATGGGTACGCGCAGGCTGCCGTGGCACACTTAGACCAGTTTAGGTTCATTGTGAGACCGCATGGACCTTGAATCTACTCCTGAAACCAGCGAGAGTTTGATATAAATTGCTGGAAGCTTGCCACGTACCAATGAGGTAAAGATAGATTTCTTCCTCTTCTTCGTGCATGCAGCTTCTACAGAAGTCGAGATGGTCCATGCCAGTGGCATCGATAATGCAATGTCCTGTAATGACACATATGACAATCTCTCTAAGCAAACAGGAATGTTTCTGATCCAATCGGGGTCAGATCTTGAAGATGACGAGATCGGTAAGATTGCATCCCGCTTGGTGAGCTCATCTGCTATACAATTGCCTGGAATGTCACAGTATCTCGGCATCCAGAGGAAATGTTAGTTCAACCATCTCGTTAAGAAATAGGCGACAACTAAACATAGTTTTGAGTGTGACTATCCGTACAAATCTCGATTATCACATCAAGCTTCAGCTACAGTGATTGGTAAGGCGAAAGGTGATCGTTGGAGAAGCTACCTTCTCCTACTCCTGACTCTGTTCTCGATCCATTTTTGTAGAAAGACACGGACTCTGAGTCTGTGTCTATAAGCCATCTTTCTAAAAATTCTTATCGAACAAGAGTTGAGGAAGATAGTAGTCGTTGTCTTGTGGGAGGAATTCAAAAGACCTGACCACTAAGATGTAGCCTTCAAAGGAGTAGCTGGACAACGTCCCACTTATTTCGCGATAGATACCCAAAGGCGGCAAGTGGAATAGCGTGCGACTGACAGGATGGTTCCTAGTGCTCGGGATGCAAAAGCAAGCAGTGCTCCTCAGTCCGCAAACATTTCTAGCTCATTACCCAGATCAAACTTCTTTTATCCAAACAAGTGCTTAGCCCGGTGTGGACCTACGGAACACAACTTTGGGTTTGTACCAAGAATACAAATGGCAACAAACTTTTCAAATTAAGTGTCCAAGGGATCTCGAAGTCCCTACAAACTGAAACTAGATACTCTGTGTGAAAGGATGGAAACCCTCAACCATTCAGACCTACAAAATTTGGGTTAAGCCTCGACTACGAAGAACGAAGCTTTGAGACTCGGCGGGATAACGATTTACCTCGCCTAATTACGAAACATGTAGGATCCTGGATAGATCTGTAAAACATTCTTATTTTTTGATGGAAAAAACTGCAGATGCTGTCAATTTAACTCTGAATCAACTACTGAATCAAAAATTAGAAAAGTTCTTGCAAAGTCCTTGAAATAGTGCAATGAAAGGCTCGAGCTTGCCGGGATCTACAACGAGAACGACGATCTGGCAAATTAGTAAAGGGTGACCAGATAGCAATAATACTTTTTTCAGTTGTCATGTTTCAGCAGTTGTCAAAGTTGCCAAAAACATGCAGCTGTCAAAATATTCACTAAGGTTTGCCGTTTTATCATCCATCGTTTCAAGCTTGTCAAATGTGCGGAAATTATTTAAAAAAAAAATCGAAATCCTAACTTAGTTGTATAAACGCAACTTGTATTTTGTCGTGAAGACGGTCGTCATCATGGCTTCAGTGTGCAGGCACTTCGTCCCGCCGTGGTAAAGTATGAGCATAAGCACACTCTTTTGGACCTTAAGCCACCAATCAGATAGAGATGGGTGTGAAATGAAGAAAACAAAGCCGCCGTATGGGCCAGTATCGAAGAAGATCCAGAAATGTCTTTTCGGCCATGATCCGCCGAATTGGGCATCGACTGAATTGGGTAAGACTGAACCCGGCTTACTTTGAGGTTGGATTTGGGCCTACATCAATACAAAATTGTGCTAACGAAAGAATTGAGACCAGATGGCCATAATGTCGTGAATTCGTTAATTGGGCGCTGGAAATGTTCGGCGGAGATCTGGATTTTAGCCCAAAAAAAAATCATCTAGGACGAGGCTCATTTTTGGCTCAGCTGTAGGATTGTCTTAGTTGGATCAAACACAATCCACAAGTCTTCGACCACGCATTACTGCATCCACAAAGATGGACTGGAAGGAGACACGATTACCGTCAATAGTTTCCGTCAATAGTTAACCGACCAGAGCTCGGCAACATCGATATATCCGAGCTGCATACGAGCCTACACCGACGCAATGCTCGAAGTTGTGAAGGAGAAATTTGACGAGTGGGTCATCTCACGGCGATCGTTCATCAATTGTCCGCCGCGATCAATCGACTTGACACCACGAGATTATTTTCTCTGGGTCTGCGTCAAGTCCTTGAACAAGAGGCCAACATTCGAGACGATATTCGATATTGCGGGAATAATGCCGCACATATGTGGGCGTCGTCGCTCAGTGGTTAGTGCGTTGGACTATTGAGCAATGGGTTCGAGATCGAATCCCAGTCGGGGGACACCTAAAAGTTTTTCAAGGCCCCATCTCTCGCGAGCACCTGACAAACATCCGAGAGTACAGATGTCCTCAGAAAGCTTCTCAAAATAACAAACAGCCCTTCGGATACGGTATTAAACAGTAGGCCCCTTCCATTCATGTAAAGAATATAACACGCACAACACGAATGGTTGTGAGAAGCTAGGCCCTGGGTTCCATCGACCTGTAGCGCCAAGTATTGGACCGAATCATCAAAAATTGGGCGATTTTTAGGACAGATCGTCCATGAGTCTCTGCCTACTGTGTGGCACTTCTGCATTGTACTTAGAGAACTACTACCTAATGTACAATCCCAGTTACCTAAGTTAGAATGGTGTCTGTATTAGTCAAGGAGAGGTTATGAGTGAAATCGAACTGCCTTGACTTTGGTAAGGACGATCCCTTTGGAAATATAATACGAAAAGCATTTAGGTCGCATTGATTCTTCATCTCTTTTGTCGTGGTACCTCCAGCTAGAGGCTTGCTCAACTAGTCGTAGGGTAGCTTAGTAGTGGCAGCAGATCTGCGCTAATACTACGAATATCCTTATGTTCAGCGCATAACCTTAAGGCGCTTTAGTTTTGGAAATTCATGAGCCATGTAGCCCCATTCTGTGCCCACTGATAGATATTTGTATCTCTGCTTCCCAACATTCGCAGCATGTACCCGTATGTTTGATTAACATGGACATACTGCGTTAATTTTGAGAACAATCTAATATTCAGTGTTTTATCTCTCACCCTGGCCCCACGATAACAGCAAGGATAACATTCCTTCCTCTAATCTAATCATCAAATATTCCACATGGACCTTTCATAAATGAAAAAAAAGAAAAACGAACCCAATATGCGCATCCTACAAGAAAAAGGAAAAATCAGTAAACAAGGATCTCTCCTAATTTGAAAGTGAAATCTTTTTCGGTAATTCAATTCGCTCCGGCACGGTCCCTCCAGTCTACCCGTATTATTATGCTTCAAAAAACACACACACACGTCAAGGACATCATCTGTTAAAAATTACTCAACCCATCAAATGTTAATGTCGTCGCAGGACTAATTCATATTAAAATACTTAAACTTTGCCAGGGTTCCTCAAAAAAGTCAAAAAATTTTTGACACATATCTGACCTTGATCCCACATTAATGAAACTCTCTCTCGTAAGATTGGCAACACATACCTACCATGTGTGTGTGTGTGTTAGTGTGTTGGTATGGTAAACAAAAACTAAAAGATTAACGTGTCAAAAATTTTCGGAAAAATGTGTCCTCTGCACTCGACGGGTTAACTTCCACGATGTTGAGCAATTGTTTGTGCCACGAACGAACACCCAGGATGTGTACGTTTTAAGGACTAATATCTATCAGTTAGCACATACGTTTCTGTATCTGACATATACACACACATCGTTGTCATAAATTCCGAATGGAGTAGGAAAGTTTTTTGAAGAGCAACTTCAACCAGTTTTGGGAGGATGTTCTGCAATTAACTTTTAAATGCTTTCCGGTGGCAGGAGTTTATGTGAGAGTAGCTGAAGTTGTTGGCTTTTTAAAGTCATAAGTTAAGCTGGTCTTGTAGCAGGGTGTGGAATCGTTTTCGGATGTCGTTAGGTTTTAAGTGTCTCCATTAAAACAGGAATGAAGATGGAGAGCTACTAGTGTCGTAAATAAAACAAATATTTCATTTCTAAGGACACTTTTGTTCGGACTGGGAAAACGTACACGTTTTACTATCCAAGTGACCTAGTTTAGACTGCATTTATTGGACAGATGTTAGTTTTACCTTCTATACAGAAATGCTGGTTTCGTCCTCATGAGTCTTTATAAAGGATTCTTCTCAAGGAATACTGTAAAAGCAAATGAAACTGTGGCAATACCTACGAGTATGTACATAGATAAACACAAAGTCATTAGTATTCTATTCCAACCCTCAAGGATACTGAACTTATTTTCCCAATGAATTTGACATTTAACTTTGAACTTGGTGCTCGATATTATAACAACATCATGGCACCTTTAGCGGAGCTCCTATGATGCTATGTTTCTGTTGGAGGTGGGTGGTGGATGGCATAGAGCTTTACGTTTGTCAGTTAACTCAAAGGTTGAAGGTTGGGCTGTATCCAATGGCAATCGAATTGATTACCAACATCAATTTGTTTCCAATTTAACAGAGCAATTGTGTTTACAGACGGACACGTACAAGGCAACAAATACACATTTGAATTTGCTCCCCAAAGGGGCACTCACCTAAAAATTTCTATGGCGAACAGGGACTACAATTATTTTCTGAATTGACTGGTGAACCTATTGTGATTTTTTGACAATATCACAGGGTAGCTAT